>QJPP01007578.1:0-667020 GCA_003996215.1 Jaltomata sinuosa | reverse complement strand
CTAATGTTTGCAACCACTAGAAAACGTTACACAATGTATGATTAACAACGTGACAACATATATATTGAACCCGACGCTACCCGGAATCTATCTTGCTACGTTTGCCATGGCTCCCACAACCCTAGTTGCGAGAGTTTTAGTTACTCATGCTCGAAGAAGAAAAGAAGAAATTCATAATAAAGGAAAGAATATTCTTACAATATGATGAAAATACCCTTCAATAATCCAAGAACACGAAAAACCAAGAACTCAAGAACGAATCAAAAACACGAATTCAAGAATACGAAAACGTGTTGTTGCTCTCAAAACCGACTAAAAACTATGCTAAAACTATTGGGTGAACAACTTGTAAAATAAACCTATCATAGGGTATTTATAGGAGTCAAAGAAACCAAATCCAAAACGGGTTAGGAGTCCTAAACGCGGACAGCCGCTGACGCGCATCTGTCTTAACTTGACGGCCAGGCTGACGGACCGTCAAGCCAGTGACGGACCGTCGCCTGGACCATCACTGCTAACCAGTGATGCCGCCTGAAGTTGCTGCCTTGGTGTGACGGTCACTGTGACGGACCGTCACTGTCTTGACGGACCGTCGCCTGGACCATCAACCTTAGGCAGTGGCACTGCCTCTATGCGACGGTCTTGGTGACGGACCGTCACATGTGTGACGGACCGTCACTCAGGCCGTCACTCTTAGGCAGAATCCTCTTTTTCTCGTATTTCCTTCCATTTCCATGTTTGTCTCCATTTCCTACAAATCCAACATAAAAACATCAAAAACGACAACGGTTGCTTGAAAACGTACGATTGTTCTTAGTTTAAAGGAGTCAAAAGTGACGTAAATTAGCGGCACATCAACACCCTCAACTTAAAACGTTCGCTTGTCCTCAAGCAACATAACATAAAACAATAAGACGACTCAACTAAGAACACAAACTCATGTCTCTAGCAACTCATGGTCATTCGAAACTTATTCAATTAAATCAAGCTCCCTCGTCGCACACGAATGTATGAAACACTAACTTGCAAGGATCCAAACATGTCATTCCGATATGATAGGACATTCTACATACACACGCGCAACTATCCTAACAATCAATAGACAATATAGACATCTTGGTGCCCTCACCACAAAGAAATCCCACACACAAGATTTGGGACTAGGTAAGCGCTCACACTCACAAACGATTTCAAACAATGCACATGCGATACCATAGGCTTGCCCTTACTATTCTATTTCAGCTCTTCAGAAAGCCGCTCAGGATCACTAGAAGACTTGTTTAGGCTTGTAATGAGGCTTCGGGTGCAGGTAGGATACATTTAGGGGTTAGTGACTAAGCCCTCCTTGGAACCATTGACGTCTTATTACCACATAACTTACTTTGTCCATCCTTATTCACCTTTATATTTCCTTCTCTCTAGCTACAGGTGCGGCCTCTTTATCTTGACAATTCTTTTTATTACTTTTTCGATCTTTTTCATCTCTTTTTTTTATTTTTCTTTTCATTTCTTAGGCACACACCCGAATTTTCATTCTATTCCCAACCAATCTTCACTATCCTCTTTTTCTTATCATTCACCTCTATAGTAGCAACCCTCAACTTAGGCTGATTGCCTGGGTTGAGGTGCACAATGTCCATGGAAGGACCAGGGCCAAAACAGGGTTTATCTCTATAGTAGCCACCCTCAACTTAGGCTGATTGCCTGAGTTGCGGTGCACGATGTCCAAGGAAGGACCAGGGCCAAAATAGGGATTCAAAGTTAAACAGGAATGGTGACAGGTTATCGAAAGAACAAGGTCAATTATGGCTCAAACAGGGATCAAAGGGAGTATTTGTATTTGGACGGTCTTATCGGTTAAGTGGACTGCACACAAAAAGGGCCTGTGATCCTTTCCTAAGCAACCAACTTCAAACTTAACACAATAGACGGGGCAAGTTCTAGATGTATGCACAGAGTATGAATTTACAACAATAATCTCACACACACTTGGCACCAAGAAACTATATCGCTACCAACTATCAAACAACCGCTCGGCTTAAGCATACTTATTCTAATCATAATCACACAATGACATTCAAGGATCCAGACAGTCAATCGTTTCAACATAAGCTCAAAACCAGAAAATTTTTAAAGGGGCGCTACTTTGATAAGAAATCGCATGCTTTGCTATAGACACTAAAAAAAAATTAAAATAAACATTAAAATAAACAACCTAAACATGCCGGTTCTACTAGATAGCACACCGGAGGGAAAAGAACTCGGCAATAAAAACCCTCGGTGGTGACTCACAGGTTTCCCAACACCCTCAACTTAGACTCATGCACTGTCCCCAATGCATCTATATGCAAACTAAAAAACTGTGAGAATAAAGGAATACCTGTGAAGTCGATGTGACTCAGATTTTGGAATGATGTTGGAGACCGCCAGGGTCTCTAAAACAGGAAAACTCGATGGAGTGTGGCATTCCAGCTTCCTCTTTGGGCTCCATCGCTTGGCGCGACAACTTCTTCGCTCTTTCTTTGCAGATTCTCTTGCGGTGTTTTCATTTTCTTGATTTATTTTCACCGCCTTCCTCTACATGTTTATGCTCTCGCATCATCCTTCTTACCACAGCTAGAGTCTCGACCACGCCCTTGTCTTCAAGTTGTGCATCCGCAGGAACTTCCTCAATAGCATTTATGACCGCGACCACCCTCATGTCACTTGGTTGCTTCATCAATTTGGACACATCGAACTTGACCACTTCATTGTTCAATCGGAAGGTCAGTTCGTTTTTCTCCATGTCAACCGATGCTCTTGCTGTGGCTAGCAATGGTCGTCCCAAGATTATGGGAACTTCGAAATCCACTTCGCAATCCAAGATCACCAAGTCAGCTGGGAAGATAAGCTTACCGATCTTTACTAGCACATCGGACAATATCCCTACAGGTCGCTTTACTGAACGGTCAGCCATCATCACTCTTATGGATGTTGGTTTAGGAGCTCCCAAACCCAGTTGTTTGTAGACGGCTAGCGGCATCAAGTTGATGCTAGCACCCAGATCGCACAATGCTTTCCCGAAGTTGAGCTTCCCAACAGTGCAGGGAACAGTAAATGCACCTGGATCTTCCTTCTTTTCGACTAACGACCTAGAAGAAATAGCGCTGCAGTGGTGGAGGTTGTCTTCCAGTTCATAACTTACCGACCTCTTTTTTGTAATCAAGTCCTTCATGAACTTGGCATAACCGGGCATTTGTTCCAGCGCTTCCACCAATGGTATGTTTATTGAAATCTGCTTCAGCATGGTCATGAAATTCAGGAACTTACCATCGTCAGCTTTCTTCTTCAAACGCTGTGGGAACGGAGGTGGTGGTCGAGGCATCATAGTTGGGAGCTTTTCAGCTTCCTTGCGTTTCTCCGCGGGCTTTGGAGTTTCCTCCTCTACCGCCTCTTCATCATCCGCAATATCACCTTGAGTCTGAACTTCCGGATGTGATTCCGGTAATATTTTTCCGCTCCTTGTGGTGATCGCCATACAGCTTGCATCATTCCTCGGATGAGTGGTGTCGCTCGGCAAGGTACCTGTTTTCCTTGGGTTTAGAGATGCCGAGATGTGACCCACTTGCTGCTCTAGTTGCTTGATCGCGGTTGAGTGTGACTCCACTACCTGACTCACTGTTGATAACTCAGTCTGCATTGCCTTTACTCCAGAGTCAGTCGATTCCACCTTAAGCAACATCTTCGCCATCATGTTCTCAAGTTTGGACGTCTCAGCCTCGCTGCCAGTTTTATCCCGATTACCCAGGTGGTATATACAACCCACCTCTATCGGTGTTGTTCCTCCAATTTCCTTGGTCGCGCTCTTTGTAGCCACTTTTCTCATAGTGGTTGTCTCGCTGATAATTCTGACCTTGGTTTCCCTGGCCATTGGCCTGGAAACCCCCAAGTAATTTGCTTCCTCAGTCTCCATACCTTGGGAACCCACAGCTTGCACCTTCTCCATACCTCCTGAGCACAAGTGCTTTGTCAGGAGATCCAACTGTGTTTTCAGATGCGCCATGTCTTGGTCGCGCTCCTCCTCTTTCCTACGCTGTTCTGCTGACATACCAACGGTATAGGTGCTAGCTGCAACCTCTGAATCTCGTGTGTGCCAGGCCCTGTTGGTTTTGGTGAGCCTATCCAAAATAGCTGTGGCGTCGGCAAAAGTGCGACCCATAAACGCTCCACCTGCTGCGTTGTCTAACGTCGGCTTGGTAGCCGAATTCAGTGCCCTGTAGAAAGTCTGCATCAAAAACTCGTCGTTCAGCTGATGGTTAGGGCATTGTGTCAGCTTCTTCTTGAACCTCAGCCAAGTCTCATGTAATGCTTCGTGCGGTTGTTGCCTGAAATTGCTGATCTCGTCCCTCAACTGTATCATCCTTGAGGGAGGAAAGAACCTTTCTAGGAAAGCTCCTTTCAACTCTCCCCAAGTTGCGATAGAGTCGGGGGTCAGCTCTGTTAACCACAACGCTGCCTCATCAGACAGAGACAACGGAAACAACCTGAGCCTGATCGCTGTCTGACTCACTCCGGCAGTTCGAATGACTTGCAGATGCCCACGAAGTTCATCAAGTGACGGTTCGGATCATCACCAGCTACACCCCGGAATACTCCTCTCAAGTTCAACAGCTGAATCATCGTGCTGGTAATGTTGAACTTGGCCCCGGGCGCTAGCGGAGGAAGAACAATGGCGCCCGTAGCGCCAGCTCCATCTAGATCGAGATCCTCATCATTCCGTGCGACATCATCCAGCAGACCACCAGCATTCAGATTTTGTTGGGCCTGCAGTTCTGCAGCGATCCTTGCTGCCTCGTTTTGTGCGGCCATATTCTGCCTTAATGTTCTCGCAAGCTCGGGGTCGTAAGGTACTGTTGATTCACCCGAGCTTCGGGTACTTGGCATGCACAAATCTGTACCCTATCAAAAACAAAAACAACAAATAAACGTAAAGCAGGAAATTATGACTAAGAGTCAAATAAACACACTAGACTTAATCAAAAACCGTATTCCCCGGCAACGGCGCCACTTTTTGATAACGCCCAAACTACACCTCTAATTAAAGAAGCGTAAGCGGTCGTAGTCAAGTAAAGAACCCAACTAGGTTGGGGTCGAATCCCACAGAGAATATGGTGAAGATTAAGCCTTTAGTGAAGTACGTGACTGATGGTCAATAGTTTCCGGTAAAAAAAGGGGGTTTTGTGTGAACAAATCGTAAACAAAACAAGTAATAAACGTGTGAGTTTTAATCAATATGAGAGAATGCAAACTAGGGACGTGTTCACCATGGCGTTGTAACAATCGATTCTAGGCGTTACAGGGTTCTTTCTATATGCGTGTCACGATGTGATTGCGTCAATGGTATCGTCTAAATGTCTCTCGACCAAATAAACAAATTTCCTTTTCTATTCTCTCGACCTCGAAAAGATGTGCTTTTTAGCTTTCAATCCTAACATCAAGTAGATTAATCCAGTTACGGCATTAATCATTAAGACGAGAGTTGGTAGTCTCGAATCCTTGTCGTTAATCAAGTTTCCCGGTTTTAATCTCTTTACTCAAGCAAATTAAACCTAGGCATGTTCTAATGTTTTCAACCACTAGAAAACGTGACATAAAGTATGATTAACAACGTGACTACATGTAAATTGAACCCGTCGCTACCCGGAATCTATATCGCTACTTTAGCCATGGCTCCCACAACCCTAGTTGCGGGAGTTTTAGTTACTCATGCTCGAAGTATAAAAGAAGAAATTCATAATAAAGGAAAGAAGATTCTTACAATATGATGAAAATACCCTTCAATAATCCAAGAACAAGAAAAACCAAGAACTCAAGAACGAATCAAGAACACGAATTCAAGAATACGAAAACGTGTTGTTGCTCTCAAAACCGACTAAAAACTATGCTAAAACTATTGGGTGAACAACTTGTAAAATAAACCTATCATAGGGTATTTATAGGAGTCAAAGAAACCAAATCCAAAACGGGTTAGGAGTCCTAAACGCGGACAGCCGCTGACGCGCGTCTGCCTTAACTTGATGGCCAGGCTGACGGACCGTCAAGCCAGTGACGGACCGTCGCCTGGACCGTCACTGCTAACCAGTGATGCCGCCTGAAGTTGCTGCCTTGGTGTGACGGTCACTGTGACGGACCGTCACTGCCTTGACAGACCGTCGCCTGGACCGTCAACCTTAGGCAGTGGCACTGCCTCTATGCGACGGTCTTGGTGACGGACCGTCACATGTGTGATGGACCGTCACTCAGGCCGTCACTCTTAGGCAGAATCCTCTTTTTCTCGTATTTCCTTCCGTTTCCATGTTTGTCTCCATTTCCTACAAATCCAACATAAAAACATCAAAAACGACAACGGTTGCTTGAAAACGTACGATTGTTCTTAGTTAAAAAGAGTCGAAAGTAACGTAAATTAGCGGCACATCAATAGTATAAGAGTCAGAACTACATCAACAAAGTACAAAAGGATCTAAAACAATATATACATATGTCTCCAAATAGTAAGAGAGTACATGATACAAAAGATGAACTAAAAGTTAAGCTCTGATTACCATGATCTCACCCTCAGTCTCGAATGATCCAAAAGTCAGCCCCCACGAGTCTCCAACAGATCAACAGTGATTGCCCATATTAGGATCTACATAATAAGATGAAGAGTATGGTATGAGCACCAATTACTAAGCAATGAGTATCTAATAGACATCATAGGTCGATCGGGAGCATATAAGATATAAAGGCAATAATATAGTAGAAGAGAAGCAAGTAGTCACAAAATATAATGAATAAGTACACGAAAGCTAGCACAGAAAGATACAAGAAGAAAACAACATACTTGGCTAGCTACTAGAATATATATCATAGACACAGGTGAAAGAAGGAAATAACACACTTGGGATCCTCGCAATGACAATATATACAAAAAAAATTAGGAATAGGCGATACACGGGTAACCTCAAGTAAAAGGGAAGGAGGAAAGAAGAATAACGATAAAATGCTCGAAAACTAGATTAATAACCAAGCCATGCCAATAAATACTACTCTTAAGTCAGGAGAGAATCAACCGGGAGCCCAAATACAGCTTATCAAGTGAACCAATTGTATACAACAAAACCCTCAATATCCCATCATTATATATAATCACAATAAGGATCCATATTTCGATAGAGTAATAATAAGGCTACCTACAGTCCCAATGGGTGTCCATACACCTGAGAAACACAAACAAGTAGACAAACCCTCCGGCATCCCATACTAATGGAGCCTACACTCAGAAAACAGCAAACAAGGGTGAAATCTCACACAAATGGATGATATGATATGATATACTGAAACCAAGTGTGAAAGTAGTGACATATCTTACCCCCTCCGGTACCTAAAAGGACTAATAGAGGCAGGATCCATGAAAGAAATTCCCTCAAGTACCTTTACTCGATCGTACACCCCTCCTCTGGTACACGCAGCACGTAGCTCCTGGCCCAAATCGGCAGGGTCCATGAAGGTCTACTCGTAGACCACATACTAAATCTCATAACCTCAATATAATCATCCAGAGTGTAGATGGATCCAAATAAGTCACCGAATCTCGAAAATGCACGCCCGGGGTTCTACCCGAGGCTAAATCAGTGAATCAAGTCTCAAAAACCCCCACCAAGGGTGCCCAAATATAATTGTGTCTAAAATAGTAGTAAAAACAGGCTATTATTTGGTCTGACTGAGTCTAGTACCATCTCAGATTGATAGGAAATCAAATCTAGCACTACGGCCCAGCCGAGACTAGTATAAGTATGAAAACAGTGATAAAATCATCCTTTTAACTTCCTTACCCCAAGAAGATCCATGAACACCAGTGCCCAACCTTTTAAAACCATTATTACCAAAAATGGGCCCTCGTGGCCATGCAAGGTTTAAAAAACCATCAATAGTAGGCCCGCAGCCAAAACCATAGTAAAACATGTGAAAAATCTACTTATATGCATAATAATGGTATGCTTAATCACATACAATAGCCACAATCAACCTATCGCTCTTGTACATGCTCCAATCACTCTACAGCACATATAACCAGCCTAAGATCGTAATATCAATGTCTGAGACTCATGAATATTCCTAAATAACCTACAATCTATGGTCTAGAGTCAAATACAACACCACACAGGACCACAAGGGTGACACTATCAACTACCAATAATACTATAATGATCGGAGAAAGAAAATAAGTCAGACAGGAAGGAGCGGACAAGGTCTGGGGTGCCAAGCTAATAAACCCAATACAAGGATGCTAATTAGTACAATTATATCCTATATATGCAAATTCTAAAAGACTTAAATCGTAACCTATTTGTCGTCCAACGATAAGCTGCTGGAATAATGATGTCCAAGCCTGAATTGCTCTGAAAAGCTCTGAACGGAAATCAAACTATCATAAATATAAACTATGCATTAAAACAAGACTAACGATACTCATATTTTTAAAATAATAGCTGGGTTGAAATTTGGATCACCGATGGGACCGTGGGTCGTGCAACCCTAACAAGAAATGAACAAGCACACGATGATCATAATGATCTTAGGAATGCATACCCAAAAATTTGGGAGAATTGGACCAGAATTTGGGGTTAAAATAGCCCACCCAAACCAAAGAGAACAAAGAAGGAATTTAAAGAAATTTAAATCAAAATTTAGCAATGAAACTTATTGAATTAAGGTCGGGTATCATCCTCAGGAACATCAAATTGACTGCACAATGTAGACACAAGACCGGGAAGAAAAGGGCCCTTTTTGGTGTCCCGGTAGAAGTTCCTTCACTTTGACATAATCTGTGCCCCCATATTCAGTTGAATGCCCTGTATAGTGCAAGACACTACCAAGGATCGAGGATAGGTCACATCGGATTATTGCCCGATGGACAGATCCTCTAGGACACCAAGTTCATCTACCTCCTAGCATCGATAGTAAAGTAGGTGCTTGTGATGCCCTCGGTATTGGGTTCAGCTACCTCATATCCATATCCCAGATCTTGGTGTCATATGCAGCATTCAAAACATGAGGCACTCCTAGCACCTCATTTATGGTCTAGAAATCCAAGGGGACATCTACTTCTCATATGCGAATAGTGGGGTTGGGGTCATTCCAACGGATAGTGGGGAGTATAGCATAGAACTCCCTCACCCAGCCTGAGCATCTAGAAGGAGGAGCCTCTACCAGTGGGCTCTAGCCGAACTCCTGAAGCCTGTTAAAGAACTCCCCTACTGTTCTGCCACACGCCTCATGTTCTAATCCAAACCTCAAGAATCAATGGCAATTCTCCTCCAAGAGTTTGATGACTAGATATGGAGAAAAAAAAGCTTTGGTAGCTGGTAGCAATGGAGAACGAAGTTGGCTTGCAATGAAATGAAAAAGAAGAAGAAGAAGACAACATAAAGCTGCCAGTGATGATTGTGTGTGCGCGGTAGGGCGCTGCCTATGCAGGCCATGTGCACACGGAGGGCACTGGCGTATGGGTAGGCTAGGCGTTGCCCAGCACGCATGCAGCCGGGCTACATCCCATGCGGTCAGGCATCGCCTAGGCAAAGTCCAAGCGGAGGGGGAGGCTGGAATACTACTATGAAGACGCGGCCAAGCCCCTGCATGGGTGATGGCCTGCTGGTGCCATGACAGCAACCAGCTGCCAACAACAATGCCATCATGGAATTTTTTACTCTGACAGACCCTCGGGAATACATCTGGGGTCTTGCAAACACAAACGAGCTGAGCTATTTGATAAAAAGGCATTCTAAACTCAACAAAATCAACAAAAATCCCAACGGACATTGATATAATGAAAAGTGAGCCCCATGCCTAAAAACCAACTTTAGGGCAATCTTTCCAAAATAGAACACCAAGGCCTAAAATGAGTCTGATAGCCTCAAAACTCGAGCCAAAGGTCCCCCTAGCCTAAAGTCGACATTCTAGAGCTAAAAATGTTGTTATAATTTTCATCCGAGGCCGTCTTCTCAAATGTTGACCAAAGTCAAACTTCAAGTTCAATTGGCTAGAAAACACAAGAACCTACACAAAACCAAATTGAAAGCTCCCAGACCCCTGCCAAGGGTTCATCTAGACCAAAATCCATGCTCTGGATCAAATGGAACTGTCTAAATTTGATTATGAGCCTGTTTAGCAAGAATGTTGGCTGAAGTAAATGATATCCTAAGTTTAAGTTCTAAAATAGGAAAATGGACATAACGACTAAACGAATGATCATGGCACCGAACCACCAGTCCCAGCAAGTTATAAATGATATGGGTCCACTACATGAAAGCTCTAACAGTACAACAATTTAATTGAACAACATTAACACCTAGTCAAAATTTGAGAAGCCAGGCAAGGACAGGGGGGTAACAGAGCTCAGTCAACCACTTCAGCAGCTCCAGCAGGTCACACAGCTCAGCAGAGTACCACTTCTGGCATAGGTGGTGGTCTGCGTCAAAACCGTCTCTATGTCATGTCTTCACACCAAGATCAGGAGAGTTCACCAGATGTAGTCATTAGTATGTTATCAGTCTTCTCTCTTGATGTTTATGCCATGTTAGACCCAGGGGCTTCTCTATCTTTTGTAACCCCATATATTGCATGTAAATTCAGAGTCAGCCCTAAAAAACTCTTAGAACCCATCCTAGTCTCTACTCCAGTTGGTGAGTCAGTCCTAGCTAAGAGGGTGTATAGAGATTGCCCAGTTTCAGTCCTTCATAAAGCCACCTCAGTAGATTTAGTAGAGTTAGATATGACCGACTTCAATGTCATTCTTGGCATGGATTGGCTACATGCCTATAATGCCTCGGTCGACTGCCAAACCAGAGTTGTGAAATTCCAGTTTCCAAATGAGCCCATCTTAGTGGCAGGGTAGTCCTCCTTCATCAAAAGTTCATTTCATATCTTACCTCAAAGCTAGGAAGATGATCTCAAAGGGTTACATTTTACCATATAGTTTGGGTTAAGGATTTCGAGTCTGATACCCCATCTTTCCGGTCAGTTCCAGTAGTTAATGAGTTTCCAGAGGTGTTTCTTGAAGATCTACATAGAGTCCCTCCTGAGCGAGAGATTGACATTGGGATAGACATTCTTCCAGATACGCAACCCATATCTATTCCTCCTTATAGAATGTCTCCAGAGCTTAATGAGTTGAAGGAATAGCTTAAGGACCTCCTAGATAAAGGTTTCATCATACCAAGAATCTCTCCATGGGGTGCCCCCATTCTCTTCATGCATAAGAAAGACAGCTCCCTCATGATGTGCACAGACTACCGTCTGATGAACAATATCATAATCAAGAATAAGTATCCCATCCTCAAGATTGATGACTTATTCGACCATCTTCAGGGTGCCAGCTACTTTTCCAAGATTGACCTCAGATTTTCTTATCATCCGCTCAGAGTTAGAGAGTGTGACATTCCAAAGATAACCTTTAGAACTCGGTATGATCACAACAAATTTGTGGTTATGTCTTTTGGACTAATAAATGCTTCTGCAACTTTTATGGACTTGATGAACATGGTGTTCAAGTAGTAATTAGACATGTTTGTAATTGTTGTTATAGATGATATTCTAGTCTACTCGTGGAGTGAGGGGGAGTATACTAATCATTTGAGAGTGGTGCTGCAAACTCTTGAGGATCGCCAGTTATTCGCCAAATTTAGCAAGTGCAAGTTTTGGCTGCAGCCAGTCACTTTTTTGTCATGTGGAGTCTAAGGATGGTATTCGAGTGGATTCTCAAAAGATAGAGGCAGTAAAGAATTGACCTAGATCCACCTCTTCGACAGACATTAGGAGCTTTTTGGGTCTGGTTGGTTACTACATAAGGTTTGTTGAAGGGTTTTCATCCATAGCTTCTCCATTGACTAGGCTGACTCAGAAGAAGGTCAAGTTCCAATGGTCATATGAGTGTGAGAAAAACTTTCAAGAGTTGAAAACTAGGTTGACTACAGGCCTAATTTTGACTCGACCAGAGGGTTTAGACGGTTTCGTAGTATATTGTGATGCGTCCACAGTTGGCCTAGGTTGTGTTCTAATGTAGCATGGTAAAGTTATTGCAAACGCCTCCAGATAGCTTAAGACTCATGAGAAGAACTACCCGACTCATGATCTTGAGTTAGCAGCAGTGGTCTTTGCCTTGAAATTTAGAGACACTACTTGTATAGTGTCCATGTAGATGTGTTTACTGACCACAAGAGCCTTCAGTATGTGTTCACTCAGAAGGAACTGAATCTTCGACAGAGTAGGTGGCTAGAGCTTCTCAAGGACTATGACATGAGTGTGCTTTACCATCCGGGTAAGGCCAATGTAGTAGTGGATGCACTTAGCAGGTTGTCCATGGGTAGTGTGTCACAGGTTGAGGAAGGAAAGAAGTAACTAGCCAAGGATGTTCACAGGCTTGCTCGGTTAGGGGTTCGCCTCACGAATTCATCAGAAGGTGGCGTCATTGTTCAGAATGGTTCAGAGTCTTCATGGTAGTCGAGGTAAAGGAAAAGAAAGACAGTGATCCCATCTTACTTCAACTAAAAGGTATTGTCCAGCAGAAGAGAGTAGAGGTTTTCTCCCAAGGGGGAGATGGTGTACTTTATTATCAGGGTAGGCTATGTGTTCCTAATGTAAAAAACATGAGGCAGCAGATTTTGACAGAGGCTCATAGCTCCAGATATTCCATCCATCCTGGTGCCACCAAGATATACCGTGACTTATGGGAAGTCTATTCGTGGAATGGTATGAAGAGTGACATTGCTTGTTTTGTGGCTAAGTGTCCCAACTGTCAACAAGTGAAAGCAGAACATCAGTGACCAGGTGGTATGACTCAGGAGATGGACATTCCTACTTGGAAGTAGGAGGTGATCAATATGGACTTCATTACAGGCTTACCTCGTACTCGCATACATCATGATTCTATCTGGGTGATTGTAGACAGGGTGACTAAGTCAGCCCACTTCATAGCTGTCAAGACTACCAATTCATCATAGGACTATGCAGACTCTACATCCGAGAGATAGTCAGATTATATGGAGTTCCCTTATCTATCATCTCAGAAAGGGGTACTCAGTTCACATCTCAGTTTTGGAGATTGTTTCAGAAGGGTCTTGGTACTCAGGTTAATCTTAGTACAGCTTTTCACCTGCATACAGATAGTCAGGCAGAGCGTACTATTTAGACCTTAGAGGACATATTGAGAGCTTGCGTAATCGACTTTAAAGGTAATTGGGATGATCACTTGCCTCTTATAGAGTTTTCCTATAATAACAGTTTTCACTCTAGCATTCATATGGCCTCGTATGAGGCACTATATGGGCAGAGGTGTAGATCATCTATAGGTTGGTTTGAGGTAGGTGAAGCAGCTTTGATAGAGCCAGATTCAGTCCATGAGACTATGGAGAAGGTTCAGCTTATTAGAGAAAGGTTGAAGGCGGCTCAAAGTCATCAGAAATCTTATATAGATGTGAGGAGAAGGGAGCCAGAGTTTGAGGTTGATGATTGGGTTTTTCTGAAAGTGTCACCCATGAAGGGTGTGATGAGATTCGGTAAGGAAGGGAAGCATAGTCCCAGATATGTAGGCCCTTACAGGATTCTGAGGAGAGTCGTCAAGGTGGCCTATGAGTTGGAGTTGACCGCGGACTTAGCATCGGTGCACCCAGTCTTTCATGTATACTTGTTGAAGAAATGCATTGGTGATCCAGCTTTAGTTGTGCCCTTAGAGTTCATGGGTGTAAAGGACAGTCTCTCTTACGAAGAGGTCCCAGTTCAGATCCTTGATTGTCAGATTCAGAGGCTGAAAAATAAGGAAGTCACTTCAGTAAAAGTTCTTTGGAGGAACCAGTCAGTGAAGGGAGATACTTGGGAAGTAGAGGCAGCCATGATGACCAAGTACCCCCACATTTTCCCTTCCAACCCAGCTTCAACTTGAGGTAATAGTTCCTTTTTTAGTTTCTCAGCTTTATCATGCATATCAGTCTCAGTGATAGGTTTTCTCAGTTATTCCTTCATTTTCAGCATGTTTTCATGTCCTTAGAACTCAATTCAATCAGATATCAGTTTCTAGTACTCATTTGGTAGGGATTACAGTTCCTTCCCTCCAAACTCAACTTGTTGTAGCCTCATTCGAGGACGAATGATCTCAAGGGAGAGATATTGTAACACCCTAGAAATCCTAAGCCTAGAACTAGCCCAGAAAACTTAAAATTTCAAACTTTCCAAGCCAGACCAGGAACCACGGACCGGTTCTATGGGTCATGGAACAGTCCACGGACCGTGGTTCCCATCCGTGAAACCAGTCCTCCAGACAACCTCTCAGAACCCAAACCACGACCAAGTCCACAGACCGTGAACAGGACCACGGGTCGTGGAGTGGGCTCATGGAACTCAGGCCTGAGGGTCACCAAATCCCTCAAGAACTACGAGCAGGTTCCACGAGCCGTGAACCTGGCTAGTGATTATCAGACCCGCAGCCAAGAAAAGGGCCCAAGATTCATGACAGGGTTCCATGAGTCGTGGAAGTTTCCATGGACCGTGGAACCTGGTCGCAAAATTTTCCAACAGTTCTAATTTAATTTCTCAGGGGTATCTTAGACCTTTCCTTTCTATTTTAGCTCTGACTATAAATAGTCTTAGGCTTATTTTATTAAGTCTAATCCTCCAAAAACAAAGTCAGATTCTCTAAACTCAATCTCAAGTCAGAAAAGAGCATTCTTCTCCAAATTTCCAGATCTAAGGCTTTCTCCTCCAAGCTTCAATTTCAGATTTCTTGCCGGGATTGTCATCCACCAGGTATGTGGGTATTCAGTAAGGGTTCAGTTTGACCTTATGCCCAAAATTCTCAGGCTTTTGTAGTAATTTTTGTAGTTTCAAAACTAGGGTTCTTCTCCCTTTTTAATAGATGCTACAGGAATCCATCTTCTTAGTTTATACGTGATTTTCATATTGTTTCAATGAAGTATATATTGCTTATATTAAACTGCATGGATTTTTATAAGGTTTTGAGAAATCTAGAACTTAACCTTAATTTGTAGTATTTCCTCATGTATTAGTTTGCTACAAGATTGAGCCTAGACCACTAGTTTTGAGTTAAAAACAAGAATTCAGTAATTTTTCAGGTTACTGCAGTATTTCAGAAAAATAATACTTTCAGGCTAGCTTAGTTCCATTTTAGAAACTCAGGACTCCAGTTTTAAAATGAGCTATTAGTGTTCAATTTGAGAGTAGTATTTAGCACTGAGTTGGATCGGGTTTCAGTGTCCCTTAAGGTCCCAGAACTATGTGCCAACATAGGTTTATAATTCCCTCTATTGGGCATCAGATTTAGTGATCACGCCATAGTCATGCCTTTATACCCTGGCAAGGTATATTGGGTCCTCTCGATGAAGCATATACATCGGACTCCACGCTTAGCTCACGTGGTTTATGTCGGTTAATAGGCTCTCCCACGGTGTTAGTTTAGTAAAGTACCTCAAGCCCTCAGCTTATACTTGTTATCACACTTTTAGTATGTCTTCAGATTACTCTTTCATTTCAGCTCTTTTATGCATGACCATGTTTTGGGCTTGTGTACTATAGTATAGTTCAGTTTTACAGCTTTCAGTGTTTTAGCATGTTTATATATTCAGTTAGCTTTGCATATCCCTCATGCTCAGTACATTTGAAGTACTGACGCATACTCTATATGCTGCATCCTATCATGATGTAGTTTCAGGTTCTCAGCTTCAGCCTCGTGATTAGCTCGCTCAGTGCCATATCGCGACATACAGTGGTGAGTCCACATCATCCGAGGACATATCTTTTACATGCTTTTTGAGTTAGTCAGTTTGTCTTTGCTTTCAGTATTTAGAGTTAGATGGGGGCTTGTCCCAGCAGCTCATCAGTATTAGAGGCTTTTAGACATAGAGTTAGACTTCAGCTCTTGTAGTAACTTGATTTTCAGACAAACTATTATTTCAGATATCTTTAGAATTATTATTCCTTTCATTTATGATTTATTCAGCTATGCTTCTGTTTGTTTACAATTATATTTAGTATGCTTGTGATATGCCAATTTTAGGGTTAGCTTGGGGTTACTTGTGACCTTAGGTCCCGTGTTACGTCTAGGGGCTAGCCTCGAAGTATGACAATTAGTCCACACAAGGAATCATAACACCTCATCGCACCATAAAAGTAAACACTTCCAATAAACATAACACATGAAATCTATGTTCATCTAACTCTCATTAATGCAACTATTACCTCTAGTCTAATCTCAGCCTACAGTACTACCTCATTATGCATAACCATGAAATAATGCAATAGTAAAGAAAAGTGTACACACATACTAAAGGGTCTTATTTCTGCCCAACTAATCAAGACCTGCAGGGGACGCACTGTGGATCTATGTACCATATCGACATGATATCCAATCCATCAAAATCATATCAATATCCATATCATTGCAACTAGGTTCTCAGACCTATCCCTCTTGATATACATAGTGCACTTAAAGTCACACTTACACTTATTCATCTCAACTCACTCATCACTTCCTGTACATCTAGCTTATCAATCCAAGCATAGCAGAAAAACAAACAAAATTCAAACATGTCCTAAGACCAATCACAAGTTATATAATTCATCACATAGCATGTAATAAAATGAGTCTCAACTCTAATTAATATATTATGCATACAAGAGCATATCAAACCATATTCATCGAATTCAAGTATGTCCGAGGACCACATAATCAAGTATCCATTTTAGGAGTGCACATTACACCAAAATCGAGTCTACACTCTAATTTATATAATTATACACATATATACATACTTTCATATGTATATCAATCATCCTTATATGTGGCACCATTAACTCCTACAACATTCCACATCTAATCCTCTATTGCGATTAGACCGCCTACGCATATTTCATGTAAGATAGTAATCTTAGTTTATTCATTCTACAATGGTTGTACTTTAGTATCTAGTCAAGTCTTTCTCAAACTTTTATGATAGAACATCACTTATTTTTTTTTAAATGATTCTTATTTAACACACTATTCTACTCCACACTCAGGAATTTACAATAATTAGTTTAGTAAATCAATAACCTTAGAAAATAATATAAGGTCTAACACAATTTCACATAAGTTACCAAGTAGTGACGCAATAATCAAGAATACACGTTTACAGTTTTAATTACATCACAATTCTATTTCATCTCTCATATGCAACTCCGACTTCTACTACCACAATGAATATATTATCTATATCTCACAAATCACATGGATTAATCCCAAATCACATTCATATCAAGTTAAACGTAACTAAACATATCTAAATGTAAAGATCACAATCTTATTAATTCATTCTAACTAAATTCTATCAAGACTCAGTACCCAAAGGCCTAATCATATATTCTCCTTTCAATTTTATATAATATATACATTTAGCTAATTTGAGTCTACTACTCATAAGCCATAACCTACCTCTATTGAAGATCTTGAGACAAGGAAGCCATACCATGAATGCTTCTTCTCTTTCTTCATTCCTCAGAACATACAATCATCTAATAAACAAGAAATTAGAAGAGTAATTAAACACTTACTCTTCAAAGAAATGCTTTAAAAATTCAAGTCCACTAGTTCTAACCCCGTTCATGGTCCATATCATTAACCAAGAGTCAATTAACTATCAATTAGTTCTATCAAACTCACTCTATCTCCATTAATGGAGTTTTAATAGTAAAAGCTCCATTTTTATATAACTCTAGGTTTTCAACCACCAAATTCCATCTTTTAGAACAACGAATTCATGCTAGGAAAGGCTAATTTACAATCTAGTATAATTCTAGGTGATAATACACATATCCATAGATTTTCTCCATAATTTCATGAACCTAGAGTTCTAACCTATAATTTCACCATTAAAGATCATTTTAACGATTCTAAAGTGTTAAAGAATTAGTAGGAGAAGAAGTTGATGGAAGAACTTACCTCAAAGGAGAATTTTTACCCTAGCCCATGGAAAATTATTTTCCTAAGGTTTTAGAACTAAGTTTTAGAGTTATGGGACGTAAAATACTGAAAAATGCATATAACAGGTGCTCTGCCCTGCTCTTTCGTCGCTATAAATGCCTTTTTATCGCGATGAGTCGTGTCTTCATCGTGAACCCATTTTCAGCTCAGACATTCTTCAATAAAATGGCCATGACTTTTTATTTGGGACTAAAAAAATGACCGATCGATGGTGTTGGAAAGAAGAATTGAATACCTTTTATTTGGTAGATACTAGACCACATAACTCTTAATATTCTAGGGAAGGTGATCGTTTAAAGTTGACCCTAGTGAATACTTATATTAAAACTCAATCAGTAAGAATGTTTTCAACTTAACTTTGTGTTAAGAATTTTGTAAGACCTTAGTTCATGTCTAATGCACTTTCACACTAATATATTGACTCCAACACTTATGGAAGTCAAGGTCTTAAGCCTTAACACAGATATTTCAGTAACGATGAAATGGGTCATTACAGTTTTACTTCATCCCTTCATGATACCATCATAATATATTTATATATTGACATGGTATCATGAAGGACAGAAAAGTGTCTGATTGAAAGACTAAAGCAGTCCTCTATAATACCATGTCAGTATATAAATATACTATGATAGTATCATGAAGGATTATTTCAATCATTCAATGAGACACTCCTCAGCCCTCCATGATACCATCACAATATATTGTCTTCATTGAAAGGACTGTTTCTTCCTCCTTGATATCATCAAAGTAAAATATATTTTAATGATATCAAAGAGTAACTGAGTAGTGTTTTCACTGAAGGATTGTTCTTCCTTTTTGATACCACCACAATATATTACAGTTATGAATATACTCTGGTGGTATCAAAGAGTAACTTAGCAATGTCTTCATTGAAGGATTGTTTCTTCCTCCTTGATGCCATCAAAGTATAATATACTCTAATGGTATGAAAGAGAAATTGAGTAGTGTTTTCACTGAAGGACTATTTTTTCCTCTTTGATACCATCATAGTATATTACAGTATACTCTGGTGGTATCAATGAGTAACTAAGTAGTGTCTTCATTGAAGGACTGCTTCTTCTTCCTTAATACCATCAAAGTATAATATACTCTAATGGTATCAAAGAGTAATATATTGATACCACCACAATATATTACAGTTATGAATATACTCTGGTGGTATCAAGGAGTAACTTAGCAATGTCTTCATTGAAGGATTGCTTCTTCCTCCTTGATACCATCAAAGTATAATATACTCTAATGGTATGAAAGAGCAACTGAGTAGTGTTTTCACTGAAGGACTACTTTTTCCTCTTTGATACCATCATAGTATATTACAGTATACTCTGGTGGTATCAATGAGTAACTAAGCAGTGTCTTCATTGAAGGACTGCTTCTTCCTCCTTAATACCATCGAAGTATAATATACTCTAATGGTATCAAAGAGTAATATCTTGATACCACCACAATATATTACAGTTATGAATATACTCTGGTGGTATCAAGGAGTAACTTAGCAATGTCTTCATTGAAGGATTGTTTCTTCCTCCTTGATACCATCAAAGTATAATATACTCTAATGGTATGAAAGAGAAACTGAGTAGTGTTTTCACTGAAGGACTATTTTTTCCTCTCTGATACCATCATAGTATATTACAGTATACTCTGGTGGTATCAATGAGTAACTAAGCAGCGTCTTCATTGAAGGACTGCTTCTTCCTCCTTAATACCATCAAAGTATAATATACTCTAATGATATCAAAGAGTAACTGAGCAGTGTTTCATTGAGGTTTGCTTCAGTCCTTCAATGAGATTACTCAATCATCCATCATACGATTACAGTATATCTATATACTGGCATGGTATCATTGAGGTATGTTTCAGTTCTTCGGTGAGGTATTTTTCAGTCTTTTGTGATACCATCATAGTATATCTATGTACCAATAAGATATCATTCAGGTCAACTTCAGCATTTTTCAGTCTTCTATTATACCTACATGGTACATATCATATATTGACAGGGTATCACAAAACTTATGCTTCATTTTAATATCTTAATTTATATATCAGTTTTAGCAAGTTATAAGTAATTTTGTAAAACTAATTACAAAAAAATAGAGTCGTTTATTTTTATTTGCAAAAGTAAAAATAATATAAAAATATATTTTCTTTAAATTAGTTTTAATGAATAAGCTAGTGGACTTTAGAATTTTTCTTAATTATTTCTTATTGTTTTGTCTAGTTATTTTTTTTTATTAATCTAAAAATAGTTAGTTCATATTTTTATTTTTTATTTTTTAAAAAAGAAAAAAAAACTAGTAACATATTCATTAGTTTATTTTTATTAATCTAAAAATAGTTAGTTCATATTATAATAACAAATATTCTATTAATTTAGGTTTTAATAAATAAACTAGTAACTAAAATTTTTCTAAATTATTTAATCTTTTTATTTAATTATTTAATTTTTTTATATTTTATTAATTTAAAACTAGTCATATAATATTTAATTATTTCTTCTTAAAATATAGAAAAACACAAAAAATTAAAAAGAAGATAGAATAACGAAAAGAGTAAATAAAATTAAGACAAAGAGGGACAAAAATAAAATAAAAAGAAGGAAGAAATAATAAAAATACTATCAAATGATAAAAAGATAAAGATAATAAATGAGAAAAAAAATTAATAAATACAAAAGGACAAATTAATAGACAAAAAGACAAAACATTATAAATGTTAAGTCAAAGAAGGAGAAAAAAAAAAGCAGAATAATGTGTAATTGAAGGAGGGGGAGGGGGAGGGGGCATCCATATCTAGGATAATTACTTTGAGTTTGAGAGTAAATACTTTAGATTGGCATATTTTCAGATAAATATTTTTACAATTTGATCCAATTTATATTATTTTCCCAAAGGAAAAGGACACTGAATTATGTATTTCCTTAGTTTAATAATATTTGTTCATGCTCTTAAAAATATAGATGTCTAATAAGATTTGTCTAATTTAAAAAATCAATGAATAATGTATTCATTTCTATTCATTTTATCCTTAGTTATTAATTATAGTCATTGCTTAATATATTTTTTAAATTATTAAATTAGTTATATTCAAAGAGTGATATAACAAAATTAGTTTTATTATCGTAAGTATTGTTGGACCCGGGGATTAAAAAAGAAAATGTTGTTGGGATGATCAAAGGACGGCCATTTGATCATTTTGATGCAAAAGTATCAAAGCACAACAGGACACGTCATTTGGCCAAGTCAAACGTGTCTGCTTAGCACCTCCCTTTTCTGAATGTTCTTCTACGCGTCTGCCACAACACCACCATCCTCTGCAACTTCTTCTTAACTTCTTTCTTCACATAAAATTCATCTTTCTTCTTCTTCTCTTCCCCTACCAGCTGACTTGTTTTTGGCTTATTGGCTCACCGAAATTGTGCAACGTTTCTTCGAGTCTTTTTTTAATCAGTTACTCCTGAAATTGCAAACTTTTGATTCTTTTTTTCTTCAATTTCTAATCACTTTGCTTGGGTCAAAGTTGCTCGACTTGAGAGAATGGTTCAGATTAAGGAATTGTATCCTTTTAGCGATTAAATTCTACCAATTTTTTATTGTTGCATGTTTAATATTATGCCTGCTTTAGATGATATGCGTATTGATATTGATTTTGAATGATCACGAAGGTAAATCTTTGTTTATATGAGTATGAGCTTCATTTTAGTGCTTTTTTAGCCAATTCTTAGAGGATTTTTCTTTTCTAGTGAAAAAGATATTGGGCTTTAATTTGTACTCCCTCCGTCCCAATTTGTTTGGCGCCCTTTATTTTTCATAAAGGGCTGGTACACCTAATATTTTCTTCCTCCGTTACTTTCCTTTTTAGTCCGTTTAGAAAAAGAATGATTCTTTCCCTTTTTAGCAACTTTTTAATTCCAACGTTCTGCATGGCATATTTAAGACATTTGATATATCTTTAATTTAATACCACAAGATTTAAGTCTTTTATTTTCTTAAATTTCGTATCAAGTCAAAACAGCCCAATCAATTTGAAACCGAGGGAGTACAAACTATTTAATCTTTGCATTTACATTTGTGAATCCCACTAGACAGAAAAGATAGTTGATACTGAAGGAGCTTCTTATATTCAGCTTATTATTGTCCATAAACTCTTTGGTGAATACCAAACAAATTTGAGATGGTGGAATAAGTTTCTTGATTAGCTGTCTTGAGATTTCCCATTTTTGTTGATATGTTTCCTTGACCAATGGATTCTCTGAAGTCGAATTGTGATGCCCTTATCATTGGAAGAGGTAAGCTAAATTGAACAAACTTTGAGAGTAAACTGAATACTTAGTTTGGTGTTTCATGAATAATTTATTTAGTATTCGCATTGCAGTATCAGGTAGCTCAGATGTACATGGTCATGAAAATGCAACAGCAAAGCACCACAGGTGATGAAGGGGTGGAGGTTTTACAAAACAAACCATTTAGTGATGGTGAATTTGGAGAGGGTCAATACACATCAAAAGTCTACCACTTGCAGAGGTAACTTGAGTTCGAACCTTTTTAATATTTGCAATATTCTGTCTTGAATCAATTGAGTCAACAGTTATGGTACTAATCAGCAGCAGTAATTATCTGTGTTGGTATTTTGAATTAGCCACAAACTTATTGAGTTTGCGATTACTTATGAAGTTAAGGGATTTTAAATAAAAAGAAGTTAAGTACTTTGGACATGGTTGCTTCTGTCATAAGGAACAGATTAACTGGTTATTGTGGGGGGATAATCATAAAATTCAATTTTTATGAGGTAAAAAGTAGCTATAGAAGTTCTTATGGCACCATATATCTGGTAAGGATTTTTAACCTAGGCAAATGTTTTGTTTGGTTGAACTTAACTTATAAAGGAGAGCCTTTTGAGCAGCTCCTTTTGTATTTCAAAAGCTTACAGTCCGAGACTCGATTCGCCTCATCATTGCAGCAAAGCACCATCTTGGTTGACTACCTTTGCACCAGTTGATGCCCTTGTGATGCAAGAGGAAGCCTGGAATGCATATCCTAAATGTAGATCAGGTTTATGTTCTTACTTGCAATTAATTTTCTTTTCCTGGATAGTATCCAAGTCTTCCTTCTGCCTTCGTACTAACCTATTTACTGGTTTCTGTTGGACATGTATCACCATTCGATGCAGTTGTTAAGGTAATTACTTGTGACATCCCCAGTCCCCAACTCCTTATGTATTGTGGAAGTCTGATACATGTGCAGCATTAAAATCTTTGATTGATTTCTTTTGCAGTCCCCATATTTTTCAAAGTTCTTTATGAGCATTGACACCATCCACAAAGCTGACAATGGATACTCTGAGAATGTAAGTTAACAAGGGTTCCAATAGCCTTAAAATTGGACATCCTGCTAATCTTTCATGCTTGAATAAGTTCACTACTTCCAATGCCATCTTTCCTGTGGGTATCTTGGTATTGACTTGAGATAATAATGTATTAGGTGCATGGCCTGAGTGAGGACCAATTGGCAGTTAGGCAGGTGGAAGTTATTGATATTGCTTCAGCTGCCACTGATTATTGGAGTTACATTGTGGGAAGAAACAGTGTTGATTTCTCTAATTTCCAATCAGCAAGAAGCGGTCGTGGACCACTCTTGGAAGGCTGGCAGGTTTGTGGATCTCCTTTTTTACAGCAGAAGTGCATAATAACCCCCTCTGCTCCTTTTTAGAAGGTTCTTTTGTTGACTTGGAAAACGGATTGGACTTCTTGGAGTTCCTGTTCTAACTAACTCTTTTAGCTTTCTTACTTTTGTTTATCTATTTATTATTCCATCAAGTCAAACATATTTTTGAAGCTATGGAGTCCAGGACTACATAGTTCAGAAAATATGAATACCACCTTGAAAACCTTAACTGGTCCCATTTAAAAAAAAGTAGTTTTAGAACTCTGATTATAGCGGCCTTCACTTCTTTAATTGCTTTAGACTTGGTATCCCTCAAAAGAAAAGGAGAAGTGCTTTGGTAAAAGCTTTAACATTTGGAGGCCTCAGTTTCCTTGAAATTAAGATTTTGTATGATCCTCTTTAACAGAGGAAAAGTGTAATACAAGCAACGTGAATTCAGAATGGCTATTAGCTATGAAAACTAGTTGTAATCATGAAGCGGATCATTTAGTTTCCCTCTGTCATAACCGAAAAATAAACTTCCTATATATTTGTTGTTGATGAATTTACAGTAGAAAACTCCCACAAGACCTAAATAAAATTTTGATCGTGAAGCTATTTTCACTTTGGTCATTGTAAAAATAAGAGGTCATTGTGGAGATCGAAGGTGTAGCCTAGCCGTCAATGAAAGCTTGAATGTAGACCAGGAGAAACTAGGGGGTTTAGATCCCAGCAGCAGCCGAAAGAAAGAAAAAAAAAAAGCTTGAATCAAGAGTGTTAATGCTTCATTTTGGTTCTTCTCTCTTTGATTCATTAAATTCGGTGATATAGAGCAAACTAGCATGAATGTGATCTTTTGCTTAATAATATGATACCAATAGCAGGAAATATTTTATTAGGATGTTCTAAAACTACTGCTGATTGTCTTCCCTTAGAGGCCTTGACAAGATTAAATGCCTTATCATGAAGGCTGCTGCTACTGTCTGCTTACTAGAATCTGTAATATACTTTTTATGCCTTTTATATGTTGTTGTGGATTAATGCGGACCAACTTTAGCTTCAGCTGCAAAAAGATCATATAGCTAATTGCGATTTCCACTCTTTTAGACGTCCTGTTAACATTAATATTTCTTGATATTGGCAGGACCATTGTAGACCCGTTATGACAGCATATAAGCTGGTGACTGTAGATGCTCCATACTGGGGCTTTGGGAGCAGATTGGAACAGGCTTTAATGGCGGTATAAATTTTGGATACTTCATTAAATAATTGAGTTGAGGAATTGTAACTTTATATGGTCTGCTTGTACTGAATCCAGAGCATAATACCTTTCTTAGGAACTTCAACACTAAAATATTCATAATATCTTGGGATACATTCTACCAATATTGACTGTTCTAATGAGTTGGTGACATGTAAAAAAAATTCATGGCATATTAAATTATTTGCTACATCGTCAAAAGGAGGATAGCCTATGGTCTTTGAAATCTATGCCTGCAATAGCAAGTGGTTTCTCTAATCTTATATATTGACCCTGCCAATGCTGGTTTCCTCTTCAAAACTGATGTCTTTGATGTCTAAGTTCTGAGCTTCGTATTGCTGATCGTAAATGAGGAAGGTTAAAAAATGTGTTGAGATCTAGTAGCAGTGTTTAGTTTTCAGATTTGGATGATCTAGTGCATTCTATGGTTGTTTAGTGAAGATCGCCCAAGTTTTTGGTCCATTACTCCCCTGTATAAATGATTACTTAATTTAGTGAAAGAGAGTACAATTGATTGTTTAACTGAATCAGTTCTGTGAATAACTGTTCTTTTTGTTCTCACAAATATCTTGTGAAAACGTTGAAGTTCCATTTTTATGATCCCTATCACCATGAACCAACTGCAAATTAAATATGACTTTGCTCTTTTTCCTCTTTTTTATTTTTCTCTTGTATCTTTGTTCTTAGGGGGAAAGGTCGCTTTTCCTGGAAAGTCATCGTAATTGCTTTGCCTGGATTGATGAATGGTTTGGGCTGACAGTGGAGGTGTTGCGTGAGTTGGAGCAACAAAGTGATTATTCATTGAATATGGTAAAGCAGATCTATACATATATATTCTCTTTTCTGGAGTTATATGATCACTTCCAAACTTTTGTTTGCAACTTGATAAATAAGTTTGATCTTTGAAATGCTCAAGTTTGTTGACTTCTTAATAACTTGTTTTCTATGCTTTCCTGTCTGCTGCTTTCTCTAGCTGTTGCAGGATCATTATTTCTTTGTCTATTACTCTTCCCTGTTTTCAGTTTGTTTTAATATCCCTTTTCCCTTTTGTTTACGGCCATGACGTGATAAATCCCATCAACAGCCTCTTATTTTGGTTAGAGTAACTATGTCTCTTCTATATTTTATCCCTGGTATTACTCAATTGGTCAGATTGTTCTGTCCATACTTTCAGAGATGACGAGACAGACAAATTGAGGGATTATAGTTCCTCCTTGAAGATTTATGTAGTTTTATCACACCCGTTCCCGCAATAATTAATACTTCAACCCCCATCCTTAAGAAATGAACTTGCACAACTAAGATCAGTTCAGATGATTGGGAAAAGTATATAGATCTCTGAAGTTGTTAAGATTATCTAGATAGTGAAAGAAGTTATGTCAACATTGTTGTTCATTCCCGGAAGATTGCTCTATACCTCTGGCAAGTCTTGCCAGACAAGGAATGAGTTTGAGCATGTTTTCAGGCATTAATAATCTTTAAGAAGCTAGGATAAGGTTGAAATTCTTGGTCCACTCCTACCGAGCCTTTTCTCTAAAAAGAAAGCCAAAGAAAAAAATCCAAATCCACGTGTAATTCTTATAACTTGGGTTACACCTGTGGGATGGTGTAAGAGAATATACTCATCTTCCCGATGCCCTGGGCCACTCCATCTGTTCAGTAGCGAACATATGGTTTTCTACAAGTGGTTCAGCCAATAAAATCATGAGGGGAACTATAGTAAAGGGTCTTATTTTGGCTCTTCCGATTTTTTTTCTGTTGGCCATTGGTCTTTCCCCTCTTAATTTTATGTAGTAGCAGAACAATGTAGTTCTGAAATCACGTTTCTTTTAAATGAGAAGCATTTTAGAGTTGCAGATTAATTTTTGAGAAAAGTAATTGTAGATTAAAATATTTAACTTATCAATTGAGTTTTATAATTGAGCTGCAAATTAAAATTATAATTAGTCCAATATCTGAACGTTAATGCATCAATAATTTAACTTAACAACAAGAACAAGACAACAAGAACATACCCAGTGTATTCCCACAAGGTGGGGTCTGGGGAGGGTAGAGTGTACGCAGTCCGTACCACTACCTCAGAGGTGAGGTAGAGAGGCTGTTTCCGATAGACCCCCGGCTCAAGACAAAAACAGTCTAAAAATAGGCTAAAAAGGACGTAACAAAGATACAGGATAAAAATACATGATAAAACTACAAGAGACGATAGGAAGTAATATGTAGTAACAAACAACAGACAGAAACAGAGCACTGCCACAAAATACTACTACGAGGAATCCAAGAACAAGAAACTATAAGCGTAGCACTACGATTACTAGTCGGGACAACAAGGAAAAACACTCCTACCTACTAGCCTACACACACTTCTACCTACTATTCTTCTACCCTAATCCGCGTCCTCCACACCTTCCTATCTACGGTCATGTCCTCGGTAAGCTGCAACTGCGCCATGTCCTGTCGAATCACCTCTCCCCAATACTTTTTCGGTCTACCTCGTCCTCTCCTGTAACCATCCATAGCCAACCTCTCACACCTCCGCACTGGAGCATCCGCGCCTCTCCTCCTCACATGTCCGAACCATCTCAACCTTGCTTCCCGCATCTTATCTTCCACCGACGCCATACCCACCTTATCTCGGATATCCTCATTCCTAATCCTATCTCTCCTAGTAAACCCGCACATCCATCGCAACATCCTCATCTCCGCCACCTTCATCTTTTGAATATGGAGTTCTTTACTGGCCAACACTCTACTCCATACAACAAAGCTGGTCGAACCACCACTCTGTAGAATTTGCCTTTAAGTTTAGTAGGCACCTTCTTATCACACAAGACTCCAGATGCGAGCCTCCATTTCATCCACCCAACACCAATACGGTGAGTGACATCCTCATCAATCTCTCCATTTTCCTGGATAATAGACCCAAGATACTATTTTATTAAATCTATTTAATTTAACTTAAATCTATTTAATTTTTTAAACAATTTTATTATGACCAGTCTCTTAAAAAAAAAGCTTTTCATTAAATTTGAACTTTATGCATTTTCAGTTCCTGTGTTTTCCTTGCTGACTTGCTCATAGAGGAATAGGAATGTTATGACATGTTTAAGACCGCATATCCTACGTGTAATTTTGGTATGTCCCAACTTTCTTAAATCCATACCCAATCAAACAACGTCATATATAATGAAATTGGCTGAAGTACCAAGGATGTGCAGTGTCATAAAAGTTATGTATGGATAATCTAAACGCTTTTTGTCTGGCAGTTTGAGAGCTGAAAGTTGCTATGACCTTTTTTATAAAATTTTAATTTTTAAGATGTGCATTTACTAGTGTCATATTTTGACCAAAGAAACAAAAGTTAATTCTTTGTGCTGAAGGTTCCTTTAAAATAGTTTAGTATAGAGAGTTTAACTTAAACCTCAAAATAAGGCAAAAAGTAGCTGAAGTTAACAAATTGATACCTGTCAACTTTTGATGATACAGAAAACGATAGTATATACTGTACTGGAATTTTCTTTTTACAACACCTCAGTATTACCTGCACTTTTCAAGTTAAACATAAATTTTATGTGTCTCCCTGGGGTTGATGTCTTGTGACTGACAAGATTTTGTTGGCAGAAACTTGGCCGGCCTTGCTCGGCCGAGAGTTGGACGTCACAAGAGGAATCTCCGCTTGAAGGGGAAAAGTCTGTCGCATGAATGTGCTGTTCATATCTATGTTTAGCAGCTGTTGGTATAGTTTTCAGATTGGTATAACATGGAATGGGTCACGATAGAAGATTATTGGCGTACTTGAGAGGCTTTACAGTGTAGTTTGCAGCGACGATACATATGCTGTCAGCTTGTACTTGAAAAGGCAGGGGCAGTTGCTAATATTATCCACAAGCAGCAAGGTTTTCTTTTTTGATGCTTTCGTTCTTTAGGGGGAAGATTAGGTAATAACGAAAGTTACGTAGAACTGGAGACATTTTAGAGAATGTTGGTTTAGCTTATTGATCATAAAGGTGTAAAGTGTATATGATGATAGTTTAAAAGATTACAATTGAATTTTCGTTTACATTTATTTGAGTCACTTGCAATGCCTTGCATGCTTCATTTTTAGGGATCTTTGATTTTTTTGTATAGTTTCCATTTCTCTGGGAATGTCTTAGTTTTAAGTCCAGAAAATTATGGCATTTTGGAAGTAGGGAAACTATTCATCTCTGCCACAGGGTTGAAGTGGATGTTACATCCATTTTCAGACAACTATGCTCTGCTTAATTGCTGTTGCATGCAGACTTGAGACTTCTATTGTTTCAGAGAGAACTGACAAATTTTGCCAAGCTCTGCAGACTGCTTATCTTCATGACATTTTTTCAAAATTCTGTCATATCTTAAGCTTTTGGGCTGAACCTTATCGTATTGAATTGCAGTATATCTATTTAGCAGACTTAAAAATGTACTCCCTCTCCTTTCCATTTATTTTGTCTGGTTTGATTTGACATAGTTTAAGAAAGTAAAAAATATATTTGAATCTTGTGGTTTTAAACTAAAGATAAGTAGGAGGTATAGAAATGATTTTTAATCTTGTGATCTTAAATATGCTAAAAAAGAAAAAAAAATTGAAACAGATTAAAAAAGAGAGTAAGACAAATTAATTGAAAGGAGAAAATAGTAGTTAAAGTCAAAATTGAAATGATGGGTCAGTTTAATAAGCAAATACTAATTTAAAATAATCTTCAAATATTGTTTCCACTTTTAAATCTATTGCTAGTCTGATTTCTTGTCAAGGTTTCTAGTCCTGCTTTAAAGTTTTGGAGCTTCTGTCATTGTATATTTGTTGGCACAATTCAATTTGTTCAAGTTGCGATGAACCAAGTAGTTCAAGGTGTTGTGAAATGGACCAAGCAGTTCAGCGTAGCAGTCTCACGCATCTCCTAACTCACTCGCAAGCTCTATTGGTACAATGATTAGTATCTCCACTGCATTCAGCAAGTGTAGTATCAGTAGATCGACTCGTACTTAGTAAGTATCATCATTTGCTACCAGCCAGATAGTGGTGAGAATTGGATGAGAAATACTCAAACAACTTATGCAATAGATATACTATACCCTTCATCGAAGGGAAAAAACATCAAATACACCTTAAATTTATCTCAAAAAATCGATATCACACTCAAACTAGTTTAACTATCTATTACACACTTAACCTTGTTCAAAGTGAAATTAATATCCCCTTTCTAAGACAATCTCGGATGTTATGTAAAGTGGTGTTATACACGCGCTTTAACATGTGTATAATATCATTTTAAATTTTTTCCCCTTTTTTCGCTTAATATTTCTTCTTTATTTTTTTCCTGGGTTCTTCCTCTTCTGCCATAACAAATTTCTCTTCTTAAAATTCCTTCTCCATCATTGATTAATTGAAGGAGAAAGACAAATTTGAAGAGGAAAACAAAGAACAGTAAGATATCTATGGAGTGTAGAAGTTGGCGGCGGCGGAACGTCGATAGGCGACGGTGACGCCATTGTTGCCGGTGAGGCAAATCAAAATTTTCAGATCTGAAAATCAGCAAAATTCTTCGAAAATCCTGATAATTAAGGATGAAAATCAAGCATTTGATTAGTATTCTTTGTGTGTATAAAAAAATAAGTATGTTATTGATGGGTTGGCTTGAAATGACATTGTGGTGGTCGTATGTGGTACGCTTGCGAAAATAGAGCAGATAAAGAGAGAGTAATCATCTTCTCCAATGGATTTTTGATTTTTCGCATAGATATCAAGGTTTTTCGGTCATTAGTCATTGTCTTTTTCTGTGATTTCTTTTCTTTCTTAAAATTATGAACTTTTCGATGGAAGTCATCATCTTTTTTACTCTTTTCAATTTGTTCCTTAAAATTCTTCTTTCAAAATTTTATGGGAGAGACCGGAGATGCTTCCATAGAAGATGCTTCAATGGGGAATTGGAAAGAAACTATGAGGAAGAAGAACCAAACAATGAAGAAGGTGGGGCCCACAAATAAAAAGAATAAATAAAAAAGAGAATTACACAATTAATGTATTAAAAATTATTATATATTAAAAAGAATAGGGAAAATGTCTCAAAACAGACATAAACTATGGTCGGAATTGTTGTTACACACTCTAACTTTGCGGAGGTCCTATAACCCCCTGGACTATTTTATAGTGTAATATTTAGGGTATTATCAGCTTAGCTTGGCCACTAAATCACTCAAATTAAAGTAAGTGCTTTCACACCCTATCAAAAAGAGGGGTCAGTTCTCATTAATGTTAATTTATCTTCCATTAACCGTAGAATTTTCTTAAAACTCTCTAACTTTATCTTCATGATTATTGATCAAATAACACAAATCATTCCAATTTCATGTGATTTTTAGTTTCAATCTACTATTTTAAAGTTGTTGCTTATACGTGTGTTCACTTGCATGTCCATTTATGCTAATAATACCCACAATATTACACTATAAAATAATTGAGGGGGTTCATAGGATCCCCACAAAGTTAGAGTGTGTAACAGCAATTTCAGTCATAGTTTAGGTGTGTCTTGAGCTATTTTCCCAAAAGAATATTAAGAATACTTAATTATATAATGACTAATAAAATAGTGCCACGTGTGTACTTTTATTATTTTAAGATTTTTTTCTTCTTTTCACGCACTTAAGGAAAGTGAATACACTTTCTCTGTCATGTCACCTTCTAAGGTGGAAATAATATCACATTTAATGTCTTTTCCCCTCCATCGAATGAAGCATGGAAATAACATATAATAAGGTATGCTCAGATACAACATAAATAGTTATGCATAGATACAATATTTTTATGAAATCCATGAATCACGAGTCAGAAATTAAGTATGCATACTCAAACTTTACTTAATACCAACACTCCTCATGCTAAAGCCTGTGTGTACACATACCAAGTTGTTCGGGTTATCCAGTAACTCATGAGGAACGAATCTTTATTTACACACTATATTCCTAGTTTTTGACTCTATAATTGTTGCCACCTAAAATCATGAATGACACCAGACTCATCAACTCAATCCACATGTCAATGTAAAAGTATAACAGCTGACGCCAAAGTCATGATCAATTCAAACCATATATAAATATGATATCACATATGCAAATAAGCAGGCATGTGAGTCGTGCATCACTATGTAACTAAACCATGTAATCCAACGTACATGAACTTTCGCTAACAACTTATGCCTTATATAACACCTAGAACTAGGGGTGTACATGGACCGGGTTAATTTGAATTTTTTAAATACCAAACTAAATTATTAGTGTCGGATTTTTAAATTTATAAACCAAATCAAATCAATAAAAGTCAGATTTTTCAACCTCTGGTTTTTCGGGGGTTTTCGGTTTTCTCGGGGGTTTTCGGGTTTTTTCGAGTTTTTTTCGATAAAGTCTTCATACAAATATATAATTAACTTGTGCTTCAAATATTTCTTTAGTCCAAGCAAAATACAATTATCTAAGGTATATCTTAAAGAAACAACACAAAATATATTCATTTTATTTGAAATTTATGGAGTGAGTTATGACAATAAAATATTCAACCAAAAAAATAATGAAATCGCATGGAATAAATATTGCATATTAATAAGTCATAGTAAATATAATCATAATTTAAAAGTATTAAGTCATGCTAAAATAAGTCTAATAAGTATTAACTACATGACTAAATATTAAACAGAAAAATAAATTAATTTATGCATTTATGTAAAATTAAAGAATAAATATCTAACATGATTGTCATTCCTAGTGTTGGATTGAATAATCTTTTGTTAATATTCGTATTGATTTGGGTTTTATTTGAGTTACTAATATATATAGGTTGTAAAAAGACTTATTGAACCATTTAAAATTCTAAGTTTAAACTTGAAGAAACATATTGAAAGATAAAAACTATGAAAAAGTTGAAGAAATATTTATAAATTACATCACAATAAATATTTTTATGTATAAAATATTTTTAAAAATAGTATATATGTAATATCGGGTTGGTTCGGTTCGGTTTGACTTTTTTTAGTTAAAACCAAACCAAACCAATTATAGTCGGATTTTTTTTACGATTTGGTTCGGTTTACGGTTCGGTTTTGTACACTCCTACCTAGAACTATGGTCTCTGTATATAATACTAGTCACCTCATATACATAGTACATGAAAAATAAAGAGTTTAAATTTTGTGAACAGTAGTGTATCACTTTTTTATACCATCAGATAGCTTTAAGCCTTGGAGTAACTGGTAAAGTTGCTGCAATGTGACCAGGAGGTCACGGGTTCAAGCCGTGGAAACAGCCCTTTGCAGAAATGTAAGGTGAGGCTGCGTACAATAGACCCTTGTGGTCCGGCCCTTCCCCGGACCCCGCACATAGCGGGAGCTTTAGTGCACCTTAGATAGCTTTAAGCCTTTAACCTGCTATAGCAAGTCACCATTTTCTCTAATTCTCTTTTTTAAAAATATAAAATTAAAGAACTGACTTTACATTTCCCCTCTCTCTCTTCCCTTAAAATCCTGCATCTTCATCGCTCTAAAATAGTAAATCCGTTTTCTCTCATTGATTCTTCTACCATAGTAAACCTTCGATTCTCCGTCAATCCATCCATACTGAATAAAAGGCTATTGTAGGATTTTCAATTGCATTATAAGTGGCTTCTCCAGAAATCTATTGTTTCTTCGATCTCAAGCTACAATATTTCACATCTCTTGAGAATATATTCACTTATTTTAAGTGCATTAATAATTTTTTGCTAATCAAGATGTATCCAAAAAGGAACTTTTTATGCTTGTAAACGAGAAAAGAATCCGAAATTTGTTTGAAATGCATGATGACATACCACTAAGTAGAAGAAGCTTGTCAAGTTCCAGAATATTTGAAGCTTGAAAACCTATTTCTTACAAGGTCACGTTTAATGCTTTGAAGAATTACTTGAGCGATGATGAAAACCTATGATAATTAAGTTTGATTGTATTAACTTTGAAAAAGGAAATAATTTGGTTATGGAAGTAATTTTGGTTAGTATCCAAGTAGGATTCAACTTGCCGTTGATATCTTTTTTTTGGGGTACATCTTTGATATTCTTTTTCTATAAATTATAATTGTATTTAAGTAAGGAGTATTCTTAAGTTAAAGTTACTTGATGGTGTAAAAAAGTGGTACATTGACGGTGCATAAAATTTAAACTCAAAATAATAATCTAACATTGAGGTCAAAACTTCGGCCTGAAATAGGCTTAACCTTCGCGAACCACCTTTTCACACCCCAAATCCACCACACAAGCCCAATCGATTCAAAAAAATTCTCAATGAGGTTAAACAAATTTATTAAACCTAATTTCAATTTTAAACTAGGTCAAAATCAACTCAAAAAGTTAACCACGATCCCCAAGATCAAACCTTGAAATTATTTGTGTCTCGAGTTATCCATAACTGTATGAATCCAAATCAATGATTAGGCTTTCAATTTCACTTTGTTTTGGTGTTCAAATCTCCAATTGGTGTTTCTAGGGCTTAGACCCAAATTTTCAAGTTCTACATTCAATTTCATGATTTAGATTTCCAAACCTGACATAAAAATGCGAATAATCGTTAGGGAGTGTAGTATCATTATCTCAACACTATATGTCAGATCCAAGTAAAATCCCTTTCAACTGTAGCTTAACTTGTTCAAAAACAGTGTTAATTACAATGTTATAATTCCTAAATAGCACTTCATACTTAAGTAACCTTCACAATTGTTATGGCTAGCCCGTTATTGCGGTATCACAAATGCAGTCAGTGGCATGCATTTATGATCATATGGCCACCTTCGGAATTGTGTTGGATGGACCGCAAGTGTGACCTCATGATTGTGTTGGTTGGCTCGCATATGTGACCGTGCAATTGCAGTGGCTAGCCTGTAACCGTGATGCACAAGTGAAAAAATAAATCTGCAATAGTTGAAATGTGACTTCATGTTTATATATTTTTTTTAAAAAGACTTCATGTTTATAACTCACGAAGTCATTCGGATCCCGATTCAAACCATACTAACAAGTCCCTAAACATTATATGAACTAATGAGAAGTCTCAAATCAAGGAACGGGTACAAATCCTCAAAATGAGGGGTTGGGATGTCATATGTTTTAATTTCCTTCTTAAACAAACGTCCATCCTCAAACGGGTCTTAAAATTGTACCTAAGTTGTCAAATAATTGTGAATTCTGCTCTGCATGTTCGACTCAGTTTTTCGAATAGTTTCTTATATTAGGTGATTCTTTCATAGCACTTTCACTGATACTATTTCATTTGACCTCTGCTTTCGAATTTGTTTGTCTAAATAGTCAACAGTTCCTTCTTATATTAGTTATAAGTGATTGATAGAGATAGGAAGAGGAGGGCGGAGGGGGGAGGGGAGAAAATAACTTGAAAAATAGTTGTCAAAATTTTATTTTTCCAATAAAAAATTCAAAATTTTCAGTAAGTGCATGTGCGATTTAGGTTTTAATGCTTCGAGAGAAAGTGATAAAACTATATTTGTACATGTCAGCAATATGTGTTTAATAGGAACAATATGCGACATGAAATATATAATAGGTATTAATTTTAGTTTAAATGTCAAAATGAAAATATTCAACAAATTTAGGGAGTCTTTTATGAATTTGGCCAAAAATAAAGAAGGAGACATTTTGATGTTTTGTGTGTGCCAGAATATGTTTGGGCTAAAGCGAAGAAGAATAAAAGGGGCGAAATGTACTAATACCTCTTTTTGGAGCTATTATTTAATTTGTACACAAAATTAAAAAAGAATTTACAAGCTTATTCACTTTGAAAACAACTTTAGACATACACAATTAATATTGCAAAATTCACGCATGAAATTGGCAAACTTCAGATATATTTGTCTAAAGTGTAGTTTAAGGAAGATCAAATATTAGATATTTTTCATGAAGTTTGGCATGGCTTGCCAAGGTCAACTTCATACATTTTTTACTTAAATTGTGGACTGACAAAACTTTAGATATATAATGATTTGCAAAGGATAATTTCAGACATTTTTAACTGAAAAGTTATATAGGCCGAAAAGTTATACAGGCCGAACTTCAGACATTTATTCCGGATATACAATCTTCGGGAGGTCAAACTTTAGACATTTCGCATGAGGTCAAAGTATATATTTGCTAGACTTTAGATATTTTCTCATGAAATTCAGGTGAATAATTTTTTTTCTAGAACAAATAATTTATTCTTTAAATTTCAACAATCAAACACATGATTCAACACCCAAATCTACCTCAAATAAGCTCAATTTGAAATATAAGTTTCATATATCATAAAGAACAAACTTCAATCACCAATTTGTCAAAATAAAAACAAATGTAACAATCGATTTTGCAACAATAGTGATTTGCCATTGTTTTCAAGCTTTTCCAACAACACCCATTTATTTTCAAGCTTTTTAACCATCCTGAACTTAATGTTTCATGTAAAGCGAAATAAAATCAATTCAAACTCGGGATCAATGGATAGAAAATATCTGGTAATCTCATATCCTAGATAAGAGAAGAAAAATGAGAAGCAGAATCAAGAGGGTAACAACCTTTTGTCTGAAGTTTATTAGTACTTGATACAAATTAAATAATTATTTTTATGGTGTATAGCCACCTACCAAAATAATAGCCAATAAATATATTTTTTTGTATATATTATAAAAATATATACATATTTTATACATAATTAATACATATTTTTTGCATATTGACTAACAACTGTGATCATTTTTTATCAAGCGATCAAATATGTTAAATCCTTAAATAATAATTTTAAAAAGGAAAAAAGATCAGAAAAGTTAAAAGAATGAGGGCAAAATTGCCCCATTGTAAATAGTTTAAAGGCAAATTAACAGATTTTTTTTGGAGCAACCGCTAATAAAAAAGACATTTTTGAACTATTTGACTAGTTAAAAGACGTTTTTGAACAAAAAATATGACCTTTTTTTAGCCAAAAAATATAACAAAGGATAAAATTAACCTATTTTGAATAGATCCAAGATATTGTTTACCTTTTTTTCCTTTTAAGAATTGTACAAATTAAAAAAAAGAAACTTTCATAAACATCAACTACTAGGAACTTAATGAGGCCTCCATAGAAATACTTTACCGAATTACAATCCGCACCAACACTTTCTATATAAACTGTATAATCTCGATATACACATACAAATACAAATACAAATATAGTAATCTCGACATACAAATCTGTAAATCTCGATATAAAAATACAAATCTGTTAGAATAATCTCGACATACAAATATAAATCTGTAAATATCTAGGCATACAAATACAAATCTGTATTGTATATTTTGTGAAATCTCGGCATACAAATATAAATACAAATATAATTGAGTATCAATAGTTTTAAATCCTCTATTGTAAAATATAATTAAATTAAATTATTTATATGGTGCATAAATATTTGGTATGTTATGTAATTTTTTCATTAAAAAGTAGCGTCCAAATAAAACACGTCATGAATTTTTTACAATAATAACAGCTACCAGCCGAGCCCATCAACAAACACGATCCAAAGCGGGGCCCAAGAAAGGTAGCAGAGACCAAACCCGAGATCCGCCTTTAAAACTCGTTCAAGATTTAGGGTTTTCACTCACTTCAGTATCTTCAGCTTCGCCGCTCCTCAGCCACCCTCAATCTTCCAGTTGCAGCAGCAAGGCAACTTCGTCCTATCACCATGGGGTAAACCTCCCTTCCTCTTCTCTTGTTTCTCTACACCATTTGTAATATATATAGTTATGTCATGCTTCATCGTGTTGAAGATACTATAAGGAAATGTATAAAAGAAGCTATGGGTGTTGCAACAAAGCATAATGTACTGATTGATGTATGGAATTAAAGTACTTAGTCCATAATGAGATCTGTTTTGGTTATTTTGGTACAAAAAAACTTCAATAAATTAACAGGAACAAACATGTGTGAAATGACTAGTTTGATAGTTGGCCATATTTTACGATTTTGTTGTAATAAACTGAGAATCACTTGTTTGTTGAGAAAGTAGGATGTACGGGTATAAGTTATAAACTTGTTACCTTGACGAGTTTTGTGTGGATGTGTAATTCCTCGGTCCATCTTGGCAAAGCAGTTGAGCCCTTTCGAGTGCAATGAATTGTTTTGAATGCTAATGGACTTATATCAAATGTCTCTCTAAACTGTTCTGGGCTCCTTAAGCTTCGTGGAGTTACAGATCAGTAGAGAAGAAACATCTAGCTAATGAAACCCGCTTCCTTCATGCAAAACATACTCTATATCTTATAGCTATAGCAGTTCTTAAAATGCCATTACTAGGCATTCAGTGAGTATAAAAATTATGAGTAATTGGGTTTGTTCTTACGTTTTCTTGTTCTTGTGTGAAAATATATAAGGTCTTGACAACAGTGCTAATTTCATTCTTTTGAACTTAATTGGATTAGCAATTCCAGTAGAAATAAACACTTGGGAAAATGATTGGTTTAGTATTTGGTCATATTAACAACAATCACAACATACCCAATGTTATTCCAAATGTGGGGTCACTTGTCTGGGGAGGGTAGTATGTACACAAACCTTACCCCAACTGTTTCCAATAGACCTGGTCATATTAAATAGTTTGTATTGTATTAAACTGGGAATGCAATGTGTAAAAGAGAAACTTTGTAATTCTAGTTTGTTTTGCATCATGAGAAAACTTAAATATATTTGGGGGGGGGTATATTTTAAACTTGTTACCTGGATGTTCCATGTGGATGTGTAATACCTCAGTCCATCTTGGCAAAGCAGTTGAGTCCTCTCGAGGGCAATGAATTGTTTTGAATGCTAATGGACTCAGATCAAATGTCTCTCTAAACTGTTCTGGGATCTTTAAGCTCCGTGGGGTTACAGATCAGTGGAGAAGAAACATCTAGCTAACGAAATCCCCTCCCTCCCAGACAAAAGAACTCTATTTCTTATATCTTTGACAGTTTTTGAGATGCCATTAATATGCATTCAGTGAGTAAAAATTATGAATAATTGGCTCTTATGTTTTCTTGTCCTAATGTCTAAATATAAGATCTTGAGTCTTGATATAAGATTTGGGGAAACTAATTACATTTGACATCAAAAGGGCCTCATAATGAGATCAACATTTGACATCAAAGGACTTAGTTCATAACGAGATCAACATTTGAACTTAAACAAATAAGCATTCCAGGATAAAAAAGCACTTGGGGAAATGATTGGTTTGGTATTTGTTCATATTAAATAGTTTGTAGAGGGTAACTTTGTAATTCTAGCTAGTTTTGCATTACTGAGAAAAGTTAAATTATGGGGTATAAAATTTAAAACTTGTTATTCGGCTGTTCTGAGTGGATACGCAATTCCTCAGTCCATCTTGGCAAAGCAGTTGAGTCCTCTTGAGGGCAATGAATTGTTTTGAATGCTAATGGACTCAGATCAAATGTCTCTCTAAACTGTTCTGCGCTCCTCAAGCTCCGTGGGGTTACAGATCAGTGGAGAAGAAACATCTAGCTAATGAAAAAATGATGAGTATAATAATTACAAGTAATTGGCTTTGTTCTTACGTTGTGTTATGCTTGTGTCAAATGTAAGGTGTTAGACATACTTAACAGTTTGGGGAAACTAATTACGTTTGACATCAATAGGGCTTAGTTCATAATGAGATCAACTTTTGAAACTTAATAAATAAGCATTCCAGTAGAAGCAAGCACTTGGGGTAATGATTGGTTTGGTATTTGGTTATATAAATGGTTTGTATTATTAAACTGGGAATGCCATGTGTAAAAGATAAACTTTGTACTTCTAGCTAGTTTTGCATCACTGTGAAAAGCTAAACCTCTTGGGAATATATTTGAAGCTTGATACCTGGTTCAGTCCATCTTGGCAAAGCAGTTGAGCTCTCTCGAGGGTAATGAATTGTTTTGACTTTTGAATGCTAATGGACTAAGATCAAATGTCACTCTAAACTGTTCCGGGCTCCTCAAGCTCCGTGGGGTTACAGATCAGTAGAGATGAAACATGCTAATTAACCTTCCACCCAAAACAGGAAAAATCTGTTTCTTATAGCAATGAATGTTTAACATGCTATAAAAATTGTGAGTAATTGGCTTTGTTCTTACCTTTTTTGTGTGCTTGTGTCTGAATATAAGGTCTTGACATTCTTGACAGTTTGGGGAAACTAATTGCAAAAGGGGCTTAGTTCATAACTTTTGTAACTTAAATGAATAAGCATTCCAGTAGAAACAAGCACGTGGGAAAATGATTGCTTTTATTTGGTCATATTAAATAGTTTGTATTATTTTGCTGGGAATGCAATGCATAAAAGAGAAAGTTTGTAATTCTAGCTAGTCTTGCATCACCTGAGAAAAGTTAGATACTTGCGAATAAATTATTAACTTGTTACCTGGTGGTTCTGTCGATGGATGCGTATATCTCCAGTCCATCTTGGCAAAGCAGTTGAGCCCTCTTGAGGGCAATGGATTGTTTTGAATGCTAATGGACTCAGATCAAATGTCTCTCTAAACTGTTCTGGGCTCCTCACGCTCCGTGGGGTTACAGATCAGTGGAGAAGAAACATCTAGCTAAAGAAAACCCCTTCCCCAAAACAAAAAAAAACTCTATTTTCTTACAAGCTTTGACAGTTTTTGATGCCATTAGTAGGCATTCAGTGAGTATAAAAATTAGAGTAATTGGCTTTATTCTTATGTTTTCTTGCACTTGTGTTGACATAATTAACAGTTTGGGAAACTAATTACATTTGACATCAGAAGTGCTTAGTTCATAATGAGATTTACCTTTGTACTTATTGAATAAGTATTCCAGTAGAAACAAGCACGTGGGAAAATGATCGGTAGTTTGTATTATTAAACTAGGAATTGAATGTGTAAAAGAGATGTAATTCTAACGAGTTCTGCTTCACTGAAAAATGTTAAATCTATAGGGGGATCTATTTGAATGCCTAATTCTGCAGTTCATCTTGGCAAAGTAGTTGAGCCCTCTTCAGGGCAATGAATTGCTTTGAATGCTAATGGACTTAGATCAAATGTCACTCTTAACTGTTCTGGGCTTCTCAAACTCCATAGGGTTACAGATCAGTAGAGATGAAACATATTGTACTCTTCAGCAGATATCTGCACTATTTTCTCTAGTTTTAATTTGTTCAAATGCTGAAGAATTGAGCGGTTAAATTTACACTGTTATATGCTGTTGATTTTCTTTCCGTTTATCGATCAAGTGTAGTCTCCCTGAATTGGTTGGCCAGATGATAAGATTTCTCCTTTTTTTTTGCAACTTCAAAACTTATGTTGTACCAACTTTAATGCAGGAAGACACGTGGAATGGGAGCTGGTCGTAAACTGAAGTCCCACCGTCGGAGGCAGCGGTGGGCTGATAAGTCTTACAAGAAATCTCATCTTGGTAACGAATGGAAAAAGCCATTTGCAGGATCATCTCATGCCAAGGGGATTGTTCTTGAGAAAATGTATGGCCAATTTTGCTCGACAATTTTTTAATTTTTTATTGATCCATCTGTTTGTCTGCTTGGTTTAATAGACCCAATTTTAACTTATGAACTGCAGTGGTATTGAAGCTAAGCAGCCTAACTCTGCCATTAGAAAGTGTGCTCGAGTTCAATTGATAAAGAATGGGAAGAAGATAGCTGCTTTTGTACCCAATGATGGTTGTTTGAACTACATTGAAGAGAATGTATGTGTTTTAGTCAATATGATGTGTTTTCGTCATTGCAAATTTGTCCTTTTTTCTTTTAATTTCCTTAATAGTATTCTTTAATGTTGAATAAATCTCATCTGATTGTTTGTAGGATGAGGTGTTGATTGCCGGATTTGGTCGTAAAGGACATGCTGTGGGAGATATTCCTGGTGTTAGGTTCAAGGTTGTGAAGGTGTCTGGTGTGTCACTTTTGGCTCTCTTCAAAGAGAAGAAGGAGAAGCCCAGATCTTAATTATTACTTCAGGTCAAGTGCAAGTGTCTTCTGAATGAATTTTTGTTAGGATCAAAATGCTCTTTTCTTTTTCCCTAATCTTCTACTAGTATAGTTTGTCATGCAGTTCCATGAAAATACCAGGCCATTTGACAATGAATGATATTGTGATGGGATTTTGAATATAGCTGTTGGAAGTTGAAAGCGCACAATTGGTTTTTCTTCTCTATATGAGAATTCCCTGCTGAAATTTTTGTGCAAATCATTCTTAAAATGCCGTCTCTCATTGTTTGTTGGTTCATGTATTTTACTGGTAATATTTATATGCAGACCCAACATTTAAGTTTAACCTTTGAGGTATTGTAAATGTGCAGTTGGATATGATATTAAGTATTAACAAATATTTAGGTGGTTAATCTTTTTGAATTTGAAGTTTGCTTGTTTGAACTTTTCCCGCTTAATGAAATCTTTTAAAAAATGTCCTTAATTTGAAAAAAAAATCATTGGGCAGAACTTTTTTTGTCCACCAGTTCTGGTTGTATTGTGCGAATAAGTTTAGTTTTGCCAATTGAGATAGGAGTTTGAGACATTTCAATAAGTTGCAAAGATTGAAAATAGTGTAATTTCTTATTGGGAAAAGGGTCAAAAATATCTCTCTACTTTCATTTATTAGTCAACTATGTCCTTTATTATACTATGGGGTTATTTATACCCCTATCGTTACTAAACTTAACAAAAATACTCTTCATTGGGATGAAATCCCCATATTGATCAAAATTATCCTATTTCTACTTTTGACCTGGCCCACAAAACCAAATATATCCATACCAAATTTAAACTTCAAATATGAAGACCCCGACCCATTTTTTCCTTCGCTCAATTGCTGACTACCAAGAATAAAAGCTTAGATAATTCGAAACTGCTGTTGTGTTTTTAAATCTTTGAAATCCCATAAATGTAGGTGAAGAGTGACAAAGTCTAGCTTTAACAGAAAGACTCCTATTCATCCGAGCATACAGTGAAAATAAATGCTGATAAAAATTAGGATCGAAATTCAAAATCGTCTAAAACTCTCTCTGCTTCACATTTGCCCACTGAGAGAGAACATGCATAGAAGCTCAAATTCTCAAAGCCAATGTCGGAGAGCTTGAGCTTTGAGAGTTTGAGACTTTTAATTATGGGAAATATCATAAAGAGATACTTATTATGCAAAAAATATTTATTTTAAGATAGTCTAAGCTTTATTAAGATAGGTAATTTTTTTCCACATTTTATATCTTATAAAATAATACTTTTTGCATAATGGGTGATGTTTAATATAATCAACTAAAAGTTGAATTAAACGATTAGGTGGTTATTTCTTATAAAGAGAACTAGAGAAGGAAAAAATGGGTGGGGTCTTCATATTTGGAGTTTAATTTGGTACGGACATATTTAATTTTGTGGGTTAGGTTGGGTCGGGTTAAAAGTAGAAATAGGATAATTTTGATCAATTTGGGGATTCCATCCAAATGAAGGGTATTTTTGTTAAGTTTAGTAACGGTAGGGATATAAATAGCCTCATAGTATAACGTAGAACAAAATTGACTAATAAATGAAAATAGAGGAGTATTTTTGACCCTTTTCCCTTTCTTATCTGATGTTTTCAGCTGTATTGAATAAGTTACTTTATTTGTAAATTAATCATAATAAAAATCAGTTATATTTCTTACATTAATTTAACAATACATATTTTCAATTAAAAAGTGTAGAATATTATTGTGGAATATAAGAATTCTCTTACTATACAAAAGGGAGTTTGACAACAAGCACACACGTCTCTGTCAATTGGTCATTTCATATACTATTTGGTGCTGCTTGTGCTTGTAGCAAGTGCATTTGCTTCTTTTGATGAATACAAAATAGTGAAAATTACATGGGTGAGTACTTTTTAATAAATAATTACGGTTTATAGTGATACTTTTTATTTATTACCATCTATAACAATGCATATCAATACTATGATAAATCTGCATTATGTATTAAAAGTGAATTATGCATGCAATATATATGTATTATAAGTGTTTTAAAATGTATTATGCTTGTTTGATAAGAAATAGGCACATATTATTAGTGTATTAAAGTATGTGATAAATGTATTATTCATGAATAAAATTTGTATTATATGTGTTTTATAAATTGTTTTCTGCAATATGTATTAAAACTGTATTATAAATGTATTATAAGTGTCCAATATGCTATTGCTATAAATGGTAAATATTTTCTTAATATAAATATTGCTATGTGAGTTTCCCAAAATAACAAAAAATCCAAAAAACTTCTACTCAACTTCCTTGTTTGCCCCGCTCAGGAGGATATTTACGTAAATGTGCTAAAATTGAAATATCGTAATTGGCTTGAAAAAGGAATCTTACTTTAGCTATAATATAAATATTTTTATGCATTGACCAAATGGCCCCTATGCTTATCTCATTAAGGTGCTACATCGGTGAGTTTAAAGATATCATCTTCGGACAAGTCATTTTATGTGGGTTCGTAATTTTGTTTGAACATGCAATTTTAATTTTTTAAGTTATATTTTTTCTTATAAACATGGAAATATCATAAATTGTGAAAACTATTAAAACTTCTTCAACTCTAATACAATTTTACCAAATGAGTAAATCATAGTTCACAAAAAAGGTATTGGGATATTCTAAGAGCCGGAATTTGAAGGCGTTTGAACATAAAAAATATGATACTTGAAAAGAAATAGTATTTAAAGTTAAGCAAAAAATATATTTTAAAAATTAAAATTATTTTTAAATATATGTTTAATTTCTTAAAAATTAAAATTTGATTAATATTATTGGGTTTGTGCACGGTACGGGCTATTTCTAACTAGTCTCTCTATAGAGTGGAGGGAAAAGTTGTGAACAATTGAATAATACAAACAATTTTTGTCAATATATCATATTTTGTGACCAATTTAACACAATGAATGAGTAATATTAAGTTTTATTTACTGGTCATAATTTGTGAACAATTGAACAACATATGCAACTTTAAGGTACAACTTGATGTCAATTGAGCGATCTAGGCCTTATTTGTTTGCACTTAATAGAGGTTTGAATCTGAATGGTTCAGACATTAGGCTATTAAGTGTATTTATTTTTATTAAAATTTAAACACTTTAATTGGTCTGAATAGGTCTTAATCATTAAGATCTAAAACAAAGTCTTAATACCATTAAGATATGTTCTTGTATGGATAATATTCACCACCATTCTATCAACAATCACTAGTCACCACCACTTACCACCTTTGTCATCACAACCACTACCACCATTGTTAATCAACATTACTATTGTCAACCACCACCACCAACCACCATTGTTATCAGCCACTATCACACCTATTACCTCCATCATTATAATTATATCTATTGTCATCATCATCATCGTCACCTCCACCACCACTGTGGTCAATCTCTACTACTAACCAACTCTACCATCATAACTAGCACTACCACCAACACAGCGTCAACCACCATACATTCTATAGCTACCACCAACATCATTGTCACAGTCGGCACCACCTCCGCCACTATCAGTCACTACCACCAGTACGGTCAATCCCTACTACTAATTGCCACCAACTACCACACATTCACCACTATCAACACCACCAACTACTAACCTTAACCAACTTCACCATCACAAAACCACCATCAATACTACCAATCGCCACCATTACGAAAGTCACTACAACACTAACCACCTCTACCATCACAACTATCACCGTCAATATTACTATCTACGAACACCAACCGGCCATTACTACCACTACCACCATTACAAACCATCTTCATCATCACTAGCAAACATAAATGTTATTTTTTAAATTAAATAATAATTTTATTTTATTAAATTTAGTATTTTTTTAATATGTAATTAATTTTTTATTCGAATTATATTTTTATTATATTTACAAATAAATAAATTATGCACATTCTGATGTTGAAAAATAAATAGTCTTAATTGTTCAGTATTTAGGTCTAGAGACAACATCTTAATCATTCAGATTGCATTCATATTCAGACGTTTTAATCTTAATGAAAATAAATGAGACCTTATTGTCTCCGACTTATTGAAATATGGGAAAAGTACATGCATGTCCCATTGGAGCAAACTATTTACAACTAAATACCCTTTTACAAAAACTACCTCCTAACTGATTATAGAAAATGCCCCCTTCCCTTGTAGCTTTTGTAGTTATTTAACTCTCTTTTCATTCTTTTTCTTTTTAATTTCTCTACTTCTTTTCTTTTTTTCTTCTTTTCTCGTTGTTTTTTCTTTATTTCTTTTCTATTTTTTTCCTTTCTCATTTTTTTTCATTTTTGTTTTCATTTTTTTAATGTTTCCTTGTTCATTTTTTTTTTCAAATTATGTTATTTTTTATTATTTTTTTCACATAATTATCCGATTCATCCTAATTTTTTACTCTTTTTTTTTGGTTATTTATTTTTTATTTCTCTACTTCTTATTTTTTTCTCCTTATTTGTTCATTTATTTTGTTAACAAATCATGTTATTTTTTATTTTCTTCTTTCACCAAAATTAATTTTGACTCCTTTTTGTGTTTTGTTCTGTTTTCTCCTTGTTTTTTTATTTTTTTATTTCTTGTTTCTTTTTAAATTTTTATTTTTTCTTCCATAATCTATTTTTATTCATGATTTTTTTGCTCTTCTTCTTTATTCTTTTTTTTCTATATAACAACAAAAGAAAACTAATATAATAAATATTCGTTCATTTTTTTTTGTTTTTTTTCTCCTTTTTTCTCCTTTATTTTTTTTCCTCCTTTTTCGTTCATTTATCTATTTTTCTCAAATCATATTATACCTTATTTTTTTTTACCATAATCTAATTTCATACTTAATTTTAGCTCCTTTCTTTTTATTTTTCAATTTTATGTAATTATATTTTTAATTTTATTTAATTTTTTTCTTTTATTTTTTTCACAATTTAATTTTATTCACACTCATTGAGATTTGCCTCCGTCCTTCAGTCTGACACTTTTTGGTCCTCCATGATACCATCACAATATATCTGTATGCTGGCATAGTATCATGGAGATTGCTTAAATTTTCATTGAGATACTCCTTAATATACCATCACAGTATATCTAGATACTAGCATAGTATCATGGAGGACTGCTTCAATCCTTCAAGCAGACACTCCTCAGTATATCATCACATATATTTATATACTAGCATGGTATCATGAAGGAGTATTTTAGTCCTTCAATAAAGCACTCTTTAGTCCTCCATGATACCATCACAATATATTTATATACTGACATGAATTATCCTTCAATGAGACACTCCTCAATCCTCCATGATACCACCATAGTATATCGATATATTGTGATGGTATCATGAAGGACTGTTTTAGTCCTTCAATGAGACACTCCCTAGTATACCACCAAAGTATATTTAAATACTAAAATAGTATCATCCATCAATGAGACAACCCTTAGTCCTCTATGATACCATCACAATATATCTATATATTGACATGGTATCATGGATAATTGTTTTAGTCCTTCAGTGAGACACTACTCAGTATACTATCTTGGTATATCTATATACTGGCATGGTATCATTGAGGACTACTTCAGTCCTTCAATAAGACACTTCTCAATCCTTCATGATACCATCACAATATATTCATATACTATTATGATATCACTGAGATTTTCTTCAGGCCTCAATGATACCATCACAGTATATTTATATATTGTCGTGGTATCATTGATGTATGCTTCAGTCCTTAGTGAGACCTCTATGATACCATCATAGTATATCTATATACTGGCATGGTATCATTGAGGACAATCTTAGTCCTTCAATGAGACACTCCTTAGTATACCACTAGAGTATATCTATATACTGAAATGGTATCATCCATCATTGAGACAGTCCTCAGTTCTTTCTGATACCGTCACATGAATATATCTATATACTGACATGACATCATGGATAACTATTTTAGTCCTTCAATGAGACACTACTCAGTATACTACCACAATATATTTATATACCAGAATGGTATCGTAGAGGTCTACTTCAGTCCTTCAATGAGACACTCCTCAGTATACCACCACAGTATATTTATATACTGTCATGGTATCACTGATGTCTGTTTCAGTCTTTCAGTGAGGCATGCATGATACCATCACAATATATTTACATACTGACATGGTATCATTGAGGTATGCTTCGGTTCTTTAATAGATCACAAGATTCAAAAGTCTTCTTTACTTTCTTAAATTTCGTGCCAAGTCAAAACATAACAAACAAATTAAAACAGATGAAGTATATGTTTTGTTTTCATTTGCAAAAGCGAGAAAAACTATAAACACACACACGCGCGCGCTAGTGGACTAGTATTTCTCTTATTTATTTTTTATTATATTTTAGTTATTTAATTATTATTATTTATTAGTCTACAAATAATTAGATAATATATTTATATTTATATTTTATTTTATCTTTAAAAATGGATAAAATAAGAAGATAATCTAACAAAAAATAAAAATATATATTTATTTTAATTCAAATTTTAATAAATTAACTAGTACATTTACTATTTTATAATTATTTTTATTATAGTGTAACTATTTTTATTTTTATTTTATTAGCAAAAAATTAATTACTCATGATAATTATTTTTTATATTTAAATAACAAAAATATAAACCAAACAAAAAGAAAAGAAATATACAATAATATAGAAAAGAAAAAAAGAAGAAGAAAAGAACAAAGAATTGTAAGTAAGTGATGCATGATATGCTAGATTAAGAGTGTAGCCGTCTCTCTTCTCTCTCCTAAGATGAACCCCCAACCCTAAATTTTTACATGCCACCAATCACCGGCGGCCAGTCACGCCCAGTGACTGGTCTCCCTTCTAATGACTTCTCACCTCTCCCAACTTCCTCTCCAACCACTATATCCCCTTATAGTTTACCCTTGGAGAAATCTTTTGCTGGCATTCTGAGGCCACAAGAAACAGCAGATCCTGTGGAATCCATTCCATTTAAAGAGGCTAAGGTGGTGAATGGTGTTCCATACATAAAATGGACGGAAGAAGAAGTCACAAGGATGAATCAGATTGAAAACCTATAATTTGTTGTGATTGGAAAATTCTCATATGAAGTGACTGACATTGAAGAATTAAGGAAAATCATCCCTCAACAGTGCGCTGTGAAGGGAGAGTGTCAGATTGGTTTATTTCGTAATCGACACATTCTTATTAGGCTCGATCAACAAGAAGACTTCATTAATTTAGTGTCAAAAGGGGCTTTCTATATTACTTGCAAAGATGGGTACTCGTACCTTATGCACACGTTAATATATGACATTAAGTTTAAAATGAATGAAGAAACGACAAAATCTATGGCGTGGATCTCTTTCCCTAACTTAATACCGACCTTCTTTGTTAAAGAATGCCTCTTCTCTTTAGCGTCGGCAGTAGGGAGCCCTGTACAACTCGATATAGCCACCATCAATAGAACTAGACCAAGTTGTGCAAGAGTCAAGGTGATAGTGGATCTGAATGAGTCCTTCCCTAAATCTGTTCAGATGGACATTGAAAATGAAAGCACACGGGAAATTCGATCCGAGACTATACACATTAAAATTGACTATCTTCCTAAATATTGCAAGGAATGCCTAATGCAGGGTCACAATAAGGAGGGATGTAGAGTTTTGCTGGGTAAAGAGGAGGGTCTGGAAGGTGGTGGTAATCTTGCTCAACCTAAGGTGCATAGACTCCAAAGAGGCAAAGCAAGAATTCTCTCTAGTGGAAAGATAGTTGGAGACCCTGGGAATTGGAATGTAGCGAAGGATAAACGATCTATACACCCCATAAAATCCATCATACCACACATGGGAAACACTACAGATAAGATGGGGGGCAACAAGTTTAGTGCTCTTTTGGACACAAATATTAATGATGGCGCAGATGATGAGCTAGCAGCAGACAACAGTAAAAAAAATACCAGTGAGGTTAATTCCTCAAACAAGCAGAACGCAAACTCCATGATAGGGAGGCATACTTTACAACCAATTACAATAAAAGAATGGATAGATAAATCATTTGGTAAAGTATTGGAGGTGGGATCAACTTCAATAAACCCTGTTGATCAAGCTGATGGTCTAGTGGTACCTGTAATTGAGCATACTGATGTTAAAGTGGGGGATGATGGCATTGAAAACAACAGTGCTTTAGCTATCTCCACTGAAGTTAAGCACTCCACAGAACCAAAAGTGTCTATTATCAGTGAGCAATCTGCTAGCAGCAACAATAATACCAAGTTACCTGTAGAAGACACAAAGAAGATAAGTGAGCAGTCTGCCCCGACAACTGTTGAGGGTGAAATTGGTACAAATATATCTATCTAAGAGGACAACATAGTGGTCGACGATCTTGCAGTTATGGTGGTCCCCAGACCAGTGAACATAGATGAGTCTCAAATGGTTCATATGGACTCTCTTAACAAAGTGTTACATGACATTATCTCTCACAGATTAGGAGATACCATGGAATATGGAGACACAGATAGTCAACAAATTGCTGTGGGCATCACTGACTTTGAACTTTCAGAGGATTTATTTTCCAATAAAGCAGATCTTTCTCCTAGGTTACTAAAAAATGCAAGAAAAGAAAAGAAGCAAGGACAGGGAGATTTAAGTTAATCCATCAGAGTTTAGCCTAAGAGGAACAAGCCCAATCCAAGGTATCAATGAAGGCCCTTATATGGAACATTAGATCAATAAATCCCAAAAGGCATTTCAAAAAGTTCAAATGTTGCATAACTACCACAAGTTTATGTTTATTGGTCTGTTAGAACCTTTTCAACAGTCTAGACATATCAATAGGTAAAGAAGAAGAGTAAAGATGTCAAATGCCATAGCCAACTGTAATGGTAAAATTTGGTGCTTTACTAATCAAGATGTTGAGTGTACAGTGGTACAAGATACAAAACAACAACTCACAATACAATTAAAGCAGCACAACCACTCTCAGATTTTCTTTGTGACCTTGGTCTATGCTAAATATAATGTTGAGCAAAGAAAGACATTATGGGAAGACATGTATTTATTGGCAGCATGAATGAACAACCCTTGGCTCATTGGAGGTGATTTCAATGTAGTACTGAATGCAGAAGAGAAGATAGGGAGGCTGCCAGTTGATCCTATGAGCCATGAAGAATTTGAAAACTGTATTGCTTCATGTGACCTTTCAGAAATCCCATTTAAGGGGAGTCCATTCACATGGTGGAATGGTAGGGTTGGTAATGACTGTATATTTGAAAGGTTAGACAGAGTTCTAATAAATCATGAGATGCAAGGGTGGTACAATCATTCTGAGATAGAACACCTCCCTAGAACAGGTTCGGATCATGCCCCTCTATTAATAGATTGCTCAGAAGTGATGACCAGACACAAGAAACCATTCAGGTTTCTCAAATTATAGACTGAGAATCCCTCCATTAAAGATGTGGTTAAATAGAATTGGTTCTCTAATGAGGAGCAGAATCCTTTCATTGATTTTAAGAAAAATATTAAGAGAGTGAAGACTTCCTTGACAGCCTGGAGCAGAGATACATATGGTGACATCTTTAAGCAACTCATCATTCGAGAGGACATTGTGAAAATCAAGGAGAAGTTGTTTGAAGAATTCCCCAATGCTGAGAATAGACATGTCCTTCATAGAGCACAGGCAGAGTACAAAAGATATCTTCATTTTGAAGAGATCTTCTGGAAACAAAAGGCAGGGTATGACTGGTTTGAGAAGGGGGACAGAAATACTATATTTTTCCACAGTATTGTCAAGGGAAGAAGGAAGAAGCTTCAACTTCAAAGAATTTAGAATAATGAGGGCACTTGTCTAGACAATGCAGATGACATAGCAGGAGAGGCATTAAGATTCCATGACAAGCAATTCAAACAAGAAAGAGATGCCACAACTTTCCCACTGCTTAATCACATACCTGAGACTATTAGTGAGGAAGAAAATTCAGACCTTTGCAAACAACCTGAGTTGGAAGAAGTTAGAAATGTTGTAGTTGTCTTGAATGGAGATAGTGCTAGTGGCCCGGATGGTATCACAGGAAGGTTCTACTAAAGTTGCTGGGAGATTGCGGGGAAGGATATTCATAGAATGGTTATTGATTTCTTCAGAGGTAATACCCTTCCTAAATCCATTACTCACACTAACTTGGTGCTTTTTCCTAAGAAGGATCTGGTAAACACTTTCTCTGATCTGAGACCAATTAATTTGAGCAATTTCATTAATAAAATAATCTCCAGGATCATCCATGACAGAATTGAGGTTCTCCTTCCCAGATTGATTTCCTATAATCAATCAGGTTTTGTGAAAGGTAGAAGCATTATTGAGAATGTTTTATTGACTCAAGAAATTGTGACAGATATTAGCAAGAGGAGTAAGCCAACCAATGTGGTCATCAAGCTTGATATGGCTAAGGCTTATGACAGAGTGTGTTGGTTCTATTTGATGAAAGTCTTAAGAAAGATGGGTTTCTCTGAAGTTTTTGTTGATATGGTGTGGAGATTGCTATCTAATAACTGGTATTCTGTTCTAGCTAATGGTCAATCTCATGGTTTCTTTCCCTCTACAAGAGGTGTGAATCAAGGAGATTCTCTGTCTCCTGCTCTATTCATTCTATCTGCAGAAGTCTTAAGTAGGGCACTGAATTCCCTCTTTGAAGATGCTCAGTTTGTGGAATATGGTTTACCTAAGTAGAGTGCTAATCTCAATCACCTTGCATATACAGATGACACTATTATCTTTTCCTCTATAGATAGGTACTCTCTAAAGAAAATAGTATCCATTTTGCAGGACTATGAGGTACAATCAGGTCAATAGGTCAACAAGAATAAGAGTGCTTTCTATCTTCATTCAAATACTGCAACTGATGTGAGGCAACTGGTGGAGGAGATTATAGGTATAGCTAGGGGTCAATTCCCTCTGATTTATCTAGGCTGTCCCATTACACATACTAGGAAAAGGAAGGACTGTCTATAAAGAGAGTCAAAGCCAAACTACAGTCATGGAAAGGGAACATGTTGTCTTATGGAGGTAAGGAAGTGTTGATTACCAGTGTTTTACAGAGTGTACCTATTCATGTCCATTCAGCCATAGTGCCTCCTAAATGTGTACTCAAAGAATTGCATAGAGTTTTTGCAAGATTCTTCTGGAATAATAAGGTCATAGGCAGAAGCAAGCACTGGGATGCATGGGAGAAAGTGTGTCTACCAAAGCAGGAAGGAGGGTTGGGATTTAAATCCATGTTTGATATTTCACAGGCTCTGCATTCAAAGATCTGGTGGAGTTTCAGAACACATAATACAGTTTGGGCTAACTTCATGTGGAACAAGTACTGCAAGAAATATATCCCAACCCTAGTACAGTGGAAAGGGGGATCTCAACAGTGGAAGTACATGCTTCAGAACAGGGAGTGTATTGAGCAACATTTATGGTGGGAACCTAAAGGGGGAACTTCTACTGTATGGTTTGACAACTGGACAGGGTTGGGGCCTCTGCATTCTTTACAGACTGGACAACACGCTTGTCACCCATTATTGGATATAGACTCTTTCATGACTGAGACTGGATGGAATTATGAAGAGATGCATAATCAGTTACCTAATAACATTGTTGAGCATGTTAGACTGCATATGGATCATATTAGGCAAATTGATAAGAGTGACAAACCTTGGTGGACAAAAAACAAGCATTGGGAATTTCTCTGTTAAAAGTGCTTGGGATTTACTAAGGAAAAGGGAGGATATTTCTGAGACTTATAAGAAACTGTGGGTAAAAGATTTACCTTTCAAGTTTACCTTCCTTGGGTGGAGGGTATGGAGGAATAAAGTTCCAGTTGCTGCAGTTCTGGCTAACTGGAATCCCACTATTTCTGAAATTTGCTCATGCTGCTCTAATCCAGACAGAGAAACACTAGAGCATCTTTTTCTAAAAGGGGAAATGGCCACCATTATTTGGAACTACTTTTCTCAAGCTGCAGGGATAATTGATCCTAGAATACAGGTCAAGCAAACTATGAAACTTTGGTGGGAGGTTCAAGGCAACACTAGACAGAAGGTGATCTATCAGGCCTTACCTAATATTATCTTGTGGTTCCTATGGAAAAGAAGGAACACTGTGCTACATGGAGGTACTTACTCCACCAGTAAGGTTTTCTGGGATATAAACAGTACTGTTCAGAAGCTAATCAGGCTCAAATTCAATTACTTAGAGATTCCCAACACATGGCCTCAACTGGTAAAACTACTTGATGATTACAAACCTAGATTTGAGCTTAAAGTAGTTACATGGACTCACCCACCACAGGGATGGTGGAAATGTAACACAGATAGAGCCTCTAGAGGCAACCCAGGGGCTAGTGCTGCAGCATTTTGTGTCAGAAATCATAATGGTGATCTGGAGGGTGCAAAAGGTTTGATGATTGCTGATGGTACCAATCTGGTGGCAGAAGCTAGAGTAATGAGAGAAGGATTACAGTACTGCTGAGGAAAAGAATTTTCCAAACATCATTATTGAATCTGATTCATTGGCTATGATGAATATCATAAATGGTGTCTGGGAAGTGCCTTGGAGTGTGACACTGGAGGTTAACTCCATTAACAGGCTGGAGGATCTTTTAACAGTAAGAGTACAACACTTCTTAAGGGAGAGAAATACTCTTGCTGACTATTTTGCTAACCTGATTTTTTATTTTGCAGGTACATATGAATATAGTACATATCAGGAGGTTCCAAGCAAAGGCAAGAGGATTATCATGCTAGAAAAATAGAGTTGTCCTAACTTGAGAATTTGACAGGCTAGTGAATCTACCTAAAGAACTCATAAGCTCCTCTTATTGGTATTTCATGAGTTCTAAAGCATTTACATAAGAAACTACCTACTAGTACACTTGGGATGTATGAAGTATTTCTGTTGATTTTGATACCATGCACCTGGTGAGAGCTTTGAGGTGTGAATATGGTATGAAATCAGGACTCATAAGTTATTAGTAGTATGTTCTTGTTACAAATGCTATAGGATCTATCACAGATACAATACTTGGCCATTTGAACACTTAAAATTCAAGACTTTTGGCTTAAGATGGTGGTATTAACCCATTCGGGTTCAACCCATTAAAGTGGAAAGTTAAGAAAATTTTGTGTTCAAGGTGTGGAGCAAGTACCTGTAGATGCCCAGATTTCAAAGTTGGTGTGGAGAGCTTTAAAATTAGAAGGTATAATTCCCAGCAACATCATTCAAAGGCCCTCAGGAAGATGAAAGAACACCGTTAGAATTCAATACATCAGACTAGATCCTTCACAAGAGTTCACAAGATCTCGAGAGTTACCTGATCATCACCTAGCTTCGATTGATCTTCAAGAGCAGCACTATCATCGGTAGACATCGATCGCGTTCTCCTCTGACCTTCAAGGAAACAAAATCATTAAGCTTTTGGTGAGAAACATCGAATTGAAAATTGAAAATAGCAGGTAAAGAGCTCAAATTGAACAAGAACATTGATGCTACTGTATTGCCAGTCAGAGTTCCATGGAACTCCGATGAGATGGCGGGTAGAACATCGATCTCTTATCTTTGTTCTCTTTACCATTTATTTTCGGTCATAAATTCAAAGTTTCTCCAGGTTCATAGCGCACAAGACAAGGAGAATACATACCTGATTTCTCTTCATAACAGAGGCTGCTTCGATGATCTCCAATAACCACTCTTCAGCTCGTAGGAAGAGGCAATTTTTTAGGGTTCTATCGGGAGTTCAGCTGAACATGAAGCTGTTTTTTCCTTAGCTTAGTTTCCTATTCTTGTTTTCTGTTGGGCCTGCTCCAATATGGAGTGGGCTCCTGATGTACATATCATCTATTTTCTAATAAATGGCCCATGGCTAGCTTTGATTTTTTTTTTAAAAAAAGAATTGTAAGTGAATTGAAAGGAAAGGAATAGGAAAAGAAAGAAAAAAGGCTGCGCAAGAATGAGCGCCGAAAAAAGGCTGCACATCTTTTGGGTGTATTAGGGGTAATTAGTTTTAGGCGAGTGAACATTTTAAGAGTTAATAAGGGAGGGAGCATTTGAGTGTAAATACTTTAATTTTTTGGTCTATTTAGTGTACTTTTTCCTTGAAATATCCCAAATTTTGCCTTGTAGGTAAACTAATTTATGCGCACAACCTATACTCGATAGATAACAAAAATTTGGCCTAACAAATTTTCTGAAGAGAAAGCTTTTTTTAAACCTCTTATTAGGCAGGGCCAATGATTCAAGATCACCCTTCGTTCATGTAATTTGCTTGATCAATATTTATTACTCTCTCGATCCATTTTATTTGTCATATTTTTTTTTTGCACATCTCTTAAGAAAATATTAACTAAAAGGATAACTTAACTGGATCATTCTTATTTATTCTTTGATTTCAATTTTTTTTGATAACTGTACAATTATATTATCGGGGCAGAATTTTGTACAAAGAGGAGCAAAAACCCAAGAAGCCACCAACAACTGCCTTAAAAAAATAATAGACTTTCAACTATCTACTAGTCTCCCATATTCTAACATCAACTAATCACTACATATAGTAATCAAGCTTCCTCAATTGTCTAGCTAGTCTTGTAAAACAAGCACTTCTGCTATGTATTTCCTACATAATATCTGCATAGCTGCTTTACAGTTCTCTTCTTCCTATGAAATTATCTTTAATTTCTCTTTAGCCATATATGATAGAAACTAGTAGCTCCTAATACCAGCCTATAGATATCAAGTTTGGCATTCTGGCCTTTAGCATATGTAACAACTCATTCAAGCTCTTGCTGCCATCCCATTGGAGTTCTTCCTATGCCCTACCATCTGAGTAGAACTTGTCGCAAAGTACTAGAAAAGGCGCATTAAAGAATATGTAATCAATAGATTCATCTTCAGTCTCATATAGGGAACGCACTTTGTTCTATATTACCCCCAATCTGGCCGGCCTGTCTTTCGTGTATATCCTTTTTTTGATTATTAATTGCAAGATAAGAATCCACTTGGGACAATACAAATTATTTTCTTCTAGTCCACCTTAGTGAAGGTTCTCCTAAATTGGTTAATACCTTGTTTAACAGAGAACTGCTCTTGCTTCATAATATCACCATGGGACTAACTTGCTAGCTCTAGAGTTTCTCTAACCTTCGTAATCTTCCTCACTACCCAAGGAGGCCTGATTAAGAGTGCATCCCTTTAGAGATACCCTATATATATAATAAATCTTTTTTAAAAGGAAATATCATCATATATATTTTATTTAAAGTCTATTTTTTTATTTTTTTTAATGTGAAGTTATTAATTAATTTTTTTATAATCGATTTGTTCTGATAATTCCTTTTCAATTGATAATATAGCTAATCCATTCAATCTCTCTTGAGACATCATTGATCTTAGATAATATTTTATCAATTTTAGTTTTAAAAAACTTCTTTCGGTTGAGCCAACATTTACAGAAATGGTTGACATTATTCTATAAGCAATATATGTATTTGAAAAAGGGTCAAGTCATTTTATTTAATTGAGTATTTCTATTAGATCATTATCTTTTACTTGTTTATTTCTCTTAATACTCTTAATTCAAAAAATAAATCTAAACCATCAATATCTGAATAACTATTATGTGTTAAAGTAAGTTCAAGGTTAAGACAGTGTTTTTAATTTCAAACCTCAATTTTTTTACCACTAAATAGAAAACCAAAAATATTTTCATATGCTTCAAATTGTTCAAATCTATTTTGAAGTGAAAAAATCATTCGGTCTACTATGTATAATAAGTAATCAACTTTAAAAGATTCTTCAAGAGACTTTATGATTTCATTATCAATATTTTCATCAAATTTTTTCTTTCTAAATATTACGTGTTTCTTACGAATTCGGATTCTATATTCATCTCAGATGCAATAATTTTTTAAATAAATATGTATAAGTACATTTTAAAGAAAACATGGAGCCCCAAGCGATTACTTTAGTGGCCTAGTGATTAAGCCGATCCCCGGTATATAGTAGATATGGACCCATTGGATCCATATCATGTCCTTCTTCCCACAAAAATTCTAGAAGTGTACGTATATGACTACTTTGTTCCAAGTTGCAATACACATTACTAAGCGTCCAACAGATTTGGGGAGACATACTCTCTCCTAAGATGATAGAGCTTTGTTGTTCAACTCATTGCCCATTTCAAAGGCATCTCCCACAAATATCCTCTACCTGCATGATAATTTTCTTAGCCAAGACGAAGATTTGACACCAAAATGTCTGCATAGAAAGTAAGACAAAAATCTTGTTGTTCATAAGTAATCCTCCCCACCGTCTTCTCAATCAGTGGTTAGCATTACATCACAAATATATTCCTAGTGCTTAATTGGATTACTTGGTATCACACTGACAAAGATCCCTGACCTCTGGGAGATACTTATAGTATCGTGCATCGAGTATCAACTGATGCTCTTCTATTGGGATACCTCCAGAAGAGGTTGAGCATTTATTCTTGTTCAAAAATAGCCAGAGGCCTGTGAGAAGTATGGGAAGCAAGCAAATAAGAGGTTAACCAAACTAATTTCTCCTATGTAGAACAAAAGAAGATCATCACCAAGCCTAATTGTACCAGTTTTAACTTATCACATTTAAGGTGGTAATTGAAGTATGAAATTACGCTCAAGTTCTTAACCACTTTTGTGAGGTACTTCATGGCCCATACAGATAGATAGGGAGACAAGGGGTTACCCTATCTAAGTCTTGTTTTAGCATGAAAAGGTTCATATGGGTTTCCATTGATGAGTATAGAATATCCACTGAACACAAGTGATGTGACGCTAATTTACGTCACTTTCGACTCCTTTTTACTAAGAACAATCGTACGTTTTCAAGCAACCATTGTTGTTTTTGATGTTTTTATGTTGTATTTGTAGGAAATGGAAACAAACACGGAAACGGAAGAAAATACGCGAAAAAACAACATTCTGCCTAAGAGTGACGGCCTGAGTGACGGTCCGTCACAAGTGTGACGGTCCGTCACTGGGACCGTCAACTTGAGGCAGTGTTGCTGCCAAGCAGTGACGGCCCAGGCGACGGTCCGTCACTGCCCTGACGGTCCGTCAAGCCTGGCCGTCACGCTTAGGCAGTGGCTTCAAGCGGCGACCCACGTTTTGGGGATTCCTAGCCCGTTTTGGATTTGGTTTCTTTGGCTCCTATAAATACCCTATGTTAGGTTTATGTTATTATTCTTCACTCATTAGTTCAAAAACACGTTTTAGTTATTTTGGAGAGAAAACAACACGGTTCATTTTCTTGAATTCGTGTCTTGATTCGTTCGGGAGTTCTTGGTGTTCTTATTCTTGGATATTGGAAGATTGATTGTTTTCATTATATTGTAAGACTTTTCTTCCTTTTATTATGAATACAACTATTTTCTCTTATTTATCGAGCATGAGTAACTAAAACTCCCGCAACTAGGGTTGTGGGAGCCATGGAAACGTAGCAATATAGATTCCGGGTAGCGGTGGGTTCGATATATGTATTGTCATGTTGTTAATCATTCAATTAGTCACGTTTTCTAGTGGTTGCAAACATTAGAACATGCCTAGGTTTAATTTGCTTGAGTAAAGAGATTAAAACCGGGAAACTTGATTAACAACAAGGATTCGAGACTACCAACTCTCGTCTTAAAGATTAATGCCGTAACTGGATTAGTCTACTTGATGTTAGGATTGAGAGCTAAAAAGCACATCTTTTTGAGATCGAGAGAAGATAAAAGGAAATTTGTTTATTTGGTCGAGAGACGTTTAGACGATACAATTGACGCAATCACATCGTGACGCGTATATAGAATGAACCCGGTTAAGCCTAGAATCGACATTGTTACAACGCCATGGTGAACTCATCCCTAGTTCATTTTCTCCTACTGATTATTCCCATAAGTTTATTATTTGTTTTGTTTACACGTTGATTACAAAACCCCCCTTTTTATTTATCGGAAACAATTGACAACTAGTCACATAATTCACTAAAGTCTTAATCTTCACCATATTCTCTGTGGGATTCGACCCCAACCTTTGTTTGGGTTCTTTACTTGACAACGATCGCTTACGCTTCTTTAATTAGAAGTGTAGTTTGAGCGTTATCAACAAGTTTCAGGGAACTCCAGCTCTCTCAAAACTTTCTTTAGGTAGTCCCATTCCACTGAGTTGTATGCCTTTTGCCTATCCAATTTCATCATACATCAAGGTGAGAGACCTTTCCTTCCATAGACTTTAACTAACTCATGACTAAATCCAATGTTATTTGTAATCGTTCTCCCAAGCATAGATGTTGATTGACAATTATCTACCAAAACTTTCATAACCACTTGCAGTCTGTTAGTCATTACCTTAACAATGATCTTATATAAAGTTGTGTAGCAGGAGATAAGTCGATAATCCTTCACAGTAGCTGGATTCTTGCCCTTTGGGATTAGAGTAATTGAAGTGTACTTGATAGCTTAGGTCATCCTGGAAGTGTTGAAGTAGTTAATTACAACTTCTGTCACATTAGTACCAGTGACGGTCCAAGCTATTTTGAAGAAGCAAGCATCTAATCCATCACAATCTGGGGATTTCCAGACATAAATACCCTTAGGAGTCGTTTGGTGTGAGGTTTAAGGTATAATAATCCCAGAATTATTTTATTTTGCGTTTAGTTGGAGATATTAGTTAGTCTCGGGATTATTTATCCCACCATTTATACCATAGTAATAGAATAAGTTATCCCATATACATGGTGAAATAACTTATCTCGAGATAGATAATCCCGGATAACTTGTTGCCAGCCAAACAACCCTTAAGTGTTTCATATATACTTCTTCCTTGGTGACAGGTTTGACTAGATTCAGTTGTTGTTCTCTAACCAATGTAGCACCATTCCTTGAGGATTAATAGCTAGTAGTGGACTAGAAAAAGTATCCAACAATGTCTTGTAGAAGCCCATAATTTGATCCTTAATCCCCCTATCATCATGAACTAGACCCCTGAGGCATCCTATAATTGTCTAAGAAAAGGTTTGAAAGAAATGCAAGAGTAAAAAGTTATGATAAAATATTGAAGAAAAAAATATTAAAAGTAAAAACAGTAAATATAACCAAAGTAAAATTGTAACGATCGGGTTCGTTGTTACGGGTAGCCCAATCATGCCGAGTTTTAGAGTTATAAAACTCCGAGTTTGGGAGTTTGAAATTCTGGGCTAGGCTAGCCTCGGCCGGATTTCGAGCGAGGTGGAGTCTAGGGCAATCCAGGTAAGGATTGGGTTGTATGTCTTGTGGTGAGCTAGTTTTTCTCGTAGCTAACACATAAAGGAGTTCAGGAGACTTTTCGAAATCGAATTCGGGTAAGTAGAACTTCCAAAATTGAGGTTGATGTGAAGGGGTTATTTCGGGATGTCGAGAAAATAAGTGTGTTGTAAAATGGACTAGTTTTGGAGGTTTTACGACTTTTTATCCCATATAGCGGTTGACACTCCACTATAGCGACCTCCGCTGTAGCAAAGAAATTACCACTACAATGGAAGTCAACGTCGGTCAGCCTCCGCCATAGTGGATGACTCCGCTACGGTGGTACCGCTATAGCGGAGCAGAACGCTATAGTGGAGAGTGATGGGATTTAATGCAGAAACTTCCCCAAAATAGTTCAGTTTTTCTTGAAATATTTTGGGAGAAGAAGGGGGCAATTTTGGGTGATTTCCACCAATTTTCCACTATTTTTCGTCCTAAAGGTAAGGATTCTACTCCCCAAACTTCGTACTACTTTTCCTACATTGTAGAATTGCTAGGAGAAAACTTGGGGAAAGGTTAAAATAACCTAGGGATGGTAGAATCCGAGGAAGAAAGGGGATTCTAGGCATGAAAGTTCTTGGGTATTGTTAAAAGTAAGGTATTATGATCGTATGTTGTTAAATTCTCTATTTTTATCCATGAAAATGATAGAACTAGGGAAATTAATGGCAGAAAGCCAGGGAAAAAGGGTAGGATGATCATGGGTGGCCTGGGGGTCTAGGATGTAGTGTATTCCGGGTAATGTGCAGGCCTTGTTTGTTAATTTGAGTACTTGTAAATTGAGTTAGACCAAGAACGAGAAAGGAATCCGGAACACGAGAAAGCTCGGGTTGAGTAGAGCTTGGATTATTTCGAGGTAGGTGATGGCTTACTATTCCTGTGAATGTTATATATTTTGTACTCTTATCTAAGTGTTTGTATGAACTGCATGGCTTAGAGGAATTGTGTAGAATGTCTAAGGGTCCTGTTTTACAGTCTGTGAATTGAACGGTGTGTTGCTTGTTGGTATACAAGTTGTTTATTTATTATTTGACTTTGGGTTATTGACATTCGGTTGGCTAGGGTACCACGCCTGATACGGGTATACTAACGGTTGGCACGTGTACCACGCCTGGTATGGGTATAACAAATGGTTGGCTCGGGTACCACGCTTGGTATGAAATACTAACGGTTGGCTCGGGTACCACACTTGGTATGAGTTTATTTTACTGCATCATTGCATTGATATTGTTGCATTGCATTGACTGTTATTAGTTCTGTGAGTGGATCGGGCTATTTTATTGCATTGTGGTATTCGTTGGTGGTCCTTGAGTGACCAAGAATCCTGTTATATCTGTTGAGTTGGTCTTAAATTAGGCCGGGTTGTCTGTTTAACACTTAGGTGTTGTTTAGAAGGGATCCCAGAGTGGGTCCGGGCTAGACAAAAAGGATGATTTATTGATTCTGTGATTGTTGTTTAGAGTTATAAAAGGTGGATTTCATGCAGGAACAAGCTAGGTAGAGACTTGTAGTCTAGGGGAGCTTACTGACGTGTTGCATGTTTTCCATGCTTATACTTGATTCATTGTAGTAATTATACGCTATTTTATTTGGAACTAGCTGATGATCCTACCAGTACACGGTGGTTGTGTACTGATACTGCACTTGCTTATTTTTCTTATGAGTACGGGAAATCTTTCGATGGTTGACGCACGACCTCACTTGTAGGCCGGACTGTTTCAGATATCAAGGGTGAGCTGTTCGACCAAGCCGCCTTGGTGTTTATCTTTGAGTTGTAGCCCAATTGTTTTGGGCTTAGACTATCTCTTTATGATTTTAAGTTTTGGGGTTGCATCCCCGTACTCTAGTATTGGTAGTGTTTGGTACGATTACTTTCATATTCTAGGGGAAATTTCGTAGGTTTTATTTCAATGAAAGGCTTTTTCGCATTATTTGAATTGCTAGTTTATTTTCTGTTTGCTGGTTTTAGGCTGTTAGTCTAGGCTAAGGGTTGAACTCTACTTGTCCGCTCATCTGGGGTTCGGGTGGGTGCCACTCACGACGGTCTGGGTCATGACAAAGATGGTATCAGAGCCCTAGGTTTGTTGATCTCATCGTACCAAACAGGTCTAGTAGAGTCTTGCGGAATAGTGGGGAGACGTCCGTACTTTTCTTTGAGAGGCTATGGGGCTTTAGGAAAACTATCTCTCCCTTCTTTCCTTCGTGCTATAACTTGATTCCAATTGGTATCTAGTGATACAATTTGGTATCTAATCTCATTCAATCTTCTGTCCGTAGATGGTTAATACAAGGAACAACAGAGCTAGAGCAGTGGTCCCAGCAGCAGACTCGGCTATCCGTGGTATAGATAGGGGAAGGGGCAGAGGATGAGGTAGAGCCACACCCGCCAGGGGTGTAGCTCGAGCAGCTATTGGAGAGCGTGAAGCGACCCCTCTCCCACCTCAGGAACATGTGGCTGAAGATGGTGAGTCACAGGAGGAGGCGGCACCGGTTGGGGGTGCAGGCCTCCCTATTATGACACCAGAAGCATTTCAACAGGCTTAGAATATTTTGAGTGGGTTGGTTGGTATTGGAGCCATACCTGCGGCTTTTGCAAACCAGGCCTTGGATACTCAGCCAATGGTTACTACAACGCCTAGGATGGATACAACTTCAGGCACAAATGACTTCTTCAGGCCAATGCTAGGCCCAGTGATGACAGAGAATGAGCATGAGATGCTGACCAAGTTTCTCAAGCTGAAACCTCCTACATTTCAGGGTACCGATAGGGAGGATGCTTATGAGTTCATCTTGGATTGCTATGAGAGGGTGCACAAGTTGGGTATTGTACGTCAGCATGGGGTTGAGTTTGTCATATTTCAGCTGCAGGGTGATGCTAAGCAGTGATGGAGGTCTCATGTGGAGTACCAGTCTTCTGTTCTACCCCCACTGACTTGGAAACAGTTCCACGCTTTGTTTTTAGAGAAGTACGTACCCCATACTTTGAGGAACCGAAAGAAGGATGAGTTCTTAAACTTGGAGCATGGTAGCATGTCAGTCTCTGCTTACGAGGCTAAGTTCCATGCCTTGTCTCATTTTTCCACACAGATGTTGGGTTCCGAGGAGGAACGGGTCCGATTGTTTGTGAAAGGTTTGAATCCTGAGCTGCAGGTACTGTTAGTGCATATGACTTCTTCAGGGAAGGGCTTCAATGATGTGGTGGATTATTTGAAGAAACTTGAGGGAGTCAGGCAGGCGGGGCAGGCTAAGGCATTAGTCAAGAAGCCCCGGAATGAGGGAAATTATGGTGGTTCGTATTCCAGGGGTCATAATCAGCAGGTATACTCAGCCCGTCCTATTCAGTCAGCTCTGCCAGCTGCTACAGATGGTCGTCAGGGAGCTAATAATCAGTCTTCAGCTCCTAGAGGCCAGGGAGCGTCTTATACATCAGCTAGCAGGCCTACACTTGACCGTGATTGCTTCCATTGGGGTGATCTGGGCCACTTTAAGAGGGAGTGCCAACTCAGGTAGACAGGTAATCAGGGTCAGCAGCAGTCTAGAGCGGTGGTACCGATAGGTAAAGGTTGTAATGCTAGAGGTCGTCCACATGGTGGGTGAGGAAACTTTCAGGAAGGCCGGAGCGACAGAGGGAACGACAGTGTGGGCAGGGGTGCAGCGCAGCTGGCCCGAGAAGTTGCCCGAATTGATGAACGGGCTCATTGCTATGCATTTCCAGGGAGAACTGAGGCAGAAACATCATATGCAGTGATCACAGGTACCATTTTTGTCTGTGATAAAATAGCTTTGGTATTATTTGACCCAGGTTCTATATATTCTTATGTATCGGTGAATTTTGCGTTAGGTCTAGAATTAAATTGTGATATCCTTGATTCCCCTATCCATGTTTCTACCCTAGTTGGAGAGTCTGTGATTGTGACTCATGTTTATCGTGACTGTTCTGTTATGTTTGTGGGGTTGTATACTTGGGTAGACTTGGTAATTCTGGATATGGCTGATTTTGATATTATCTTGGGCATGACATGGTTGTCCCCTTATCATGTTGTGTTGAACTGTAACACCAAGACTGTGGCTCTAGAGATTCCAGGTAGGGATAGACTAGAGTGGAAATGTGTGTACAGGGCTAAGCCAGTTAAGGTCATATCATTTGTTCAGGCTAGGAAGCTAGTGGGAAGAGGGTGTCTAGACTTTTTGGCTCATCTCTGGGATGATAGTGTGGAGTCCCCATCTATTGAGTCAGTTCCGGTGGTTTCTGAGTTTCTAGAGGTGTTTCCAGCGGATTTGCCTGGTATGCCTCCGGACAGGGATATCGACTTCTGTATTGATCTGAAGCCAGACACTCATCCCATTTCTATTCCTCCGTATCGTATAGCTTCGGCAGAGTTAAGGGAACTTAAGACTCAGCTACAGGAACTCCTAGATAAGGGATTTATCCATCCCAGTGCGTCGCCTTGGGGTGCTCCTATTTTGTTTGGAAAGAAAAATGATGGTAGTATGCTTATGTGCATAGAATATAGGCAGTTGAACAAGGTGACCATCCGGAATAAGTACCCTCTACACCGCTGTAACGACCCAACCCGTCGTGAGTGGCACCCACCCAACCCCCGGATGAGCGAACCGATAGAGTTCCACCCTTGCCTAGACTAACAACCTAAAACCAGCAAGCATCAAAGTAAACTAGCATTGAAAATAATATCAACTACTCAAAACTTATCATAATTAATTATCTGCAGAAAATCCCACCTAGGAACTGAAAGTCATCATACCAAACATCGATACCAAATCTAGAGTACGGGGATGCAACCCCAAATAAAATAAGAAATAGTTTTTAAGTCCGAACAAATGGACTAAACTCTAATGATAATCCCAAGATAGCTCGAATCGACAGCTCACCCTTGAAGATCGGAAACGTTGGTGCTAAATCTGAGGCCTCGTCTCAGCCGCTGGAAGATTTTCTGTACTCACCAAAAGAAAGACAAGTACAGTATCAGTACACCACCACTATGTACTGGTAGGATCATCAGCCAGTATTCAAGAAAATAATATATAAATAGTACGCAAAATCCAGTAACAAGTATGGCAAATATGCAACAAATATCACAGGCATCTCTAGACTACAGGTCTCTACCTAGCTTGTTACTGCATGAATCCATCTCTTACAGTTCTATTCCACCAACAAGAAACCATCACCACACCTTACCGTCTAGCCCGAACCCACCTTGGAATCCCCTCTAGACGATACCACAAGTAATTGTTCAACCCGGCCTAAACCAAGACCAACTCAAAAGTCATACAACAGTTCCCGGCCACTCAAGAACCACCAATCAATAGTACTTTTCAATAATAACCCGGTCCACTCATAGAACTAATATTAAGTATCACATTAAGTAAAACAACCCGGTCCACACACGGGCCAATAACAATCAATGTAATACAAAAATCACCATCCAATATGCAATAAAGTAAACCCGTACCAGGCGTGGTACCCGTGCCAACATAATGTTATACCCGTACCAGGCATGGTACCCGTGCCAACCATGTGTTATACCTGTACCAGGCGTGGTACCCGAGCTAACCGAATGTCAACAACCACAGTCAATATATGAACACACACAACTTGTAAAACCAACAAGTAAACCGTTCAATCACAGACTGTAAACAAGAACCTAGACATTCCACACGATTTTCCTAAGCAATATAATGCATACAATCACTTAGACATGAGTATATTAATATACGCATTCACAGAAATACGAAAGCCATCACCTACCTCAAAATATTCCAAGCTCTATTCAACCCGAGCTTTCCCGTGTTTCGGATTCCTCTCGCGTTCTTGGTCTAAAAATAACACATAATACATACAATTAACATACATGCCTGTACATTACGCGGATTATACCAAATCCCCAAACCCCAGGCCACCCATGATCATTCCACCCTTTTTCTTGTGCTTTCCACCGTTAATTCTCCTAGTCTTATTATTTTTTACGGACAAAACAGGAAATTAAACAACCTATGATCATTTTAATATACTTAAATCAACACTCAAGAACATACATGTTTGGAACTCCATTTTTCACTGAATTCCATCATCCCTAGGTCTTCCAACCTTTCCCCAACTTCCCTCCTAACAATTCTACCGCATAGAAAATGTATTACAAAGTGTGGGGAATGAAAACCTTACCTTAGGAATGATTTTTGGCGGAGGAATGAAGAAAATCGCCTGAAATTCGCCCAGCCCTTCTCCAAAACAAACTTGTGAGAACTGAATGTTTTGAGAGCTATTTTTGCATTAAAAACCCGTGGGCCTGCTATAGCGTTCCCCGCTCCGCTATAGCGGTCCCTTTATAGCAGTCATCTGCCGCTATAGCGGTCTTAAGTGAGTTGACCGCCCCTTGACCTCCGCTATAATGGCAATTTCCACTGCTATAGTGGTGATTGCTATCGCGCCTGACAGCGCTCATCACAGACAGAATGTCCGATAATCTACCAGTGTTGGCCATTTCACAACACACTTGGTTTTTCCGATGCCTGAAATAACCCCTTCACGTCAAACGCGATCCCGGGAGTTCTACTAACCCAAAAGTGATTCTGAAAAGTCCTCCGGACTCATTTATGTCTTGGCTATATGGAAAACTGACACCCCCTTCCCACTACCTTCCTAGCCCGAACAAACGATGTTATCTTAACTGGCTTGGGCATGTACACACCCTCCCACTCTAGCCTATCTTTACCCAGAATTTCTAGAGTCACAATTTTGGTGTTACAGTTTAACACAACATGATACAAAGACAGTCATGTCATACCCAAGATAATATCAAAATCAGCCATATCCAGAATTACTAAATCTACCCAAGTACGTAACCCCACAAATACCACAGAACAATCATGATACACATGAGTCACAATCACCGACTCTCCAACCAGAGTAGATACATGGATAGGGGAATCAAAGATATCGCAATTCAAATCCAGACCCAATGTAAAATTAACAGACACATAAGAATATGTAGATCCTGGATCAAATAATATTAAGGCCATTTTATCACAAACAAGAATAGTACGTGTGATCACTGCATCTGAGGCTTTCGCCTCGGTTCTTCCTGGAAAAGCATAGCAATGTGCCCGATTATCAATCCGGGAAACTTCCTGGGCTAGCTGCACCGCACCCCTGCCTGCGCCGCTATTCCCTCCTTCTCCCAGGCCTCCCTAGAAATTACCTCACCCACCCTGTGGATGATCCCTAGCATTACCACCTCTGCTACTGGAACCACTGCTCTAGTCTGATGCTTACCCTGATTACTTGCATGCCTATGTGGACACTCCCTCTTAAAGTGGCCCAACTCACCACAATGGAAGCAACCACGGTCCAAGGTAGGCCTGCTAACTAATGTATATGATGCTCCCTGGCCTCTAGGAGCTGAATACTGAGCTCCCCGACGACCACCTGTAGTAGCTGGCAGAGCTGACTGAATAGGATGGGCCAAATAAGCCTGCTGATGCTGGCCCCTGGAGCGAACCACCATAGTTTCCCTTATTCTGAGGCTTCTTGGCTAAAGCCTTAGCCTACCCCGCTTGCCTAACTCCCTCAATCTTCTTCATATAGTCCACCATATCATTAAAACCCTTCCCTGAAGAAGTCATATACACCGACAGTACCTGCAAGTTCACTATTAAGACCCTTGATAAAATAACCAAACCCGTTCCTCCTCAGAACCCAACATCTGTGTAGCAAAATGAGGCAACGCATGAAACTTAGCCTCATAAGCTAAGACCGACATGCCACCCTGCTCCAAGTTCAGAAACTCATCCTTCTTCCGGTCCTTCAAAGTACAAGGAACATACTTCTCTAGAAACAACGCGTGGAACTTCTCCTAAGTCAGTGGAGGTAGAATAGAAGACCGACACTCAACATGGGACCTCCACCACTACTTGGCATCACCCTGCAGCTGAAAAAAATGACAAACTCAACCCCATGCTGACGTACAATACCCAACTTGTGCAACCTCTTATGGCAATCCAGGATGAACTCATAGGCATCCTCCTTGTCTGTACCCTGAAACATTGTAGGTTTCAGCTTAAGGAACTTAGTCAGCATCTCATGCTCATTACCTGTCATAACTGGCCTAGCATTGGCCTGAGGAGATCATTTGTGCCCGAAGCTGCATCCATCCTTGGCGTTGTAGTAACTGTTGGCTGAGTATCCAAGGCCTGATTTGCATAAGTTGTGGGTATGGCTCCAGCACCAACCAACCCACTCAGAATATCCCACTCCTGCTTAAAATCTTCCAGTGTCATAGTAGGAAGGCCTGCACCCCCAACTGGTGCAGCCTCCTCTTGAGCTCCTTCATCTTCCACAACCACTTCCACCTCTTCTGCCACAGGATCCTGAGGTGGTGGAGGGGTTGCCCCGCAAACCTCGGCTGCAACTCGAGCTCCACCCTTGGCGGGTGTTGCTCTAGCGTGCCCTATTCCCATTCCCCTACCTCTTCTGTAGACTTTCGGGCCCACTGCTGGGACCGCTGGCCTTGCTCCATTATTCTGTTTAGTAACCATCTGCGGACAGAAGAGTGAATGAAGTTAGATACCAATTTGTATCACCAGAAACCAATTGGAATCAAGTTATAGCACGAAGGAAAAGAAGAAGAGATAGTTTTTCCTAAATCCTTGTAGCCTCTCAAATAAAAGTACGAACGTCTCCGCACCGTTCCGCAAGACTCTACTAGACCTGTTTGGTACAACAATATCAATGAACCTAGGCTCTGATACCATCTTTGTCACGACCCAACCCATCGTGAGTGGCACCCACCCAACCCCTAGATGACCAAAACAATAGAGTTCTACCCTTGCCTAGACTAACAGCCTAAAACCAGCAAGCATCAAAGTAAACTAGCAATGAAAATAAGATTAACTACTCAAAACTTATCATAATTAATTATCTGCAGAAAATACCACCTAGGAACTGAAAGTCATCGTACCAAACATCGATACCAAATCTAGAGTACGAAGATGCAATCCCAAACAAAATAAGAAATAGTTTTCAAGTCCGAACAAATGGACTAAACTCTAATGATAATCCCAAGGTAGCTCGAATCGATAGCTCACCCTTGAAGATCGGAAAAGTCGGTGCTAAATCAGAGGTCTCGTCTCAGCAGCTGGAAGATTTACTGTACTTACCAAAAGAAAGACAAGTGCAGTATCAGTACATCACCACTGTGTACTGGTAGGATCATCAGCCAATATTCAAGAAAACAGTATATAAATAGTCCGCAAAATCCAGTAACAAGTATGAAAAACATGAAACAAATATCACAGGCATCTCTAGACTACAGGTCTCTACCTAGCTTGTTACTGCATGAATCCATCTCTTACAGTTCTATTCCACCAACAAGAAACCATTACCACACCTTATCGTCTAGCCCGGACCCACCCTGGAATCCCCTCTAGACGATACCACAAGTAATTGTTCAACCCGGCCTAAACCAAGACCAACTCAATAGTCATACAACAATTCCTGGACACTCAAGGACCACCAATCAATAGCACTTTTCAATAACAACCCGGTCCACTCACGGAACCAATATTAAGTATCACATTAATTAAAACAACCCGGTCCACACACGGACCAATAATAATTAATGTAATACAAAAATTACCATGCAATATGCAATAAAGTAAACCCGTACCAGGCATGGTACCCATGCCAACCGAATGTTATACCCGTACTAGGCGTGGTACCCGTACCAACCATGTGTTATACCCGTACCAGGCGTGGTACCTGAGCCAATAGAATGTCAACAACCACAGTCAATATATGAACACACACAACTTGTAAAACTAACAAGTAAACCATTCAATCACAGATTGTAAACAAGAACCTAGACATTCCACACGATTTCCCTAAGCAATGTAATGCATACAATCACTTAGACATGAGTACATCAATATACACATTCACAAAAATACGAAAGCCATCACCTACATCAAAATGTTCCAAGCTCTATTCAACCTGAGCTTTCCCGTGTTCCGGATTCCTCTCGCATTCTTGGTCTAAAAATAACACATAATACATACAATTAACATACAGGCCTGTACATTACCCAGATTATACTAGATCCCCAAACCCCAGGCCACCCATGATCATTCCACCCTTTTTCCTGAGCTTTCCACCATTAATTCTCCTAGTCTTATCATTTCTTACGGACAAAACAGGAAATTAAATAGCCTATGATTATTTTAATATACTTAAATCAACACCAAGAACATACATGTTTGGAACCCTCTTCTTCCTCGATTTCCATCATCCATAGGTCATTCCAACCTTTCCCCAATTTCCCTTCTAGCAATTCTACCGCATAGAAAATGTATTACAAAGTGTGGAGAACGAAAACCTTACCTTAGGAACGATTTTTGGTGGAGGAATGAAGAAAATCACCTGAAATTTGCCCAGCCCTTCTCCAAAATAAACTTGTGAGAACTGAATGTTTTGAGAGCTATTTCTGCATTAAAAACCCACTGAATCGCTATAGTGGTCCCCGCTCCACTATAGCAGTCCCCCTATAGCGGTCATCTCCCGTTATAGCAGTCTTAAGCGAGTTGACCGCCCCTTAACCGCCGCTATAACAGTAATTTCCACTGCTATAGCGGTGACTGCTATCACACCTGACAGCGCTCGTCACGGATAGAATGTCCAGAAATCTACCAGTTTTGGCCATTTCACAACACACTTGGTTTTCCCGATGCCTGAAATAACCCCTTCACGTCAAACGCGATCCCGGGAGTTCTACTAACCCAAAAGTGATTCTGAAAAGTCCCTCGGACTCCCTTATATCTTGGCTACGTGAAAAACTAGCTTAATCCAAGACACCTAGATCCATTTTTACCTGAATTTTCCTAGACTCTACCTCGCTCCAAAACTGGTCGAGGCTAGCATAGCCCAGAATTTCAAACTCCCAAACCCGGAGTTTTCTAACTCTAAAACTTGGCATGATTGTTCTACCCATAATGACGAACCCGGTCGTTACACCCACATTGATGATTTGTTTGACCAGCTTTAGGGCGCATCGGTGTTTTCAAAAATTGACTTGAGGTCGGGGTACCATCAGTTGAGGATTAGGCCTAAGGACATTCCTAAGACTACTTTTTGGACTCGGTATGGGCATTATGAGTTCCTAGTAATGTCGTTTGGTTTGACCAATGCACCGACAACATTCATGAGTTTGATGAATGGGGTATTTAAGTCGTATTTGGATTCCTTCGTGATTGTGTTTATCGATGATATTTTAATCTACTCCAAGAGTAGGGAGGAGCATACTAATCATCTTCGTATTGTGTTGGACATCTTGAGACGCCAAAAACTTTATGCAAAGTTCACTAAGTGTGAGTTTTGGTTGACTTCAGTTGCGTTCTTTGGGTATGTAGTGTCAGAACAGGGGGTGATGGTGAATCCCCAGAAGATTGAGGCAGTCAAGAGTTGGGCCCGGCCTAGCTTTGTGACCGAGGTGAGGAGTTTTATTGGGATCACAAGTTACTACCGGAGGTTTGTTAAGGATTTTTCATCTATTGCTACTCAACTGACCAGGCTGACAAAGAAAGATGTACCATTCGTGTGGTCCGACAAGTTCTAGGAGAGCTTCCAAAAGCTCAAGACACTTCTGACCATGGCTCCTGTATTGTCCTTGCCGGTTGAAGGTAAAGACTTTATTGTTTACTGTGATGCTTCACATTTTGGTTTGGGTGTTGTATTGATGAAGGATAGGAATGTGATAGCCTATACATCTAGGCAGTTAAAGGTGCATGAGAGGAACTATCCTACTCATGACTTAGAATTGGCAGCAGTGGTCTTTGTACTCAAGATTTAGAGACACTATCTCTATGGTGTCAAGTGTGAGGTGTTCACCGATCATCGCAGTCTGCAGCATGTGTTCACTTAGAAGGATTTAAATTTAAGGCAGAGAAGGTGGATGGAGTTATTTAAGGACTATGATGTGCCTATTCAGTACCATCCGGGTAAGGCTAATATGGTGGCAGACACATTGAGCCAGAAAACGGTTAGCATGGGTAGTTTGTCTTTTTTGGGGGTGTCCAAAAGACCACTAGCAAGGGAAATTCAAGCTTTGGAGGCTAAGTTCATGCACTTGGGTGTTTCAAAATAGGGTGCGTTGTTGGCCAGCATTGAGGTCAAGGCCACCTTCATAGAGGAAATAAAGGTCAAACAGTTTCAGGATCCAAAACTGAGTAAGCTTCGAGGTAAGGTAATATCCGGGAAATCCAGGGACGTCATGTTAGACTCTGGTGGAGTACTAAATTTTAGAGAGAGGATTTTGTTCCTCGAGTTGATGATATAATTTAAAAAATCTTGGCGGAAGCCCATGGCTCGCGGTACTCAATTCATCCGGGTGTGACCAAAATGTACAGGAACTTAAGGCAGCATTACTAGTGTCCCAGAATGAAAAGGGACATAGTTGACTTTGTGTCCAAATGTCAGAACTGCCAGCAGGTAAAGTATGAGTATCAGAGACCTGCAGGACTACTCTAGAGAATGCCAATTTCAGAGTGGAAGTGGGAAAGAATAGCCATGGACTTCGTGCTGGATCTTTCCAAGACATTGGGGAAGTATGACTCACTTTGGGTCATTGTTGATAGGCTGACCAAGTCCGCTCATTTTTTCCGGTCAGGGTAGATTACAATTCACAGCAATTGGCTAAGATCTACGTGAAGGAGATTATGAGATTGCATGGGGTGCCACTGTCCATCATTTCAGACAGGGGTACGCAGTTCACCTTTAAATTTTGGGGCAAGCAGCATGAAGAGTTGGGTACAAAACTCACTTTTAGCATAACCTTCCATCCTCAGACTGATGGTCAGTCGTAGAGGATGATCCAGGTATAATAGGACATGCTGAGAGCATGTGTGATGGTCTTCGGGGGTTATTGGGACTAATTTCTATTGTTGTGCGAGTTCTCATAAAATAATAACTATCACTCCAGTATTAACATGGCACCATTCGAGGCGTTGTATGGGAGGAGTTGCAGATCACCGGTTGGGTGGTTTGAGGAAGACGATGTAAAGCCTTTGGGAGTGGAATTGGTAAAGGAAGCACATGAAAAGGTAAGGGGCATTCAGGACAAATTGCTGGCTGCCCAAAGCAGGCAGAAAGAGTATGCAGATCGCAAGGTCTGGGACATGGAATTTTAGGTTGATGAACAGGTATTGTTGAAGGTGTCACCAATGAAGGGAGTTATGCGGTTTGGTAAGAAGGGCAAGCTTAGCCCTCGGTTCATCGGTCCGTTTGAGGTTTTTGAGATTGTGCGGCCAGTGGCTTACCAGTTAGCACTGCCGCCCAGTTTGTCGGGTGTCCATTCGGTATTCCATGAATCCATGCTTAAGCGATACTATGGGGATGGAGACTACATCATCAGGTGGGAAAAGGTACTTTTTGATAAGGATCTTCGTTATGAAGAGGAACTAGTCTTGATTCTTGCTCGGGATGTCCGGAGGTTAAGGACAAAGGTGATTGATTTGATAAAGGTTCAGAGTAAGCATCATCTAGTTGAGGAATCCACTTGGGAAACCAAGAAGGAAATGCGGGACAAGTACCCTCATTTGTTTGAGGATTCAGGTACTACACCTTCTTTCTTTTATTTTCGTAAATTCAGGTTTGATCGTTCGGGGATGAACGATGGGTAAATTGGTATCTGTTATAACGACTAGGTCCGTCATTATAGGTAGCCCAATCGTTCCAAGTTTTAGAGTTAGAAAAATCCGGATTTGGTAGTTTGAAATTCAAGGCTAGGCTAGCCTCGGCCAAATTTGGAGAAAGGTGGAGTCTAGGGCAATCTGGGTAAGTATTGGGTTGGATGTCTTGTGGTGAGCTAGTTTTTCTCATAGCTAACACATAAAGGAGTTCGGAGGACTTTTCAAAATCGAATTCGGGTAAGTAGAACTCCTGGAATCGAGGTTGACGTGAAGGGGTTGTTTCGAGACGTCGGGAAAATAAGTGTGTTGTAAAATGGAATAGTTTTGGAGGTTTTACGATTTTTAATCCCGTGTCAACCGCTATAGTGGTTGACACTCCTCCATAGTGACCTCCGTTGTAGCAAAGAAATTACCGCTACAGCGGAAGTCAACGTCGGCCAGCCTCTGCCATAGCGGACGACTCTGCTATAGCGATACCGCTATAGCGAAGTGGACCGCTATAGCGGATCGTGATGGGATTTAATGTAGAAACTTCTCCAAAATAGTTCAATTTTTCTTGAAATATTTTGGGAGAAGAAGAGGGCGATTTTCACCAGTTTTCCACTATTTTTCGTCCTAAAGGTAAGGATTCTACTCCCCAAACTTCGTACTACTTTTCCTACGCGGTATAATTGCTAGGAGGAAACTTGGGGAAAGGTTGGAATAACCTAGGGATGGTATAATCCGGGGAATAAGGGGGATTCTAGGCATGAAAGTTCTTGGGTATTGTTAAAAGTAAGGTATTATGATCGTATGTTGTTAAATTCTCTATTTTTATCCGTGAAAATGATAGAACTCGGGAAATTAGTGGCGAGAAACCCAAAACAAGGGTAGGATGATCATGGGTGGCCTGGGGGTCTAGGATTTGGTGTAATCCGGGTAATGTGCATGCCTTGTTTGTTAGTTTGAGTACTTGTATATTATTTTAGACCAAGAACGAGAAAGGAATCCGGAATACGGGAAAGCTCTGGTTGAGTAGAGCTTGGATCATTTTGAGGTAGGTGATGACTTACGATTCCTGTGAATATTGTATATTTTGTACTCTTATCTAAGTGTTTGTATAAACTGCATGGCTTAGAGGAATTGTGTAGAATGTCTAAGGGTACTGTTTTTTAGTCTGTGAATTGAACGGTGTGTTGCTTGTTGGTTTACAAGTTGTTTGTTCATTATTTGACTGTGGATTGTTGACATTCGGTTGGCTCGGGTACCACGCCTGATATGGGTATACTAACGGTTGGCACGGATACCACGTCTGGTACAGGTATAACAAATGGTTAGCTCGGGTACCACGCCTGGTACGGAATACTAACGGTTGGCTCGGGTACCACGCCTGGTACGGGTTTATTTTACTGCATCATTACATTGATATTGTTGCATTGGATTGACTGTTATTGGTTTTGTGAGTAGACCAGGCTATTTTATTACATTGTGATATTCGTTGGTTGTCCTTGAGTGACCGAGAATCCTGTTATATCTATTGAGTTGGTCTTGGATTAGGTCGGGTTGTCTGTTTAACACTTAGGTGCTGTTTAGAAGGGATCCCAGAGTGGGTCCGGGCTAGACAAAAAGGATAATTTATTGATTTTGTGATTGTTGTTTAGAGTTATAAAAGGTGAATTTCATGCGGGAACAAGCTAGGTAGAGACTTGTAGTCTAGGGGAGCCTATTGACTTGTTGCATATTTTTCGTGCTTTTACTTGATTCACAGTACTGATTATACACTATTTTATTTGGAACTGGCTGATGATCCTACCAGTACACAGTGGTTGTGTACTGATACTGCACTTGTTTGTTTTTCTTGTAAGTACAGGAAATATTCTGGCGGTTGACGCACGACCTCACTGTAGGCCAGACTGTTCTAGATATCAAGGCTGAGTTGTTCGACCAAGTCGCCTTGGTGTTTATATTTGAGTTGTAGCCCAATTATTTTGGGCTTAGACTATCTCTTTATTATTTTAAGTTTTGGGATTGCATCTCCGTACTCTAGTATTAGTAGTGTTTGATACGATGACTTTCAGATTCTAGGGGAAATTCTGCAGGTTTTATTTCAATGAAAGTCTTTTTCGCATTATTTGAATTGCTAGTTTATTTTCTATTTGCTAGTTTTAAGCTGTTAGTCTAGGCTAAGGGGTTGAACTCTACTGGTTCCCTCATCCGTAGGTTGGGTGAGTGTCACTCACGACGGTCTGGATCGTGATAAAAATAAATAATGTAGTAATAAAATTACATAATAAGATAATGTTAGTATAATAATAATAATACTGATAAGAGAATAAATAAGTCCTCTAGACTATAACCATGCTCTACAACTAAAAACAAAGAAATTGTCCTGATCCTTGATCCTCATATTCTTTTATGTAGGATCATATCCTTGATGATCAGAAGATGTCTCATGTGAGAATTCTCCTTCCGTTCATTACTCAAAGTGCAAGAATGCAATTTTCAATTGTGGGAAAATGATATAATTGGTCCCTTATGTTTAAGTGTACGTTCAAAATAGTCCCTTAAGTATGCACTGAACAGTTTGATTCTTTAAATTTGTCAAAATTTAATACTTTTAGCCTCCAATGAGCATAAATTATTAAAGATTTAATGAAGATCAAAAGTGTTAAATTTTGACAAACCTAAAGTATCAAAATTGTTCAATGCATATATATATTAAGAACTATCTTTAGAATCTACACTCAAAGAGATCATTTTGTCATCTTCTCTTACAATTGTCTAATTGGTTTTGCATATCATTTCTTTAAATTCCTCTCTAACGAATAAAAAAAATTGAAAAATGGAAAACTTATATGCTGTTATTATAGTCAAACTTTGTTATAATGGTAGTGTTTGTTTGAAAAATTTATGACTATTACAATGAGTTGGTACTTTATATGTATATTAACATTTAATATACCAAGAAGATTAAAAAGTGTTTTTGTTAACCAATTTAACCAAAAGAAAAAGTTCTTTCACCAAAAAGAAAAAATTTAACAAAAAAAAATAGAAGCAATATGAATGCAAAAAGGGCAAACACCAGTAGCCTTTTCTCGCGAAGTTATGATATAACTGATGGACACTATTTAAATACAATTTTTTTTTAGATATTTGTACGTGAAATTTACTATGCGACATTAATGATGATTACCATAAATAAATTAGTATTTTTATTTTTATATATAATATATATCTTATAAAATTACGATTACATAATATTTGACTAGTACGACTACTATAGAGGAGTAATTTTACAAAGAGTATACTATTATAATGAATGTTATTAATATTATAGATAGAATGTTGTTATAGAGAAGTGAAATATAGGGAAAAGGGTAAAAAAAAATACTCCTCTACTTTTGTTTATTAGCTAAGTTTACCCTTGGTTATACTATAGGGCCAAATATACTCATGTCGTCTGCAAACTTAACAAAAATACTCCTATTTTGAACACTTTCACATGACCTACCATTTAGGTGAGATGGACGTCACGTGGCATGCCACCCTGCCACCATATTTTAATTCATTAATATTTTTTTCATTTCAAATTTTTATTATTTTTCCTTTTCTCTTTATCCATTTACAAAATCCCTATTCCAAAAATAAGTTCATCTTCTTTTTCTTTATCTTTCTCTTTCTCTCCTCAAATTTCAAGAAGTTTGGGTTCCATTTGATTCCAAAAAAAAACTCAAAAAAAAAATGTTGGTTAAGTGCGGAATTTGAGAGAATTGAGAGATATGAGAGAGAAGGATGAGTAAGGGATGATTTTATTTATGAGAGAAGTCCCTCTATATATACAAGTCTAACATGACCTTTCGTCCTTAGAAAAGACGTTTGGCCTTTACTATTTACATTATTGGCCTTTACTATTTGGCCGACATTTACTATTTACATTATTGGCCTTTACTATTTGGCCGACACTCACTATTTACTACTTTACATAATGGCCGTTACTTTTACATATGGCCGACATACTTTACATAGTAATTATTTCTTTGTCTTCTAGCTATTCCAGCTGTACTTCTGGAATGTAGTTGTCTTCTCCGTCTCATTTCGTACATAGATGATCTGGGTATTTTTGTCCTACTAATTTATAGTATCTAGTCATCATATTTTGTGAAATAAAAATTTTTTTGATAGCTCTTGTGGTAGGTGACTAATCTGGTCTCAACAGGCTTAGTATCCATTGGCGTAGTTCTTCCATATCTGCTGTCTTTAGTTCTCTGCAATTGGAATATATCATCATCTGATCTCGGTTGTAGTAGCTCCAAATTGCGTTTCTGTTTAGACAGTTATTTGATAATTCGTTCAAAAAGGTAGATATCCCAATAGTTCTTTTATTTGCATAGAATTCTGGGATATTTACTCTTTGTATTTCTTCTTGTATTTCCACTTTCTCCGGGATTATCATTTCCTTGGTCAAACCTATCTTGATAACTTGTATTATAAGTTTGATTTCGTCGTATAATATCTTCGCAGTTGCTGAATAAAACTTTATATAAAATAAAGTGCCTTTAGTAATTCTTTTGTAATGTAGAAATGCTTTGTATAGTTCTGGTATCTTAGCTATTTCTTCACCTGTTATTGTGTATTCTGTACTTAACATTCCATAATTGTAGCAAGTTGCTACTAGATTTGAATTGGTACATGGTTGTGCTATGAGTTTATTATATCCCTGTAGGTGTTGGGTTATATAATCTTCATTCGGGTTTTGGGTATTTTTAGCTCTGGGATTTAGATTCAAAAAGGTTTGGATTTTGTGTATATTTTCTATATACGTCCTGGTGATATGGTTATATATTTGTTTGTGTGAATCCAAACTGGTTTTGTAGGTATTTACTTGTGGGGTAACAAATATATCTTTTTGGGTATATTCTGGAAGGTATGGTTTGGAGAATAGCTTATTCATATTGGTATTTGTATATTTTGCCTTACCATCTTCCTTTTTTGTAGTTGATCCTCCAGTAGATGTGCTACCTGCAGCTGTATTTAACATCTTGTTATGGGTTTTAAGGTGTTTCCCAACGTTACCTTCTAGCTCCGCATGTTTAGAGTCATGCTGCTGACTTAGCTCCGCATGTTTAGAGTCATGCTGCTGACTATTAGCTGTCTTTTTTAGCATCTGTACTTCGCTTTCTATTTTCTCCATTTTCTGACAAAGTGTTGTCATAGTAGCTAGTATTTTTTCCAATGTATCTACATTATCTTTCTCTGGAGAGATAATCTGCAATGAGATTTTTGTCAGTCTTGATTACTTCAATCGTAAATGTGAAATTTAATATATTCAATACTAGTCTCCTTATTTCTTTTGTTGTAACTGAATCTTGTACCTTTTTGGTTATCCATCATTTTACATGTGTATTGTCTGTTCTCACAATAAATTTATTGTAAACAATATATGGTTCAAAGTTTAACAAACATTTGTATAATGCAAATAGTTCTTTCCTATTTATTTCCCATTTTATTTGTGGTTCTGTATATGATCCTGAGTAATATCTACAATGGTGTTCTATTTTTTCATTTTCATATTTATATTTTAATACTCCGCCATAGCTATGATCGCTAGAGTCTGTTTCTACTATATATGTAAATTGCTTATTTTCATCTGGAAAATATAGTTTTGGTAGTTGTCTACACATATTTTTAATTTTTCTTATATGGGTTTTATCTGTGTCATCAAAATGGTATTCTACGTCCTTTTTTAATTTTTTCTGTAATGGCTTTAAATTTTTTGCTAGCTTAGGTATATATTCTCGTACTTGGTTAACTAATCCTAAAAAGGATTGTAGTTTCTTTTTTGTGTCAAGCATTTCGTCCAATCCAATTATTTTTTGTACTATATGTGTTTGCATTTTTATCCCGTTTTTATCTATTTGTATTCCTAGAAATTCTATTTGGTTTTTCATTATTTCTGCTTTCTCTTTGCTTAGACTTATTCCTGAAATTTCTATAATATGTATAAATTTTTCTAATAATCTTATATGTTCTTCTTGTATTCTGGAGTATAGTAATATATCGTCTATATAGACTATACAATTTTCTAGCTGGTTAAAGTAGTTATCCATAAAGTGTTGGTATCTACCTGGTGCATTTTTATATCCAAACGGTAATACGTTCCATTCGTAGAATCCTTGTGGTACTGTAAAAGCTGTTAATTTTTTAGATTCATCTTCTAGTTTTAGGTGGTAAAATCCTGATTTACAATCAAATTTACTAAAATAATTATATCCTTGTATTTGTCTTATTTTTAATATTTTATTTGGTATTGGGTAGTTATATGTTTTGGTTTTTGCATTTAAATTTCTATAGTCTATGACCATCCTAGTTTTTCTTCTTTTTTGTTCACTATGTTTATTTACTATAAACGCTGGACTAGAATGTTTACTATTACTTTCTTGTATATAGTTCTTTTCTAGTAATTCATTAATATGCATCTTAAATTCTTCTAAATCATTGAAGTTATATTTTAAAGGTTTTTGGGTTATGGTACTATTTCCTCCATTAGTTCTATTTTAACTTTTGTTTTGTGGTTTTCCCATCCTTTTAATGGTTCTTCACTATACAGTGTTTCTAATTTATCTTGTATTGTTTTTATTTTGTCTATTGAGAATATGATTAATTCTATTTTATGATCTTTTTGGTTTATGTTTTCTAATTTTTGATTTATTTTTTCACTTCCTTTTATCCATTCTGTTGTCTTCCTATTTTTGTTATTAACTCTTTTTGCTCCTACTTTGTTGTTACATGGTGTTGTGAACCACCAATGTGTTTTTGTTATTGTGTGTGGATATAGGTTTTCTAAAAAAGGCATTCCTAATAACATATCTTTTGTTGTTAGTTCGTAATTATATACTTCTCCTATTGTTAGTATTTTATCCCATATTTGTATTTTTATATTTTTTGCTTTATGTGTAATCATACTTCCTTCATTATTAAATCATGTTACTACAATTGGTGTTTTTAGCTTTTTCTTGTATATATTTGCAATCTATTACATGTTCTTTTTCGCTTACTACGTAGTATTCTTCTTTCTGTCTTTTGAATAAATTTCTAATAATTGGTATACTGAATATTTTTTCTACACTTAAGTCTAATTCTTTCCCTTTTATTTGATCAAATATGTTATAATCAAATATTATCTTTTGATCCGTAGATTCTTCATCTAGATATTCTTCTTTACTTATTATTTGTATTTCTTTTTCAGTCATTACCTATTTCTCTTTCTGCTTCTTCTTCTGATATTTCATATATACTATCATCGCTATTTAGTTCATAGTCTATGTATTCTATTTGCGTATATTTTTCGTCTTCTTCGAATATTATTTCTGATATTTGTTTTCTTTGTGGGTTTCTTGGTAATCTACAATTTTTTGCTATATGTCCTAGTTTTCCGCAGTTATAGCATGTACATTCTGTTAGCTTTCGTTTTGGTCTATATGGTCTTTTTGTTTTATAGTTTTTTACATAATATTTCCTTTTTGGGTTTATATTTCCATATTTAGATTTATATCTTTTATATCTCTTATTTCTAGAGTATGGGTTTTTGTAATAATTAATTTCATCTTTACACCCAAATTTAGGTGTTATTTTATTGTTACAACATACTAGATTTTTATTAGAGTTTTCTCTATTTGTAGTTTTTCTCTATATTCTTCACAAGTATTAGTATACCAGTGATGTAAATATTTTATTCTAGCTCCTAATGTATCTGTCAGTCCTGCTTCTTTCCAATTTTTTATTATTCTTGAACTAAATGGTTCAGGTAATTTTGTAAAATATAACTGTCTGATTTCTCTACTTTCTTCTGTATTATATGATCCTTTATAATAATATTCTTTAAATGCACATGTATACTCGTCTATATAACACATGTTGCATATTTCTAATTTTGTCATTAAATTTCTATTTATGACTTTTTCTTTATTTTGTTCTTCATATTCTGTCATTATACTACTAAATTCATTTCTTATTGCTGTTTCATATTTTTGTAGTATCTCTATCGATGTTGTTGTTGTGTCGCCGTTCATGTTTTTATTACTTCTTAATGTTTTTATACTTTCTTCTGTTAGATTTAATAACCATAATTTTACTGTTCCTATTAGTGTTCTTTCTATGTATCCTGGTGCTTCTGTCATTTGTATTTTGTTGTCTATTAATTGTTTTGCTATATATCCCATCCATAATTGGATAATTTTATTTGTGTCTGTCACACAATCTAGATCTAAGAAGTTATATTGTTCTATTGATGGAGTTGGTGTCCATTTTTCATTATATCGTTTTATCCATATCGTTTCTTGTCTATCTGAGTTTTCATAACTTTTTGTATAATATTTTGGACCTGGTTTAGGGTCTCTTTTTCTTGGTGTATTAGGTTTTTCTTCTATTTTACTCATGTTTATTTCTATGTTTTCATCATTTTCTATATCTTTTAATAATTCAGTGTATGTTTCACTTGCTTCTGAATTTTGTTCTTCATTAGTTTCATTTATTTCTTCTATTCTTAATTCTGGTAAATTATGTTCTTCGTTATCTTCTTTTAGTTGTAATTTTTCTTTAAATGATCTTATTTCATTTTGTAATTTTTCTTGTTGTTCTTTTTCTTCTTTTTCTTTTTGTCTATTTTCATATATTTCTTTTAACATTGCTAGTTCTTTTTCTAATTCTAATAATTTTGTATTTTTAATACTTTCTATTTTCTGTACTTCTATTTTTGCTTCTTGTCTTATTTTATTTATTTCATTCTTTCTGTCTATCTCTTCGTTTTCCTTGATTACTCTTATCATAGCCGCTAAGCTATCTTCTAGTTTAGCTGATTCTCTTTCTAGCATTAGGTTTAGAGTTTCTCCTATTTTCTTATATCTTCTTCCTAGATTAGAAAGTACTATTTTTATTTTTATTCCTTCTAGATTTTCGAAGGTTTTTTCTTCTATCACATATTCTTCTTTATTCATTTATAATTTGTGTTGTAATTTATATGTTAATTTTTGTAGTTCTATGTATAGGTAGAATATTTCCTTTCTTTGTGCTAATATAGATTTATGGCATACTCCTGCAAATATATTTTCACTAAGTCTTTGTTCTCTATGTGTAATTTCTCGTCTTTTTTGTTCAATTATTTCTGTTAGTTCTTCCTCGTACTTATTCATTAAATGCCTTATTATAATATTCCTTTTTTAAAGGGATCAATCTTTGTATTTCTTTTACACTTTCCATAATATATTCAAGATATTCTATATCTTGGGTTTTTTGGTATTCTTCTATATTATTTTTTATTAAGTTATTTAATAAATTTATGTCTTCTACAGTTTCTTTCCAGTAACTTAAATATTCGTAATTAATCATTAGTCTGAATATACTATTTCTAGATCTGAATATATTTCCCAATCGTCATCTATATTTAAATTGTCTAAATCTATTTCATACTATTGCTGTTCTAATAATTCGTCTATTTCATCAAATATCTTTTCCCATATAATTCTTTTTAATTCTATTATCCTTATGTCTTTTAGTGCGTATAAAACTAATGTTTTATAATTATTTATCATTGCATTATGTAAACTAGTCATTTTTATGATGCTTTTTGTCAATTATTCCCTCTAATCATGTTTTATGATAGGATGCTTTTTATATAAGCTTACTATAAACTGGATTATTCTAGATCATGTTTATTCGTCACTACTAGCATTGTACTAAGCAGATACTCTTCTTCTTTAAACAGTATTTCTCATACTATTGGTACTCCCTAACACGGCTTCTTGCCTCAACGGTTTCCCTCTCATGATAGTACTGTTCTTAGAAGTTTTTCTCTCTTTTCCCATTTGCTAGCAAACTATGTAACATTCTTTGAATAATTCCAATATATAGTAACTAATATAAAATTTATTCTACCATAATCATGATTATCAGGAATATATGAGTTTAGCTATGCATATTCATATGACAGTATATAACAATATAAGTATATCGGTATACCTGCACGGTAGTTTTCTCATCAGAGTTAGCTTTGTCCATGATTGCTATATTTTTCTATCTAGCTCTGATACCAATGTTGGTTAAGTGCGGAATTTGAAAGAATTGAGAGATATGAGAGAGAAGGATGAGTAAGGGATGATTTTATTTATAAGAGAAGTCCCTCTATATATACAAGTCTAAGATGACCTTTCGTCCTTAGAAAAGACGTTTGGCCTTTACTATTTACATTATTGGCCTTTACTATTTGGCCGACATTTACTATTTACATTATTGGCCTTTACTATTTGGCCAACACTCACTACAGACTTAAGTGTAGAAAAAATATTTAGTATACCAATTATAAGAAATTTAAGTGAGTGTCGGCCAAATAGTAAAGGCCAATAATATAAATAGTAAATGTCGGCCAAATAGTAAAGGCCAATAATGTAAATAGTAAAGGCCAAACGTCTTTTATAAGGACGAAAGGTCATCTTAGACTTGTATATATAGAGGGACTTCTCTCATAAATAAAATCATCCCTTACTCATCCTTCTCTCTCATATCTCTCAATTCTTTCAAATTCCGCACTTAACCAACATTGGTATCAGAGCTAGATAGAAAAATATAGCAATCATGGACAAAGCTAACTCCGATGAGAAAACTACCGTGCAGGTATACCGATATACTTATATTGTTATATACTGTCATATGAATATGCATAGTTAAACTCATATATTCCTGATAATCATGATTATGGTAGAATAAATTTTATATTAGTTACTATATATTGGAATTATTCAAAGAATGTTACATAGTTTGCTAGCAAATGGGAAAAGAGAGAAAAACTTCTAAGAACAGTACTATCATGAGAGGGAAACCGTTGAGGCAAGAAGCCGTGTTAGGGAGTACCAATAGTATGAGAAATACTGTTTAAAGAAGAAGAGTATCTGCTTAGTACAATGCTAGTAGTGACGAATAAACATGATCTAGAATAATCCAGTTTATAGTAAGCTTATATAAAAAACATCCTATCATAAAACATGATTAGAGGGAATAATTGACAAAAAGCATCATAAAAATGACTAGTTTACATAATGAAATGATAAATAATTATAAAACATTAGTTTTATACGCACTAAAAGACATAAGGATAATAGAATTAAAAAGAATTATATGGGAAAAGATATTTGATGAAATAGACGAATTATTAGAACAGCAATAGTATGAAATAGATTTAGACAATTTAAATATAGATGACGATTGGGAAATATATTCAGATCTAGAAATAGTATATTCAGACTAATGATTAATTACGAATATTTAAGTTACTGGAAAGAAACTGTAGAAGACATAAATTTATTAAATAACTTAATAAAAAATAATATAGAAGAATACCAAAAAACCCAAGATATAGAATATCTTGAATATATTATGGAAAGTGTAAAAGAAATACAAAGATTGATCCCTTTAAAAAAGGAATATTATAATAAGGCATTTAATGAATAAGTACGAGGAAGAACTAACAGAAATAATTGAACAAAAAAGACGAGAAATTACACATAGAGAACAAAGACTTAGTGAAAATATATTTGCAGGAGTATGCCATAAATCTATATTAGCACAAAGAAAGGAGATATTCTACCTATACATAGAATTACAAAAATTAACATATAAATTACAACACAAATTATAAATGAATAAGGAAGAATATGTAATAGAAGAAAAAACCTTCGAAAATCTAGAAGGAATAAAAATAAAAATAGTACTTTCTAATCTAGGAAGAAGATATAAGAAAATAGGAGAAACTCTAAACCTAATGCTAGAAAGAGAATCAGCTAAACTAGAAGATAGCTTAGCGGCTATGATAAGAGTAATCAAGGAAAACGAAGAGATAGACAGAAAGAATAAAATAAATAAAATAAGACAAGAAGCAAAAATAGAAGTACAGAAAATAGAAAGTATTAAAAATACAAAAATATTAGAATTAGAAAAAGAACTAGCAATGTTAAAAGAAATATATGAAAATAGACAAAAAGAAAAAGAAGAAAAAGAACAACAAGAAAAATTACAAAATGAAATAAGATCATTTAAAGAAAAAATTACAACTAAAAGAAGATAACGAAGAACATAATTTACCAGAATTAAGAATAGAAGAAATAAATGAAACTAATGAAGAACAAAATTCAGAAGCAAGTGAAACATACACTGAATTATTAAAAGATATAGAAAATGATGAAAACATAGAAATAAACATGAGTAAAATAGAAGAAAAACCTAGTACACCAAGAAAAAGAGACCTTAAACCAGGTCCAAAATATTATACAAAAAGTTATGAAAACTCAAATAGACAAGAAACGATATGGAAAAAACGATATAATGAAAAATGGACACCAACTCCATCAATAGAACAATATAACTTCTTAGATCTAGATTGTGTGACAGACACAAATAAAGTTATCCAATTATGGATGGGATATATAGCAAAACAATTAATAGACAACAAAATACAAATGACAGAAGCACTAGGATACATAGAAAGAACACTAATAGGAACAGTAAAATTATGGTTATTAAATCTAACAGAAGAAAGTATAAAAACATTAAGAAATAATAAAAACATGAACGGCGACACAGCAACAACATCGATAGAGATACTACAAAAATATGAAACAACAATAAGGAATGAATTTAGTAGTATGATTACAAAATATGAAGAACAAAATAAAGAAAAAGTCATAAATAGAAATTTAATGACAAAATTAGAAATATGCAACATGTGTTATATAGACGAGTATACATGTGCATTTAAAGAATATTATTATAAAGGATCATATAATACAGAAGAAAGTAGAGAAATCAGACAGTTATATTTTACAAAATTACCTGAACCATTTAGTTCAAAAATAATAAAAAATTGGAAAGAAGCAGGACTGACAGATACATTAGGAGCTAGAATAAAATATTTACATCACTGGTATACTAATACTTGTGAAGAATATAGAGAAAAACTACAAATAGAGAAAACTCTAATAAAAAATCTAGTATGTTGTAACAATAAAATAGCACCTAAATTCGGGTGTAAAGATGAAATTAATTATTACAAAAACCCATACTCTAGAAATAAGAGATATAAAAGATATAAATCTAAATATAGAAATATAAACCCAAAAAGGAAATATTATGTAAAAAACTATAAAACAAAAAGACCATATAGACCAAAACGAAAGCTAACAGAATGTACATGCTATAACTACGAAAAACTAGGACATATAGCAAAAAATTGTAGATTACCAAGAAACCCACAAAGAAAACAAATATCAGAAATAATATTCGAAGAAGACGAAAAATATACGCAAATAGAATACATAGACTATGAACTAAATAGCGATGATAGTATATATGAAATATCAGAAGAAGAAGCAGAAAGAGAAATAGGTAATGACTGAAAAAGAAATACAATAATAAGTAAAGAAGAATATCTAGATGAAGAATCTACGGATCAAAAGATAATATTTGATTATAACATATTTGATCAAATAAAAGGGAAAGAATTAGACTTAAATGTAGAAAAAATATTCAGTATACCAATTATTAAAAATTTATTCAAAAGACAGAAAGAAGAATACTACGTAGTAAGCCAAAAAGAACATGTAATAGATTGCAAATATATACAAGGAAAAGCTAAAATCCCCTTGATAAGCAGAAGGATCATAAATAAAGAAATACAAAATCTAAAAGTAAGAGATCCAATAAAATACGTACATTTAGGTGGAACAGAAATATTAATAAAAGCTTGTTTTAGAGAAGGAATAGATACACCAATAGAAATATATTTAGCAGACGATAGGATAATAGAACCTATAGAAAAAGGCATAATAAGCGCAGTTAAAGAAAATTTAATATACCAAAAGTTTAAATTTATTATAAGTGCTAATTATTCAGTAGCAGTATCAGATAAAAATATAGATAAATCTTTAGTGTTATATTGGAAAATGTCAGGAATAGAACTAGCCCCAGGCAGTAAAATATTTACAGCAAGATGTAAAAATTTATATGTATTAACTACTAAAAGTTTGATGGTATTTTTAGAACGGCAAAGATGCCTGAAGCTTGGAGATGGAGCACGATGATTCCTTTGTACAAGAACAAGGGCGATATTCAGAGTTGCAATAACTATAGGGGTATCAAATTGCTAAGCCACACTATGAAGGTCTGGGAGAGGGTGGTGGAGTTAAGGTTGAGACAGATCGTGCCTATTTCAGAGAACCAGTTCGGCTTTATGCCAGGACGCTCGACTACAGAAGCTATCCATCTCGTTAGAAGACTGGTGGAGCAGTACAGGGAAAGGAAGAAGGACTTGCACATGGTGTTCATCGATCTAGAAAAGGCGTATGATAAAGTCCCTAGGGAGGTCCTTTGGAGGTGCTTGGAGGCTCGAGGTGTACCCGTGGCGTACACCAGATTAATTAAGGACATGTATGAGGGGGCCAAGACTCGCGTTAGAACTGTGGGAGGAGATTCGGAGCACTTTCCCGTGTTAATGGGGTTGCACCAGGGATCGACCCTTAGCCCGTTTCTATTTGCCTTGGTAATGGATGTATTGACGCGACAAATAAAAGGTGAGGTGCCATGGTGCATGTTATTTGCGGATGATGTAGTTTTGGTGGACGAGACTCGCGGAGGAGTTAATGCTAAGTTGGAGTTTTGGAGACAGACCCTCGAGTCGAAGGGGTTTAGGTTGAGCAGGACCAAGACTGAATATATGGAGTGCAAGTTCAGTGAGGCGACTCAGGATGATGACGTAGAAGTGAAGCTGGATACACAGGTCATCCAAAAGAAAGGGAGTTTCAAATATCTTGGGTCTATTATCCAAGGAAATGGAGAGATTGATGAGGATGTCACCCACCGTATTGGTGTTGGGTGGATGAAATGGAGGCTCGCATCTGGAGTCTTGTGCGATAAGAAGGTGCCTACTAAACTTAAAGGCAAATTCTACAGAGTGGTGGTCCGACCAGCTTTGTTGTATGGAGTTGAGTGTTGGCCAGTAAAGAACTCCCATATTCAAAAGTTGAAGGTGGCGGAGATGAGGATGTTGCGATGGATGTGCGGGTTTACTCGGAGAGATAGGATTAGAAATGAGGATATCCGAGATAAGGTGGGTGTGGCATCGGCGGAAGATAAGATGCGGGAAGCGAGGTTGAGATGGTTCGGCCATGTGAGGAGGAGAGGCACGGATGCTCCAGTGCGGAGGTGTGAGAGGTTGGCCATGGATGGTTACAGGAGAGGACGAGGTAGACCGAAAAAATATTTGGGAGAGGTGATTCGACAGGACATGGCGCAGTTGCAGCTTACCGAGGACATGACCCTAGATAGGAAGGTGTGGAGGACGCGGATTAGGGTAGAAGAGTAGTAGGTAGAAGTGGGTGTAGGCTAGTAGGTAGGAGTGTTTTTCCTTATTGTCCCGACTAGTAATCGTAGTGTTACGCTTATAGTTTCTTGTTCTTGGATTCCTCGTGGTAGTATTTTGTGGCAGTGCTCTGTTTCTGTCTGTCTGTTGTTTGTTACTACATATTACTTCCTATCGTCTCTTGTAGTTTTATCTTGTTTTTTATCCTGTATCATTGTTACGTCCTTTTTAGCCTATTTTTAGACTGTTTTGTCTTGAGCCGGGGGTCTATCGGAAACAGCCTCTCTACCTCACCTCTGAGGTAGTGGTATGGTCTGCGTACACTCTACCCTCCCCAGACCCCACGCTGTGGGAATACACTGGGTATGTTGTTGTTGTTGTTGTTGTTGTACTAAACATAAAATAACAGCAAAAAATAAAATAAATAGGATAAAGATAGAAAACCCCTTTGAAAAGATAGTTACTCTGATAGACAAAAATGAATATAGTTATAAAGAAATAGATTTTGACGAAGATTTAGAAATAGTAAAAGAAAGATTAAGTACATCTAAAAGAATAAACTATGAACCAAGGTTAAGCATATCAGGTAGCAAAAGATATGAAAGCACAAGTATAAACTACGAACCAGAAATACAAGAATCATCTACAAGACTGATAAAACATCAAAAAGAGGAACTAAAACAATACTATATGACGGGAATAATAAATCAACAAAAATGTTTAATATTAATAGATATAGGACAAAAAGAAAATAACATAACAAGGGAATTAGTTATGGGAGATAAGATAAAAGTAAAAAACCAGTCATGTCCAGACCTACCAAAAACATTAGTAAATACTAAAGTAATAGTAAAAAAGGAAATAATTATAGGAGGAATACCAATAAAAATAAAATTTGAAATACACCAAGAAAAAAATATAATATTAGGAATAAAATGGTTAGAAAAAATGAAGCCATATAGTATAGAAAATAAACAATTAATAATAACACATGATAATAAGAAAATAATAATACAAAGAGTTTAAAAAGAAACTATGAGATGAAAATATATATACTAGCAAATGTTAGTTAAGTGCGGAATTTGAGAGAATTGAGAGATATGAGAGAGAAGGATGAGTAAGGGATGATTTTATTTATGAGAGAAGTCCCTCTATATATACAAGTCTAAGATGACCTTTCGTCCTTAGAAAAGACGCTTGGCCTTTACTATTTACATTATTGGCCTTTACTATTTAGCCGACATTTACTATTTACATTATTGGCCTTTACTATTTGGCCGACACTCACTATTTACTACTTTACATAATGGCCGTTACTTTTACATATGGCCTACATACTTTACATAATAATTATTTCTTTGTCTTCTAGCTATTCCAGCTGTACTTCTGGAATGTAGTTGTCTTCTCCGTCACATTTCGTGCATAGATGATCTGGGTATTTTTGTCCTACTAATTTACAGTATCTAGTCATCATATTTTGTGAAATAAAATTTTTTCTGATAGCTCTTGTGGTAGGTGACTGCTCTGGTCTCAACAGGCTTAGTATCCATTGGCGTAGTTCTTCCATATCTGCTGTCTTTAGTTCTCTGCAATTGGAATATATCATCGTCTGATCTCGATTGTAGTAGCTCCAAATTGCGTTTCTGTTTAGATAATTATTTGATAATTCGTTCAAAATGGTAGATATCCCAATAGTTCTTTTATTTGCATAGAATTCTGGGATATTTACTCTTTGTATTTCTTCTTGTATTTCCACTTTCTCCGGGATTATAATTTCCTTGGTCAAACCTATCTTGATAACTTGTATTATAGGTTTGATTTCGTCATATAATATCTCCGCAGTTGCTGAATAAAACTTTATATAAAATAAAGTGCCTTTAGTAATTCTTTTGTAATGTAGAAATGCTTTGTATAGTTCTGGTATCTTAGCTATTTCTTCACCTATTATTGTGTATACTGTACTTAACAGTCCATAATTGTAGCAAGTTGCTACTAGATTTGAATTGGTACGTGGTTGTGCTATGAGTTTATTATATCCCTGTAGGTATTGGGTTATGTAATCTTCATCCGGATTTTGGGTATTTTTAGCTCTGGAGTTTAGATTCAAAAAGGTTTGGATTTTGTGTATATTTTCTATATACGTTCTGGTGATATGGTTGTATATTTGTTTGTGTGAATCCAAACTAGTTCTATAGGTATTTACTTGTGGGGTAACAGGTATATCTTTTTGGGTATTTTCTGGAAGGTATGGTTTGGAGAATAGCTTATTCATATTGGCATTTGTATATCTTGCCTTACCATCTTCCTTTTTTGTAGTTGATCCTCCGGTAGATGTGCCACCTGCAGCTATATTTAACATCTTGTTATGGGTTTTAAGGTGTTTCCCAACGTCACCTTCTAGCTCCGCATGTTTAGAGTCATGCTGCTGACTTAGCTCCGCATGTTTAGAGTCATGCTGCTGACTATTAGCTGTCTTTTTTAGCATCTGTACTTCGCTTTCTATTTTCTCCATTTTCTGACAAATTGTTGTCATAATAGCTAGTATTTTTTCCAATGTATCTACATTATCTTTCTCTGGAGAGATAATCTGCAATGAGATTTTTGTCAGTCTTGATTACTTCAATCGTAAATGTGAAATTTAATATATTCAATACTAGTCTCCTTATTTCTTTTGTTGTAACTGAATCTTGTACCTTTTTTGTTATCCACCATTTTACCTGTGTATTGTCTGTTCTCACAATAAATTTATTGTAAACAATATATGGTTCAAAGTTTAACAAACATTTGTATAATGCAAATAGTTCTTTCCTATTTATTTCCCATTTTATTTGTGGTTCTGTATATGATCTTGAATAATATCTACAGTGGTGTTCTATTTTTTCATTTTCATATTTATATTTTAATACTCCGCCATAGCTATGATCGGTAGAGTCTGTTTCTATTATGTATGTAAATTGTTTATTTTCATCTGGAAAATATAGTTTTGGTAGTTGTTTACACATATTTTTAATTTTCCTTATATGGGTTTTATCTGTGTCATCAAAATGGTATTCTACGTCATTTTTTGATTTTTTCTGTAATGGCTTTAAATTTTCTGCTAACTTAGGTATATATTCTCGTACTTGGTTAACTAATCCTAAAAAGGATTGTAGTTTCTTTTTTGTGTCAAGCATTTCGTCTAATTCAATTATTTTTTGTACTATATGTGTTTGCATTTTTATCCCGTTTTTATCTATTTGTATTCCTAGAAATTCTATTTGGTTTTTCATTATTTCTGCTTTCTCTTTGCTTAGACTTATTCCTGAAATTTCTATAATATGTATAAATTTTTCTAATAATTTTATATGTTCTTCTTGTGTTCTGGAGTATAGTAATATATCGTCTATATAGACTATACAATTTTCTAGCTGGTTAAAGTAGTTATCCATAAAGTTTTGGTATCTACCTGGTGCATTTTTATATCCAAATGGTAATACGTTCCATTCGTAGAATCCTTGTGGTACTGTAAAAGCTGTTAATTTTTTAGATTCATCTTCTAGTTTTAGGTGGTAAAATCCTGATTTACAATCAAATTTACTAAAATAATTATATCCTTGTATTTGTCTTATTTTTAATATTTTATTTGGTATTGGATAGTTATATGTTTTGGTTTTTGCATTTAAATTTCTATAGTCTATGACCATCCTAGTTTTTCTTCTTTTTTGTTCACTATGTTTATTTACTATAAACGCTGGGCTAGAATGTTTACTATTACTTTCTTGTATATAGTTCTTTTCTAGTAATTCATTAATATGCATCTTAAATTCTTCTAAATCATTGAAAGCTATATTTTAAAGTTTTTGGGTTATGATACTATTTTTCTCCATTAGTTCTATTTTAACTTTTGTTTTGTGGTTTTTCCATCCTTTTAATGGTTCTTCACTATACAGTGTTTCTAATTTATCTTGTATTATTTTTATTTTGTCTATTGAGAATATGATTAATTTTATTTTATGATCTTTTTGGTTTATGTTTTTTAATTTTTGATTTATTTTTTCACTTCCTTTTATCCATTCTGTTGTTTTCCTATTTTTGTTATTAACTCTTTTTGCTCCTACTTTGTTGTTACATGGTGTTGTGAACCACCAATGTGTTTTTGTTATTGTGTGTGGATATAGGTTTTCTAAAAAAGGCATTCCTAATAACATATCTTTTGTTGTTAGTTCGTAATTATATACTTCTCCTATTGTTAGTATTTTATCTCATATTTGTATTTTTATATTTTTTGCTTTATGTGTAATCATACTTCCTTCATTATTAAATCATGTTACTACTATTGGTGTTCTTAGTTTTTCCCATTTTTCTTCTGGTAAGCAATTATATTTAAATATATTAGCTTCTGCTCCTGTATCTATCATTGGTGTATAATATCTATTATTATATCCTTCTACAATTATTTTTGCTAGTATATATATTTTCATCTCATAGTTTCTTTAAACATGCGGAGCTAGAAGGTGACGTTGGGAAACACCTTAAAACCCATAACAAGATGTTAAATACAGCTGCAGGTAGCACATCTACTGGAGGATCAACTACAAAAAAGGAAGATGGTAAGGCAAAATATACAAATACCAATATGAATAAGCTATTCTCCAAACTATACCTTCCAGAATATACCCAAAAAGATATATTTGTTACCCCACAAGTAAATACCTACAAAACCAGTTTGGATTCACACAAACAAATATATAACCATATCACCAGGACGTATATAGAAAATATACACAAAATCCAAACCTTTTTTAATCTAAACCCCAGAGCTAAAAATACCCAAAACCCGAATGAAGATTATATAACCCAACACCTACAGGTATATAATAAACTCATAGCACAACCATGTACCAATTCAAATCTAGTAGCAACTTGCTACAATTATGGACTGTTAAGTACAGTATACACAATAACAGGTGAAGAAATAGCTAAGATACCAGAACTATACAAAGCATTTCTACATTACAAAAGAATTACTAAAGACACTTTATTTTATATAAAGTTTTATTCAGCAACTGCGGAGATATTATACGACGAAATCAAACCTATAATACAAGTTATCAAGATAGGTTTGACCAAAGAAATGATAATCTCGGAGAAAGTGGAAATACAAGAAGAAATACAAAGAGTAAATATCCCAGAATTCTATGCAAATAAAAGAACTATTGGGATATCTACCATTTTGAAAGAATTATCAAATAATTATCTAAACAGAAACGCAATTTGGAGCTACTACAATCGAGATCAGACGATGATATATTCCAATTGCAGAGAACTAAAGACAGCAGATATGGAAGAACTACGCCAATGGATACTAAGCCTGTTGAGACCAGAGCAGTCACCTACCACAAGAGCTATCAGAAAAAATTTTATTTCACAAAATATGATGACTAGATACTGTAAATTAGTAGGACAAAAATACCCAGATCATCTATGCACGAAATGTGACGGAGAAGACAACTACATTCCAGAAGTGCAGCTGGAATAGCTAGAAGACAAAGAAATAATTATTATGTAAAGTATGTCGGCCATATGTAAAAGTAACGGCCATTATGTAAAGTAGTAAATAGTGAGTGTCGGCCAAATAGTAAAGGCCAATAATATAAATAGTAAATGTCGGCCAAATAGTAAAGGCCAATAATGTAAATAGTAAAGGCCAAACGTCTTTTTTAAGGACGAAAGGTCATCTTAGACTTGTATATATAAAGGGACTTCTCTCATAAATAAAATCATCCCTTACTCATCCTTCTCTCTCATATCTCTCAATTCTCTCAAATTCAATAATCACTAATGTGAAATTCTTCATTCATCAGGTTCAATTTTTGAATTTATTTGCTTGAAATAAAATAAAAATATCAAATCAATCCAAGCTAGAAAGAAAAAGTTGAATTGATACAATTTCTTTTGATTTCTTTATACATCCCGAGGTAATTTTGTCATTCCAAAAATCTTGTCAAGCTGACTAAAAGCAAGCAACAATTGGGCATATAAAATAAGAAGATGCAATAGAAAATTCAAAAATTATATATGATGATGGAATAAAATATTATAAACCTGTCACGCCAAAATCTGATGTTGGATTTAGTCAGGCAAGAGAGGAAAATCTATCCCGAAATTGGTGCTCTCATAGCTCACTGAAATTCCAAAGCCTATAAAGAAGAGAAGATCAGTCCAACAACTCTCATTATTCTTTAATTATTGTTCCACCATATTATTCTTTAATTTAAATAATAACAATAAGATCTACCTAAAAATAAGAAACAATCATGATAGAATCTCTTGAATATGAACTATCCATTTTCATATTCTGGCATTTTGTACCCCCTTGCTAGAGAAAGAGTTCAGGCTTCACTAAAAATCAACTATGAAGCATCACTATCTTGATTCTCTATGTCAGTCACTTACCCTTTTTATTTTTCGATAACATAGTATTGATTGATGAGATACACAATGAAATTGATGATAGATTAGAGGTTGGAGATAAAACCTGGAATTTAAAGAGTTCAGGTTAAACAAGACTGAGATAGAGTACTTGGAGTGTAAGTTTAGTGACGTAATTCAAGAGGTAGATCGATGAAAAAGTTCTAGTATCTTGGGTCAATATATAATTCAAGAAAATGAGAACATTGATAATGATGTTACACATCTTATAATTGAAGCGCGATGGATAAAATACAGGCTCACATCTGTGTCTTGTGTGATAAGAATGTGCCATCAAAGCTTAAAGGTATGTTTTATAAAATGGTAGTTAGACTAACTATATTGTATGTGGCGGAGTGTTGACGTGTCAAAAACTCTCACGTCCAGAAGATTAAAGTAGCGAAAATGAGAATATTGAGATGAAGATATTCATGACAAGGTGAGAGTGGCCTCTATGGTGGACAAGATAGGAGGTGAAGCTGAGATGGTTCGGGCATGTAAGGAGTAGATGCACAGGGGCTCTAGTGAGGAGGTGTGAGAGGTTGACTATGGTGGGTCTCATGAGAGGTAGAGATAGCCCAAAGAAGTATTGGGGATCGAAGAGGTAATTGAATTGGACATGATACACCATACTGAGGACATGACCATAGATAGAAAGATATGAAAGTTAAAAATTAAGATAAAAGGTTAGTAGATAGTCAAGTATTGTCTTGTTTCCCCTATCAGTAGTATTATTAGTACTCTCTTACTATCTTATGCTTTGATTGTATTATTACATGTTGTTTCTTTTGCTTCAATTATCATATTGTTTGTTGTTTCTACTGCTTCTTTTCTCCATTATTTTCTATATGATTTCTTCACTACTGTATTTCTCTTTCTTATTAAGTTTAATATGTTTTACTTGAGTCGATCTTCAATTGAAAACAATCCCTCTACTTTCACAAAGTAGAGATAAGACTGTTTACACACTCCTTCCTAAATTTCACTTGTGGTATTACAATGAGTTCATTATTGTTATGATTTGTCGTAGTAACTTACCCTTTAAAAAACTTTACTTTCTTCTTTTCATTTTATATGGAAGTATTTAAATCAACCATTTTTTTATAATTAAAACAGAAAATTTTGACATGTTTCAAAAGCATTATTAGAATTTGTTATCATAGTCATGACATATATTTCTATAACTATAAGAACATGTCATTAAAATAATTAATAAAAATTCAAATATAATAGATAATTCTCTCTAGAACAAATTCAAATACCATAGGCACTGCATATCCTTTACTGCTAGTCTAGTCATGAAGAACAAAGTTGGAAGTTTCATTTCAAGGAAATAACGGTTAGGGTTTGCCCTGAATTTTCTACTTTATCTGAATTATACTATAATTGTGTTTTACTCCAAAAAGGTTTTCTTGGTGGAAAAAGTTTACTTCTAGGAAAAGAACTCTTCCATAATTGGTTAATACTTTCTTGGAGGAGAAGTTTTAGACTTCTATAAATAGAAGACATGTTCTTCTCATACCATAACACAATAGCATCCACAATGTAGTCGTTTAGAGAGTTTTGTTTATGGGGAGATTTTCTCTCTATACTTTTAATATTTTCTTTATATTAGTTTTCATATAATATGTAGGTCGCTTGACCGAATATTATCAATAATATCTTTTTAGTATAGTTTTCTTTGTCATCTGATTTATCATTGTTAAAGTTTGCAATTATTAGCTTCCGCATGACATCCTCTCGATTTCGATCCCAACAATAACAAGCTAAAGAGAGATATATGATTCAGATGAATCAAATTTCCTTACACAAAAGACCACTAAAATAATCTTTTAAAACCTGTTCTAATATGATTAATAACAAAAACTCTTAGTAGTATCTATTTTGTTTTGCAAATTAAAGATTGACTTCTCTTTTCTAACATCTTACATGAGAGGGCTATTGAGAAGTCCATGGCCAGAGGGAACCCCTAAACCATTCCAATTTTGCCTGCTTGCATACTCAAAATCAGCCACATTTCCATCTCCATTAATCTGCCATGGAAATCCCCACAACATTTTATTCTCTTCTTTCAATGCAGTGGATGTTGTGATACCACTTCTCATTTCTTGATCAAAATTTGTTACCATTTCTCCACTTGCACTTTCAACATGTCCCATATTATTGTTCGCATTATTACCAATTCCATAGTAGTACAAGTTATGGTGCAAGAAGCCATTTGGGGTTTCAAGAAATCCAGTACCCCTAAGTGCATCAAGAAAGCCGGTATGAGAAACAGCTTCCGCAGAAGAGGTGCACATGCCACGGTTTTCAAGAACATCATGATGGGGACTGTCCCCAAAATTAGTAAGGCAAAGCGAATTTGGAAAGATTGCCTCAGTTCGAATTGTTATCTGCATCTCGGGACACACTAATAGCCCACTTTCTTGGTTTTGGAGCCTAGAAAATGCTAGGCTAAGGTCATTGGGATCATAACAAAATTGTGTGAGAGATGATATATGATTATTAGGACTAGTATTAGTGGTCATCAAGGATAGGTTATCTGGACTTGATCTCTTTGATGATGATGATGATGATCTTTGTTTCTTCCTGCAACCTCCTCCTACTGGAACATTTCTTAATGTACCTCCTTTTGTCCAGTACCTTCTGCATGATTTGCAAAAGTACCTAGGCTGAGTGAGACTATAGTTGTTGTAGTAGCAGAATTTGGTGTTGGCAGAGTCACATCTAGGACATTTTTGTGCTTCATCTTGTGGCCTTGGCTTCTTTTCTTGCTGTGGCTTTGTGCATGCCAACATGCTTTCTAGTGTTTGGGAAGACATTTCCTGTGGAAACAAAAATTAGCACTTGATATAAACAAATCTAGAAAAATAAATTTTTTATTAAATGCATTGTAGAGAACCAAATATTTAATAATAATTAGAAAGAAAAATAGTTTTGAATTTTGATACCTCTTGATAAATGTATGAATGTTTGCCTTTGCATTCAAAGATTATCACTTTTAATCTAACAAGTTCTCTCAGCATTTAGTTGTTTCTAGGTCTAATATACATACTCTCTCCCCATCCCAAATTTATGTTTCACTTTTGGTTTTCTGAAAATCAATTTCACTAAAATTGGATTATGTAAATTCACTATTTTAAAAAAAAATAATATATATATATATATATATATATTTTTTAAAACTATACGAAAAATATTATAAATTGCAATTCTTTCTCATGTCAATGTGAAAAAATACATTCTAAAATATTGGTCAAACTTTACATTATTTAGATTTCGAAAAACAAAAAGTGTCACGTATATTGGGATAAAGGGAGTGCAATTTATAAGGAAATTGAAATTAAAAGGAAAGAGACAAAATTCAAATAATATATTTTTAATACATTTTTTGAAATTTGGATGGTTCATTCAAGAAATTGATATAGCTAACACTAAATCAAACAAAATGAAAATGTAAAACCTAAACAAGAGAACATGAGGAGATCAAGTGAATAAAAAAGGAAATGGGTTTTTCTTTTTTCAGCCAAAGAGGATTTAATTTTTTAGACAATGTAATTTTATTTTTACACTATCAGATTATTTAAAAAGAAATTACTTATAATTGAAACATTAATTAGTGTCCTACGTGATACATAGATGATGAAACTGAGTTAAAGTCCAAATTTAAGGGACTATATCAATAAAATAAGGTACTTAATTTTACCTCTAGTTTGATCATAAATGTTTTTACCCTTTTCCAAAAATATTTTGAAAATATTGTTTGATTATAAAAAAAGTGACCAATTTTTGAAGATGATTTTTTCAAGTTTCAAAAAATAGTTTAAACTAGTTTTTCAAGTTTAAGTATTCTGCCCACAAAATTTCAACCTAAAATACATTTCCAAACACAATTTAAACTTGCAAAAATCATTTTTCATCTAATTTTCAAAAACTTTTTTTATATAAAGTTTTAACCAAAATTTATGTCGAAACGCTAGCTTAGCAAGTTAAATGCCACTACTGATAGAATAAAAATTCCATAAGAAAACCATTTGGAAAAAAAATCATTTCAGAGTGGACAAAAAGAAGCAGCACAAAACAGGAGTTAGGAAAGCCAAGGAAGAAGATCCCAAAAGAAGTGCAAAAAAGAGAGAGAAAGAAAATTAAACCATCATTGCTAATTATACTAATCTTTACCTGGTGATGATTTTGCTCGCTAGAAAGATCCATATCCATGTATATAACGTATCTCTTTTCACTATTATATATGTAAGAGCTTAATCAAAACTCTAAATATATTAGGGTAATAGTATCTAGATATTTCAAAAGATATGATGTGAGAAACTTTGAAAAAAAGAGAAGTGAGCTAGATTAATTTGGAGTGCAAAAGAAAGGAGATTATGATGCTCACCACTACTATCTCAAGTCCATATATATATACACACACACACACACAAAAGAGAGGGACAAGAAAAGAGGTGTGGGGTATGGTGGGGTGGGGGGTGACTACCTGTTTGTTTGAGTATGTGTTTGAGGTAAGAGAGAGAATATTGGTAGTATAGCTTGTATGGGGATTCGTGTATATTTTACTACTACTTGTCTCAGCACGCAGATAAAGCAATATATCTTCACATGAGACACATGATATTGGAAAAGAATGGAAATTTCCAGTTTCAAGATTATATCATCATATCTGTTTTATTTATGTCCCAGACGAACTATCCCCTCTGTTACTAAATACTTGTTATCCTTATTAAAAATAAATAATTTATAATACTTATTTTTTTTATTTAATATTATTTAATCACCTTACTAAAAATAGTTATCTCATATTAGTTATCTACCTTATTAAATAAAAAAAAATTAATTAAATTTTTTTCATATTATCCTTGCAATTAATTCTTTTTTGAAGTGTGAACACTTATTTATAAAGTTTCAAAAAAAATCTTAAGAGGTGAATTACCTTTTTATTTATGATTTCTTAAAATGCGTGTAAAAAGAAAAGTGGTCAACTATAATATGAGACGAATGTAGTATCATTTTAAAAAATAAGACATAATTAGTTGTTTGTTTTCACCTTTACCCTTAGTTATAAATATGGAGAGATATTAATATAGTACAATAAAAAGAAGTATTAAATAAAAATGAATAATGAATAAAGAATAAAGATAATTTAATTAAATTGCCCTCTACCAGAAAAAATTAGTATTTGGGTCAAATCTTTCATTATTTGGGAGTTTTTAAAAATTCAAATTCTACACCAAACTTTTATCTTTTACAAAAATACCCTTTATTTATTCAAATTCTACACCAAATTTTATCTTTTACAAAAATACTTGTATCTGAAGGAGAGCTTTGGTTTTGAGCATGACTTCCTGGGAGTTGTTCCTCCAGTGCATGTTGTATGGGCAATTTTCTTCTGCTTTATTTTGATGTTCCGATTGATTTCAGATGAAAGGAACAATAGTCGTGCTTCACTACTTGTTATTTGCTGCAACTGACTTATTGCGAAAGTCATGAATCTTGTTACGTCGACGTTTCTATCTTGCTATATGTAATACAAACTTATGGTCAGTTTTGATAGTTCTTAAAACTTATGGGTATAAATCATATTTCTTTAAAAAGTGAAATATGTTTCTCAAATACTATAGCCAAACACATGGTGAAATTTCATCCAAATCTTCACCCAAATAATATTTATCAAAAATATTTGAAAATCTATGGCCAAACGCTACCTTAAAGTAACCGTTAACTAAGCATTGGAAGCATATGTGCCTTGAAAAAAATAGCACTTATACGATATGTTTTTTTGGTTATATAAAAATTTACATATTTAAATAGGAGTTTTGAAAAAATTTAAAGTACACTTTTTTAATTATACAAAAAAAAAAATTATTTTACACTAGATACATAAACTAAAAATACCATATATAATATGGATAGAAGGAATTAATGTTTTTCTCTCCCTGAAATTTAAATTTGAAACTTTATGGTACTCAAATATATTTCATTAGCCACTAAGTCAAACACTATATAATATCTAATAGTTCTATTTTTATTTTGCATAGCAGTAATATATTTATTTGAAATTAACTTAAATTAAGCGACATAGTTAATGGAACTGATCCAATTATCTGAACTGAAACACAAGAATAATAGTAGTAATTGTTTTTATTGAATCATTTATAATTTGCTTATATTCTTAAATGAATCATACACTTCAGTATGGTACTTATTAATGTCAAATCAAATAAAATTCTATTTCACTATCATTCATTATCAAAACGAAATTTTATATTTTGGTTCCATAAACAAGATTAGGTTTGCAGGTCATGAGAAGACATATTGCATTTACAATTAAATAAATAAAAATTATACTCCTTTCATTTCAATTCAAGTGTTTAATTTTATTGGGCACAAAATTTGATACAAAATTTGATAACTAAATGAAATTTTTTAAATTTGTGATCTTTAACTTAAGTGTAATTTTTAAATTTTGTGATCTTAAATTTGTCATCTAAAATATTAAAATTGAAAAAACTTATTGAATATAGAAATAAATATTCTTTTTAGGATAGTCAAAAAAATAAGACACTTAAATTAGAATAAGAGAATATTTTTTAATAATATAATTTTTTAAATGAAATGGTTACTTAATTGAAATCCCGTTAGAATCTCATTGGATATGTCCCCACTCATGCACTCTCTTGTTTTTGAGATAATCTTATGGAGATTTTAGCTTGACAATTTCACAAAAGTACTTAACTAAACAAAAACAAATCACTAATGATTGTGATGGAGTAGTAAATTTTTTTTATTTGTAATCAAATGTTTTAAATTCAAAATTTGCGTATAAAATCACATTTGATAGTTACGAAGTATTTTACCTTTAAAAGAAATTTCTCGATACGAATTTAAATTAATTGAGGCCACAAGCGAGTACCAAATTGAATATTGAATAGGAGACTAAATAAAAATAGAAAACAAAAAGATAATGGTGTGATTGATGATATAAGCCTCATAATTTGTCTTATTATGCAGGCTCACCTTGTTTTGCTCACGTCATTTCTGTTATGCTAGCAATTGTCTTTTAAAAGAAACAAGGAAAACATTTTAGGGCTAGGTAAAATTTATAATTTATCTTCACATAATTAATATTAGATTAGGGGAGATATATTGTATTGGAGAAAAATCAGGTATGAAAAAAGCAACAAATTGTACCATGACACGAAATAAAATCAAGATCGAAGAAATGCTTATTATAACTCGGAGAAATTGGGAGAAGTCGCTCCTGGTATGAAATAATATGCCTCGACGTTTGTCCGTGCAAAATTGTCTCGCGACCAGGCATCTTGCAGGGCCTTCACCCACAGAAGATCACCTTACAGGTAGACACCTCCTTAATGATTCTCGGGAGATTAATAATTAATCTCGAATCATGTACCCACTTGCTCTCGATCAGTCTCAAGCGAAACGTCAGAGCATATGCACATGCTACTAGATAGCTTTTTCACTGCTAAGCGTGCAGTCATTCACATTGATGCGACAATTCAACTTTTATGGCCTATAAAAAAAATTAAAAGAATAGGAAGCATAAAAAAATCCCATAAAGCAAGATATTAGTCTTTGGATTTTTGCCCTTAGAATTTTCATGGGAGTAGATTTTTAACCTTTCCCTCGCTTATATTTTTCTTTCCCTTCTAGCAGATTATATTTTTGTATTGATCCATCACCTTGGTGTTTTTGTTTAAAGAAAATTAACTTGATCAATTTTAATTCACTTGCCTTTAACCCTATTTTTTATAAATTTAACTTAGTTAGTTTGCACTTATGATTTTTTTGACAAACATATATCCCAATCGCGTACCAGTATCTTGTTCAAACTTATGTTATTACAATATAAATTGTGAGTCTAGTAGCAAAGTCAAAATTTTCACTAAGTAGATCCAATAATTGAAGAAGTTAACATAAAAAAAAGTCAAAAAAATTCAACATCTACTATATATACATAAAAAATAATTTTAATTTTATATACATAATGAGATTTTTCGCCCAAGACACATTGCTCCACCGCTGATTGAGACCTCTTCATTATTCCCCAGATCCATATTATATAATATTTTTAGATTAAACACACTTAAAAATTTCACTCCCTAAAATGTTAAAGGTATATTCACTAAATAATCCTTAATCAAAATTTACATCTTTCTAAGTTGACATAACGGGTATTAAAATTTGATGTATAAGATGATTAATATTAGGAAAAAGGACACTTCATGTGCTTTAGGATAAAGAAATTCCACCCAAATAACTAATTTCAAAGTAATGCCATAAGATAGCTATGCGGGTGGAGTATTTCCACCCATGAGCCATTTTTAAATTTGAATCATTTCAGCCCATAGTTTTTTTTGTTTCAGTCCCATTGTTAAATATTTCATTTTGATTTTATTTTTTTTGCTACAATATTGTTTGGGCCAAAAAAACTGCTTTTTTGGCTAAAATATCTTTTCTTTTTTTAAAAAGCAATATAATTAAATTCAATTGTATATAAACTATATAATTATTATATAGAATATGTATCTATATAAAATATATGTATAGAAACTATATAGGATGTGTATAAAACTGTATAGTTGTTGTATAAAATATGTATATATATAAAATATATAAAAACTGTATAATTATTGTATATAATATGTATTTTATCTATGATATGTATAAAAATTGTATCATTATTGTATATAATATATTTGTATAAGATGTGTATAGAAACTGTATCATTGATGTATAAAATATGTATATGTATCAATTTTATATAAATTATGCTATTTTTATATAACAAATAAAAATATACTCTTTTTGTATTTAATTGATAAAAAAAATAGCAATTAGAATATTATAAATTTATATTTGATTGTTAAATGAAACTATCAAATTTTATGTATATTTTTTTTTTTTGGTAGAACTAAAAAATATAGGAGAGAATTTTTTATTTTATATTCAAGAAAAGGCAGTAGCTGCCAAAAAAGAAAAAGGAGTCGGCTTTTTTTTTTTAAGGGCAGTAGCTGCCAGCAAACCCAAAAAAAAAGAAGAAAAAAAGAGAGACGAGCAACAAATTAACAAACAATGGCTAATATATGAAATTACAATTCTTGGGTCATTTTAGTAAAAATATTTTGGGCCGATAGGCTAATTTTGTCCATGTCCCTTAATATTAGCAGTTAATGAAGCATTGCAAACATATGTTCCTTGAAAAACTAGTATTTATTTAATATGATTTATTGATTATGTAAATACAACACTTATTTAAATAAGGATAATTTTTTTAAAAAATTAATACAACGTTAGAAATCAAGGTCAACATTTTTCTAGTGCTTCAATGATTTTTGTGTTTGTAATAATTTCTGACAGCAAGGACTCCTCATAGACAATTTTATTTTTTATTATGTAAAAAAAAAAAAATTTTAAATTAAATATAAAAATTAAAAACATCATATGTTATAGATCAAATGAGTATTAGATTGTTGTAGGGCTGATAATTTTAGTCGATATTAATGAAATGAGTTTATTTAACTCATATTTAATGAATTGGATCACTCATATTTTAATTGCGTAAATATGGGTTTCAACTTATTTTAAAAGTTCATAAAAATATGGAAAAAATAGATAAAATATGAAAATATTACATAGCACACCAAGAACGGAGGCCTAATTACGCTCCATGCCGATAGCATAATTCAATTACGCTCCTTGCCGATAGGTCAAAACTATTGGTATATACAATTATAATTTCTCCTCCTATCTATCCCTCTCTCGCCACTCTCTTCCCTTTCTCTCATTCTCGCTCGCCACTCTCCTCACTCTCTCCCCTCTATCTCTCCCTTTCTCTCCCTCTCCCTCTCCCTGATTCAAATCGACCAAATCAAGCAACTGAATACAAATTGTATTTAGTTGTATTCGTTGATACAACTGAATACAAATTTTATTCAGTTGATTGATTTGGTATTTTGTATTCATTATAATACAACTGAATACAAGTTGTATTTATTGATATAAATTATATTTGTATTCGTTGATACAATTGAATACAAATTATATTCGTTGATACGAATTGTATTTTTATATTCATTGATACAATTGAATATAAATTGTATTTGTTGATACACATTAATACAATTGAATATGAATTGTATTCATTAATACGAATTGTATTCGAAAGAAGAAAGAGAGAAAGAGAGAGAGAGAGAGCTGGGGGAGAGGAGAGAGAGGTGAAAATTGAAAATTTAAAGAGGGAGAGAGAGAGAGATAAAAATACAAAATACAAAAAGGGAAGAAAGAATGAAAGAAAAAGGGAGAAATACAAAGAGGGAAGAAAGAGTGAAAGAGAAAGGGAGAGAGACAGAGAGCGAGAGGCGTGAGAAAGAAAGAGAAAGTGGGACAGAAACAAAAAGAGAGAGGGGAGGGGGGGGGGGTGCAAGGCTTTTTTTTTAATTTTTAATTTTTGCTTGACATTTAAATAGTTGTATGAATTGTAATTAGCAAAGGGTTGCTATGGAGGCCTAATTAAGTTCATTAGGATTGGTGTTTTTGAAAGTTCCTCGTAAAATATTGATATTTATATAGACCCATAATAGACTCAGAAAAATATTTTAAAAAAATTAAAGGTGGATGGGGGGAGTTGGAGGTGGGGGTAAGGGTGAGGTTGGATGGGGTTGGGGGATAGCAGGAAAATGTTAGTTTTTTTTAAAAAAAAAAAATTGGGGGCCGGGATGGGTGAGGTTGAGCTGGGGTGTGTGGAAGTGGAGGTGGGGTGAGGCAAAAAAAATTGCTTTTTTTTAAAAAAAAAAACATAAAAAAATGTGGGTTGGGTGGGTGGAGGTGGGGGTAGGGTGAGGTTGGGGGTAGAAAAAAATTTAATTTATTTTTCAAAAATGTTAAAAAAAAAGAGTTAATTTTGTTTGGAAAAATATAAAAAATAAATAAATTTGGAAAGCATAAAATAAAGGGAAAGGGCCTAAATTGCCCTTCACCTATTGAAAATGGTACAAAAATGCCCTCCATCCACCTTTTAGCTCTATAATACCCTTTGTATTTATCTTTTAGCTCTATAATACCCTTCACATTCACCGTTGGGCTCCAAAATGTCCTTTTATTTAATAGCCTCAAAATTAAATTAAAAAAATAATTCATTAATGACATGACACTCTTCTATTGGTCCTCATTAAATTAATTTAAATTACCCACCCAAAAATCCAAATCCCCCCAAGTAAAAGAAAATCTCACACAAAATCATATCTTTTCCGAAGGTAAACTGTGAGACAGGCTAGGTAATCAACCTTGTCTTGAATTTACTTCTCCTTCACACAAAAATGGATGACTATTTATTTAACTTTGTTCAGTGTAGTTGTTTAGCCCGGGGGAGTGTCCATTTCTGTGATGAAGTGCAACATTTTGATAGAATTCCTATTCAAGATTCAATCAGGAGAATTTACATGGCATAACATAACTGAGAAATATATAGCTGCCGGTAGGGGTTCACGGATCGATTTGGGTTGGTTATTGGTCAAAATCAAAACCAAACCAATTATAATCGATTTTTCAATTATTAAAACCAAACAAACCAAATATAATATATATTTATCGATTTGGTTGTTATCGGTTTCAGTTCGATTTAGTTTGGTTATAAACCATACACGAAAATAAAAGAAACGATTTATTCAAACAGAAAAAAAAGACAATAGTTTTTTTCAGAAAGAAAAAAAATACATTGTGATATTACCACATAAAACTATAAAATGACGTACTCTAATACAATATATTTAAATTATAAACAAATTTTGATAAAAACACATATAAGATAATTAAAAGTATTCTTAAAAAATAATAAATTATGTATACATAATTATAAAAAATATGTATATAATTTATCGATTTGGTTCGGTTATTTCTTTGATTTTTTTGAATAAAATTAAAATCAAACCAAATATTATCAGTTTTTAAAAATGCAAAACCAAATGAAACTGGCTGGTCTCTTACCTTCTAACTTGTTACATCCAGGACAAACATATCCCCCACATGCATGAGCAAAAGAGACATGATATTCGTATGGTGTGCAGCCCGATTCTCCCGTTCCTAAATGGCACGAGCTAGCCTTCCCGACCAAATTTTTTTGTCGTCAGTTGTGTTTAGACCTTAAAGACTACTGATTAGCTCAAATTTCAATATTAAAATTTAGATGGTTAATATTGTAGAGTAATGGAACGGGTCATATAATTTGGGTGATTTGAATTAATTTAATGGGGATCAATGGGAGAGTGTCATGTCATTAATGAATTATTTTTCTTAATTTAATTTTGGGGCTATTAAATAAAAACGCATTTTGGACCCCAAAGGTGAATGTGAAGGATATTTTAGAGCTAAAAGGTGGATGAAAGACATTTTTATACCATTTTTAATAGGTGAAGGACAATTTTAGGCCCTTTCTCGAAAAAAAAAATTGGGGATGGGTGGAGGTGGGGTAGAGTGGGGTTGGGGGGGGGGGGGTAATGGGTTTGGAGGTTGTTTTTTTTCCCGGAAAAACATAAAAAAAAATGGGAGGGGAGGGGGGGAAGGGGAGGTGGAGATGGAATAATTTTTTTTTTTTTTAAAAAAAACATAGATTAATTTATTTCGGAAAACATAACAAGAAAATTGGGAGGTGGGTGGGTGGAGGTGGGGGGTAGGGAAGGTGGGGTAGAGGTGGGGCAAAATTATTTTAAAAAATTGGAAGTGAGGGTAGGGGTAGGGTTAGAAAAAAATTAAAATAAAATAAAATTAGGGGGTGTGAGTGGAGGTGGGTAGAAAAAAAATTACATTTGAAACTTTAAATATATAAATTTATTTTTTAATTTTTTAATCAATGTAGGTAAAATATGAGTAAACTCATATCCAATTCGTTTATTGATTATCTAAATTATATTTTACCCACATACAATATGAGTGAATTGAGTAACTATCTATCTTTGCTCAAATCATTTGTTAACTCATCCAAATTCCACCAAATCCACTCATTTCCTACTTCTAGATTGTTGTGACGGACACAAAAGGAACATGCATCTTTAAATTGTTTCATCAAACAATCCAATGATAGATTTCAAACGAGCTAATGATGATCACATAATTAATGACTCATATTCTTTGTCTTTTCAAGATTTTGGAAACATCTTAGTGGTGTGAATTTGAATCCTAACATGGCTTAAATTTCCCTCCAAGAAAATGAAAATCACTTTTTGACCCTATAATTTTTTTATTTATAAAAAATACTAAAAGAACAGAAACAAAATAATTCTTATTGGAGAATTGAGAAATAGGAGAAAGTAAAGAGAGTGTTTGGTGGAACGTGGGCCAAGAGAATCATGGATATTGGATAAGGATGACTTGAAGGTTGTTATTGAAATAGACAAATGCTGATCATTGGAAGAGGCAAAGGTGGTCACTTGATCTCACATTGTAAGAAATGATTTGCTTTACTCATTTTATCACTAGCTTGGGGTCTAATTAAAAGGCTTTTGACCAAAAATTAATTGAGAATTTAAATTTTAAATTTTAGTTCTTTAATAAATAGGCTATTTTTAGAATCAGTAATAATTAACTCAAAATTCATTATATAATGCTCGAATCCAGTTCTAAAATTTTAAAAATATAAAATTAAAACACAAATATTTTTTCCCTCTTGGACCTTTACAAGAGTGGAGAAGTATTTGGAATGTAAGGAATAAAAAAGAATTTTATCCGCACATGTCCTAACTCGAAAGCTTTTTGCGTGTAGTTTTTAATACTTTAAACCATTCGTCATTTTGATATTTTACAAAAACTTATGATCTTTTTATTGAAATATAGCAGAGCTGATCATGAAAAATACCATGTGGCAACGTTTAGTTATGCGTGATGCGATGCGACAAGCTAAATTTGAATTAACTGAGCATAAATTCAAGTCTTCAATAATCTCCCTTGCCACAGGCGCTATGCAATCTGTGAAATTTGGCCAGTGTGATCTTGAAAGATGTAAAATCAAAGGATACTCCAAGGAGAGAAAAATAAGTTTGTTTTTATAGCGTTTTGAAGAGTGTTTGAGAAAAATAGGTGACTGAGATATTCACCAATCCATCCAAGCTAAAATTTCTAGCATGGCTATTTTTTTAAAAAAATAAATTTTGTTTGGGATGGTAACCCATATTCATAATAAATTGGAGTCGACAAATAACAAAATGAAAGAAGGATGATATTTTTTCTAGAAGTCACACTCAATATAAAATGCATTAGTTTTTTTATATGCTCAAAATTACACTTTAAAATAATATAACGTAGTTATATAAAAATATTGTTAAAAAATTCGTAACAGAATAACAATTGTGTACCTTTTAATAACCTCGGAAGATCAACATAATCCTTGTTGAAGAATTACTTCAAGTTGAAACTAAGTTTCACTAGAAAATAAAGTCAAATAATTCATAAATTATATGTCTTTATTTTGTGCATGCCCTTTTTGAAAGATAATGAGAAATAATTTTTTTTTTTTGTTCTATCTCTTGGACTAATGCGGCTTGTTCTTCTTAATAGAGAAAGCAAGACAGTTAAAAGAAAATCACTGTACTTGTTTCTGTATTGATAGTGTTGGAGTGAGTTATAATCATTATGTAATTTTTCTCACTCTTATCTCCACTAATCGAGTTGGATCAGTTCACATGAGTGACTCACTCAAAATAAATATCTAACATCTTTCACTTTGCATATGATAGATTAGACTCAAATTAATACCATGTTAATAGCATACGTAAGTCATACAAACAAATAATTTCTGCGATCTACGAGCATTAGAAGCTATATCTATTAAGATTTTACAAGAGCTACATGTAGAAATTCAATTGTATATTCAAAAAAAATTCACTACTAATATGAGAATTTTATTACTCACGATACACTAGACATCATTCACTACTTCAGTAGTTATTTATTTGATTCCTCATCTTCTAAAGAGATGAATTTAAATTTATGCTTAACTTTATATTCACAATTACACTTGACACCTATATGATAAGCGTAATCGTCAACCTGGGTATACAAGTTAAAATATTAATTTTAATTGTCTTTCCTTTCTACTCAAATCTACTTGTTTCAAATCAATTGTTTTTATAAACATGAACTGTATTGCCGAATCACAGGCTATTAATGACATGCTAAAATAGTAATATTGATTGAAACTTCAAAAAAATAGTCAAAGGTCAAAGGATATTCTAATGAAAATTAATATAATTTTTTGGATCTCACACAATGAAAAACAGAAATTTATTTTTTCACTAACTCATCGATCACTAAGCACATGTGGTATGATACATGTGTTATGGTATTCTCACTTTATATTGACGCATGTGTTTTACGTATTTAACATCGTATATAGATTTTGATCTAGAAACCTCTAGATATTTATTTCGAGTTTCTCTATTCAATGATCCTCAAACTCATTTTCTTAAAGAGACTCACATATGACTTACAAAGCAAGTCATAATATGATGGTGGAACTCATCTCTTCACGTTTCTTGACGTAAGAGGCGATTGGTCATTTGAGAGAGTTATTCTTGCGACTTATTTGACACATTTTATCAATAAAATATGTTATCACATGTATGAAACAGTTGAGTTTTTTTTGAAATATTTTGGGAGAAGAAGGGGCCGATTTTGAGCGATTTTCATTCGTTTTCCACCATTTTCATCTTAAAGGTAAGGATTCTACTCCCCAAACTCCGTAATATCTTTCCTATGCTATAGAATTGTTAGGGGTGGACTTGGAAAAAGGTTTGGGGATAACCTAATTTTGTAGAATTCGGGGAATAAGGAGAATTCTAGGGTGCTAGAGTTCTTGGATATTGTTTATAGTTAATGGGTAATGATCATCAAGCATAAATTCTCTAAATGTATCGGTATAAATGATAATCTTAAGCGAATTAATGGTGGAAATGCCCAGAAAGGATTGGGATGATCATGGTTTGGCCTGGGGATTAGGATTTTTGTATAATCCGGGTAATTTAGGCCAGTTAATTAACTATAGTTTATGTATTTGTTTCTAGACCAAGAACAAGCAAGGGATCCTGAAAAAGGGAATGCTCCGACATTGTATAGCTTGATTATTCGAGGTAGGTGGTGGTTATTGATTCTTGTATGCATTGTATGTTTGTGTACCTTTGTCTAAGTATTTGTATGATTTGCATTGCTTAGAGAATGATTTAGGAATGTCCAAAAGTCATGTTTTCAGTCTTGTAAAATGAACTAGGTGTTATTGCATGTTGGTTTACAAGTGTTGATTGTTCATTGTTTGTGACTGTGAATTTATGTGACATTCGGTTGGCTCGGGTACTAAGTCTGATACGGGTAAACTAATGGTTGGCTCGGGTACCACACCTGGTACGGTATATACTAACGGTTGACTCGGGTACAACGCCTGGTACGGGATATACTAACGGTTGGCTCGGGTACCACGCCTGATACGGGTTTACTTTATCAGATTGTTGCATTTTTTACTAATGGTTCCCCTGAGTGGACCGGGTTATTTTTATGAATTGTGGTTGTGCATATGGTCCTTGAGAGGCCGGGTTATCATCATATTAATTTGTGAGTTGGTCTTGATGTAGACCGAGTTGTATGTTTGACACTTAGGTATTGTCTAGAGGGGATCCAGGGTGGGTCCAGGATATGTAATGCGTTATAATTATTGTTTAAGGTGGATTGTTAAGCATAGTTGTGAAGGTGAATTACACGTGGGAACAAGCTAGGGAGAGACTTGTAGTCTAAAATTACCTGTTGGCTTGTTTGCATGTTTCATGTACTACATACTTGACTTTTGCATTGTTCCTATACTGTTTATTTGGAATTGACTGATGATCCTATCAGTACACGGTGGTTGTGTGCTGATACTGCACTTGCGTTTCTTTTGTGAGTACAAGAAATCTTTCGGCGGTTAACGCACGACCTCATCTGTAGGCCTGACACTGCAAGACATCAAGGGTGAGTTGTTCAATCGAGCTGCCTTGGTTTCTTTTTTATTGATTGTAGCCCACTTATTTCGTGCTTAGACTATTGCTTATTTTGGGGTTGCATCCCCGTACTCTAGATTTGGTAGCGTTTTGGTACGATAACCTTCAGGTCCTAGAGGATTTTTTTTTTGCAGGTTATTTATTATAATTGGTTTGATTTTTTGTTAATTATCGCTAGTTTATTTTCTTGCACACTGATTTTAAGCTATTAGGCAGGATTGAATTCTTTTGGTTCGCTCATTCGGAGATTGAGTGAGTGTCACTCACAGCGATCTAAATCGTGATAAAAATAATAATATAACAATCAAATAAAAATAAAAAGAGTAGATCATCTATTTTTAACAAAAATATCAAGTATTTAATAACGGAATAGTTAGTACATCTTGCGTTAGTTAGTGGTAAGTGGCTTTTGACTGGATGAAGGAGTGCCCACCATATATTCCGACAAAAACACCTGGCAATTAAATACGGCTGGCTGACGAATATTTCAGTTTACGAGGAGGAACATTATCATCATTATTTGGGTTTCTCCCTCTTCAAGTAAAGTATCTTCCTTTCATTTAAATATCATATGTTTGACTGAAACAGAGTTTGAGATAAAAAGAATTCCACATAGTGTTACTCCTCCGTCTCGTGAATTAACTTGATTTGATATAAAATTTAAAATTTATTATTAAAATAAATCATAAATATTTATGTGGTTATAAATTATTTTTTTCATTTCTTTTTAATTGTTATAATTTATTTTTTGAAAGTCAATTTAACTAATTTTTATAAATAGATTAATTTAATATTTTAAAATTAAAATTAAGATATTCAAGACCTATATAAAATGTACTATAAGTTACAATTTTTTTTCAATATGATTAAAAATATATCTTAAAATATTCGTCAAAGCTTGTATCATTTGACTCTAAAAAGGAAACTATGACAATTAAAAAGAAACAGAAGGAGTATTCATTATATTAAGAATAAAATAAATATTTTAAAATTAAATATCATTAAATATAAAAATATGTCATTCTTTTAGTGACTGACTAAAAGAAAATTGAGTCATATAAACTGGGATATAAAGAGAGAGTATATTAAGTTAATTATCAGATATATTGTCTGAAGTTTAATTTTATTTAGTCTTATTAAGCATGTAATTGCACTTCGTCTGTTATTTATAAGACTAGTTATAAAATGTCCGTGCTAGGCACGGGCCTAACAAATATCATTTTAATTTATTTATCTTATTTTTTTTAGTTCGTTTAAAAAATATTTTTTTCCATAACTTTTTAATCTCATTTTTTTACATGGTGTGCTTAAAATCACAAGATTAAAGAACATTTAGGACATTCTGCATATTTTTAATTTAAGATCACCAAATTTAAAAAATTTCTTTACATTCTTTTATATTTATATTCAAACATAATTTTAATATTTCTATACAATTTTAAACTTGAAATAAAACCTTGCTTCGTCCATATTATATTTACTTATCCTATATTGACCTGACACACTCTTTAAGGAGCAATAAATGAAAAACAGTAATAATTTTACTATATCACAAATATAATAAATTTAATTGTCTTTGAAAATAAATAGTATTTAATAATATGAATATAAATTAATAAATTATCTCTTATTTTTAAAATTAAATAAATAAAAATAAATATTTATTTTTAATATAGTGAACAAGTAAAATAAATTAAAAAATATAAACATAGTATTAAAAAATTGAAGAAACAAATAAAGAATATAGTAAAAAAAATTCAATGGCTCACACTATCAAAGAGTTAGTAATTCAAAAAAGTAACTACACAGGAGCCCACAATTTCACTCAATTCATGGAATTGCACGTGTATATAACATTTGAGTGATACAACTATATGGTAAATGACAACAATATCTTCGAAATCAAAGTTGATTTTGGGATAATCTGAAAAATCAAGAGATAATTTATTACTTAATTCGTAAATTATAGTCATTTTTCATGCATTTTCCTAAATATTAAGCTTGTTATATTCAAATGATGATATAGTAAAATTATTATTCTATATATTAATTTAATATTAGACAAGGGAATACACTATAATCATCAATATCATTAGTAGAGCCTAATGAACAAATCAAACGTGTCAAATAAACGTTTAATGGGCCGTCATAATATGATGAACATGAGGTCCACATAGGGTAATTATGTCTACACAATCAAAGTTCACAAATTCCTATAGTAATTAAATATTATGGACCAATCAAAATAAATCATATTGCTAATGATAATAAATAAAATTTTAAAATGACGTAATTATTCGTTGACTCAAAGTTAATTTCGGAAAGCAGACACGTTGAAGAGGTGCCTGCTTTCCCTTTTATTAGATATGAAACGTTATTAAGAGTGAGAATATTGTTATTATATTACCTACAACTTAAATTTAAAATTTCAATCCACATAAATGAATTAAGTAAAACCATAGTCTCTGGTATTTACAATTCTTCACTTATATATGTCTAAAAAGCTAGCTACTATGAATTGTACCAATCAAACTCTAAAATCTGTGAATGGGTTGCCGTGCTTTTCTAGTTTGACAAGTTTTAGTGGAGCATGAGCTGTTCGCTGCATGGCAATTTTCAATTTAAAAGCACCTTCCACAAGCAACAATATGTGATTAAACTTGGGTCTTTTTTGACACTTTGGAAGAATGATATATGAGTCACGTGCTACACAAGGTCCATTCAGTTTTTATATATTACAATATAGGGACTACGTTCCTATAAAATAAAGTAAAGTGTCTTCTTTTTTTTTAAAAATTAGCTACAATATAATCCATGAAATATTTTGTGTGCGAAAGGTCCTGACCGGCCCCATCAAGCTCGCTAAGATAGGCTAAGGAGATTAAAATAAATAAAGAAAGAATTATTTGGATGAGTATTTTTTAATAAAGAATTACTGTTTTAGTGATATTTTTTATTTATTATTATTTATAGTAATACTATGATAAATCTGCACTATATATTAAAAGTGAATTATGCATGTAATATAGATGTATTATAAGTGTATTAAAGTGTGTGATAAATATATTATTAATGAATAAAACTTGTAATATATGTGTTTTATAAATTGTTCTCTCTGCAATATGTATTAAAATTATATTATAAATTATTCCAGTGAAAAAATATTATTACTATAAATGATAAATATTTTTTTAATATAACATATCTATAAATTTTCCATAAATAAATGCACAAGAAAAATTAAAACAATAAAACCTTTTTTTATTAACATTCAGCCAAATAGTTATTCTTTACTCGAATTCAATCATCACGTCAGCTTACTTTACTGAACGTAACGTATATCTATTACAACAAATGTTTTACCCAACCGCTAAAAATGTTATGCTTATTATTCCATCGTCGGCATCTGCATAAAACAAACCTAAGAGTCGCCGGCCGTTATGAATAAGGGATACTAATAAACAGGCCGCCAGAACTATTTTAATGATAACGGCGCCCCACAATAATGACATGTAAATGTTCACTAGCAACAACGCCATCATTCAAGTTTCTTTGCAAAATCAATAACATGAGTGATGAGAGATGGAATTCTTTTATAAATTATTTTAAATTGCAAAAAAATTTGACTTGTTTATTAAATTCTTGACATATAGTTAACAATATATTGTTTCCAATAAATTTTAAAGTGATAGAAAATAAATTACAATTACAAATAAAATGTGATGAAATAGAGATTTATTAATGAATACTTATGAGTATAATTTTGTTCCTCCCTTAATTCTTTTCTCTGAATTTTCTTCATGATAGAATAATTTGTACCTCCTTGAGATATATTTGTTTCCATGAAAAGAGTATTTTGTGGTTCTCTTTATGAATATCCAAGATTTTTTATGAGATATTTGAAATGCCTTTTTAAGGAAATATATTACCCTTTGCGTGATATAGAGTTTAGTGTATAATAGACTCCGAGAGACCTAACAGGATTGGACTAGTCAAGAGTATTTTGTGATCTCTTTATGAATATCCAAGATTTTATGAGATATTTGAGATGTCTCTTCAAGGAGATATATTATCCATTAAATAGGCGTGATATAGGGTTTAAGATAGAATAGCCTCCAAGAAATCTAACAAAATTGGACTAGTCAATCCCCCAAAATTTTGACGTCTATATCTATCTATATTATTATAAAAGCATGAATAACAATGTTGATTGACCAAAATATCCTTCAAATATGGAACGACTTTTATACCCTTAAATACTTATTTACTTTAATTCTTGATTCAATGTTACCAGGTCTTTTGGGTGTGAACTATATAAATTTATTCTTGTGCAATAGCTCGCAAATCACACATAAATGTAAATCGCAATAGGCAAGTCTCATGCAATGAGTTTTGACTAAGAAAGCTGACGATGAAGAAAATCGATCCCAAATTTCTCATGTTGAAAATCAGTTAGCCAACCCTTGCGGGTCATTCCCTATAATTTGATAGTGTTTATTTATGTGTTTGATTGTATAGTACTCATATTTTTTAAAATTGTTTTAGTTAGCCTTTAATTGTGCGAACTTGTGTATGCTATGAAAATATGAATACTTTCATCATATTTATCGTGCTTCATCTAATTGTCTGGCTTATCAAAAGTATAGATAATCAATAATTTGATAAAGTTCATAGGTGGTAACTCACATTCACTATGCATCGAAAACAAATGATGATAAATGAGTACATACATGTGATTGTTGGGACATAATATTTGTTATCTTTGTTAAGCAATTCAACTTTCATTAGGGTATACGAATACGATGTGTCCACATCAAACGAAAATTAGCTGATATATTATTATTAGATTAACTATATGTCGTTCTTCAATCAAATGCCATCGATCCTCTAATTTCAAGTACTAGAGTCAACAAAAGCAGGTGATCAAATAATATTTTATAGCTCATGAAATAAATAATATATATAATTTCAAAAAACATTACCTATTTGTTAGGTTTGACAGATAATAACGTGTGAGGCACGTTCATAAAAACTAGGATATATATATATATATATATATATATATATATAAAAATCCTTTCATATATATATAACAATAGTGAAACTTTTTTTTATTTTATATCTTAAACAACTGGCATTAAACTTATTTTTTTTGTCTCACAAGTTAACGAACCGGATTGTAGTCCATGTCCACCTTCAAGGATGAAACCTGAAGAAATGACAAGCTGTTCTCCCTCACCTTAACAGTTCCTTGGGAGATGGATGTTTGATTGCTACACTACTAAGGCTGGAAGAACTGCTTATTTCCATTTATGTTACTGTTTTTTGATTTGTTCTTTACATATGATTGTATTTATGAAGTTGTTGTAGGCTCCTCTTGTGAGTATTGAGTCTTGTTTTCCAGTTTTGAGAAACAAGTGATCGACCCTGTTTAGATTTGTAAATATTCACTTTGATATTAATGAAATATTTAATTACCAAAACAAAAATAAGTTAGCGGATCGAAAAATATAAGAATTAAGTCCACTGATGCTGTCAATTATGTGAGATACAAACGAAATTTATCGAACTAAGATATTATAAATAAAGTGTGTATATACTTAATATCGTTGTTAAAATGAAAATGAAAATATATACTTATAGAAAGATTTTAAACACAAATTTGATGGGGGGGGTTCGGGAGGGGGAGAGAAATGGGGCAAGATTGAGGAGGAGGGCAAGAAGTAGTTGGTGTTTGGCTGTTTGTACTGATTCTGTTTGTTTTTTAACTTGGATTGGAATTGGATTTTGTTGTGTCCTTATTCTGTTTTTTTTTTCTACTTCTTATAGGAGTTCACATATAACATATTCTTTTGTCCTTTTTGTTTTCAAGTGTCCCACTGCCCACAGCATAGTGGTGTTGGTGGTTCTGTTATCCTTTCATGGGCTCAGAGGGTCCCTCAACCATGTTGCCTACATCACCTTTAACTGTCACCATCCTTCAATAACAAATGTTAAGGAATTGCATAAGCAAATATTCCCTCCGTTTTAATTTGTTTGGCATATTTTCCTTTTTAATCTGTTTAAAAAAGAATGTCTCTTTTCATTTTTAGAAACTCTTTAATTTCAACTTTCCACATGGCATATTCAAGGCAACAAGATTAAAGTATATTTTAATATATTTGACATATCTTTAATTTAAGATCACAAATTTCAAAAGTCTTCTTTACTTTCTTACACCCCGTGCCAAGTCAAAATAGACCAAACAAATTGAAACAGAGGGAGTATAATGTAATAACAAGATCTCTCATTTTGAGTATTTATGTAACTATACTATTTGTGACTTGTTGGTATGGTTCTAATTCAAATACAAGGGGCTTGGGTTGATTCCTCACAAGCTTAAAACATTTCAGCAATTGCTAATTTTACAAACTATTTTGATGCCAAATTTTGTGAAGAAACCTTGTCAAGCAAGTTTTGATAATGAAGAGGAGGACTGCATCTAGAAGGAAAGGTTGATAGCTTTCCTATCAAGAAGAGGAGTGTTCAAAAGGCGTGTCAAAGTCCTACAAGGAAAAGAATTCGATTTTGAAGCATGTCCAAATCCTACAAGGAAAGGACTGCATCTTTCCTATCAAGGGAAGGAGATCTTGAGACTTCTATAAAAGCAATGGAGCAAAGAAGAATTCGTTAGACCTATTGCACGAAGCTGAGAAGGAGTATTCTCAAGCAAGCTATTCAAACGAAGACACAAAGAGAGAATTGTTTCTAGTCCAATCCTGTGTGATTGTTAGAACAAATAGTGTGTGTTGTGAGGCTTGTAACTAGAAGTGTGTTTGGCTTCTAGAGAGAGTTGTGAGGCTTGTAACTAGAAGTGAGTTTGACTTCTAGAGAGAGTTTGTGATAATTGTAACAAGAAGTGAGTTTGGCTTCTTGTAAGAGAGTTTGTGAGAATTGTAACAAGAAGTGGGTTTGGCTTCTTGGAAAGAGAGTTAGAGTGAGTTGAAACAATAAGAGTTTATTGTTTGAGTTAGGTACTAGAGTTAGTTCCTTTGATTATTGAGTTGTAATCATAAAACTTGAAGAGTTAGTGAAAGTGGGTTCGTGGTTTTTTTTCCTGGAGTTAGGGAGTTTTCCACATAAAAATTGTGTGTTATTTTACTTACTGCTTTAAGTGGAACTACACTGAGGACCTGGTCCCTGAGATAAGTAGTGGGCACCAACTTTCTTCAATTGGTATCAGAGCAAGGTCTTTTCGTTAAAGGTTAACACCTGAAAATGATCTAATGGCTTCCCCTCCAACCACTCAGGAAGGCTCCTTTCAAACAAGGCCACCCTTGTTCAATGGAAAGTACTATGGCTAGTGGAAGAATAGAATGATGAATTATTTCATGGGTGAAAGTGCTGACTTATGGAATGTTGTTCTGGATGGTCCCACTTCCCCATGAAAGCAGCTGAGAAAGGAAAGGAACCTGTTCCCAAGGACAGGAAAGAGTGGAATGCTGTTGATAAGATACCCATTCAAAACAATGCTAAAGCAAGAAAGATCTTGATCTGTGGTATTGGACCTGATGAGTATAACAGGATTTCCTCCTGTCAAGATGCAAAGCATATTTGGGACACACTACAGACTGCACATGAAGGTACTACTGCTGTCAAAAAGGCAAAAATAGACAACCTAAACAGGCAATATGAACTTTTCAAGATGAAAGAAGGAGAAACTATTCAAGACATGCACACAAGGTTTACTGTTATTCTCAATGAAATTTTTTCCCTTGGAGAAGATATTCCTACTGGAAAAGCTGTTAGAAATCTCCTAAGTGTATTGCCTGAACTTGGGAAAGCAAAGTTGAAGCAATTACTGAAGCTAGGGACTTAGATACCCTGCCCATGGATGAACTTATAGGAAATCTAACTACATATGAACTAAAGAAGAGCCAAGGAAAGGAAATTAGAACTAACAAAAAGGACAAGACTATTTCTCTCAAGACCACTGAAGTAGTTGATTATGAGGAGGAAAATCTTGCACTAGTGAATAGAAGGTTCCAAAGAATGTTCAAAAAGGAACAAAGCCTTCAAAGAAACCCCCCAAGGCTCAGGGAAGAGATGCTCAACTATGTCACAAGTGTGGTAGTTCAGATCACTTCATCAAATTTTGTCCCTTGTGGGCTATAGAACACAAGAAAGTTGTCTCAGAGAAACCCATGTATCAAAATCAGGAGTTCACCCTTCCATCTCACAGAAATATGACTTCTCAAGAAGCTGACTTAGCAGTTCAAAGGGCCCTAGCTGCTATGGGGGAACATGGTGATGAGTATGATGAGGAAGACTCCCATAATCAGTCACTACTTGCTATGGTCGAAGCTAAGAAAGAGGATACCTTGGCCTTTTTAGCTATAAGTAACTCTGAAAGTGATTCAAAAGAAGGAGAGTCAGCTGAAACACCTCTTGCCCTCATGGCATGCTCTGAGCCTAACATTGACACTGATCAAGATGAAACTAAGGCATACTTCTCTGATTTCAGGCCCAACCTACATACCTACTCTAAAAAGAAGTTAGAAGCTCTCTCAGCAATTTTCATAGATGCATATTATTCAGTATGCGCTGAGAAAGAAAGCCTACTAAATGAGTATGGATCTCTAAGGTTGGAAAGTGAAAGTCTTGAGGAAGATAGTATCTCCTTAAAGAACTCCCTTAAAGATCTCTCTGACAAAGGAAAAATTCAAGCCACTACACTCCAGTAATCCTTGGAAGAAGACATCAAAAATCCCAAGACAAGGGTCACAGAGTTGTCTGAAAGAAACAATTCCCTAACAAGAGATTTGGATAAAGCCAAGCTTGAGCTAGAGCACAATCAGAAATGGACAGTCTTCAACTCTTCTCTCCCACATTCAGAATATTCAGACCACCTCCAAGCATGGGCTGGGATTTAGATCTGAGGGCTGTAAGACAAACTACTCTATGAATATGGTATGCACTGCATGTGGGAAGGAAGGATATCTCAAGAGTCAATGTACAATACATATGAAAGCTAATCAAAGGAACCTGAACTTTGTTAACAAAGTCAAGTGGAAACATCTAACCCAAGCTAAGCAAAGAAGCCTGATTGGTGTCAACAAGCTCAGATCCAAGGAATTGAGAAGAAAGCTCTCCATCAAAAGAGAGCTTCCTTGCTGGGCCACAAGAGACTTGATTCATCCTTTTACTCATAAAAAGGGACCCAAGCTAATCTGGGTTCCCAAGATGAGTCACTGATTGTTCATCAGGAAAGGAACAGAGCAACGAGTAAGCTTTGGTACCTTGACAATGCTTACTCTAGATACATGACTGGAAACAATTTTAATTTCCTCTCTCCTGCAAAACTTCAAGGTGGAAGTTCAACTTTGGTACTAGAAAATCTGAAGATATTATTGTTATATGAAGAGGTGCAGGTTTCAGGGGGAACCACTTATGAAGAAGAACCAGCCTACCACTTATATGCAATTGGACCCTCACACTGGAAGAAACTGGAAACACAAGAGTTCACATCCCATTAAAAACATTATTTCTCCTATGGACTCAGGCGTGCAGACTAGGAACAAGGTGAAGAACATGTGTGCCTATTCAGCTTACATGTCACTAATAGAGCCTAAGAACATCAAGAAAGACTTAAATATGCTGACTGGATTGTTGCAATGTAAGAAGAGCTCAATTAGTCTAAAATATTTTTGCCTGTTGCTATAATGGAAGTAATAAGAATGCTAATTGTCTTTGCCTCTCACATGAAGTTCAAGCTAATTCAGATGGATGTGAAAAGTTCATTCTTGAATGGATATTTGAGTAAGGAGTTTGCATCCTTGATGAGAAGTGAATTTGAGATGAGTGTGATGGGTGAGCTGACCTTTTTCTTGGGATTACAAATTCACCAAACAAAGACTGGAACCTCAATACATCAATAGAAGTATGTCAAAGAACTTTTGAAGAAGTTTGAGATGAAGGGGGCCAAGACAAATGATACTACTATTGCCACCACTGCAAAATTGGATAAAGATGATGCTGGATTTGTTGTTGCTGAGACTAAATTCAGAGAAATGATAGGATCTCTGCTGTATCTCAAAGGAACTCAAGGACTGATTTTTTGATATCCTGCAAGTGACTCTTTTGATCTTATTGGCTATGTTGATGTTGACTATGCTGGATAGAAAGAGCACCTCCAGAATGGCACACTTTTTGAGACTATGTCTTGTACCTTGGACTATAAAGAAACAGAACTCTGTTACACTGTCAACTACTGAGGCTGAATATGTAGTTGTTGCTTCGTGTTGTTTTCAATTGCTCTGGATTAAGCAACAAATCAATGATTATAGCATCAATCTTGGGTGCATTCTTATCTTTTATGATAACACAAGTGTCGTTAACATGGAAAAGAATCTCGTTCAGCATAAGAGAACTAAGCACATTGATGTGAGGCGTCACTTTCTAAGAGACTGTGTTAAAAAGAGGCTGATCAAAATGATGTGTTGTGAAACTGATAAACAAATTGCAGACATCTTTACTAAAGTTCTGGGAGAAGGATGAGGAGGCAAGGTGGGAGCACAATGAATGATGGTGATTAACTAAGGTTGATACAAGACCACATTCATAAGTAGATAAGGGCACTGCATGGACAACACTCCAAGATCTGATCCTCAAGGGGTCACCTATTCAGGGGGAACATATCTAGTGAACTAAATGAGGGCCTAGCAGCTTTCTTACATATTTAATGATGTCAAAAGGGGGAAGAATTTGTGAGATGGAAAAATCTGATGCATGCTGACAATGAAGACAAGCAGAGAATAGGACATGGATCGATCAAGCTGAGGTTTGCTGAGGTTTACATGGATCGATCAAGCTGAGGTTTGCTGAGGTTTACATGGATCAAAGGCTACAGATCAAGCTGAGGTTTACATGGATCGACCAAGCTGAGGTTTGCTGAGGTTTACATGGATCAAAGGCTACAGTCTTTTTTTTGCAAAAATAGGATAGAGTTTGCCATCATCAAAAAGGGGGAAATTGAAGAAACCTTGTCAAGCAAGTTTTGATAATGAGGCAAAACCTATTTTTGGTAAAAGTATAATTATGGAAATTAACTATGAAAGGAAGTCCATGTCAAATAAGGAAAGGTTGATAGCTTTTCTATCAAGAAGAGGAGTGTCCAAAAGGTGTGTCAAAGTCCTACAAGGAAAAGAATTCGATTTTGAAGCATGTCCAAATCCTACAAGGAAAGGACTGCATCTTTCCTATCAAGGGAGGGAGAGCTTGAGACTTCTATAAAAGCAATGGAGCAAAGAAGAATTCGTTAGACCTATTGCACAAAGCTGAGAAGGAGTATTCTCAAGCAATAAAAATCTCAAGCAAGTTATTCAAACGAAGACACAAAGAGAGAATTGTTTCTAGTCCAATCCTGTGTGATTGTTAGAACAAATAGTATGTGTTGTGAGGCTTGTAACTAGAAGTGGGTTTGGCTTCTAGAGAGAGTTGTGAGACTTGTAACTAGAAGTGGGTTTGGCTTCTAGAGAGAATTTGTGAGAATCATAACAAAAAGTGGGTTTGGCTTCTTGTAAGAGAGTTTGTGAGAATTGTAACAAGAAGTGGGTTTGGCTTCTTGGAAAGAAAGTTAGAGTGAGTTGAAACAATAAGAGTTTATTGTTTGAGTTAGATACTAGAGTTAGTTTCTTTGATTATTGAGTTGTAATCATAAAACTTGAAGAGTTAGTGAAAGTGAGTTCGTGGTTTTTTCTCCTGGAGTTAGGGAGTTTTCCACGAAAAAATTGTGTGTTATTTTACTAACTGCTTTAAGTGAAACTACACTGAAGACCTGGTCCCTGAGATAAGTAGTGGGCACCAACTTTCTTCATTTTGTGTATCGTGATCACGGAACTAAGTGTCATGATAGAAAAGAGTAAAAGATGGGTTGACTGGTCAAGAAGATATTTTTTCATCGTAATTTTGAACCTTGGACCACGATAGCGGAGGTATAAAATATTGACTCTCCACGATCATGACAGAATAACCACGATAACAAAGAGTTAATTAGAGAGTTGACCTTAGATCCATTAGTTTTCGTGATCGCATGAGCTTGACCGTGAAAGGAAAGTCCAAATTTGCTCAGTCTCTTAGATCATGAGAGTGTTCCGCAGTTGAGATGAAGAAAATATTGAGATCGAAATCGAGAGGGCATTATGCGGAAGCCATTAAACAAACTTTGAAGGCGATAAATTAGATGACAAAGAAAAATATACTAAAAGGCATAATATATTGATATGGTTTGGTCAAATGACCTACATATTAAGAAAACTAATATTAAAAAGCATAAAGACTTATTGGGAGAATAATCTCCCCCTAAACAACTACATTGTGGATGCTATTGTGTTATGATATGAGAAGGGGAATCTTCAATTTATAGAAGTTGAAACTTTTCCTACAAGACAAGTAATAATCAAATGTGGAAGAGAATTATATTTTTCTTTCTGAAAAAGTAAAAACAATTATGGTAATACTTTTATTTTTCTTTCAAGAAAAGTAAAACTCAAATTTGGTAAGAAAATCAGGGCAAAAAACCCTAACAATTCTCCCCTTTTGGCTGGATTTCCTTAACAAAACTTGATCCGCCTTATTCACATGCATAATCTTCGTTCTTCACATAATTTTCACCACTGCTTTTGTCATGGTTAAAAATTGATATGGGTTAAAAATTAGAGCCATGTGTGTTAAAAGTGAGCACCGATTAAAAATTAAAGCCTTGTGCATTAAAAGTGAGCACAAGTTAAAAGTAAAGCTCATGCGTTAAAAGTATGCATGAGTTAAAAGGAGCCAAGCATTAAAAGTTAGCACGGGTTGAAAGTTGGAGCACATGTGTTAAGTAAGCATGAGTTGAAGATTGATTTTGATTTTTAAAATGGAATAGCAAGATTGTTGAGAATATGGTTGAAACTTCTTCTCCACATGTAGTATTTGGACAAAATTTTCTTTATCATCATATTGGTTGCAACTTACTTTTATTGAAACTCAAATTTAATAAGAAAATTAGGACAAAAAACCCTAACAGAAAATACATGATTAAATTGGACAGTGCCAAATTTCAAATCTCATTTTATGTCATTATTGGAAAAGCGGGGCTCATGGATGATTTTCAATAGATTGATTTTGACCCTAATCTTTGAGGCAATGATTCACTAACATCTTTTGGTGATTATTATACTCAATTTTTATTGGATTTGTACCATAAAAATATGATATGTGATAAGTAATTAAAATTGGGCTTTTGAGACTTAGTTTATTAATTTGATGATTTAAGAGGATAATTGTATAATCTAATTGCCTAATTGACCCAAAAACATGGGATTAACCCAACTATTATAATTTCACAAGGATGAGCAACTTTCGACCGTCCATCCAACCCCAACTCAGGTTCTTAAGTGCGTCATTGCTATGCTTGTGCTATAGGAGTCCTTGATTACAATCATGGAATTCTTCGAGTGTATGACTCAAATCGGAGTGTTATATACATTTGACTCCAACTATATCTCAAGAGGGAGGGGGAGAATAGACCCCAGTTGCACACACTTTGGTGCATCAATATGCACCCACATAGCATACATAGGGAGTCCAGCCAACTGTAGTACCACAACCTCTGGGTGTTTTACAATTTATTATTGCACCACAACTAGTCGCTTAAACTGTTATGTTGGCCTAGGAGAAGAAACAATTGGATAGGTTTTTTCTAGATTGTTGTCACGAGATACTGCACAACTTGGGCCTGGTGGAGTCCAATGTAGTTAAGATTACTACTTTCTAATTGAGGGTCAGGTCAGTGTGATGTAAAAATGATATATCAAAGATGAACACAACAAATAAATAGAGATGGATTCAAAGAATTATCAAGAAAAGAAAGAAATTAGATTAGGGAGAATAAAAATTAGAAGAAAGAAAGGTTAATCTAACAATTAAATACACATATAATTACTAGATTAAACCATGGTAAAAGAGAATGAACTCATACAATGGAATTCTTATCAAAAATCCAAGAAGGGTTCATGAAGAGATAAAAGGGTTCTCCCCAAAACTCACAAAGGAGCTAAATTCATCCAAAAACTATCTAATCCCCAAAGCCCTAGGTTCTACTAGTATAAATAGTAGACAAACTAACCTAAGCTAGTTATAATAATACCCTTGAGCTAAAAATAAGGAAAACAATAAAATTATTTTATCTAGCTAATTAATTATTTAAAATGTAGTCATCTCTTGCTTGAATTTTCACTGTAGTATATTGTAGACCTTCCATGCTTCTTTCATCAATCTTCTAAGGTCTTCAAAATACTTCGAATCTAATTGACGGTCTTCATATCCATGATGACTAATCCATATTCCATCATGGTAGAAGAGTTACGTGTAGAGTAGACCACTAAGGTCCCATCCTCTTACCTGGACGTATGATTCATACATCTCTTACTCAGAATTTTATTTCGAAACAACAAGAGGGATGAGTTGAGGGGCGAGTTCGAGCATCTATGTTAGGAGGGCATGACTATCACTGACAATGGTATGAGGTATTCTACGCTTCCTAGTGCTACAAATATATTGTGACTTGAAAAATATATTATTAGTGGCATAGGATGAAAAAGGACATTATTAACCATGTTTCACAGTTTTTGAATTCCTAACAAATCAAATATGAGCATCATAAATCTAGTGCTTTGACTCAGAATATAGATATACTTGAATAGGAGTGGGAGAATATCACATGAACTTCATGGTAGGGTTTTCACGTACCTTGAGGAAGTTTGATGCGATTTTGGTTATTGTTGAGAGATTAAACTAGTGTGCACACTTTATACTAGTTTAGACTACTTACTTTTCAGAGAAGCTTGCATAGATATATATATCCAGAAGATAGTTTGGTTGCACCGAGGTGCTCACTTCTATCATTTCTGGTTGGGGTACACAATTCACAACTCACTATTGGAGGTGTGTATAGAGAGATTTGGGTACACAATTAGAGCTTAGTATAATTTTCACCAACATATTGTTCGCCAGTAGAACAATCCACTTATATTCTAGAGGATGTGTTGAGAGCGTGTGTGATTGACTTTGGAGATCATTAGAACTAATTTTTTGCTTACCAGAGTTTATATACAATAATAGTTACCAATCCAGTTTTCACATAGCGTCATATGAAGTTTTATATGATTGGCAGTGTCATTCTCCAATTGGTTTGTTTGAGCCTGGTGAGGCTAGCTTATTGGGTACGAATTTGGTGAAGCATGCGTTGAAAAGGTCAAGTAGATTTAGGAGCACCTTTATATGGCAAAAGGTTTGTGGTTTGGAGTTCATGAATGTCACGCCCCGAGGTTACCCCCTAGACGTAACACAGGACTCGGGACCACAGAGATCGCAAGCTAACCCTTGGTCATAGCATTCTCAAGCAACATAAAGGAAAGCATAGCGGAAGCATCATAAGAAAATCCAAAACAGGAAAACATATCATAGATAGAGTACTAAATAAGGGATACAACCCAAAGATCATCCGATAACATCTATGTCTGAAAGCCTCTACAACTAGCATACTGAGTTGATGGGATAATACCCCAACTAACTCAACAATCTCGAAAGAACGAAAATATAACGCTAAAGTAAAGTCTAGTCCTCGAACTATGAGGACTCACCAAAGCTGACTGAAAGTGGCCGGGATCTCTAGCCACGTATCTATGAAGGGACACCTGAATCTACATCATCAAAGGATGCAGTGCAATATGCGTTAGTACTATGGAATGTACTAAGTATGTGAGCAATGCATAAGTATGATAAAACATGCTTCAAAACGTACGTAAACATAATTCATACATAATGTAGTATCATAAGAAGATATCATAATGGAAAGCTAAATCATGAGGCAAAAGCCAACTTCAAAATGATAGTTCATAAGAGAGTTCATAAAGCTTAGAAAACTTGAAAACATACATACGGGAGTTTCTTATAACCGACATGAGACCATGTGAGCTACATGGAATCTAACTATATAACCCTAGTTAGCAAAGCTGACTTTGAGCCTTGCCAAGGAACAAGTCACCATACCCAACTATATAACCCTAGTTGGCAAAGCTGTCGTATGCCCCGCTAAGGAAAGGACACCATACATAAAGACATGGATCCACTCTCGTAAGCCTTGAAGGCACATATCATATCATAATCATACCTACGCTGGCAACGTAGTTTCTGGGACTAAGGGTACTCTCACCCCGTCCAACTCGATGCTAAATACTACTCCCAAAACATGCACATATAGCTCATAATTTCTTAAAGGCATACTCTCATGCCAAATCTTATTCATAAAGCATAAAAATACTTCGGGTATCATGTAACTTTTATATCATAGTTCATAAAGCTTAGCATATCCATAATTCAAAACATGCTTTTCTTTCTAAATTCATACTTGAAGAATTAGGCATGCAATTTCATAAATACATAAAGGCCATGATATCTAATCATGCCAACTTTCTCTTGAAAATATGCAAATTCATAGTTTCATGCTAGAAATCAACTTTCATGCTTGGGCTTTTAAAACCAACAGGAGAATCACAATTAAATCATGAGAAATCAATGGAAAACCATGAATTTAAATATAGAAACTGATTTCATAAACTTTTCCCAACTTTAGATCAAAACCCTAATTTCATAAGTTCATAATTCAACATAAGAATTGAAGATTTTGGGCACAAGGGTGAAAGGGAACTCATAATTAAAGACCCACATACCTTGGTGGAAGACTACCCACTTGATTGGAAAAGAATTATGATACTTGACTTGGAGCTTGAAGGAGAATTTCCTTTTTGAGAGAAGAATGAGGAACTTAGAATAGGCTTAGGATAATATGAGTGAAAACCCTTCTAGAAATAGTCAAAATAACTTCACTTAGTAGATAATAGGGTGTGAAATGACTAAAATACCCCTGGAAAATTATAAGGGAAAAGCTGGAAAAGAGTCAACTTTTAGTGACCACGACTCAGTCTACGAGTCATGGTTTGGACAACGGGTCGTTATTCACAATCGTAGAACTTGGCTGGGAAAATTCAGGCTACGACTTTATTTCTACGGGTTAACAGGACGGACCCGTAGAATGAATGACGAGTCGTTGATTTGAGTCGTAGTTTTCAGGAGGGTCAGTTGACTCCGTTCAAACCATGAGTCAAACTACGATCTGTCGTTCAAACGATGAGTCGTAGACTTGACTCGTAATCTCTTGGAGGGACTTGGGCAAAATATCAATTCTCTGATCCCTTTCCATAAGTCAACATGACGGATCCGTCGTTCAAACGATGGGTCATCATTTGACTCGTGATTGTTGGGACACTTGACAGTCTCCATCTCTGATTTCCACGAGTGGGACCATGACTCGTAGAACAAACTACGGTCCGTGGAAACCACTCGTGGTTCTCATACTTGAAGCAGAACCACAGAAGGCATTCCACGAGTGTCTTCCATGAGTCGTGGTTCAAACCACGTTCCGTGGTTAGACCCGTGAACCCTAGAGCATGAGAAATTTCTGAAGTTTTTATCTTGGATAGGGATACGTTTCTGGGGTGCTACAATATCTCTCCCTTGGAATCATTCGTCCTCTAATGAAGACTAAACAAGGGAAAACTGAGAAGAAAACATCCCACTCAAATATCAAAATAAGGAAATCATAGAGTAAATATAAAACTTAAACTTTTCAACTTGAAAACATGATAAACTAACTTTGTAAAACATGGGTGCATGCTAAAATCATGAGAGGAACTGGTGGAGTAGAATCAGAGGGACATACTAAGGAGGAAACTACTACCTCAAGCTGGAACGAAATTGGAAGGAAAGAGATGAGGATATTTGGCCTTCATGGCCTCTTCCACTTCCCAAGTAGCACCCTCAACAAGCTGATTCCTCCAAAGGACTTTCACCGAAGTGACTTCTTTGTTCCTCAACCTCCGAATCTGACGATCAAGGATCTCCACGGGCACCTACTCATAAGTGAGACTATCCTTCACACCCACATCTTCTAAAGGGACTATCAAGCTCGGATCACCAACACACTTCTTCAACAAGGAAACATGGAACACTGGATGAACCGCTTCCAAATCCGTTGGCAACTCCAACTCATAAGCAACCTTACAAACCTTCCTCGAAATCCAATAAGGACCTACAAAATGGGGACAAAGCGTTCCTTTCTTTCCAAACCTCATCACACCCTTCATGGGTGACACCTTAAGGAAAACCCAATCATCAACTTCAAATTCCAACTCCCTTCTCCTCACATCTGCATAAGATTTTTGTCGACTCTAAGCGGTCTTCAACCTCTTGCGAATAAGCTAAAATTTCTCCATAGTCTCATGCACAGAATCTGGAGCAATCAAGGCTGCCTCACCAACCTCAAACCAACCAATTGGAGATCTACATCTCCGACCATAAAGTGCCTCATATGGAGCCATCTGGATGCTAGAGTGAAAGCTGTTATTGTAGGCAAACTCGATAAGAGGCAGGTGATCATCCCAATTACCTTTGAAATCAATCACACACGCTCTCTACATATCCTCCAAAATCTGAATAGTATGCTCTGCCTGGCCGTCTGTCTAAGGATGAAAAGTTGTGCTAAGCTTTACCTTGGTACCAAGACCTTTATGAAATGACTTTCAAAACTGATATGTAAAGTGAGGGCCCTTATCAGAAATGATAGACAAAGGAACACCATGCAATTGGACTATCTCCCAGATGTAGAGTCTGGCATAATCATCCGTTGTATCTGTAGTCTTAACATCCAAGAAATAGGATGACTTGGTCATCTGGTCAACGATTACCCAAATGGAATCATGTTGCCTTCGAGTACGAGGCAAACTCATAATAAAGTCCATATTGGTTGCTTCTCATTTCCAAGTGGGAAGGTCAATATCTTAAAGCATACCACCTGGCCTTTGATGTTCCATCTTTACCTATTGACAGTTGGCACATTTAGCCACAAACCCGGCTATGTCCTTCTTCATACCATTTTGCCAAAAGACTTCCCGTAGATCACGGTACATCTTAGTGGCACCCGGATGAATAGAGTATCTAGAACTGTGGGCCTCGAACAAAATCTGATGTCTCAACCCATCAACATCTGGCACACATAAGCGACCCTGATAATGAAGCACACCATCTCCCCCTTGGGAGAAAACCTCGACCCTTTATTGACGAACTGCCCCCTTAAGCTGAAGTAGAACAGGATCTTGGTCTTGCTTGGATTTCACCTCAGCCACCAAGGATGATTCGGCACCATTAGTCACAATCACAACACCTTCGGTCGAGTCCATAAGGCGAACTCCCAATCGAGCAAGCCTATGAATTTCTTTAACCAATTCCTTCCCATCTTCAATAGAAGCTACACTTCCCATGGACAACCTACTCAAAGCATCCGCCACAACATTGGCCTTCTCTAATTTCCATGAGTGGGATCACGACTCATAGAACAAACTACGGTCCGTGTAAACCACTCGTGGTTGTCAAACCTGAGAGCAGAACCACATAAGGCATTCCACGAGTGCCTTCCACAAGTCGTGGTTCGAACCACGATCCGTGGTTGGACCCGTGAACCCTGGAACATGAGAAATTTCTGATGTTTTTATCTTGGATAGTTGGATACATTTACGGGGTACTACAATGAAGGGTAAGCAAGTATTTTTTGAAGTCTCCCCTATAAAGGGTGAAATAGAATAAAGACAAATTGAGTTCGAGATTCATAAGTCCTTTCAATGTTTTCGAGTATATTAGGGGTGTGACCTATAAACTTTCCTTACCACCGAGAATGACAATGATTCACCCTATTTTCCATGTGTCTATTATGTGGAGGTACATTGAGGTTAAGAGCCTATTTGAATTGACTTATTTTAAGTGCTTTTAAGAAAAAATATCTTTTAAGAACTTTTGTAGTGTTTGAATAAATTAAAAAAGTGCTTATAAGTACTTGAATTTAAGCTAAAATGATAAAAAAATAAATAAGTCAAAAGGCATAAGTTAGAATTTCTAACTTATGGCTTTTGACTTATAAGACAAAAGCCAAAAGCTAATCCAAACATGCTCTAAGTCCTACATATTGTAGTTAGATACAGTTCAGCTCAATGAGAACTTGACCTATGAGGAGGAGCCATTGACCATTTTGGATAGGCAGGTTCTAAAGATAAGATCAAAAGAGATAGCATCGGTAAAAGTTCATTGGAAGAATTATTCGATAGGGAAAGATACTTGGGAGACAAAGTCACACATGTGAAGCAAATATTCACAATTGTCTGAGAACTCAGATATAATTCTAAACTCATTCAAGGATGAATGTTTATTTAAGAAAGAGAGAATGTAATATCTTGACCCTACTTTTTGAATATTGGAATCTCCTTTTCAAATTTCAGACTTCCCCTAGGTCCATACAATATTTTGGGACTTGTTGGGATGATTCAGGTTGGGACCTGAAAGAACGAGTGAGTTTTGACTAAGAAAATCACACTTTGAAAAATGTCGATATTTTTGTACATTTGCAGTGTTCACAATTGATCAATTAGATACAATCCACCTCATATTTGGTGATTTTTTTTATATTTAAATTTATTTATTTACTATATCCTTAATAATTTTGTCATGTGTGTGTTGAAGGTGATTTGATGTAAAGATAATGATTTGATGTAAAGAGAGATAAAAATGACTTTGAAGTATGATTAAAAGTCATTGCTAACTATTTGGATCGATTCAAGGACCCAAGGATCAAGTACGCATGAAAAATAAAGTATCATAAAAAATAGCGTGGTGCATCGCATGTCATAGTACCCTTTGCGCTCGCACATGTACAAATATCTACAAAACTTATAGATTTTGACTCCTCTGAACTTTTGTCTTATCGCCATTTGGAGTACTACCTGTGCAGTGCACTTATGTAATATTTTGTCAATCCTAGTCTGTTTTGGACTAGACAAAGTATTTAGGTCAAAGGATAATTTCTTAGACTATAAATAACTTTTTCATTTTTGAGAGGGAATTTAGACCTAGAAGAGAAAAACATCGTAAGCATGATTAGAGCATTATGGAGCGGATTCTTATAATTTATCCTTTCTTTCTTTTACTTTTATAGTTGAATAATTATGAATTATGTAGTCGCTACAAGCATGAGTGGTTAGTCTCTATTATTCTAGAGTTGCACGATTATTGTCATGATCCAAAATTTTATTAAATCATGAGGTCACCATCATTTTTTGTAGGCGAACCTCATTCATTTGTTAATCATTTAAGATAAGTATAAAGCGCAAATGAGTGGCTTATTCATTAAAACATCACAAAGTATGAAATTCGTACTCTAAGTCATAACAAATGCGAAAATGAAAGAAAATTCCAAAATATGGTGATACAAGTACGAGAGTATCTACGATCCAAAGTACAAATCTGAAATAATATAGACTGTCCGGAGTGAAAAAATATCATAAATAAAATAAATTAGAAATAGAATTCAGTGTTGCCGAAGCAAAGTAGCTCATCCAGAACTTTGGTATGTATCCTTAGGTCCAGGGATGACTCAACTGCTACTCGTATTTGGACCTGAACCTGCACGTAAGAGATGCAAAAAAAATAAAGGTGCGTATGAAAATACACATGTACTCAACAACATCATTGACTTACCCTTTAATGAAGCAATGACAAGGATTGGTCATATCACTGTCTTTCTCAACACTTTATTAGAAATACAATCTTAAAGAGTGATAGTTTAGTAGCCAATGACAACAATAATCAAGATGATAACAATATTCAAAATGCAAATATCAAAAAATTTCATAAAGTTATCTCAACCGTAGCTCTATTTGAATCATCTCAACCAAATAGGAAGAAAAATAAGTCATTTTCATAACCACTATAAAATGTAATGTGGATGAAATGAAATACAAATATATGTGCATTGGCTAATAACTGTATAGACCCGCTTTCTCTATCGATAGTCTGGACCAATAGTGACTCACGAGGTCCATATACACACACCATGTACTATACAACACAAAAGGAATGCCATGGATACAACACACTATCTTAAATAAATATTATATATTGTGAATATCCTGAATGATCATTCACCAGAATTTATTCTTTTTACTTTCACAATGTTAATGTGCATGAGATGTAATGCCAACACGAATAAATCTTACACCAAATTCAAACTTAATCATAAAAAACTATAATCAACTCCAAATTATTTAATAGTGAGAGTAAGAAAGTGAAATAAAAATCAAGTGAGCGATATATATATATATATATATATATATATATATATATATATATGAATGCTCGTTCAGTTGTTTGAACATGTTGAAGTTAGGGGCAGGCGAATGTTATGCTGGAGGTCTTGTAACTGCAATCAACATGCATTGCCCCACGAAATAATATATATGAATGAATGCTAATTCAGTTGTTTGAACATGTGAAAGTTGGGGGCAGACGAATATTATGCTGGAGGTCTTGTAACTGCAACCAGCATGCATTGCCCCACGAAATATATATATATAACCTCAACCTAAGTCAACGTATCACGAATCATGCTCACGAAATTATATTCAACAATAAAAAAGATAATCATTAGTTTACCCAATTTATGACATCGGTACCCGCATAAATGCTTGTCTTATTTATATGAGACCCCAGATTATCCATTTATCCCATAATTTAACCAATTAATATACTAACACTTTATAAAGAGTCAAGAAAGTCTTACTCACCTTAATCGGAGGTTAAAAAGTTATATTAAGAACTTTTCCTTCTACAACGCCTTCGATCAGTCTCAATCTGATCAAATACATAATCTACATGAGTGTAAGAGTCAACAACAATCATACTTCCATAAAAAAATCAGTTCAAAAATTGAATCAAAAAGTTAACCCCGAGCCTCGAGGTCGAATTTGAACTATTTTTTTTAGAATTGGTTAGCTATTAGATAAAATCCTTATGTGCCAAAAATTAGCTAAAATGAATCGTTAACCAACCCCTAAAGAATTTTATAATTATCAAACTTAGGGAACCCCCCCCCCCCCCCTTTTCTAATCTTAAATACCTATTGAATCACGAATTAAATGATGGAATAGTAGAGAATTCATAATAGAAGGTTAAAATCTTACCCCAAAAATAAATCAAGCAAAACTCCTCTAAAATTGCCCAAAATCGAGCTCTCAATCTTCCCAAATTTAATTATGAAGTCTAAGCTAGAATATTAGAATAAAATCTACCCAAGACTACCCAAAACGATCATAAGAGTCATTAGAATTATCTATGAATATTGTAGTTTGAAGCTTTGTATTAACATATCTTTAAGCATAACTTATTTCTATTGGTTTAATTGGTTTACTTATTTTATTTGAGCTTAATATTTGCTTGCCTTATCAATAATTGAATACTATCTATGAATCTAGGATTGACTCGTCAGAGAGGCACTAGATTGCTTTATAGGATGAAATAGAGCAAGTTCTAAACCCAAGGGTGCTACTATTATGAATTTTAGCGGTTAGAATATGTATATACTACTCGCCTTTCTTAGTCAGATACAGGAGATGCAAATGCATTATTATTGCTTGTGACACCATATACATATAGGTGTTTCAGTGATTTGAATAAGCGACAAGTTATCAGACATGAGCCTTAGAGTAATATCAACCATGTGACTAGTAAACCAAAATTTTGAAATAGCTAACTAAAGTGATGCTCAACCGAATTTGAGAAATCTACTCGTAACTCTAGAATATCTTAGTCTTATTAATATCTCAATAACATATAAGTTTAGTCTACGTTTCTGTTTTAGATATTCATAATTTACATCTCTTGATAAATATTGCATTCTATTTTAAACTGGTCAAGTAAATTCACGACTTCTGGCGAGTATTCCCTGTTGAGTTTAGAGTCGCCACCTAATTTCTAAAGGTATATTAGAAAACTTATTTGCCTTGAAATGTGAACTCTATAAGTTTGCGAAACTAATGAAATTCTAAGTAAGAGTTTTACTTATTTTAAGGGGAATATATTGGGCATCCCTTAAATTTATTTTAGGATAGTTCCTCAAACTTATTTTAATTAAATAAGAGAGGGATTATCTATTTTATTTTTACCCGTTTTAAGAGATGATTGAAGGGAAAAAATGATTTGATAAAGTAAAGCGAAAGACATGATAAAATAATTTATTGAAATTAGAGGTATATGTATAGTATATAAGAGGTATATATGGTATAAAAAGTGATGTGTGTATGGGATATAAGAAATTGTGCATCTGATATGTGATATATATACCGTATGGTATGGAATATGGAGTAGTATGTGTATATGATATGTGTACCTGAAAATAGTATATGTATATTGTATATATTTATGATGTGAAGTAATTAGCGAATAACATAATACATAAGTAGTGTATATAAGCAACGTATGATAGGCGTATGCAGGTGACAAAATGACCTAAAGAGTTGGTGAAAATAATGCATAAAGTATGCACCTTATTGTATATGCATAATAGTTTGGGCCATGAGGATCTGGGCCGGGCCTCAAAATCTGTTTGGACGAGGTTTGAAGTGGGCCTTCAATTATTGACCCAAAGAGATTAAAGGTTGCAAATTCATTTGCTTCTTTGAAATCGGTTGGGCCAAAGACCAAATTTGTTTTAGCATATACGATGCATTTGAAATATTGCTTTGATTTTAGGGATAATTTCGTATATATATAATAAAGTAATTAATTTACAATAAATATAGTCATATTTTTATTTACGTAAAAAATAACCAATTTTTTTTTTAAAAAACGCGAGTTTTAGCCACGGTTACGCATGGCTAAATGGTAGAGAAAACTGTGGCTAAAATCGTGCTAATAAATGTATTTTTTGGTAATAAGTATCCCTACTATATACACGACTTTTCAATATATTTCTCGCATTAAAAAATAAGAATAACGTAATGGAGTAAATTTCTACCCCTTCCATACAGGTGACAAATATCTTCAACAAAAATGAGCATTGTATACATAATGTATATAAAAAGTATATGTAATGTATCAATATTGTATAAGTAGTTATTTGACGTATCAATATTATATAAACAATGTATAAATGTGTATCGATGTTATATAAATGGTGTATAAATGTGTATCGATATTATATAAATGGTTATATAGTGTATACTTAATTTATCGATATTGTATAAATAGTTATGTAGTGTATATGTAATGTATCAATATTGTATAAATGGTGTATAAACGTCTATTGATAAGACTGGGTGATCGAAGAGGCTGTTCCACCCAAAAATAATATAAATCCTGATATTTCTGACATTGAGCAAACTCCTGATGGAACGGTGAGAATCAAATTCACTGACCAAAATTTGTTGATGGGTTATGCTGAAAATATAGGTTTGTCTTCTAGAATGTTTAGATCTAACTCATCTTATATATCTCCTGCTGACTATATTGTTGATATGCCTTCCAGGGCGTCTACTTCTCAGATTAGAGAAGAAGATAATTCTCGAGTATCTATATATTATCATGATATCGTTGAGATATGTTTCGGTTCTTCAATATTTTAATTTAAAAACAGTTAAAAAAAGAATCATAATTTAGATACACTTTTTTTTTAATTGGCAAAAAGAGAAAAAAATTATAAAAATATATTTTTACTAATTTTGAGTTCAATAAATAAGCTTGTGACTTTAATAATTTTCTCTTAATTGTTTCTTATTTATTTCTTAAAAAAAAACTCAGTCCTATATGATACCGACATGGTATCAATATACTGATGGAGTATCACAGAGGATTAAGCTCAGTCCTACATGATACCGACAGGGTATCAATATACCGATGGAGTATCATAGAGGATTAAGTTCAATCCTATATGATACCGATAGAGTATCAATATACCGACAGAGTATCACAGATGATTAATTCAAGATAGTGACGCTGATGTCATACTGACGTCATGCGCGAAATAAAAAAAAAGAGAAAGTGCGCAAGTGGGTAATTAGTTTGGGTTGAAGGTCTATTAAGGGTTTATACTTTGAGTTGGATCTATTTTGGGTAAATAGTTTCACAATTAAGTCCAATTTGTGTAGTTTTCCCTTTTATTTATTGCTTCTTGATGGGTATACCAAGTACTAGACAAGTGAAAATGGCAAAAGGAGTAGCAGTTTGAGCCGAGTATCTATAAGAAACAATTTCTCTACCCCACAAAGGTAAAGTTAAATTTTTTGTATATTCTACTCTCTCCAAAATATAATTATAATATTATATTGGGTATGTTATTATTGTTTTTATTATTGTTATGTAGAAGTTTAATTTGAAAATGAATTGAATGATATTTGAAAATTGAATTGGTATTTAATATACATTTTATATTTTATGAGTTGAAAAAAAGTTCACTTGGAAACTAGTTTTTAGAAACTAATCCTAAAAATTCATGATAACGTACTTTCTTTAGTCCATATTAAGTGAATTGTTGGGCATGATGCATTCCTTAAAAAATATATTTAAAGACATAATTATAAGTTACTTTCCCGACCCGTTACTTTCCACTATATACTTTTGATTATTTTCAAACTATTCTTCTAGAAAATGTAAAGTAGTTAAGAACCTCATTAAAAAAAGAATAAATATGAAAAAAAGTCCCAATAATTCTCTTGTAACTTTGAAAAATTTGCTTATTTTGAACTATAAAAAAAGTCTCAATAATTAACTTAATATGAACTAAAGGGAGCATAACCGAAGAATAATATAGAAAAAAAATTAAAAAAGGAAAAAAGAACTTATGTCAAATGACCCTAAGTAGCTGTTTGAACATGATAGGGTTGAGATATAAAAAAGAGTAGTATTTTAAAAGTTAAAAGTTGAAAAATGATATCTTCAACTTGAAGTTATGTTTGAACGTGAACACACAAGTTGAAGTTAAGAAGTTCAAGAAGTAAAGATCGGCCAAGCCATATAAGGATACAAATTTTGTCTCCCAATAATAATGTGAGACTTAACACTTCGCAACAAATAGTGCAATAGCATCTTTGAGCGTGGGGTAGCTAACCCTGACTCTCGTGGCACTCACGCTATGAGAGGTTCGCTATCTCGCTCGTTTGAGTATGAATGTGACCACACCAGTAACTAAAATTAAACTGAGCATAAATATGACAATCTAATGCACATAACATGTATATATGCACGTAAACATATCATATTGAAAGCTGAGTAAATTAATCAAAGAAGTTATGAACGGTAATTTACAATGCAGGTACGATTCATACTATCTTATTTAGGAATATAAATAGTGAGAATGGAGTGGACTGAGAGATAAATTACAAGAATTCTACCTAAGGCATTTCATCGAACATGTGGATTGCATAGGTTTCACTAGGAATCCTTTTTAGTTAGTAGGTAAACTTTAACATACCTCGAGCTACGAGCTTAAACTCAACTTCTCATATTTTCAAATGATTCCAACACTTAATTAACGGTTCACCTGACATTTGGGTTCAATATCAATCAATACATATCCAAAAGTTTTAATTTTTTCTCATAACTTAATCAAGTTCTTATCCATGAGCCTAGGGTTAATATAATTAACGGTTCACCTGACATTCGGGTTTAATAATAATATATTATAATCAATTAATTATATATATATATATAGAAAGAACTTGGCTTAGTCCGGAGTTCCTGGTTAGGCCCATGTCAGCCATGTGGAGGCGTTTATTTGGGCTAGATTGGAACCGTAAAAGTTCTTTTCATTCCTAAATTATATGAGTCGTAAATGAACCTGTAGTTACATCAAAGCGATCCTGCCATTCCTTTGGTATCAGAGCCATGTTCTTGATAGTAGTAGGTGATGATAGTCCAACACATCTTAATTTTATGAACATCATTAAGAAGCATAATACTGTTAAACTTAATTTTATGAACATCATTAAGAAGCATACTACTGTTAAAAACAGTTGAAAAGAGGAATATGATATGCCTCAACAACTGGATCTTCTTAATAAATGGACGATTCCTAAAATTCAACCCAAGGTTATATACCAAATGGGTACTTTTGAAAAAATGAGATTTAAACAAATTGTTAAGACCACAGAGGAAACTATTACGGTGGACTCTGATCATGGTACTTTTAGATTACTGTCTGAAAGTGATTTTGCCCCTTATAGGGAAACTCATAGATTTATGCATATTGGTTTGGTACAAGTTGCTTTTAAACCACTCACTTTGAGAGGTTTACCTGAGAGCTTCATAGCAGCTCTAAGGGATGGCAGAAATCAGAACTGGAAAAAATCCTTTATAGGGACTTCGGGCTTGTGTTCTTGACTTTGGAGGTTCATGGGATCAATTTGTGCCATTGGCCGAGTTTGCATGGCACCTTTTGAGGCTTTGTACGGTAGGCGTAACAGATCGCCGATTGGTTGGTTTGACGGGTTACAGTCCAGACCACAGAGTACAGATTTGCTTAGAGATTCCTTGGACCGAGTTTGTTTGATTCAGGACAAGCTTAGAGCAGCCCAGAGTAGGCAAAAGAGCTACACTGATCGTAGACTTCGTGCCTCAGAGTTCAGTGTTGGTGATTTGGTTTTCCTTCGAGTATCGCCCGTGAAGGGCGTGATGAGGTTTGGTCGGCGGGGCAAGCTTAGCCCCAGGTGTATTGGGCCATTTGAGATTCTACAGAGGGTTGGTAGTGTTGCCTACATGTTAGCCTTGCCTCCGATGTTTGCAGCTGTTCACCAGTTTTTTATGTCTCGATGTTGCGATGGTATGTTCCATATGGGTCTCACGTGTTGCATTGGGATTCGGTTTAGTTGGATGAGAGCTTGTCATTTGTTGAGGACTATTCTGGCCAGAGATATCAAGAGATTGAGATCTAGGGAGATTTTGGTTTTGAAAGTTCAGTGGAGGCACCGTCCGGTCGAAGAAGCTACTTGGGAGACCGAGACTGAGTTGTGTGCTCAGTATCCGCAGTTGTTTGAGCCTTCAGGTACTCCCTTCTTCTTGACTTTCGAGGACGAAAGTCTTTTTAGTAGTGGATGTTGTGATGACCCTTCCGGTCATCTTCGCGTTTATGCATTCGTTGTACTGTTAGAGCTTTTTCTGTAGTGGCCCCAAGTCATTTATGGCTTGCTGGGACTGATAGTTTGGTGCCCTGGTCGTTCGTTGGGTCATTTTGGCCGTTTGCCATTTTAGAGCTTTAAACTTAGAATATCATTGACTTTAGTCAACATTCTTAGCTAACGTGCTCGGAATTTAATTCTGACAGTTCCTTAGCTCCGGAGAGTTGAGTTTGGTCTAGTTGGATCTTTGGTTAAGGCCTGAGAACTTTTGGTGTGGGTTTTGTGTCATTTTTTCTGTTTTCAGGCCATTTGGAGTTGAAAGTGTAACTTCGGGTGACTTTTGGTGATCGGAGTGTCGGATTCAAAATCCGATGATTCCATCAGCTCCGAAATATTGAGTTTGGGCTAGGAAGGTGGTTGGTTCGGGTTCCAGGTGAGCTGGACTCATTTTGAGCCCTTGAGTTCCTTTTCGTTAGTGTTGACTTGGGTCAACATTTCTCCGAAACGACCTCGTATGGAAGTTTCATCGACTCCGTTGAGTCCGGAACATCGTTTTCACTCTATTAGCATTATTGGGTTTTGAATATTGGGTTCTGATTGTGCCCGGAATGCCCCAGAGAGTTTTCAAAAATTGCAGAAAAATAGTTGCAGGCCAGCCTTCAGCGCCAACGGCGCCCAGGCAGCGCGATCGCGCTAGCCTGTGGCAGGCCTTCAGCGCCGATGGAGTTGGCCATTTTCCAGCAACTATAAATTCCTGTTATTTCAGCTTAGAGTGACAAAGTCTGAGAAAGAAAGCTGGACCTTAGGGAATCAATTGCTTGTGGATTTTCCGTGTTTCTTCGTCTCTTGGTAAGCTTCTTCCTCACTTGAATTTTCTTAATTTCTCCATTGTTGTCCTTCTTCCAAGCTTGGAAATTCTCGTGTAGTGGCTGCCCCTAAGCTTGTGCATGCTCGTGAGGGTGAAGAATTCTATGTCTTGGCCTGAATTCCATCCTTGTGGTAAGTAATTCTTGCTTAATTTCCGTTTTTATTTTCAAAATTCCTTTCTTTAAACCCTAACTTTTGCGGGATGTTTTGGCGCCCTTCCCTTGGCCCATTTGTGCTCAAATTTGGAGCATGGTTTCTTGGCATCGTTGGGGTCGTCGTGGTTCTTTTTATTTTTATTTTTGGGTGTGGGCCCCACGGGCCCTCTTTTGACCTGGATATCAACCCAACTACTATTGTAGTACTATGGGTATCGTTAGACTCGCTTTAATATTTTATTCATGAATTTGATAGTTTGATTCTCTTTCGGAGCTTCTCGGAGCAGCTCGGCCCCGGATATTGTCGTTCCCGCAGCTTGTCGTCGGACGACATGTAGGTTATGGTCTAAGCTCCTAGACTTAGCATATATTGGGTAAAATATTACTAGTTGGCATTCTTGGGTTGGGTTATTAGGTTGGTACCACAGACCTTGACTGTTTTTCCATGATCCGTCCCATTTCTTTCCTCCGTTGTGTGTAGTACTTTTATTACTTGATATTATTACCCTTGTGGTCCTGTGAGGCCTTGTTGACTCTGGAACATAGACGGTGGGATCATTGAGAATGTCTGCGAGTTCCGGACATAGATTTATCCTTCTAGGCTGGTTATGCTTGTTGAGTAACTTCGGGAGCCTGTGCAGGGCCGATAGGTTGTTGTAAGCTGCTGAGCGGCTATTGTGTGTTGATCATATCATTTCCATGCATATAAAGGGATTTTCCCACATTTTTCTACGGTTTGGACTTGGGGCCTACTGGGACTATTTTCTTAAACTTGCATGGCCTCGGGGGCCCGTTTTTGATGAAATTGGGTTTGAAAATGATTTGACTTGATACGTGTATCTTCTTGGGCTAAAAGAAGGTTAAAATATCGTTTTATCATGATTTTTCTACTATTGCTAGACTCGACCGGGTCGGAGTGCTAGCTGAGTTTTCTTACTGATTTTCTACTATTGCTAGACTCGACCGGGTCGGAGTGCTAGCTGAGTTTTCTTACTGATTTGAAATGACTTTAGGCTCAGTCGGGTCGAGCATCTGAGATATTTTACTATTTTTTTAGACCCGGTTATCCCCGGGCGCCCTTAGAGGGGGTTTTCAGACACCGTTTCACTGCTTTAGTCCTAGACAGGGTCTAGGAATACATATTTGAGACTTAGCCACTGGCTTGAACCCGGACTCAATTTCGGAGGACACGTTTTGATTTTGAGTTTTAGTATAGGGTCCGGGACCTCCATGGACCTTGCTGCTCCGGGCCTGAGGGTTTGGGCTGCGTGTGCCGGAGGGAGGGTATATAGTGGAGTAGAGGTATACGGGCTGTGTCCTTCTATGGAACCTACTTGCTGGGCCCGATCGGCACCGGAGGAGGTACATACAGAGTTCTATTTCACCCTGAGGTTATCATGCATCATATCATTCATTGTTTGAAATTCCTCCCTTGTTTGTTGTTTGTTGATTGTACGTTCCGGTAGTATGGGATGCCGGAGGGTTTGTTTTCACTTGATTGTGTTCCTCGGTTGTATGGGCGCCCGGGAACTGTAGGTAGACTCTCGTTATTTTATTTCAGAATTGGTCTCTATTACGGTTATAAGTGTGGAGTTGGACTCCACTAGGCTGTTACTTCTGGATTTGAGATTGGTATGTTTTGGCTGGTTACTAATTCCTGTTTTCAGAGCATGTCTACCTTTATTCTTCTCTCACATACTTTATACTTGAGGTTACCGGTATACCGTCTATTTTTAGAACTGATGCATATATACTGTTTTTGTGAGGATTCCAGGTGCGTCGTTCTCACTTTCACCTGTGCTTATTGTGTAGATATTCTGCTTGCTAGCCTTGTATGTTTCTTTCTGTTGTCTTCCCTCTGGGCTAGTTCCTGTACTTTTTCATTGATTTCTGTGACTGTTTACTTCTATTCAGTCTGCTATTGCTCTTTTACCTTATATGTGCCTAGTCGGCCTATGATACCTACTAGGTACCATATGCTTCACATTTGGTGCTCACACTACACTCTGCATCTTCTGGTGCAGATCCTAGTGTGGGCCATCGCCGTTAGAGCACCGGAGACTCGTGCAGGGTGCTATTTTTGGAGCATCCAGGTTGAGGATGAGCTCTTGGCGTTCAGAGCTTGACTTTAGTTTTTCTTTTGTATATTTTGTATTCTGTTACTATTCGGAGACAGCTTGTGTATATATATTACTTTTGGATCCTTTGTACTCCGTATGTAGATCGGGCTCCTATACACTATGATATCAGGTTTTGGGTTGGTTTAGCTTCCGCATTTTCTTATGTATTACTCTTGTTATCTATTTTCTTATTCTCGTTCCCTTGCTTCCGCTTATTTATCGAATCTTCCGCTTAAACTATTTGAAGGTAGCCCATTACTAACCGTTCCGGGCTATGGGGATTGGTTCACCTACTAGGGGGTTGTAGGTGCCATCATGACCAAGAAATCGGGTCGTGACAAATAGTCACTCGGCCTGAATAGTCCTCTCGGACTGGCCATCTATCTGAGGGTGGAAAGCAGTACTAAGATGAACCTCTGTACTCAAATCCTTCTATATAGCTCTCCAGAACTGAGATGTGAATTGAGTGCCGCTGTCTGAAATGATAGAAGCTGGGACCCCATGCAACCTCACAACCTCACAAATGTAGATCTGAGCTAGCCTCTCTTCCCCCTAAGAAGTCTGAACCGGCAAGAAGTGTGCTGACTTAGTCAGCTTATCAACGATCACCCAAATAGAATCAAACCCACGAGAAGTACGAGGCAACCTAACAACAAAGTCCATAGTGATACCTTCCCACTTCCACTCAGGAATGGGAAGTCGCTGCGTCAAACCACCTGGTCTCATGTGCTCGAACTTAACCTGCTGACAGTTCAAGCACCGAGATACAAACCCTGCCATATCCCACTTCATACCTCTCCACCAGTAAAGTTGTCTCAAATCTCTTACATCTTCGCTGCGCCAGGATGAATAGAGTATCTAGGACAATGTTCCTCACAGAGTATCAACTATATCAAATCACCAACTCTCGAAACACAAAGTCGACCATCAAACCTCAGAATACCATCAGAACCCAAAGTAGCCCAGCTGGCCTCACCCCGAACTACCTGATCATGAAGGTCACACAAACTCTGATCCTCAAACTGTCGACTCTGAATCTGATCAACTAGAGTAGAGCGAACCTCAATACTGGCAAGAACTCTGCTGGGATCCGATAAGTCAAGCCTAACCAAACGGGTAGCCAAGAAATGGATATCCAAGGCCAACGATCGCTCAGAAATTGAAAGTGAAGCTAGGCTGCCCATACTCACCGCCTTCCGACTCAAGGCATCCGCTACCACGTTTGCCTTTCCCGAATGGTATAAAATAGTGAAATCATAGTCCTTCAGCAACTCAATCCATCTCTCATGACTCGAGTTCAGCTCGTGATGACTCGTAATGTACTGAATACTACGATGGTCGGTGAATATCTCACAATGAACTCCATATAGATAGTGCCTCCATATCTTGAGCGTGAAGACTACCGCCGCCAACTCCAAGTCATGAGTGGGGTAGTTGTGCTCGTGAACCTTCAGCTGCCTCGACGTATATGCTATCACTCAACCATGCTGCATCAACACACAACCAAGACCGACCCCTGAAACATCACAATACACGGAGAAACTCTGACCCTCAACCAGTAAAGTCAAAACTGGAGCTGAAGTCAATAAGGCCTTAAGCCTCTGGAAGCTATCCTCGCACTGATCAGACCACTGAAATGGAACATCCTTCCTAGTCAGCATAGTCAAGGGTGCTGCTATGGAGGAAAATCCCTCAACGAAGCGTCTGTAATACCCGGCTAACCCAACAAAGTTGTGGACCTCAGTAGGAGTAGTCGGTCTAGGCCAATCACGAACTGCAGAAATATTACCCGGATCAACTCTAATCCCATCCTTAGACACCACGTGTCCTAGGAATGCAACTGACTCAAGCCAAAACTCACACTTTGAGAACTTGGCATAAAGTCGATGATCTCTCAAATTCTGAAGTACAGTCCTCAGGTGCTGCTCATGCTCATCCCTACTCCTCGAGTATATCAGAATGTCATCAATGAAGACTATCACGAACATATCCAAGTATGGGCTAAGCACCCTATGCATCAAATCCATAAAGGCTGCGGGGGCATTAGTCAACCCAAAAGACATCACCACGAACTTATAATGGCCATAACGTGTCTTGAATGCTGTCTTAGGGATGTCCTCTGCCCTAATCCTCAACTGATGGTAGCCGGATCTCAGATAAATCTTCGAAAACGCGGCGGAACCCTGAAGCTGATCAAATAAGTCATCAATCCTGGGCATCGGATACCTATTCTTCACTGTCACCTTATTCAACTGCCGATAGTCAATACACATCTGCATCGACCCATCCTTGTTCTTCACGAAGAGGACAAGAGCACCCCAAGGAGACATACTCGATCTAATGAACCCCTTAGCTAACAAATCCTGGAGCTGCTCCTTAATCTCTCTCAACTCAGTAGGATCCATACGGTAGGGAGGAATAGAAATGGGCCTGGTGCCTGGCTCTAGCTCAATGGCGAAATCAACATCTCTCTCAGGTGGAAGGCCTGGCGGTCGGTAGGAAACACATCTAAGAAGTCTCTAACCACAGAAACGGACTCAGGAGACGTAGGGTCAGCACTAGCATCTCGGACATATGCTAGATAAGCTAGACACCCATGGGAAATCAACTTCCTAGCTCAAAGACAAGAGATGATCCCAGACGGTGCATGGCTAACAGAACCCTGCCACACGACCTGAGACACACCGGGCACGGCTATGGTAATAGTCTTGGCATAACAATCCAAAACCACACGGTGAGGTAACAACCAGTCCATGCTCAGTATCACATCAAAGTCTAACATATCAAGTATCATCAAGTCAGCCCAAGTATCCAAATCACCAATAGATATCACACAGGATCTCATAATCCGATCCACTACTAAAGAATCTCCTACTGGGGTCAAAACAGAAACAACAACAGATAATGGCTCACTAGTCAACCCCAAACAAGGCAGAAAATAGGCAGATATATATGAAAAAGTGGATCTAGGATCAAACAAAGCATAAGCTGGCTGACGACATACATAAATTGTACCTGTGATCACGGCATCCGAGGCCTCTGCCTGCGGTCTCCCAGGGACTGCATAGAACTGACGACGACCCCCACCTGCCTGACTGCCATCCCTACCACCTGCTCTGCCACGTGGGGTACCACCCCTAGTCTGACTACCACCTCCTTTAGCCAGAGGCTGAACTGCTCGTAATGGCTCGACCGGCTGAACTGTACCCTGTTGGGGGCAATCTCTAGCAAAGTGATCGACCACACCACAAGTGTAACAAGCCCCTGACGACCTACTCGGTCGGAATGAACCAGCAGAACCCGAAGGGCCACCACGGTCTGATGCCCAAGAATCTGCACATCTCGGCGGCTGACCACTGTGACCACGCTGACTGCTCTGACCCTGCTCAAACTGCGGACCAAAAGCCTGAAGTGATGCATGTACCGGTCGACTAGACTGACCCTGATGCTGCTGTGGTTGATAACCTCCGCCCCACTGGCCTGAACCTCTACCACCATGCCTGGAACCACTGTGGCCAACCTGATGTCGAGGCCTCTTATCTCTGGCCCCGGTGTCATGACGATGCGAATCCTCAACTGTACGGGTATAGTCCGTAATGGCCTGGAATGACTGACCGCTAGCAACTAATATCTCTGCAGGCTCTATGAACTCTCTCCGTAGCCCCCAAACAAATCTACGGACTCTATCGGCCTTAGTAGGCACAATCATGGCCCCGAATCGAGCAAGATGATGGAAACGGGTCTCATACTCCGAGACGGTCATAGAATCCTGAGAAAGTCTAGTGAACTCCTCTCTCCGACGCTCTCTGTCGCTCTGTGGCAAGAACTTGGCCATAAAAGCCTCATAGAACTCGGACCAGGTCAAGAGAGGTGATATAGAAGGCCTGCAAGCAACTTGTTCCCTCCACCATAACTTCGCTGGACCCCCCAGCTGATATGAAGTATAGCCAACCCCGTGAGTCTCTAATAGCCCCAAATGATGCAACATTTCTTCACAGGTGGTAATGAAATCATGTGGGTCTTGACCCGACGTACCAGCGAATCTCGATGGTGCCAATCTCAGAAACCTACTCAAGGACTTCTGATCTGTCTTTGTCATAGTAAGGCGAGGAGCAAGAGGCTGGGCAACTGATGGGACTGGAACAACCTCAGCACGGGGAGTCGCAGTAACTGGCTGTGCTCCTGAACTCGGAACACCCAGGGCTGCCCCCTGAGCGGATGTCTGAGCTGTCTCAGAAGGACGCTCCCCAATCATACCCAAAAGCTGGACAAGTAAACCCCGAATATCCAAAGACTGAGCTGGGGCTGAAGTCGGCACAAAAATTGGTGTTGGAACTGGTACTGGAGCTAGTGGTACCTGGGCTATCCCCGGGTCCACATGTTGCTGCTCTGGAGCAAACTCTAGCTCATAATCATACTCTGGCTCTACCTCAACTCTAGCAGCTCTAGCAGGTGTCGCTGCTCTGGGGCGTCCACGACCCCTACCTCTACCCCTACAACCACCTCGACCCCTAGCTGGAGTCGGAGGTGCAGGGGCAGGAGGCTCTCCTCCGCCAGAAGCTTAAGATCTCGTACGAACCATCTGCGAAAGAGTGAACCAGAATAAGTGAGATCTCCGAAAACTTTCAAGGATGCTATGCACGAGAGAGAAACAAGAAAAGTCCATTCTCCCTAAGATGTCACTATAGCCTCCCAAAGATTGAGTACGGACGTCTCCGCCCCGATCCGCAGGACTCTACTAGACATTGGCTCCTATACCGATGACACCGGTGAACCTAGAGCTCTGATACCAAACTGTCACGACCCAATTTATCGGTCATGATGGCACCTACAACTCCCCAGTAGGCGAACCAATCCCCGTAGCCCGGAACGGTTAGTAATGGGCTACCTTCAAATAGTTTAAGTAGAAGATTTGATAAATAAGCGAAAGCAAGGGAACGAGAATAAGAAAATAGATAACAAGTGTAATACATAAGAAAATGCGGAAGCTAAACCAACCCAAAACTTGGTATCAATAGCGTATAAGAGCCCGATCTACATAAGGAGTACAAAGGATCCAAAAGTAATATATATATACAAGTTGTCTCCGAGTAGTAACAGAGTACAGAATATACAAAGATAAACTAAAGTCAAGCTCTGAACGCCAAGAGCTCACCCTCAGCCTGGATGATCCAAAAACAGCACCCTGCACAAGTCTCCGGTGCTCTAACAGCGATGGCCCACACTAAGATCTGCACCAAAAGATGCAGAGTGTAGAGTGAGCACCAAATGCGAAGCATATGGTACCCAGTAGGTATCATAGGCCGACTGGGCATATATAAGGTAAAAAAGCAATAGCAGACATAATAGAAGTAAACAGTCACAGAAATCAATAAAAAAGTACACAGGAACTAGCCTAGAGGGAAGACAACAGAAAGAAACATACAAGGCTAGCAAGCAGAATATATACACAATAGGCACAGGTGAAAGTGAGAATGACGCACCTGGGATCCTCGCAAAAACAGTATATATGCATCAGTTCTAAAATGGATGGTATACTGGTAACCTCAAGTATAAAGTATGGGAGAGAAGAATAAAGGTAGACATGCTCGGAAAATAGGAATTAGTAACCAGCCAAAACATACCAATCTCAAATCTAGAAGTAACAGCCTAACGGAGTCCAACTCCACACTTATAACCGTAATAGAGAACAATTTCAAAATAAAATAATGAGAGTCTACCTACAGTCCCCCGACCGCCCATACAACCGAGGAATGCAATCAAGTGCAAACAAACCCTCCGGCATCCCATACTACCGGAGCGTACAATCAACAAACAACAAACAAGGGTGAAATCTCAAACAATGAATGATATGATGCATGATAACCTCAGGGTGAAATAGAACTCTAGGCCAAGGAAACCAAGAAGGAATTGTAGTATCTAAATAGAGTGTCGTTGTGAAGGAAAGGAGAGAACAAAGGGAACTAAGGGGTTGTTTATAAGGTACAATAGTCCCGGGATAAAATACAGGATTATTTTATCCTGTGTTTGGTTGGAGGTACTAGTTAGTCCCGGGATTATTTATCCCACCATTTATACCATAGTGATGAGATAAGTTATCCCATATACATGGTTGAATAACTAATCTCGGGATAGCTAGTCCCACGATTAATTATCCCGGGATAACTTGTTCCCAACCAAACGACTCCTAGAGGTGTTACATAATGAACTTTGGATGTGTTGGGACATCAAAGGTTTAAAAGACCCTCTAAAACAGAGAAATAAGTACTCTTCTCTTGCTCATTCATTTTTTTTAAGTATAGTAGCTTTGGTGGAAACAAACTCCCTATAAATAGAATTACAAGATTAGTAAAGAGCATTTGCTCTAGTTGGAATGAAATGATAATGCAGTTCAGGACAGCATGAGAAGGACAATTGTGGCACCAAATCCTTTCAATTCTACTATTTCAAACAACAATATCTTCTATGTAAATTACAATATGTAGCATCATATCTGCAAATGGACTGTCATTCTTTCTGTATATAGTGCTAATAATGATAGTATTCCATGGAATTATGGCACAGCATATAAGTTGAATAAACTTTCCATGGCACAGCATATAAGTTGAATAAACTTACTCGTTGGCTCCCTTCCTTGGACGAATCTTGCAGACAACTGTCATCAGGAAGATAAAGACAGACATTGATCTGGATGATCCGCTGAAGGCACATATTTTAGCTGGTTTAATGTAAGAATCTTAAAAAGCTCGAATTGGACAATTGTTCCTCAGTTTGTGAAGCTGAGTTTAGCAAACCTGGAAACACAGATCGTTGACTAGCGATAGTGAATATATAACAAAACTGCTTATAGTGGTCCAAAGATTTTCAAGTATTTTATCTTTCAAGGGAGGCATGATAGTTTTACAGACACAAAATTACATGAAATTCTACCCACACACTCACCTTCAAATCGCAATAGGACAGTATATTTACCACCAAATGGACAGATTCTAGAGCATAAGCAATCTTTCAAGTTTCAAATGAAGCCATTCCCCTACAGTAATCAAGATATGAGATAATTTGCAGAAGCTAAACTTTGAACTTTGCTCAAGTGAAGATGACAGACTGCTTTATTTATTGACATTGGGAACAGGCAGCTAGCAAATTCTCGAACTTAGAAGTTAAACTGAACATGTGATGCACTACAGCTATAAGGTGCACCAAACGATTGTGAGCCAGGATCGATATAGAAGTGGACTCTTAAGAGGATAAGAAGAAAAAAGTAGAAGATGAGAATAGTTGTTCCCGGAAAAGATACATATGACTTTAGCTAATGCTGCATTCAGAGGCACCCTCAGTATCACCATCTGAAAACCCTAAAACATAAGCCTCTCCCCCATCATCTTCATCACTCTCGATGTCATCTCTGGTATGTCTTCTCTCAACATAAGCCAGCGCTTGCCTCCTATGCATACGTAAGACATGCATTATTACGTCTGGTGTCAGTGTAGCCCGTGAATGATCCTCTCGACCTCGCCTGTTAGCTTCCATTATCTGGTCACAGAAAGAAAAAGTGCAGTAGCAAAACAAAAATCAATACTAGATTACATGAATTAACTGAGACTTTTGATTCTAAACATGAATTGTTATTAAGAGGGCTGCTAAGATATGCACCTTTTGGACATCACGAGGCAATGGAGTAACATTATTCGATGACGGGGTCCAAAGCTTTATGGTCTTTTCTATTCCACATGTTGCAAGAACAGGAATAAAGGGATGGGGCGCAAGCTGATTTACTATGTGCCTATCACCAACCATCAACCTAACAAGCTTAGCGCCCTTTTTCTTCCAGATAAATATATGACCACAATCAGACCCACTTAAGACATATTCATCATTGGGACCAAAGAAACTCACTCCTTTAACAGTTCTAGAATTTCTATGCCCAGAATAAACTTGTGGCTCGACCAGTTTCTTTGCATCTTCACCTTGTGAAGACAGGGGAGATGGACCCAATCCCATGTTCTTCTGAAACAAATATATCAGTTCGTCATTGTATGAGATCAGTAACTCACTAGAGCTCGAGTAAGCCAATGCTGTAATGTGAACGTCATGTGTTTCAATCAGGTGAAGGGGGCAAAATGTGTTGACAGGCCTATCTGAACTACACGAAGCATCCATTTGGTACATTCTAATGTCATATACACGTGCATATTCATCAGAACCTCCAACAGCAAAATAATTAGGATTTCTTGGATCTATCACAACGGAGTTCAACCTAACGCTGCTAGAAGATTGCTTATTGTTTTCCGTGAAAGATGAGCAACAGAATATCTTTGTGGCAGAATTGCTTCGCAGGTCATACTGCAGAACAAATGCAAGTTATAGCAAAAACACCTGAAGAAGAGAACTTTTTTACAGGTAAAACAGCACGTGGCAACCTACATGTTGAACAAAACCATCTTCACTGCAGCTATAGAATATGTAGGGGCTTCCTGGTTCCACAGCAAGATTATGTACACGACCCTGGTGCCTACCTAGCCTTTTAGTTTCTACTTGACCATTCTCCAGCAATAGACCAAGCCTGACCTGCAGTGAGGAAACCAGTGTTTGTGATGGCAGAAATCAGAGAGGATTGAAGAATAAGCCCATAGGTGATGTACATCCCTGCGATCTATAAACATGTGTTACTTCATACAAGGACAATAAGAAGAATATGTTTGGTATGAGAATTACTTATCCAATCATTCAATGCTACAATGTAATTTGGTGATCTCACAAATTCACTTGCAATGCGTAAGAATTTCCTAAATCCTTGAAGTGTTGGACACAGATTCCTTATGGCATTGAGAAGAAGAATGAACAAGTGAAGCAGAAGATGCCATACAGTAGCTGATAGTTGCATAGGTAATTCTTATAGCTAATTATAATGCAAGGATTAATAGTTGCATAGGTAATTCTTATAGCTAATTATAATGCAAGGATTGTTATTAGAAGTACATTTTTTATATATGGTGATGTCTAGGCTAGCTTGTGCGTACCTCGACTAATCTACTGGGTACCTACTACATCTCACCAGCACAAGTACCAAGGCTTAGACAGAGGGTAAGAAACATCTAGCATTTTTTGTCTCTACTAGAATTTGAACCATTCTCCCATTCAATGGTTTCACACATTTCAATGACCGCTAGGACATACCTTTGAGTGCTCGCCTTTAGTACTCTTACCCAGGTCTTGTTAATAAATGTATTGTTAATCCACATTGGATTCACAAAAAATAATGCATAGATTATTAAATGTATTGTTAATCCACATTGGATTCACATAAAATAATGCCTAGATTCCTACATTATGCGAGTATCAGCAATGCAGAGTTTAATATTGCAAACCAAGCACTGCAGTGATTATGCAGACCAAATACTGCAAAAGTTATGCAGAGAATGAATTTGTGATGCAATGATCTATTTTAGAAATCAAATATTATACTAGTTATGCAGAATTTTATGTTTTTTCCCTTACTGCGGCAAACAACGCGACCTCTTAAAATCTCTTAAAGGGCTTGATGTGCTCCAAAAATTTGACAGGACTTGTCCTTTCCAATACAGACCACTAATATTATCATCATTTGAGAGTTCTTCTTGTTTGATAATGACTGGGATCATGATTAAATCACAGTAGGATAATGGTCCAGTAAGCAGAAGCCGTAGCCATATCTACTACAGCATATTTCAGACTTACAAATGAACATTTGCTCATACACCTTGGCATTATCTTTCAGATTTCACATAGTAAGATCACAAGATGCAAAACATCACCTGGCCATCAGCAGCAGCAGTTACTACTTTCCGATCATCAGTGAAGGGCATGAACTTGGCCTGGAATATGTTGTCCATGTGGCCTGATGAGTAAGACAATTTTGATTTCCTTGTTGCCCAGTCCCATAGTATTACTCGTCTGTCATCGGAACCTGAGACAAGAACATCTCCAGTGGCATTGAAGTCAATTGTGTTAACACATCCCTCATGACCATTTAACTTCCCATACAAATCCAGACGCTTCACTGTAACCTGCCCCAAAGATGAAAGAAAAAATAGTTTCAGCGGCTTTGCATAATGGACCAGTTTCTCAGCTTCTAGAGAAAAGAATTTCAAACACCTTAAAATCATTACCCTCAGGCAGAATATAATAGACCAGAAATGGATACTGAGCATTCATACCGTTATAAGACTTAAATTCTCATCCAAAAGCTAGAAGGTCCTATGCTTGGCGTTCAATAAATTTGTAGGTATTAACCAGAAATATATGTGCACCATTCAACTCAGTTAACATGTGACTACATCTCTGTTACTCAATCCTTTACATTCGCAGCTAGTGGTTGGTTATATCCACCCAAAGAAGAAAAGGGACAACCCGATGCACGATTCACTGACAGTTCCTGCAGTCTAAAAAGTTGATCTAAATTCTTACTTTTACTTTCCAATAGCGGGTACATAATGAATTAGGATGGACCTCGCTCTGATCCATGATAAAGAAGTAGTCTTGGGCCTAACTCAACTCCAAAAGCTAGCAGCTAGCTCAAGACTATATAAAGAGACCTAGTACCCCTTAACCCACTGTTGTGGGACTCCAGCAGATAAAAAAATAAATGGAATTTTAAAAGTATAAAAACATTGAAAATGAAACCTAGAGGAATCTAAAGAAAAAGAAGTTTAAACTTCATAATTACAATCTGATATTGCCTAGTGGGACGAAAATGGGATAGGGTTCAAATTGCAGCAGAAACAAACCACACCAATTTGATTTCCTCCCACCTGTCTAAGCTAAGCCTTGACAAAATTACTACGTGCTGGTGAAAGATACTAAGTAACTGTGGGGTGAATCTTAATAGCTCAGTTGGTTACAACAACAACAACATACCCAGTGTATTCCCACAGCGTGGGGTCTGGGGAGGGTAGAGTGTACGCAGTCCATACCACTACCTCAGAGGTGAGGTAGAGAAGCTGTTTCCGATAGACCCCCGGCTCAAGACAAAACAGTCTAAAAATAGGCTAAAAAGGACGTAACAATGATTCAGGGTAAAAATACAAGATAAAACTACAAGAGACGATAGGAAGTAATACGTAGTAACAAACAACAGACAGAAACAGAGCACTGCCACTAAATACTACCACGAGGAATCCATGAACAATAAACTATAAGCGTAGCACTACGATTACTAGTCGGGACAATAAGGAAAAACACTCCTACCTACTAGCCTACACACACTTCTACCTACTACTCTTCTACCCTAATCCGCGTCCTCCACACCTTCCTATCTAGGGTCATGTCCTCGGTAAGCTGCAACTGCGCCATGTCCTGTCGAATCACCTCTCCCCAATATTTTTTCGGTCTACCTCGTCCTCTCCTGTAACCATCCATAGCCAACCTCTCACACCTCCGCAGGAGCATTCGTGCCTCTCCTCCTCACATGTCCGAACCATCTCAACCTCGCTTCCCGCATCTTATCTTCCACCGACGCCACACCCACCTTATCTCGGATATCCTCATTCCTAATCCTATCTCTCTTAGTAAACCCGCACATCCATCGCAACATCCTCATCTCCGCCACCTTCATCTTTTGAATATGGGAGTTCTTTACTGGCCAGCACTCTACTCCATACAACAAAGCTGGTCGGACCACCGCTTTGTAGAATTTGCCTTTAAGTTTAGTAGGCACCTTCTTATCACATAAGACTCCAGATGCGTGCCTCCATTTCATCCACCCAACACCAATACGATGAGTGACATCCTCATCAATCTCTCCATTTTCCTGGATAATAGACCCAAGATACTTGAAACTCCCTTTCTTTTGGATGACCTGTGTATCCAACTTCACTTCTACGTCATCATCCTGAGTCGCCTCACTGAACTTGCACTCCATATATTCAGTCTTGGTCCTGCTCAACCTAAACCCCTTAGACTCGAGGGTCTGTCTCCAAACCTCCAACTTAGCATTAACTCCTCCGCGAGTCTCGTCCACCAAAACTACATCATCCGCAAATAACATGCACCATGGCACCTCACCTTGTATTTGCACGTCAATACATCCATTACCAAGGCAAATAGAAACGGGCTAAGGGTCGATCCCTGGTGCAACCCCATTAACACGGGAAAGTGCTCCGAATCTCCTCCCACAGTTCTAACGCGAGTCTTGGCCCCCTCATACATGTCCTTAATTGATCTGGTATACGCCACGGGTACACCTCGAGCCTCCAAGCACCTCCAAAGGACCTCCCTAGGGACTTTATCATACGCCTTTTCTAGATCGATGAACACCATGTGCAAGTCCTTCTTCCTTTCCCTGTACTGCTCCACCAGTCTTCTAAGGAGATGAATAGCTTCTGTAGTCGAGCGTCCTGGCATAAAGCCGAACTGGTTCTCTGAAATAGGCACGATCTGTCTCAACCTCAACTCCACCACCCTCTCCCAGACCTTCATAGTGTGGCTTAGCAATTTGATACCCCTATAGTTGTTGCAACTCTGAATATCGCCCTTGTTCTTGTACAAAGGAATCATCGTGCTCCATCTCCAAGCTTCAGGCATCTTTGCCGTTCTGAAAATACCATCAAACAACTCGGTTAGCCACTTCACACCTGTCTCACCTGAGCTCTTCCAAAAATCAACGGGAATCTCATCTGGTCCCGTCGCCCTACCCCTTCGCATCTTACGAATCGCAACCTTAACCTTTTCATCCTTTATACAGCTACAATAATCATAGTCACGACGCCTCTCTGAGTGTGCCAAATCTCCCAGCCCAAAGCTTTTGTCCCCCTCTTCATTCAAGAGTCCATGGAAGTAAGACTGCCATCTCCTCCTAATGAGAACCTCATCTACTAGTACTTTGTCATCTTCGTCCTTGATGCACTTCACTTGGTCAAGGTCCTGAGTCCTCCTCTCTCTAGCCTTTGCTAACCTGTATAACTTCTTATCCCCGCCTTTATCCTCTAAAGCCGCGTATAAGATTTCAAAGGCTGCCGTTTTAGCTGCCGTTACCGCTAACTTAGACTCCTTCCTAGCTATCTTATACGCCTCCCTATTCCTTCGCTTCTCCTCCTCATCCTTACTCTCTACCAACTTCGCATATGGCCCCTTTTTAGCCTCCACCTTTCCTTTTACTTCTCCGTTCCACCACCAGTCCCCTCGATGCTTGCCAGAACGACCTCTCGAGACGCCCAACACCTCTCTAGCCGTCTCCCTTATGCAACTAGCAGTCGTATCCCACATATTATCCACATCCCCACTACTCCCCCAAGCCCCCCTAGTCATCAACTTCTCCCCTATTTCCAGTGCACTGGCCATAGTCAGGCTACCCCATTTAATCCTAGGCCGGTCATCTACAATCCGCTTCTTTTTCTCCTTCTTAATCTCTAAATCCATCACTAAGAGTCTATGTTGGGTCGAAAGATTCTCACTTGAGATAACCTTACAGTCTCTACAAAGACCTTTATCACCTGTCCTAAGGAGCAAAAAGTCTATCTGAGTCTTGGCCACCGAACTACGGAAGGTAACCAAGTGCTCCTCCTTCTTCGAAAAACTAGAGTTAGCTACTCTCAACCCAAAGGCTCTAGCGAAATCCAAGAGTGCGGCACCCCCTTCATTCCTATCCCCGAAACCAAAGCCTCCATGCACATCGTCATAACCCCTCGAAGATGCCCCGATGTGCCCAGTGAAATCTCCTCCAATGAAAAGCTTCTCAGTATCAGGCAAACCTCCCACTACCTCGTCCAAAACCTCCCAAAAGCGTTTCTTCTCCTCCTCCTCCAAGCCCGCTTGTGGTGCGTACGCACTAATAATGTTCAAAGTAGACCCTCCAAGGGCTAACTTAATTGTCATCAACCTATCGTTGACCCTCCTAACCTCCACCACTTGCTCTCTCAACTCCTCATCCACTAGGATACCTACCCCATTCCTATTCCTCACACCTCCTGAGTACCACAACTTATACCCGTCTACCTCTCGCGCCTTAGTGCCCACCCATTTAGTCTCCTGAACACACGCTATGCTAATCCTCCTCTTCCTTAGAACCTTCACTAGCTCTATGGACTTTCCGGATAAAGTCCCTATGTTCCAAGACCCTATTCTCAACCTAGATGCTCCCTTAACCCCCTTACCTCTCCTTCCCCTCGCCCCCGCCCCCGGCCCCACCCCCGACCCTGCCCCCAAACCTGAGTGCGACCGATGACATGACCCTACTCGACCATCATTCACCAAAGCCACTAAAACGTGCGCTATAATCAAGGATAAACCAACTCCCCCAACTACTCTATACTAAACAACTATATCACAAGAAAAGCAAAATAAGGTACAAGAGACAGGAACTACACTACCAAACACGATATAGAGCGCCAATAATTTGCTTCCCGAAAACACTACACGTCAATATCAATATAAAATGTAAAATGTAAAAAAAATGTAGAAAAAAACTAGACAGCGAGTGTTAAAGCAATGGCAGAAATGTCAACCTAAATAGGCTATCAAGAATGCGATAAAAAAAAAAAAAAAAAAATCCAAACAAATGTCAACTACTGAGGACGAAAATAAAGCCTAGGGATAGAAGTCACCGGGGTCAAGCTGTGAGGAGAGAAGGACGGTCTGCTTGCTAAAGTGGTTGGATTCCGGCAAGTTGAGGTGTCGAAATTGGTCGCCGGAATCTTGTTGTTCGCCGGAATCTGGTTGGTCGCCGGAATTTATGCTAGATCTGACTCGGGAAAGGAACCTGCAAGAAGAAGAAATCGAGACAAAAGAAAAAGAAAGGAAACAAAGAAAGGAGAAGAAGCAGATCTTTGCCGGAACAGATCTTACCAGGACAGATCTGGCCGGCGCAGAGCTGGTGGTGACGGCGGCGGAGGTGCCGCTGCGGAAACGACGGTGGCGGCGGCGGTTGGGAGGAGTGACGGAGAAGCTCTGGTTGTTTCAGGTGAATCGTTTGCCCTCCGGTAACAAGTAGTATAATTAAAAAAAAATAGAAAAAAAAAGTAGTATAATAGCTCAGTTGGTTGACTAACTGAATTCATTTCCCCACTTTGTAATCCCCTTCCCCTACCTCCAATTCTTTTCTTTTTTTAAACAAACCATGCCAATTTGATTTCCTCCCACCTGTCTAAGCTAAGTCTTGAAAAAATTACTACGTGCTGGTGAAAGATACCAAGAAACTGTGGGGTGAATCTTAATAGCTCAGTTGGTTGATTACCTGAATTCGATTCCCCATTTTGTAATACCCTCCCCTATTTCCCCTTCCCCTTCCCCTACCCCCAATTCTTTTTTCTTTTTTTTTTAAAAAAAAAGAACAAGGAACTGTAGAATAGTGTAAGTGCACATGAACAGACGATACACCACCGTTCTATATATTACTCCCTCCGTCCCAATTTATGTGGCACCTTTCGAATTTCGAGATTCAAACAAGTGTATCTTTGACCGTTATTATTTCATATATTTTTAAATATTTCGAATTGTCAATTCTTGTGTCTTATAGTACTTTTTAAGTAGTTTCCGAATATATAAATTTCATTTCATAAAACTTGAAGATTTCATGTCCAAATTCACAGTCAAACTTAAACTGTCTGACTCTCGAGAAGCGAAAAAGATCACATAAAATGGGACAGAGGGAGTAATATATAAACTGATGTATCACCAGCTTGAGCTCTCGTAGACTAATTGTAGAGCCGTTTGGATTGACTTTTGGATTTTGACTTATAAGCCAAAAGTTAGGTTTTTGACTTAGTTTTACTATTTTAGCTTAAAATCAAGTGCTTATAAGTATTTTTTTTTAATTTACCCAAATACTCTAAAAACACTATTTTAGATTAAAAACATTTAAAATAAGTGAATCCAAACAAGTTTGCTCTTATTGGGTACCATGAATAATCAAAGGTAAGAGAAGGGCCAGTTTAAATTGGAGAAAATTCCATACTCTCAATCATTTCATCAAGCAAATAGAGCTCAACTCTCATCAGACAATCAATAAAGCTTTAAATAAATGAGACCTCAGAAGCGGAGATTCGTCGAGTGAAGTTTCTGGGTTGAGAAACCCCAATTTCTCTCTTATGGAACTCCAAGAATTCATCGTCAGTAGCCTTGTACAGCCTCTTCATGTTTACCTTAAGCTTCCTCACAAGTAATTGAACTCCAACTCTGTATATATATCCTTTTATGTGTATCGAGGAATTAAGAAATGGAACATATACACTCAACTTTGTGCCCAGTGTGCTGTTAGATTGGGCAACCTTTAACCACAAAAGAGTAGTGAGGTACTTGTAATTATTTATTACTTCATTCTTACTCGAGAGATTTTCACTTTGACTTCTTGAATAGTTTGGCCACGGAACCTAAATATTATTTAATACTATTTTTTTTAAAGTTTGAATTAGAATTAAAATTGAAGTTGTGTTTGATTATATTTTTAAAAGAATAAATTTAAAAATTGAATGTATTTTGTTAAAAAAATTCACTTTGTGAAATTATACTGAGTATATTGTTGTTTTATAATTTATACCCCAAATTTTTAAAAACTAGCAAAATCATCTATCTTGACTAAACTATCATATTTATTCTAAAAGAGTAATAGCTTAAAATAGATAGTCATAGTGTCATAGATTGATCATATATACGAACTACTACATATTATTATAAATATTTTTTACTTTATTTGAAATTTTTGAAGTTGAAGATGAAGTTGTGGTTGGTTATAGTTTTTACAAATAATATTTAGTTGTTTGAATGTACTTTTCCTAAATTACATGAAATATGATTTAAACATGAAAGTATAATTTAAATGGAAGCACTTTTATATGTAAAAAAAAGAAATTTTTGTATATATACACAAAACTAAATACTTTTCAAAAAAATAGGCTTATTTTTACATTAAAAATAGTCAAAAGTGAAGAAGAAAAAAAGCAAGTTTTAGCCATGGTTGGCTAATAATTATATACTGCAGACTTTTACCACGGTTGAACCGTGGCTAATTTATATGATGAAATTCACAAATTATCTTATTTAGCCACGATTTTTGTATGGGTAATTAAAAATTACAAATATAATTTATTTTTCATGCAGTCAATTCGACCACAGGTAGACCGTGGCTATATTTTACTCTTACCGTGACTAAGTAAATTTTATATCCTTACAATATATATGTAGTGTATTGAGTTGTATAAATAGTAACGTAATGTATCGATATTGTATAAATGGTGTCGCGCCCCGTTTTTCCTCGCGGAAAAGCGAGTTTCGACGTGACAACTCTCTTTTTAGGAAGAGAGCGTGAAGAGTCGCCACCTAACGAATTAAAGGCGCGTTAGGGCACCGTTCTAACTAATTACAATTAAATTAAATTTTATTTTTAGTCTACGCAACCAGAGAATCGGGTAAGGGTTCAAGTTACCTCGAAAGGAAGGTGTTAAGCACCTTTCGAGGTCCACAAATGTGGGTCCCTGCCGGATTCGTTATTTATGTGGGAATAAGTGATGAATAATAAGTCGATTAATTAAACTAAAGACTATGTAATCAAACCAGTAAGACTTTATTTAAAACAAGTATTTAAGCCAAATTAATTACTAAAATCTAAGCGAAAAAATCATGCATGAATTAACGCAAGTAAATAAATAAACGAAAAAAAATCAGATAAGCGAGAAGTCAGAAGAGACACAATGATATAGGAAAAGAGACCTAATTACTAAGTGGCTTAGTTAACTACCCCAAACAAATAGAAAGAAACAAACCTAGGTTAATTTTAACCTATTCGGATCAGCGCCCGGCTTATTATCGGAGACAATTCCAAAGACATTGTCGTATTTTGCTCGGGTCGATTTCCATCATATCCGTCTATCTACCCGCCTAAGTTGGTTATTAAGATTATTATCCTGAGAGCGCACTAAACAAATGAAAAATACTAACGCGTCTTAAGATGCTTACCCGTCCCAACTTAATGTCCAAGAGGCATTTGGACTTACTATTTGGATATGGGTCTAGACAAATAAAGTCTTAGGTTTTCTAATTAAACACGAAAAGCGTCAAACAAAACAAGAAGGGACTTTTAAACAAGTAGCACATAACAGTCTCAAACATGCCTTAATCGATGTTAAAATAAGCAATCAAACAATGCTTCAAAGATTAACATTTTCATATGGTTAAAACCTATGAACATAGTCTCTAGTGATTAACGATGCAGAAAATTGACAGTTTTTATTGAACATGTGGGCATGGTTTCTAATAATACTGCAGAAAATTTATTATTTGAGACCTATGAGCAGAATCTCTAATTATTTAACTTGCTGAAAATAAATCTAACCTTACAGCATGATAATTGGTTATTTAACATACTGAAACTATTTTAAAGCTATAGACATGAGGGCTAATTAAATTATATGCTGAAGCTAGACTAAACTTGTAAGCAAGGTTTTTAACATGTTAAATCCTACATGCATGATTTCTAATTTGATGTGCGAAAACTGCTGTAGCATGTTGAAATTGATAGCCAACTGATTTAAAATGCTAAAACAGGTTTTAACTTATAGGCATGATTTCTAAACTAATTAATTTGCTGTAACAGGTTTAAACCCTATAGGCATGGTTTCTAATTTAATATGCAGAAACTGAAACTGATTTAACTACTGTATGCATGATAGCTAATTCATTTTAAATGTTGAAACTGATTTGATGCATCATGATAACTAACTTAATTATGCTAAAAAATAGATTTTTTGCATCCTATAGACATGGTAACTAATTATGTTATATTAGTTATTCGGCAGAAATTACAAGTAACATGCAAAATGAAAGTTGTACGAGCATGCAAAGAACGTGAGAATCATAACTTGAATTTACGACGTACATAACAACTAGCATACCAGATTGCTATATTCTGGAAATTCCTTATTAAACCTGTTGATATGCCATTTTAAGTGAAATTAACAAGCCATTTAGTTAGTATCTATAGTCATGCTTTCTACGTTTTCAATTGGATAAAAACAGGTAGCACGTAGTTTGCCCCTCCCCCATAGCAGTCCCCTAAAACTTTCATTACGTCATCGGAGTTTATGCAATAGTTATTACAGGCCCGAATGAATGAATATAAAAGCATAACATAATTAATAAAATATAAAGTTCTATAAAGATCTATCAATCCCAGGCAACTCTTCATCGCTTCCCATCTTCTACCAACCTGTCAAATATGAACGTAGAGTTTGGAGGATCCTAATTCAATCCATAAGGCCCACCCTTGACATGTCAAGTTCCTGAGGATCTCACGGATCCTAGGCAGTGCTTATGTCAAGGAATAGGGATGTATTAGGACCTCCATAATCCACCCAAATACCACAAAGACAAACCAAGAGTGTACTCATATAAATTAACCAACAGCCAACATAAACAAGAGATAACTAATCTATTCAATAGCTCATGAACGAGAAAACATATTAAAGCCAACATGAAGCAAATTCTAGGCGCCATCCTATAGACATGCTCTCTAATGATTTATAGATAAGCATAGATAAGCATAGATGGACTAATACACATATTTAAAGTTACAAGTGATCATGTATATAAATTTAAATCTACATCGATAGAAACTAACCAGTTAACCGCAAACAAACAAGAAAATACTCGAAGTCCCGCACTTAGCAATCAGTCAACTTATCAGCCAAGAAGAAAAATTCTAAAATATGAGAGTGAGTAGTGTGTAAAGTCTGTCTCGATTAATGAAAAGATGGGTCTGTTTATATAGTGGAACTGGCACCCTTTGGCAAAGGAAAGAGAAAAAATCATTTGAAATCAATCGAGGACTCTCCTACCTTAATTAACAGATTTTAATCAAAACAGGTCAAAGTACCATAATGGGGAGAGTGACTAAAGCTACACAAAAATAAAGAAGAACCAAATAAGGGAACTCTTTTCCTTAATTAACACACGGAATCAATTAATATATTAAACAGATTTAACCTTACCGTAAATAAACAAGTAATAGAGTTATCAATACCACAATTCTTTCCCCAAAATCAAGTAGTCGAATCAATTATGTATGAAACAATCAAAGCTCTACCATATTTAGCCGAGTACTAAGGCTGTTGTGATCTATGTAAGGAGAAAGAATCAATCAAGTATCATAACCATTCAAATTCAAATACGGAAATGGGATCAATCAGAGGTACCAAGACATGGTGAAATTGGTCAATAGTGATCTAGAATTATGAAGTGTATCATGACTTAAATCCGTCCAAGTTCTGATTCCAAGAGGGAGGGGAGGGCAGCCAAATCAAAGTTATCAAAATTTGCTAGCAATAGACAAGTAGAGATTGTACCACTCATAGCAATCATGCTCAATTACGGCCTAAATTAATAGAATCAATCAATGGACAAAATCCCAGCTTGTCAAATAGGGTAAGAAAAAATAAGATTTTCAGACTTAATCTCCTCTTATGCTTATAAACAGACTACATAAGACTGCCTTGGGGCTAAGCATAAAATTCTAAGTAATGAACAAAAGCTATATTCCAACAATAGGATATGGCATTATATGTAGAGCACACTGGGACAAACAGGGGCAGGGGCAGCCAAACAACCTCGAAATTAGAACGCGAAAGGCAAATTGAATTAAATCAGAGACGACGTCAACATGCTTCAAACTTAGAACATGACATGATGATTGCGATATGCTTGGACATCGAATTTACCCAAAAAAAAGCAAGCATATACTTGAAACTTTTAGACGAATTGAGTTTTAACAATAGCAAAGGTTTTATGAAAGTTTAGGTTTTCCACACATGATAGTCTATGATTAATAATTAACGCACAAAATTAAGGAGTTCAGGCACAGATTCACAACTAATTCTGCTAATTTCACAACTTAGAATCTAATGAAAGAGAAAATATGAGTAAGATAACAAGCAACAGAGACATGCAAGAGACCAAACCGGAAATAATTTCATGGTAATCCTCATAAATTCAATAGAAAACCAGGATAAGAGGGCTGATTTCGATGGCTTGTCGCTTCTCCGAACATTGACCGTGAAAGATCAATACTGATTCATGCATAGCATTCCCTTCGTCAGTCTCTTTCGATATTTATCGAACACGACGAAACTTTGGGGGTTCGTCAGATGGAAACCCATTGGAGCAGCGGTGGCTGGTTGCTGTTTAGTGAGAGGGTTGAGGCGTCTGGTTTTCTGGGTGATTCCGTTGGCCTTTGGTGGTGATTTACGACGGCGGGGTCTTAGACGGAAAAGGAGGCGGCGACAGTGGTCGTCGCTCGTTGGTGGGGACACGGAGGAGAGATTTGGGGGGGGTGAGGGAGGCTAGCCGACAAGCGCGGACGGCTGATGGTTCCAGCAAAGAGGGAGAGAGAGAGTTGAGGGAGATGGGGGTGACGTTTATGGTGGTGGTTTGTGGTATATGAAGTGGTAGTTGCGATGGGGTTTTGACGGTGGTTGCTTCACCGGTGATGGTGAAGCGGCGGTGGGGGTAGCCGGAGTTGGCGGTAGTGATGGAAGAGAGGGGGAAGATGATGGGGATGAGGGTGGTGGTGGCTGCTTTCGCCGATGATGAGCAGCGGCGGAGGGAGAGAGAAAAGAGAGAGGCGGCTGGTGAATGGTGGAAATGGGGGGTTAGGGTTAGGGGAGTATATTTGGTAGAAAAGGAAAGAAGACAATAGGTTTGATCTCGGCCGTTGATCGTATTAGATCAACGGCTGAGGTTGGATCAGACTTGGAATTTAAAGTTGGGCCAATTTAGCCCAATTAGGCTAAAATTGAAATAAATTTGGTAGAAAGGGGGCTAAGATTTAAATAATTTGAGATTAGAAATTGAATTCGGACGGCTATTTAATAAACAAACTACTACGTATATAAAATTTAGTAGATAAAATAATAGTTAACGATAATTATCAAAAGATAAATTATTTTAAAAAAAGAATAAATTACGTATATGACATGTAATATCATATGAAATTTATGATAAAAATAGTAATAATAGAAAATAATTATATATTTATATACTAATTTTAAAGTGTTAACACGTAATTTATTTAATAAATCAAGTAAAATATACACTAGGTTATTATTTAAAATAATAATTGTTATTAAAATAACAGCCCGAGAGGGGTATAGGGAGGTCAAAATTGGGTGTCAACAAATGGTGTATAAACGTGTATCGATATTATATAAATAGTGTATAAATGTGTATCAATATTATATAAATGGTGTATGAACATGTATATATGATGTATAGATAGTTATGTAGTGTATATATAATGTATCGATATTGTATAAATGTGTATAAACGTGTATCGATATTGTATATATAGTTATGTGATGTATCGATATTGTATAAATAGTATATAAAGATATATCGATATTGTATAAATAATTATGTAATATATCGATATTGAATAAATAATATATAAAGATATATTGATATTGTATAAATAATTATGTAATGTATCGATATCAATATTTATTTAACTATCATGCGTTCCATCCTAATAAATAAAAGTATAAACAAAAAATAATAAAATAACATAAATGTTCCTTTTATTTTAATAAAAAAATGAAACAATTAAAAGAGAAAAAAAAAGTTTTAAGAAAGGAGCAACAATAATTTCTTTTAAAAAAAAAGAGGAAAAACATAATGTAAAAATAGCAATGTTTTTTTTAAAAAAAAAATTGCAGCAAAAAAAGTTTTAAAAAATACAGAAAAAAAGTTCTTTTTGAATAATGCCAAAAAAAATAGAAAAAATAGTTTGCGTTAGCCACAATTTGTGTATTATATAGCAACGGTTTGTGGGTGGCTAAATCACATTTTTTTTGGTGTGGCCAAGTGGCTAATTAATGTAATAAATGAGTGATTTTTTAAAGTGGTTATTTTTAGTGTAAATAAGTTTAATGGGCTGACATTCTGCCTAATTTTTTCTAAACAAAATAAGGATATTTTTTTTGAGCAAAAAATCAAATTGTATTTGAAAATCTTATGATCAAAAAATTGACTTTCAAATAAAGTAAAAAAAAATTAAAAAAAGTGAATATTTTTTATGGATAAACGGATCGAATAGATTCACAGTGGATGACGTGTCTAACCTTCCTAAGTTAGTTAGCAAATACGAATTGCCTCACTTTAATGATTTTGTTGAGGAGAAACTGCAAAAGATTTTAAGACTTTTGAGTCTTTTATTTAAGTATCAAACACTTAAATCTTAAAAAATGAGTAAGAGAGGCTCTTTTTAATTAGTGTCAATGACACATTTTAAAAATTCTTAAAAATAGAGGGTAAGATATGAGTACATTCTATTTTTTTCAGACTTTAATTATGAAATTATACTAAATTTGTTATTGTTATTGCCACATTTTAAAAAGCTCAAAGTTTTCTCAGTTACAGAAATCCCTTACTCATTTCCCTCCCCTCCCCCCGCCCCTCTTCTGCCTTCAAACAACTAATGGATGTTTAAATATATATTCGTTATCTTTTTTTAGGTAATTAAAGAATTTTATTACGAAAATTAAGAATATGTACAAATACTCTCAACTATCAAAGCTGATCACATGAACACAGTCCCAAGTTTCAACAATTAAAATAAGCCAATGTTTTCCATTCTCTACACTAGGGGTGCTTATCGAGCGGATTGGGCGGATAATTATACTTAACGATTATCGACTTTTAAATATACTAATTCACTAGCCAACCAATAAGATAACAGTTAGTTTGGTATCGGATTAACAATTAATGGACGGTTATCGGGCGGTGTATCTGATAAATCTAAGAAACAATAAAATACCTAACGGTTATCGATATGTCCTCCATTTCGTCACTTACTAAGTTGTTTGTATATATTGTTGTTCATCTATTTATCAATCGTTTAGGCTTCTTGAGTTTTTTCATACAATTTTTTTTAATAGGTTATAACATAGAATCAAATGAAAATTTTCTTCTAAACCTAAATTGCATGTAGAAAATTTGTTCATGAAAATTGAGAATTCAACTCAAGTTTTGATTTTTATAACTTCAATTGATTATAGAGTGATCGTTTGAGCTATTGTAATGATCCTCATGGTTGATTAGCGTTTCTTTTACATATTTTTCATATCTTACCCCTTTCCTTACCTTCTGTATGTTATTTGTGATATGTGGAGATGGATGAAGGATTTCTGAGGTGATCGAACGAGTACTTGATGAGTTTTTTAGTTTTAAAAGTTTGAAAGTTTGAGCAAAGTCAATATTGCTCGTTAAAGAGCTCAAAATTGAATTCAAACAGTTTTATTAGGTCCAAAAAGTGTTTTTTGACTTAGTGGGATGATACGAATTCTGAGGTGTTTGAAAGTAATTTGGGTCATTGATTGAATTTTTGAAGTTTAAGGAATTTAAGGTTGGTCACGGTTAATTTTTTATCAAGATGATCTTGAATCGATGATTTGATCATTCCAACAGGTTTGAAATGTGATTTCTAGTCAATCTGCATATTTGATTTATATTCGTGAGATTTTGAACGAATTCTGAGAGTTCATTCAGAAAATTTGATAAGTTTGGCTATTGTTGTCCTTTGTTGTTCTGGTCGCATTTGCGGAGCTCCATCGCGTTTGCGGAGAAGGAGAAGTGGACCTTCTCATTCGATCACATTTGCAAAAGAGGAGAGGGGATTGGGTTGGGGTTAGGTTGCATTGGTCTATGCGTTGGCGAGAGGGTCATCACGTTCATGAGGGGTTAGGTCCGAGTCATGTCGCGTTCATGAGCGTGCATCGCATTCGCGGAGTAAATAGTCCATGGAGAATTTAAATCCTAAGTTTGAGTAAATCGTACTTGGATAGAGTATAAATCCTATTTTCGATCTTAGACTTCATAACTTGATTTTGGTAGATTTAGATCACGATTTGGGGCAATTCAAAAGAGGATTCTCGAGATTTTTTTTGTGAGGTATGATTCAACCTATAAATTGCGCATTCTCCACTCATCTATTATCGAATTAGTGATTTAATTAGTGTTTTGAATTGAAAAAAATGGAGAATTTAGGCCCAAAATGAGATTTATGTATTTCTTTGATTTGAGGACGATTAACGATTTATTTTAACTGTTTTTTGATGTGTGAGTTTTCAAGTCGGGTAAACTAATATTGAAAGAAATTTCCAAATTTGACATCAGGTCTCAAGGTTGACTATTTGACTTGATTTTTTAGCGAATTATTTTATGATAATATGGGTGTCTACAGACTTGTTTACTCACCTGGATTATATATTTTACTAGATTGGGACCGTCCAAAGGCTTTAAAGAAGGAAAAAACTATAATTTGACTTCTTAGACTCCTTTAAGACAAGTTAAGACTTTCTTTGACTCTTTATGAAATGTTAAGGGTCGTTTGGTAGAGTGTATAAGAATAGTACTGAATATGGTGTATTAGTAATACTGGGATTAGTAATTTAGTAGTGCTAGAATTAGTTATGCTGAGCTCATTTCTTATCTAGTGTTTGATATGATGTATTGAAAATAACATGCATCACTATATTTTTAAAAATATATTATTTGTTTACAAAAGTATCCTTCATATTTTATAGTTTTGTGTACTTTCTTTACAAAGCTTTGTTATTCATTCTTAAGACTGTGAAATAATTTTTTTTCTATTTTCATGACTTAAATTATTTGAAGGAAATTTTCATAATAATAAATTGGAAAGAAGTTATTCGTCAATTTTTATTATTGAGCTCCAAATTTTTATTGACGTTTTCAAATAAAAATTAATCATTTTCGAGTTGTGGTTAATTTGCTTTAGATTATTTCTTATAGTGATAGGTTTTTAAGCTTATACATTTTATGTTGATTAAAGTAGGTTGAGTGGTTCAGTTTTTTTTTTCTAAAATTTGAAAATTTTAATAGTAAATGATGATCAAGTGGGCTAAAAAAATGAGCATGGATACATGAAAAAAATTGGAGTCATAACTAATAATTGTTTTAGACTTATTCGAATGGAACTTAGCTATGTTAGCAAAAAAAATGAAATGCTAGTCTTCTTATTATGCATTAAAAATACATTTTTAGCAATAGAAAATTTTATTTCTAGTAATTATTTTAGACCTAAGAGAAATTTTGCGGCATGATTATAATTAAAATTTTATTAAGTGTCCTCAAATATAATTTTTTTAAAGATAATTTCTTACAAATTATTTTTCGCGTATAATGTGGGTACTATGCTAGTATAAATATAAAGCATGAAAATCAAGAAAATAAACAACAACTTAGAAAGAATATATAAAAGGTTTAAGGAGAAAGAATATATAAAAGGTTTAAAGAGAACTTGAGGGTATTCTTGTCTTTATCCATATTTATCATATGTATTAAAACCTATGTATTATTAATACCATGAAATATGATGTATTAGTTATACACTCTATAATATCAAATAGGGTGTATAATTAATACATGTATTAGTTATATATAGCCACAAAATTTTTAACAAATAAAATATTAAATAATATCATCCTTAATACATGTATTATTTATCCTAATACGTTGTGCCAAATAACCCCTTAGTGTATAACTTGATTGAACAAAGGGGTAATGAATAATAGAGTCCTGTATAAATGAAATGACGAGCATTTATATGGGTACCGATACCATGATAAAGATTATTTGAATATTTTACTTGTTTAAAATGATTATGTGGCTTGTGAGCATGCTTTAAAGGATGTGTAATGTATCTTGAATCATATACATGATAGTTGATATTTTACTCTCCTTGATGGATTAATAATTGGATTATGATAATATTTTGTGATAGTCGCTATTTTAGCTGTGTATTGAATTGATATAATTTTTTTGTACAAACTGAAAGGTTGAAAAGTGAGAATGAAGTAATAATGAATTGATTGACTTTTATGAGTTGTATATATCTTGAATTTGTATTTGTTATTTTGGGATAGGTCACTTGTATTGCATTTTATTGGGATCGGAGTGCACCTCTGCACATGTTATACAATTGGGATCTGAGTGCACATTCGCACTTCTTATACTATTGGGATTGAAGTGCACGTCCACACATGTTATACTATTATGATAGGAGATGCATAACTGCACAATATATATAGGGATCGAAGTTACATGTTTGCCTGATATATATATCTTATTAGTCCCCATGGGTTCTGACTAATCGAGAAAGGAAATGAGTATATACACAAGATATGCATTGATGTATGTGTCATCTTTATATGTTATCAGTTGAAATATGTAAAGTTTATGTGTTTAAGTGTGAGAACATGGCTTGTTTCTTACCCGATGATTGACTAGAGTCAGATATTATGCTAAACTAATTGTTTTATCTTTAGTTGCTAGTCCGGGTCTTTTATAAAGGTGATTTCGATTCTTGTAATTTAGTACTAAATAGGAAAATATAGAACTGGCCCTCACTATCACTTCATGTTAGGGTCTGTCAATAATGCTACTGAGTACACATATTCTCTTGTACACACTCTTGCTTTCTGCACCTCTATTTTATATGTTCTGAGGCCGGCATCTGAGTACACATGTTCTCTTGTACACACCCTTGCTTTCTGCACTTCTATTTTGTAGGTTGTGAGGTCGGTACTAGCGGTAGGTGATCTTCGAATCGAGTTGGTGTTTATTGAAGTCTTAAAGGTAACTGCGTTGTTGATCCGCAGTGCCTAGACTTCTTTATCTTGTATTTATTATTGTCTTTACTTTCCGGATAATGTAGTACATTTAGACCTTATTCACGTATTATAGAATCTTGTACTCATGTCATTTAGTCTTGAGATTTTGATTGTCGTTATTCCACATTTTCATCTGATCTTATAAGTTTGGTTTTAAGACTTATTCTATTTCGTAAATTGCTTTATTTGTTTTGTCAATTATTGAATCAATTTAGGCTTGGCTTATCTCTCGATAGGATTGGGATAGGTGCCATCAAAAACTTCAATTTTTGAGTCATGATAACTTGACATTATAGCATGGTTCATCGATCTCATGAGTATAAGTTGTATCTAATAGAGTCTTGCGAATCAGGGCCGAGACATCTGTTACCAATCTTCGAGATGCTATAGGATATTAGAAAAAATCTATTATTTCTTTCTTTTCATGCGTACTTGATTCCATCAATTACTACATCTCTTTGTTTCATTCTCTCATATACAGATGACGAGGAAATGAGTTACTATTGCTAGAGATCAGGAGCCAACACATATTGCTCGAGTCGTGGCATGCAGGAGAGGCAAAGGTCGAGGTAGGGGCATATTTTGGGATGCAGCATTGGCTAGATCAAAAGCAAAGACAGTTGCTCATGTCTAAGTCAGAGCAGAGTCTCCCGAGGTTGAGTATGATCCAGACGATGATCAGGTTCATGATGAGGAGGTAAGCCTAACTCAAGCACCACCTAGATTTGTGGCTACTCTGGTCTTCAAGACACCCTTGTCTGTATGCAAGGCCTACTTAAGGGTATCACTTAGGCTAGTATCTTGATTGGTACTCCAGACGGTTCTTACACTAGGACAAGGGGACAGACTCCTAATCAACATGCAGTTCTAGGTTTTCAGAGCCCAACGGGTTAACCAACTGCTATGATAGCTTCTATATTTGGGGGTATGACCTTTCTAGCCATTGGAGTACCTCCAGCTTCTAGGCCTGTTATGTATGATAATGAGCATAGAAAGTTTGAGATTTTCATGAAGATGGATCCACCCCAATATTTTCCTATTTACCCGTGTTTGGTTAATCAAAAAAATTGAAAAATATTTTTCTCCCTACCAAACATACCCACAATCTAAAAAAATTATCATTTTGGACAGCTAAAGCATATCAAAATCGTTGTGGACTGTCCAACATAATAAGTATATTTATATCTTACTAGTTAAATGTACGTGCATTGCACGTGTCTTCTGTGTATATTAATAATTTTTTAAAGTTATTTGTTGTAAAGTAGATAATAAACACCCTTCGAAATATTCACACGAAAGGAGTACAAATTTCTAAAACAAATTAAAGAATAAGGAGTTCTAACTGTCTAAGACTGTATTTGCTTCTGACTTATTTTCTCTCAATTATTTTTGAAAAAAATGAAATAGAATAAATGTATAAAATTAATCGGCTATAAAGTTTTTTCCTACTTCAAAAACTTCTCTTGTGTCGGAGGCTTATCGAAAACAACATCTAGTATGCACTTGTTTAAGGGGGTATTTAATTATCTGTAAAATTTAAGAGCTAAAGTCAGTTATGCAGCCAAGTTTAGGGGGAGGTTTATGTATTTTCTCTTAATTTTTCAACTCTAATAATTTTTGAAAAAAATATATGTAATTTATTGAAGTCTTAAATATTAAGAAAATAATTATTTTACGTTATTATGTCAATGAATATAAATTTTTCCAATAAATTAGATAATGTTATTACAAATGTAAAATAAACCTAAGAAAAAGTAAGGCATTTAAAAAAAGATTGTTTTCCTCAAACAAATACTAAGTGACAAAATAAATGTATTCATTAAATTAAATTAATTATTTTTTGACAAAGTAGGTCCAATTCAATAACACTATGAATAGTTATAGATGCTTATTTATAATGAAGAGGGAGGCTTTCAAGACACCACTTGAACCCATGAGAGGAACTCTTCCTTTATGATCCATAGAAGAATCATTAACTCATTTTTTCTCATCAATTTCTACTGATTCTTCTACTCTCTTTATCGTATCCATTTTTTTGGCTAAAAAACTCACTAAAAAAGATATATTAGTACTAAAGAGCGTATTGGATGATTCACAACTTAAAGTAATAAATCAATTTACATTTGAAGACACCATATTTGTCATCGACAAGTTTGACCTCACTACACATTTGGTTCAAAATATGTAAAGCACATAAAAACAGATATATAACGTCAAATCACAAAGAAAAGAGCCTCATGAGTACAATAATTAAGTATCACGATTGCACAAATAAGTAATAGATGATTGACAAAGAAGTTTACATTACTTCTTTTATCAAAGTATTTGTCTATATAATTTGGGAAAGAATGAAAGTTTTAATTACACAAAGAAAAGATTTTTTTAAGTGCACAAAGAAGATTTAAAGTGGGCAAAATTGGAGAGAAAAATAAAATTATCGATCTCCTCTATTTTGTTAAGCAATTTCTCGTATGATACATCATTAAAATCATCAGGGTATCATGCGAAAACTAATAATTATAAATTATGGAGACGATAAATCAGATAAAAGAAATATATACTAAAAAATATATTATTGATATAATTTGATCAAGTTATGATACAAAATCAAGTAAAGTAGGCAATCCGCAATAATACATCAATATAATATTATATATATCGGCCACAGCTAACACTCGTTCACTTTGAGAAGCTTTATGCATCCAGGCATGCGCGAAGTACCAATATTGTAATCGTCTCATACGATGTGAACTATCACATTGTAACGACCGAATTCATCATTATTTTAGAAATAGCAATATCACAATTTTCGGGAGTGATTAAAAATATGTTTTTAAATTAAGAGGGGTTGACGTGACAGAAAATTTACAATTTTTAAAATTTGTTCAGGCTGACGTCACTCTGCTATAGCGAGATTTATTCCGCTATAGCGCTACTGCTGTAGCAGACGGCTGTCCGCTACAGCGGAATGACGGGAGGTAGTAGCTCAGTTACGCAATTTTAATAAAAGAACTTCTCCTCCTTAGTTGGAAAAGGTACGAGGGTTACTCCAAGAACCCTCCTAGGCTGCTCCAAGGCTTGGGAGTCATAGGGAGGAGGGATTCCGGCTAAAAGAATGCAAAATCATAGATTTGGGCTTGTCAATCGTCAGGGAATGCCTTCAGGAGCCAGAAAATGCATCGTGCAGCTGCTTGGCGCCCAGGTAGGCTAGGTTCTTTCTATTGAGTAGATTGACCTGTTTTCATTTTTATATTATTGTATAGACGAAAAGGAGAGCTCATGATTAGGCCTTCGGGCACGGAATCTGGAGGATTGTTGTAACACCCCAAAAATTCAAAGCTAAGACCCAAACTATTTCCATGAGTGTCATGATCAATTCTCTAGTGTGGAAAGTATTTTCGATGCGAATCATGTTAATAAGAAACTCCTATCAACAAGTTAAGTTGAAAGCACCTCAACCAAAGAAGTTTTCATGTAAGATTAAATTAGGGTAAACTTCAAACGATCATAACTCCTATAATATAAAGAGTTAGGTGGCCTATGACCCACCAAATTAAAGGTCTTCGAGTCTTTTTTTGAATGCCATCGACCTCGCATTCATCCAAGTTCGGAGTAAAATATTATCATCAGTTTACCAAGAAGACGTCTGTCTGAACAGAAGTCCATCGAATTTTGCAAGTTAAAAGAAAGAGAAAACGGTCCGTTTTCTGGGAAAATGGTCCATTTTACCAACCTTTTCCAGGACCAGAAACTCCAAATTTCAAGGAGTTAAAACGCTCAATAAAATGGTCCGTTTGTGGCCAAAACGGACCATTTTGGCGACCATTTTGGACGCGTTTTTCCTTCCTAGACCAATCTGGATTTGGTTTGGTGTTGCCTATAAATAGGACCCCTAGGGTATTTTCATCACATTTTCTTTTCAGTACTTTTCTTTAAATAAGTTAGTTTTCTCTCAAGTCAGTTTCAAGGAGAAAAAGAGCGTTCTTCTCCAAGTTCAACCTAGGGCTTCCTTCTCCAAAGCTTCAGAACTCCTTCACTAATTCAAGAATCATCTTCTACCAGGTATGTGGGTATTCAGTAAGGGTTTAGTTCGCCCTTATGCCCAATGTTTCATATTTTCATATGATTTTACAAGTTGTAAAACTAGGGTTCTTACCCAATCATGCTAAATTTTACAGAATACAGTCCTTATGATTCCTACATAATTTATGTCTTATTTTAGAAGATTTACACCATGTTTTCAGTGACTTGCATGAGCCTTTACAAGAACTTTAAGAAATCGAGAATTTAGCCTAAAATTATAGTATTTTCATGAGAATGGATTTTCTTCAGAATTTGACCTAAATTACTTTTCAAGCATGAAATTAGGCAGTTTTCAGTCTACAGGTTTTCTTCAAAACTTCTCATGAGTTAACTTCTTTTTCAGAGCTCAGCTCAGATTGTCAGCATTCAGTCTATATAAGTATGCATGATTTTCAATCTAGTTATTTTAGTAAGAAAAAACTATGCATGATTTAGCAGGCTTCAGCTTACCTTCAGTATGTTTTACAAGAATATGTTTTAAATATAGACCTTCAAGACATGCCATCAATAATGATGAACTTAGTAAGTTTCGTGATTAGCATGGTATCCAGATATTCCATCAATGATTATGAACTTAGTAAGATTCATGATTAGTATGACATCTAGATATGTCCACATGCTTTATGAATAGTTTTCAGTTATGCAGTCTTTCATAAATCATTCAGTTTAGTTAAATTCTGATGCAGCATTCCAGAGCTCCAGTTTTAAAAGAGCTATTAGAATTCAGTTTGGGAGTAGTACTTAGCACCGAGTTGGACTAAGGTTCAGCGTACCTAAAGTCCCAGAACTACGTGCCATCATAGGTTATTTAGCCCCTCAGTTGGGCCTCAGGACTAGTGATCACATCAGCCATGCCTTTATACCCTGGCAAGGTATATTGGGTCCTCTCGATGGGACGTATACATCGAACTCCACATTTAGCTCACGTGGTTTATGTCGGTTAACAGAGTCTCCTACAGAATTAGACTCAGTAGTTATGTACTAGGACCTCAGTTCAGTTTTACAGTTTTTAAATTACATTTTTTAGAATATCCTTACATGTCAGATTTTGTGCATATTATATTTGGGCCTGAGTACTACAAATGCAACTTACAGTTTTTAAATAGCTCATCAGTATTTTCAGCATGCTTTGTATCACATAGTCTTATCTCACAGCTTACCACCTAGAAATAGTTTATACTCTTCAGTAAAAGAGGCCATGTTTTATAGCGTTGACTTATGCATACTCAGATATCCATACTTAGTCCAACTTTCAGTTATGTTCTAGCATATACATGTTTTCTCATGTTTTTAAAGTTAGTGCATTATCTCACATGCTCAGTACATTCAAAGTACTGATCGCATACCTTTTTGTGCTGCATCCTTTTGATGATGCAGGCTTTAGTGCTAGCTTCCAGAATCATGCTCCGACAAATCACAGCTTCCAGTCAGCAAGGAATGAGTTCTCCTTTTTTGGGAACTCCAGTCAGTTAGTAGTTATAGTGGTTATCTCAGTTGTTATACATTGATGAAAGATAGTTGTGGGTCATGTCCCGGCTAACCATAGTCAGTGTTAGTAGAGGCTTCATAGACAGTCAGTCAGTCAGTTATATTAGTTTTTCAAAAGAGTTGTATTTCAGTTTATAAAACTTCAGTTTATTACAGTATTCTTTAAGAGCTCATCATATGTTTCAGCTTCCGCATAATATTCTTCAGTTTATCTATTTCTATCTTGTTGCTCATAAATCATACCAGCAAGAAGGGTTATCTTGGGATCACTTGTGATCTCAGGTCCCATGTTACATCTAGGGCATAGGCTCGGGGCGTGACAAACTTGGTATCAGAGCACAGAATTCAAGTGTCCTAGGGTGTCTGTGAAACTGTGTCTAGTAGAGTCTTGTGGAATGATATGAAGACGTCTGTACTTTTCTTCGAGGGGATACATGGTATTTAGGAAATGTTTCCCTTTGTTCATACTCCAGATCATGCTGTAAAGTTGTTCCTTCAGAAACTTATGCAGATTCATGCGTTGATCCAATTCCTCTAGTCATGCCTCACCTTCAAAGTAGTGAAGATAGTGTAGTTCAGATCCTTGACAGTGAGATGATCTCAGATAGAGCCATCAGAAAGTTAATAGACTGCACAAGGGCTTGACAGGAGCCTACTAGTGCATTAAAGTCTACCAATCCAATGGCACGTACCATTTTCCACTCGTGTAGTTAAGCCTACAGTTGAATGTGCTCTCAGACCCTCTTCTAGAAACTTTACTATGAATGGTGCCTTATCTAAAAAGTATGGTTTTCTAAGCTTTTGGGTAGTACAATCACTTAAGAGTGACTGTGATTGAGATGTTATGGGCGATAAGTAGCAAAATGACCCCAGAGCTAGGTGTATGGATTCATAAGTATAATAGTCATAAGATTGGGATAGTGATGGACGGACGTCTATATCCATTGTCATCTTAGAGCATATATGAACTAGGTCAAGAATATCCCTTAATGGTAGGAGGGTAGATGTGTACCCAGAATAGTATGTTATGGTATGATGTTCAGAAGATTATAGATAGACGATGTTGAGTCTCTTAGTATGGTTTTAATGCAGTTGATTTTGGTGGATTTGAACTTAGAGATGTGATGTTAGTAGATGAATAATCAAAGGCCAGATTACTAAGTGTTAGAAAAAGTGGTTAGGTGCACCAGTAAGAGTATGAGTCCTCTTGATAACCCTAAGGGTAAAGAGAAAGCTAAGAGACGTCTCATAAGAAGACCTAGCAAGGGTTTAGCATCTTCAGTTATAGCCTATTGAGGAGAGTTTAGCATCCAGAAATACAGAGATTCCTAAACCTTACAAGAGTTAGTTATTATAGACTAGTTTAGGAGAGAGATCCACAGACTTAGAGGGGTGACATTTGATCTAAGGGGGAGATGATAGGATAAAGAACCAAGTCGAGTCTTGCGACTCAACTAGTATAGAACTCTATAAAGGGCTATGATGGGATATCGATCCAGCCTTATTTCAGTGAATTTCCTAGCACTTCAGTCAAAATAACACTATATTCAGATGTATTTGTGTCGTACTCATGAACAAGTTCATGCACTTCATACAGATTCACATTCATACTCATCTCCTAGAACAAACAGAAATTTGCTCCAGACAGCGATTCCAGTTTTATTATATGATTCTATAAATCTCAGCTTTATGCCATGAGACTCGTTATATATGTAAACTCATGCCTCACAGTATGCTCAGTTCTATGTACTCAGTCCAGTCTTCAAGATATGCCTTGATAAATAGTGAAACCATGTTACATCATGTATATGCTCAGACCAGATTTCTTGAACAGTCTATGCTTATGATTTCCTTACTTTAACAATGCCTCATATGTCCAAAATGTGAGTCACTCAAGCCTTTGCACTTAACTTCTCAGACCTTATTTTGAGTGGCTAAATCACGGTAAGTATAAGTCAAGACTGATCAGTATTCCTACATGCATGATGCTCATGCTCCCACTCTATTCCTTCAGTGATCTTGGCTTATGTTGTCATAGGTGTTAGTTGAGGAAGCTAAGTAGTAGTTTAGATGGAAGTATTGGATTTTTTCCTTGATGTATTGGTTCCACCTTAGATAGTAAGTGTGGAAAACATGCAAGGTAAGGATTATTCCTATGTAATAAATAGATGAGGAATTTTTGTATGTCTCATTGTAGAAGTTCTTGAAGTTGCAGCTTCCAGATATGCTAGGGAAGAGGAGAAGTCTCAGGTAGTGTTAGCTATTGAGAAGCCATAATATGATCATAGTGATAGGCTTGAATGTTGTGATGGAATACATGTAGGCTTTTGCCTTGGGTGACTAGTGACCCATTGATTAGAACTCAAGGTTAGTTGATTTTTGTGATAAGAAGGAAAATCACTCTTGGGAGATAACTCCAGATGCAAGAGATTTAGTCGAGATAGAGCATCTATATATGCATTGATGAGAATTTAAGTTGCAAAAGGTAAGCATGGTATTCAGAGAAGTTGGTATAGTTAAAAAGGGTGTTCCTAAGCTTAAAAGTTATTGACTGTATTGTGTAAGATGGGAATAGTCTTGTTCTTACTCCCTGCTCAGAATGCTCATACTTTATGTCTAATAGCTTCAACTAGCAAGATAGTAGACCCCTCATATCAGATCAGTTCAGACCTACCGATAATCATTATGAAGGCCATAAGGCCCTAAGATCAGTTCAGTTCATGCTAGTAAGCTCAGTATAGAAGAGAATAGTTTTCTTGTACAGTTACTCCTCTCAATTGACTATAATTTCTAATAATGTGTTCGTTCTTTATGAGTTTCAGCTAAGTCCCTGCTCTCACTCCAGACCAATTATCATGTTGGATATTCAGTTTCATGTACTATCAGTTGTTCTCATGCCCTCAGTATGCATACATGCCTCATGAGTTCAGCTCAGTCTATATTTCAATTAGAAATCAGTTTCATGTCAGTACTCCAGCTTTTAAAACTCAGTTGGTGGGATTGCAGATCTTCCCCCACCACCTCACCCTAGTTAGTCTTCATTCGAGGACGAATGATCCCAAAGGGGATATATTATAACACCCTGAAAATTCTAAGCTAAGACCCAAACTATTTCCATGAGTGTCATGATTAATTCCCTAGTGTGAAAAGTGTTTTCGATGTGAATCATGTTCATAAGAAACTCCTATCAACAAGTTAAGTTGAAAGCACCTCAACCAAAGAAGTTTTCATGTAAGACTAAATTAGGGTAAACTTCAAATGATCATAACTCCAAGAATATAAAGAGTTAGGTGGCCTATGACCTACCAAATTAAAGTTCTTCGAGACTTCTTTCCAACGCCACAGACCTCGTGTTCATCAGAGTTTGGAGTAAAATGTTATGATCATTTTACCAAGAAGACGTTTTTTGACCAGAAGTCCATCGAATTTTGAAAGTTAAAACGGAAGAGAAAACGGTCCATTTTTGGGAAAATGGTCCATTTTATGGGAAAACGGTTCATTTTACCAACCGTTTCCAGGACCAGAAACTCCAAAATTTCAAGGAGTTAAAACGCTCAAGAAAATGGTCCGTTTATGGCCAAAACGGACCATTTTGGCGACCATTTTGGATGTATTTTTCCTTCCTAGACCAATCCGGATTTGGTTTGGTGTTGCCTATAAATAGGACCCCTAGGGTATTTTAATCATGTTTTCTTTTCAGCACTTTTCTTTAAATAAGTTAGTTTTCTCTCAAGTCAGTTTCAAGAAGAAAAATAGCGTTCTTCTCCAAGTTCAACCTAGGGCTTCCTTCTCCAAAGCTTCAGAACTCCTTCACTAATTCAAGAAGCATCTTCTACTAGGTATGTGGGTGTTCAGTAAGAGTTTAGTTCGCCCTTATGCCCAACGTTTCAGATTTTTATATGATTTTACAAGTTGTGAAACTAGGGTTCTTGCCCAATCATGCTAAATATTACAGAATTCAGTCCTTATGATTTCTACATGATTTATGTCTTATTTTAGAAGATTTACACCATGTTTTCAGTGACTTGCATGATCCTTTACAAGAACTTTAAGAAATCGAGAATTTAGCCTAAAATTATAGTATTTTCATGAGAATGGGTTTTCTTCAGAATTGACCTAAATTACTTTTCAAGCATGAAATTAGTCAGTTTTCAGTCTACAGGTTTTCTTCGAAACTTCTCATGAGTTAACTTCTCCTTCAGAGCTAAGCTCAGATTATCAGCATTCAATCTATATAAGTATGCATGATTTTCAATCCAGTTATTTTAGTAAGAAAGAACTATGCATGATTTAGCAGGCTTCAGCTTACCTTCAATATGTTTTACAAGAATATGCTTTAAATATAGACCTTCAAGACATGCCATCAATAATGATGAACTTAGTAAGTTTCGTGATTAGCATGGTATTCAGATATTCCATTAATGATTATGAACTCAGTAAGCTTCATGATTAGTATGACATCTAGATATGCCCACATGCTTTATGAATAGTTTTCAGTTATGCAGTCTTTCAGAAATCATTCAGTTTAGTTAAGTTCTTATGCAGCATTCCAGAGCTCCAGTTTTAAAAGAGCTATTATAATTCAATTTTGGAGTAGTACTTAGCACCGAGTTGGACTAAGGTTCATCGTACCTAAAGTCCCAGAACTACGTGCCACCGTAGGTTATTTAGCCCCTCAGTTGGGCCTCAGGACTATTGATCACATCAGCCATACCTTTATACCCTGGCAAGGTATATTGGGTCCTCTCGATGGAGCGTATACATCGAACTCCACATTTATCTCACGTGGTTTATGTCGGTTAACAGACTCTCCCACAGAATTAGACTCAGTAGTTGTGTACTAGCCCCTCAGTTCAGTTTTACAGTTTTTAAATTACATTTTTCAGAATATCCTTACATGTCAAATTTTGTGCATATTATATTTGGGCCTGAGTACTACAGATGCAACTTACAGTTTTTAAACAGCTCATCGGTATTTTCAGCATGCTTAGTATCTCATAGTCTATATATCTCATAGCTTACCACCAAAAAATATTTTATACTCTTCAGTAAAAGAGGTCATGTTTTATAGTGTTGACTTATACAATCTCAGATATCCATACTTAGTCCAGCTTTCAGTTATGTTCTAGCATATACATGTTTTCTCATATTTTTAAAGTTAGTGCATTATCTCACATGCTTAGTACATTCAAAGTATTGATCGCATACCTTTTTGTGTTGCATCCTTTTGATGATGCAGGTTTTAGTGCTAGCTTCCAGAATTATGATCAGATAAATCGCAGCTTCCAGCCAGCAAGAATGAGTTTTCCTTTTCTGGGAACTCCAGTCAGTTAGTAGTTATAGCGGTTATCTCAGTTGTTATACATTGATGAAAAATAGTTGGGGGTCATATCCCGGCTAACCATAATCAGTGTTAGTAGAGGCTTCATAGAAAGTCAGTCAGTCAGTTGTATCCGTTTTTCAAAAGAGTTGTATTTCAGTTTATAAAACTTCAGTTTAGTACAGTATTCTTTAAGAGCTCATTATATGTTTCAGCTTTCGCATAATATTCTTCTGTTTATCTATTTCTATTTAGTTGCTCATGAATCATGCCAGCAAGAAGGGTTATCTTGGGATCACTTATGGTCTCAGGTCCCGTGTTACGTCTAGGACGTAGGCTCGGGGCGTGACAATTGTTGTGGTTGAACTGTTTGAAATTTGAAAATGGTTGAGTTGAGATAATGTGTTGTCATATTCTGGGTCGTTTATAATTATTATGTAAGGTATGATGATAGGATTCAGGGAGTAGGGTGTCGGAAAGGTTTGGTGAACCAAAAATGCTATGGATAATTAATTGCCTAGTTAGAGGGAGTTTTCACAAATTATTAAAGAGGTAGAATAACAAGAATGGTTGAATTACTAAGGTTATGGGAGGTCTCCCCCACATTGTATCTGTCTTAGGAGAAGGTTCAAGAATGGATGTATTTACTAGTTATGTGTTCATGGGTTGAATGAGGATTCAGTCTTCGGTGGGGATTCAAGGTTGAGTTTATGTAACCGGGGTTGGGTAGGTGATGGTTATTGATTTCTCAATATACAATATGTGATCATGTACTATCGCTTAGTATTGTGTGACTTTGCATGCTTAGGGAATGAGATTATGAATGTCTACTTATTCGGTTATCAGTCTTGAGAAATGAACTTGTTTTGTTGCTTGTTGGTTTACAAGTATGCTTTTGTTCATTATATGTTGATTGATTAGATTTGGTGCGACATTCGGTTGGCTCGGGTACCACGCCTGGTACAGGTTACATATTGATTGGCTCGGGTATCATGCCTGGTATGAGATACCTTTTGATTGGATCGAGTACCATGCCTGGTATAAAATTCATAATGGTTGACTCGGGTACCACACTTGGTACGAGTTTGATTTACTTGTATTGATTGTATTCTGTCGATTTTTCCATGAGTGGACTGGATTGTATTCCTGAATTGTGATTATTGCATAGGGTCCATGAGAGGTTGGGTGATTACATTTTAATGTGAGGTTGGCCTTAGTGTAGATCAGAATTGCATGTTGAACACATAAGTGGTGTCCAAGGAATCCTTATTTAGTCCGAGTTATGTAAAAAGAGATATATGTTTGTTATCACCAAAAATTATCAATATCGGTTAGATTTGTTGCGTGCAGTTGATAAGCTAAGAAAGAGACTTGGGGTCTAGTTATAATGTTGGCTATTGTTACTTGTCGAGTATGACCCTCAGGGTCATTGGAGCATTTTGTACTAGTAGGTGGTGGTACGATGAATGTGATCTACGTCACCAGGTAGTGGGATTTACTCTGAGTTGTTGAGTCATAATGATTGACTGGGGTAAGGGAATGATAGTCCGAGTATGGGTATAGATGTCGGGAAATGATAAGTGTGACTTGGGAAGTCTAAGGGTTAGGGTGACTTGGGAATGTCCTAGGACTTAGAGCATAGCGTCTCATAGTTGTAGTGCCCCGAACTTAAGATACACGTGCAACTCGTAAACGTGAAGGAATCATTATGAATCAAGAGTATAAGGTTGTGAATTGATAATTATACAAAGGGACGCTTTTTATACTAAGCCATTTGAAGTTATATACCAAGGTTATAGACCAAAGGGAGACTTGGAACAAAAGTTCAAATTGAAGGATTCACTACGGTGGACTATTTCAAGTAAGCTAGTACAAGGTCTTACTTGTAACGGGTATATCTCCTAATATAAACTGATTTACAGGTCCTATGACATATCAAATTAAAGGTATTTGAGTCTAGTTTGCAACTCAATAAACCTCTTGTCCATACGAGTTCGGAGTAAAAGGTTATGCACATTTTACTACAGACACGCACACTGCCCAATCACTGCGGGACATGTGGCAGCCTTGGGTAAGTCGGTCAAAAGTGGTGTATTTATATTGAAACTTTGGGATTTCATCTCCCATACATATCAGAACATAAGGGTCCTGCTTAACACTTGTTTTCTTCAGTTCTTATTCATCTCAAGCCCTCCCTAGCCTAAGGTAAGTGAATTCCTTCAAGAATCAAGTGTATTTTTCATCGTAGGTCACGGAAACATACTTAGTCAAGTGTTTTTTTGAAGGAAAAGGTGTTGTTCTTGAAGATAAAAAGGGTGAAGGGATTGTATTCTTATTGATAAATGTATGGCTGCTGTTCTATCCCTATAAATATGACTCTAAGAGTTGTTTTAAGTATAGATTACGAGTAGGACTCACGGGATGGTGAAAGGAAGCCGTGAGTCCATGTTTTGCCCATTGTAACTAATATATTTGGTGAGGAGGCAGTATGTAGAGGGATATAATGGTTGTAATGTTGAATAAACTAGGTGTGTATTGTGGTGTATTGAGGCAGCAAGCTTGCTGTGATAAGGAGGGACGCTAGGTATAGCAAACACGATTTCTATGGCTCTTGCAAGCTTGTCCCTCGTCAAGTGTTTGATAAAATGCCTAAATGGATTGAGGATGTTGTTTATATGTTATTTGGCTTTCTATCACTGTATTAAATGTTATAATTCTCTCCCAACTTAATCTATGAGATTAAAGGGTCATTTAAACGCTACTAAATAAAGAACTCCCGAGGCGGTATTTAAAAGTCGAGGGGTCAAGTTTATGACCTTGTTTGGGATATGGAATGGGCTGCATATTGTAAGGAATTGATGGAGGGATTAATATTGACTTCATAGGTGGTCGTAGTTCAGGTTATAAGGGGAAAAGAGAGAGGTGGGATGATACCCCATTTAACTATCTTATTTGCTAAGCTTGTCGCTCGTAAGCTATTATCATCTTCCCGACCTCGCCATATTTCTTGGTTAGTTTCTTATACTATTGAATATGTTGTTATGTCATAGATAAGGAGTGTTTGACGGGAACCAATGATGCTACATAAGGGAGAGAGAGTCTCGAAGTAAGGTATGTAAAGCTAAAACCTCTTGTCGCCATCAAGGTACGAGCTAGAGTCACATGCTCCTCCTATAAAGGTCGTCATAGATTATATGCTTCTTGAAAGAAAAGCTTAATTCTATTATAGGTCTCTCTCAAGTGTAGTTCTAAACCTATAGAGTTATAGTACTCATATCTAGTCAAAGAAGTCACATGTTTCACACGATCATACATGTGTTCAGTTGAAACTCTTAGAAGTTACAGAGCATATATATCACAAACTTAGAGGAATTAACTGGCCACAAAATAGACCTAAGTATATAAGATCACATAGATATATGATTCTTCAGCTAAAAGAAAGTAATCAATATTCAGATAACGAGTTATATGATTTATAAGTTTCCTACTATGAGCCTTTACAAGCAAGACGAGATTATAGCCTACTCTGCAGCGTGGGGTGGGTATCACTAGGGCCACTACGTGCGACGCTATTCTGTGCACAGAATTCAAACATAGTCAGCTGGAACTTCCTGTCGTGGATTCCCTGACTATACAGGCCTGCGGGCAGACCTTACAGAAGCCCTAGAGGGCGTACCTTGACAGACCACGTTATCCAGACTGTGAAATTTCACACATGGTTGTGATAGTTGGCTACAGATGCCAAACTGGTGTCACCGATCGCCGACAGAAGGCCATCTTGTGACTTCCTGACAGTTAGTATTACATAAAGAGTAGATAAATTATGTAAAAGGGTAAAGATGTCACCTAGGCAAATTCTAGGGATTTTAAACATATGTAATTAAGTAGTGTATAAGACGTTATATAAGGACCTCTGATATTGGTCATTGTATTAGTTTCACTTTCAGTTTCAAATTACATTCCCTGTATGTGTATGCTTAGATTTTCCTATCTTTGATATGCAATTCAGTGAGCATTCTTACATGTCTACTTGTTATTCAGTCTTCTTTACATACCAGTACATGTTTCATATGTACTGACGTCCCTTTATTTTTGGGCGCTGAATTTTATGAATGCAGGCTCAGGTACTCAGGCTAGCATACATCCACGGTAGACCAGTGCCTTCCCGTTGATCAGTTGGTAAGCTCCACCTCTCTCTGGAGCTATCAGATACCTAGGTCACATATTTTGGATTCATGTATATATCGTATGTTGGGTATGTCGGGGCCCTGTCCCGACTAGTTATTAGATTTTCAGTTGCAGACTCTTTAGAGGCTTCTTAGACATAGTTTTATTTCAGCTGTAGAGTTTGTCTAGTGGGCCCTTCAGTTATTTACGTTTTGGAATATGTAAACACATGTTGATGTCCATATTGTTTCTTATCAGTTTATAACTTTATCATGAGTTTAGTGTATATGTTTAGCAGGTTCTCGTATAACTCACTTGACGTCCGCCCCTCTTAGCTAGGGGCGTGACAAACTTGGTATCAGAGCATAAGGTTCAAGTGTCCCAGGGAGTCTAAGAAGCCGTGTCTAGTAGGACCTTCCTTATGAATGTGTTGCGCGCCCTATTTATAATTAAGGGACTACGCGGGCATTTAGGAATCTGACCTTCTATTAAAATCTAGATCGTGCAGTAGAGCTAAGTCATAGAAAGTTACTTCTGACTCACATTCTTCTTATTTGTGATACAGATCATGTCTACCAAAGATATGGATAATGTAGGCCATAGGGCCACTACCGGCACTAATCAAGAGGCCGCCACTATAGCTCATTCTCCAGTACTAGCAGATCAGACCAGGGCTCAAGATGTCTTGCCAAGTATTCAGGTGCCTAGAACAGAAGGGAATACAGGAGTTTCTACACCTCCAGTAGCATCAACAGCAGTTTCTACACTGCCTGTACCACCACCAGGTACCTCAGAGCAGGATCTTAGAGGAGCAATACAGTTGTTCACCCAGTTAGTAGCTGCTCAAGTCCAAGGACAGAATATTGCTACACGTAACACTATTCAGGGGGAGACTGCTGGATCCAGAGTTCGTGATTTCCTAAGGATGAATCCCCCGGTGTTTACAGGATCTAGTGTGAAAGAGGACCCTCAACAGTTTATAGATGAGATCAACAGAATCTTCAGGGTTATGCATATAGCTGAGACTGAGGCTGTGGAGTTGGCCTCCTATCAGCTAAATGATGTTGCCATTTCTTGGCATGAGATGTGGGTCGATTCCAGGGGCCCGGACGCCCCTCTAGCAGTTTGGGAAGAATTCTCGAGGGCCTTTATGGATCACTTTTTACCTTTAGAGCTTAGGGAAGTGAGGGTGGATGAATTTCTATCCTTATGACAGAATAACCTCAGTGTTAAGGAGTATAGCATGCGATTTACGCAGTTGGCCAGATTTGCTCCAGAGATGGCCTGCACCCAGAGGGCCAGGATGCATTACTTTGTGGGTGGCCTCGGAGATCATTTGATTGACTCTTGTGCGGTCGCTGCACTTAATAATGATATGGATATTGCTAGATTGATGGCGTATGCATAGCAGGTAGAGGATCGCATCCATGACCGTAGGGCAGAACGATCAGAAAGGGAGCAGAGTAAGAGGGCCAGGGCAGCTGGCAGGTATCACAGGAGTGACAAGGCTTCCTCCAGCAGAGGTCCACCTAGGCAGGCTCAGTCGGCATCCAGCTTCACAGCTAGTGCTCCAGCTCAGTCATCAAGGTCCAGACAGGATCAGAGTCAGACTTCTAGGGCACCAGGCCCTCACTATCAGAGAGGTACTGGTCGGGGATTACCACCTCGTCCTACTTGCAGACAATGTGGTCGTTCTCATTTCGGAGAGTGCTTATATGGCTCTACTGCTTGTTATGGGTGCGGATTTGAGGGTCACAAGATGCGTGATTTTCCTAGACTTAGAGCTGAGGGAAGGGGTGATAGATCACTGTCCACAGGCTCTACATGAGTATCCTCTTCTTCATCACCACCTTTATCTCGTGATCCTCAGGCACAGACAGGCAGAGGTACAGGTAGGGGTAGAGGTAGAGGTTCAGGTTCGGGAGCTGGCCCAAATCGAATGTATGCATTAGTAGGCCGACAGTATTTAGAGGCTTCCTCAGATGTGGTTACAGGTACCTTATCCATCTTTTCTTATGATGTTTATGCATTGATAGATCCAAGGGAGGCCTTGTCATATGTTACTCCATTTGTTGCTAAGAAGTTTGGAATAGAGCCAGAGTTATTACGTGAGCCATTTGCAGTATCGACTCCAGTAGGAGAATATATTATAGCTAAAAGGATCTACTATGGGTGTCTAGTAACAGTATGTGGCCATGATATGTTGGCTAACTTGATAGAGCTGGACATGGTTGATTTTGATGTCATTATGGGCATGGACTGGCTATCCTCTTGTTACGCTATAGTTGATTGTCGAGCTAAGGTTGCTCGATTCCATTTCCCAGGAGAATCAGTCTTGGAGTGGAAAGGGAATGTTGTGATGCCTAGAGGAAGGTTTATTTTCTATCTTAAGGCACAAAAGCTTATAACAAAAGGGTGTTTATATCACCTAGTCCATGTCGGAGACCTTGAAGCAGAGAAACGTATGTCAACTCTTCAGTCTGTACCCGTTGTGAATGAATATCCAGATGTGTTTCCCAATGAACTTCCTGGATTACCTCCGATTAGAGATATTGACTTTGGTATCGACCTAGATCCCGATACCCGGCCTATATCCATTCCGCCATATAGAATGGCACCAGCAGAGTTGAAAGAGCTAAAGGAGCAATTGAAAGATCTACTTGACAAAGGTTTTATTCGACCCAACATATCTCCATGGGGCGCTCCAGTGCTATTTGTACGTAAGAAGGATGGAACAATGCGAATGTGTATAGATTACAGGCAGTTTAATAGAGTGACAATAAAGAATAAGTACACCCTACCCAGAATAGATGATTTATTTGATCAGTTGCAGGGAGCTAAATGTTTTTCAAAGGTTGACTTAAGATCTGGTTATCACCAGTTGAGGATATGTGAGGTTGATATTCCGAAGACAACCTTCAGAACTAGATATGGGCACTTTGAGTTCCTTGTCATGTCATTTGGACTGACGAACGCCCCAACAGCCTTCATGGATATGATGAATAGGGTTTTCAAACCCTTTCTTGATATGTACGTGATTGTATTTATAGATGATATCTTGATATATTCACGTGATGAGGTAAATCATGCAGACCATCTCAGATCAATTCTACAGACTCTTAGAGAACACCAGATTTATGCCAAGTTTTCTAAATGTGAGTTCTGGGTGAACTCAGTGGCTTTTCTTGGCCATGTGGTCTCTAGTGATGCTATCAAAGTGGATTTTCAAAAGAGAGAGGTTGTGAAGAGATGGCCTCGACCTACCACTCCGATAGAAGTGCGTAGTTTCTTGGGGCTCACTGGTTATTACAGGAGGTTTGTGGAGGGATTTTCCTCTATTTTTGCCCCATTGACTAAATTAACACAGAAAGTAGCCAAATTTCAGTGGTCAGATGCTTGTGAAAGAAGCTTCCAAGATCTGAAAGATAGATTGACTACCGCTCCTGTATTGACCTTACCAGAGGGCACAAAAGGGTATGCCATTTATTGTGATGCTTCGGGTGTCGGCCTAGGATGCGTCTTGATGCAACATGGGAAGGTTATAGCATACGCTTCTCGATAATTGAAAAAGCATGAACAGAACTACCCCACACATGATTTAGAGCTTGCAGCAGTTGTATTCGCACTTAATATTTGGCGCCACTATTTGTATGGGGTACATGTTGACATATTTACAAACCATAAGAGTCTCCAATATATCTTCAAGCAAAAGGAGTTGAATTTGAGGCAGAGAAGGTGGCTAGAGTTGCTGAAAGACTACGATGCCAATATTCTCTACCACCCTGGTAAAGCCAACATTGTAGCGGATGCTCTCAGTCGTGTTTCTATGGGCAGCCTAGCACATTTGTCACCCGCTCAACATGAAGTAGCATGAGATGTTCACAGATTAGCCAGCCTAGGAGTTCGACTTCTAGATTCTGAAGATGGGGGTGTGGTTGTGCAGAACACTACAGAGTCATCATTAGTGGCGGTAGTGAAAGAAAAACAATATGATGATCCCTTATTACTCCAGTATCGAGAAGGAATCCGACAACAAAAAAATTTAGCATTTGAGATGGAGGGGGATGGTTCCTTAAGGTGCCGAGGAAGACTGTGTGTTCCTAATGTAGATGGTCTAAGACAACAGATAATGACTGAAGCACATTGTTTCCGGTATTCCATTCATCCAGGCTCTACAAAGATGTACCATGACCTTAAAGAGGTCTACTGGTGGAATGGCATGAAAAGGGATATAGCAGAGTTTGTAGCACAGTGCTCCAACTGTCAGCAAGTGAAAGTAGAACATCAAAGGCCCGATGGCCTAGCTCAGACTATGAGCATTCCAGTATGGAAATGGGAGGCCATTAACATGGATTTTGTTACAGGTTTGCCTTCCTCATTTCACAAGCATGACTGTATTTGGGTGATCATTGATCGATTAACAAAATCAGCCCACTTCTTACCAGTTAAGTCTACCAGTACCACAAAAGATTATGCCAAGTTATATATAAGAGAGATTGTTCGCTTGCATGGAATCCCAATGTCCATCATTTCAGATAGGGGTGCCCAGTTCACCTCACACTTTTAAAGGTCATTCCAGGATAGTTTGGGAACACAAGTGAACCTTAGCACCGCATTTCATCCATAGACGGATGGCCAAGTTGAGCGCACTATTCAGACACTCGAAGACATGTTGAGAGCATGCACTCTGGACTTTAAAGGCAATTGGGATGATCATTTGCCCTTGATAGAATTTGCCTATAATAATAGTTGTCACTCCAGTATTGGCATGGCTCCATTTGAAGCTCTTTATGGGAGACGATGTAGATCACCTATTGGTTGGTTTGATGTAGGTGAGACTCAAATATTAGGACCAGATCTTGTCCATCAAGCAGTTGAAAAGGTAAAGCTAATACAGGAGCGGCTGAAGACCACTCAAAGCCGACAAAAATCTTATTCAGATGTGCGGCACAGAGATTTAGAGTTTCAAGTTGATGACTGGGTATTCTTGAAGGTATCGCCTATGAAGGGGGTTATGCGATTTGGAAAGAAAGGTAAGTTGAGCCCTAGATATATTGGTCCTTATAGAATCCTAAAGAGGGTTGTCCAAGTAGCCTATGAGGTTGATTTACCTCCTGAGTTAGCAGCAATACATCCAGTCTTTCACGTGTCTATGTTACGTAAATGCTTAGCGGATCCTTCTCAAGTTATCCCTTTAGAGGGTATAGAGATCTTAGGAGATTTATCATATGAAGAAGTCCCAGTGGCCATACTAGATAGACAAATCAGAAAATTGAGAAGGAAAGAAATAGCTTCAGTTAAAGTCCTATGGAAAAGTCAGAATGTAGAAGAAGCCACGTGGGAAGCAGAGGCCGACATGAGGGGCAAATATCCTCACTTATTCAAGGAACAACCAGGAGGTTTTTAAAGTCATTACTCCTTTCATTCGAATATCAATTTTAGTCATATTTGTTAATACTATTTTATCAATATCCTAAATGTTCAGGTACTTGATACGTGCCTATGATTCAAGAGTTCTACATGTTCCTCAGAGTTGAGATGTAAATTTGAAGGAGTATGAGGTAAGATATATTAACTACAATAGTTTTCATTCCTATAAGGCCAAGCGGAGCCTCGTTGATTCCTATTGAATATTATTCTCTTGTTGTGACGCTCTGTGAAGCGTATGGTATGTGTTTTGGCTAGCCGACAGGTTTCGGATAAGACAGTTTACAAGGGAAACTCTGCCAATTTTTTTTGGAAAAAGGTAGAGTTAGAATAATTTTGAGTCGTATCCTTCATTCGAGGACGAATGATCCCAAGGGGGGAATAATGTAGTGCCCCAAACTTAAGATACACGTGCAACTCATAAAAGTGAAAGGAATCATTATGAACCAAGAGTATAAGGTTGTGAATTGATAATTATACAAAGGGACACTTATAATAAGCCATTTGAAGTGATATACCAAGGTTATAGACCAAAGGGAGACTTGGAACAAAAGTTCAAATTGAAGGATTCACTACGGTGGACTATTTCAAGTAAGCTAGTACAAGGTCTTACTTGTAATGGGTATATATCCTAATATAAAATGATTTAGAGGTCCTATGACATATCAAATTAAAGGTATTTGAGTCTAGTTTGCAACTCAATAAACCGCTTGTCCATACAATTTCGGAGTAAAAAGTTATGCACATTTTACTACAGACACGCGCACTGCCCAATAACTGCAGGACATGTGGCAGCCTTGGGTAAGTCGGCCAAAAGTGGTGTATTAATATTGAAACTTTGGGATTTCGTCTCCCATACATATCAGAACATAAGGGACCTGTTTACCACTTGTTTTCTTCAGTTTTTATTCATCTGAAGCCCTCCCTAGCCTAAGGTAAGTGAATTCCTTCAAGAATCAAGTGTATTTTTCATCGTAGGTCACGAAAACATACTTAGTCAAGTGTTTTCTTGAAGGAAAAGGTGTTGTTCTTGAAGATAAAAAGGGTGCAGGGATTGTATTCTTATTGATAAAGGTATGGCTGCTGTTCTATCCCTATAAATATGACTCTAAGAGTTGTTTTAAGTATAGTTTACGAGTAGGACTCACGGGACGGTGAAAGGAAGCCGTGAGTCCATGTTTTGCCCATTGTAACTAATATATTCGGTGAGGAGGCAGTATGTAGAGGGCTGTAATGGTTGTAATGTTGAATAAACTAGGTGTGTATTGTGGTGTATTGAGGCAGCAAGCTTGCTGCGATGAGGAGGGACGCTAGGTATAGCAAACACGATTTCTATGGTTCTTGCAAGCTTGTCCCTCGTCAAGTGTTTGATAAAATGCCTAAATGGATTGAGGATGTTGTTTATATGTTATTTGGCTTCCTATCATTGTATTAAATGTTATAATTCTCTCCCAACTTAATCTATGAGATTAAAGGTTCATTTAAACGCTACTAAATAAAGAACTCCCGAGGCGGTATTTAAAAGTAGAGGGGTCAAGTTTATGACCTTGTTTGGGATATGGAATGGGCTGCATATTGTAAGGAATTGATGGAGGGATTAATATTGACTTCATAGGTGGTCGTAGTTCAGTTGATAAGGGAAAAAGAGAGAGGTGGGATGATACCCCATTTAACTATCTTATTTGCTAAGCTTGTCGCTCGTAAGCTATTATCATCTTTCCGACCTCGCCATATTTCTTGGTTAGTTTCTTATACTATTGAATATGTTGTTATGTCATAGATAAGGAGTGTTTGACGGGAACCAATGACGCTACATAAGGGAGAGAGAGTCTCGAAGTAAGGTATGTAAAGCTAAAACCTCTTGTCGCCATCAAGGTACGACCTAGAGTCACATGTTCCTCCTATAAAGGTCGTCATAGATTATATGCTTCTTGAAAGAAAAGCTTAATTCTATAATAGGTCTCTCTCAAGTGTAGTTCTAAACCTATAGAGTTATAGTACTCATATCTAGTCAAAGAAGTCACATGTTTCACACGATCATACATGTCTTCAGTTGAAACTCTTAGAAGTTACCGAGCATATATGACACAAACTTAGAGGAATTAACTGGCCACAAAATAGACCTAAGTATATAAGATCACATAGATATATGATTCTTCAGCTAAAAGAAAGTAATCAATATTCAGATAACGAGTTATATGATTTATAAGTTTCCTACTATGAGCTTTTACAAGCAAGACGAGATTATAGCCTACTCTGCAGCGTGGGGTGGGTATCACTAGGGCCACTACGTGCGACGCTATTCTGTGCACAGAATTCAAACAAAGTCAGCTGGAACTTCCTATCGTGGATTCCCTGACTACACAGGCCTGCGGAAAGACCTTACAGGAGCACTGGAGGGCATACCTTGACAGACCACGTCATCCAGACTGTGAAATTTCACACATGGTTGTGATATTTGGCTACAGATGCCAAACAGGTGTCACCGATCACCGACAGCAGGCCATCTTGTGACTTCCTGACAGTTAGTATTACATAAAGAGTAGATAAATTATGTAAAAGGGTAAAGATGTCACCTAGGCAAATTCTAGGGATTTTAAACATATGTAATTAAGTAGTGTATAAGACGTTATATAAGGACCTCTGATATTGGTCATTGTATTAGTTTCACTTTCAGTTTCAAATTACATTCCCTGTATGTGTATGCTTAGATTTTCCTATCTTTGATATGCAATTCAGTGAGCATTCTTACATGTCTACTTGTTATTCAGTCTTCTTTACATACCAGTACATGTTTCATATGTACTGACGTCCCTTTATTTTTGGGCGCTGAATTTTATGAATGCAGGCTCAGGTACTCAGGCTAGCAGACATCCACAGTAGACCAGTGCCTTCCCGTTGATCAGTTGGTAAGCTCCACCTCTCTCTGGAGCTATCAGATACCTAGGTCACATATTTTGGATTCATGTATATATCGTATATTGGGTATGTCGGGGCCCTGTCCCGACTAGTTATCAGATTTTCAGTTGCAAACTCTTTAGAGGCTTCTTAGACTTAGTTTTGTTTCAGCTGTACAGTTTTTCTAGTGGGCCCTTCAGTTATTTACGTTTCTGAATATGTAAACACATGTTGATGTCCATATTGTTTCTTATCAGTTTATAACTTCATCATGAGTTTAGTATATATGTTTAGCAGGTTCTCGTATAACTCGCTTGATGTCCGCCCCTCCTAGCGAGGGGCGTGACAATAGTGGTGGAGTTGGCATCGGAAGGGATAGGTAGGTTTGGGTTGATGTTGGATTTTGATAAGGTGGATGTTGAAGGGTTTGCGCATTTTCCTTGATTTCTTATATAGTTGTATGAAATGGATTCAGATCGACCGATAATGCCTAACAGTACGTGTGTTTGTACTGATTCTACTCTTGCTATACCTTTTAGGTATAGTCTGATTGCAGGGTCAATGATGTTTCATAGGTACAGGATGACGATGATTCTTCAGCAGCTTCTACTCTCGCTTCTATGGTGGGAGCTGTGTCCTCTTACATTTCTGATTCACTCCTGTAGTAGCTCTTGTACCTGTTTAGACTAGATCCTAGGGAGGGTTGTTTTCCAGTTTAGAAACGGTATATTGTATATCTTCTGTAAGGAGTTTTCCGGAATTAAAAAGTTTTATGATTGTTTTCATGTATAAAAATGAGGTTATTTACTGTTATACTTTGTTTTTCGCAATTTACCTATTGGATCAGGTGGTAAGGGTTCATCTATTTAGGTGCTTAGAGTAGGCGCCTGCACGGTCCGGTAGTTGGGTCATGACACACATAACGAATAATAACAAAAACAATATGTAGTTAGATCAGAAACTATAACAAAACAATACGATTAAATCTAACTTTTACACAAAAATTTCTCAAAGTCTGATCGAACATCCATCTATCACTTGTAAACTACAATAAAACAATACGATAATCGATATATCATAACAATACGTTGAATCTAACCTTTATAAAAGAATTTCTAAAAGTCCGATCGAACATTCATCTATCACATGTAAACTACAACAAAACAATACAATAATCGATATATCAGAATAATATGATTAAACCTAACATTTGCACAAAAATTTCTCAAAGCCCGATTGAACGTTCATCACGAATAAACCTAACCTGTACACACAAAAAAAAATCAAAGTCCGATCGAACATTCAACTACAATATAGACTTGAACAGAAGAGAAATAAAATAAAATAATATAATAATCAAGATATTAAAATAATATGATTAAACCTAACCTTTACACAAAGATTTCTCAAAGTCCGACCGAACATTCATCTACAATACAGACTTAAAATTGATGAAACTATTATAAACCGTACCTTCAGAGCTCATCGAAAAAGTAGTTACATGAATATCCCTGCCACCAAAATTTACGCAGCGGATGTTATTATATTATTGTAAAAAAAAAATCTTAATTTATAAAAGTTCAAAATCTTTTTCTCCAAAAAAGGGTTACAGAAATATGAAAGTTTTTTATTTTTCTTTTATAAAAAGTAAATCAAATTATTTATGGTAGTATTTTGATTTTTTATTACTAAGTAAATTATTTATGGTAGTATTTTGATTTTTTATTACTATGTAAATTATTTATGCTAGTATTTTATTTCTTACTAACTCACATTAATAATAATAATATAATATAACAAATAATAAAGATTCTAAAATCTAACAAAACTCGCGCACGAAATTCATGAGTTTCACAGGAAAGTCCCTATTTTTTCTAGTTAGTTTTCTTTTACAAAATTAATTATTTTACATGGTCCCATAAATTTGTCGATTTAAACTTGCGGACTTTTTAAAAGTGATTATCCAACAAAGAACCCATAAACTTAGGGATTATAATTGTGTAGAAAACCTCCATAAAGGAATTATAATTAGTGCAGAAAACCTAACCCTTCTACCCACAAATTGTCGACATTAGACCTTTTTTTATATACCTAATACAAATATATAAAATATGGCATTTTTACATAGATAATGTATTATAAAGTCTTATTTACGAATTATAGTATAAGTTTTACTCTTACATATTATAGCCTTACTTTTCTTACCAAAAATAGCAAAATCAGCTAAAGACATATATAACACATTTCTAACACAATTTTAATGTACCAACACATAAACTAATTTGAATATTATTTAAATATTTGAAATTGCAAGTATAATACATTTTTAACATTATTAATAAAAGAAAAAAATAAATAATAGTTTTAATACATTTTGAATTCGATATATTATAGATATTATAGGCATGTTTTTAATGTATGTGGTGAATACATAACTAAAATATTTTTAATACAAATGTATTATAAGTATTATATGTGAATTTCAAATATTTCCGTTCTACTTAAATTAGTTTACGTTGTTAGAAATATATTATATTTATTTTGAAATAACAACTATGTAATTCATAACAATGTATAATATTGAATTCAAATTGTATTACAACTATCGTTTATATTTAATACAGTTTTAATACAACTTTAATATAACTTTAAAAAGTTTCAACTCTTCCTCTCCGGTTAATCACCACCGTCAGACGACCAGTAGCTCCGACCAACCCAAACCGTCTACATGTCATCCTCAATTCCGAAGATGTCGCCGCCCGTTTCTCCGTTTTTCTCTAAATGTGTCAATCGGGCCAGGTTGAGCCGGAACTGGACCGGTCCGACCCCGCCCTTAGTTAAAGGGTTGGGTTGGTTCGGGTCGCCTACTATAATCGAAACCGTCCGATTCAACTTTTGAACTCGAAACCCAGAATCGGTCGTAACCGATAATGACACGTCGATTAACCGACCCAGCCTGACCCAGCCCGACTCAACCCGACCTGGTATTTTAAATAATAAATAAAAATAATAATAAGTAATTTTTATTTTATTAATAGATTTTAAAGAAAATAATTTTTTTTTAAAAATATTTTTTTAATGTAACGCGGCCCGGCCCGGTATAACTCGAAACCGAATGGGTCACTTTGAATCCTTTTGGAACCGGATCGATTGGGCCCGGATAGGACCAACCTGGCCCCAAACTCAGTCGGTTCCATTTTTTTCAACCCAGCCCAGCCCGCCCACTAGACACCCATAGTTTTCTCTTCAATTTCTCTACTAAAAGATATGCCTTGTTCCTCCGGTAAATTTCTCCGACGAACAACTAAAATCAATAAAATCATCTCCTCCCCGTCATGAAATAGGCAGATCTGGACGAAATTGTTCATCGTCGATAAATTTTACCGTAAACGGAGTAACCAAATCAACTAACTCCTTTCTTCTCCAACTCCATCTCCGGTGAAACGAACAACACTCCGACAAAAAGAACAACACCACAATAATCAAAGTATTATCACCGTCCTCTTCTTCGATCTATCTTTCCCTTTTCCTTTCTCGATGATTCCACTCGATCTGGCCAAACAAAGAGATCCTTAAATTGGAGATCGTTTGGCCATGATTTTTGGTGCTAGGAGCTTCTGGGTCTCCATTTCGTCGAAGTTCATGGCGTTTTTGCTGTCGCACTAATAAATGAAGAAAGAAGGGAAGATTTGGTTCATCAGAGGTTGAAGTTGAACGGACAAATCTGGAGGTTCTTGCGATGGTGGTGGTGTGGAGGAGAAGAAGGCGGTGTAGATGGGTGTGGTGGCTGCCGGGGTCGGAGATCCGACATGAATGATTGTGGAGAAGATAATAGAGGTGGAGAAGACAATACATAGGTCAAATAAAGAGGTAAGTTATTAAGGGTAAAAGTAGGTTATAATTGGTAATAAAATAAAAGTACCCCAAATAAAGGTAATAATTGATTTAGAAGAAATCATTTATGTAAAAATTTCAAATATTAATACTTATAATTGTAATTATCTTAAAGTCTTCAATATTAGCATAATAATTAAATGTCAATAATTAAAGAAAAATAGTAAAAAGACGATTTCGTGTAAAGGAAAGACTTTTAATGAAGGGTAAAAAGTTTAAATCACATTATAAGATCCTTCACACTTCTAAAATAGTATAGGTTAACACCATTTTCATCTTTTGGATTTTTAGGAATATAGAATTTTCCAATATAAATAATTTAATTTTATTCTTGTAGCATTTCTATGTTTCAATATCTTATGTGATTACAATTTACAATCATGCACAACAAGCTGACAATTCGATGATTTGTCATAGATGTTTTTTTTTTACATGACACTGTGCCAAGTCTCTGGCTAAACAAATTTCAAGATTACTCTATTGTTGTGGCATTTTCAATATTAGTATATTTTACTACTTCCATTGCAGATTTTCTAGCTTCATATAAATTAAAATAAATTAGATCAAAACTAAAGTGTCCAAGATTGGCATAACTACGAAACAACATAGAACATCTAAAACATTACATTAGTATTAGTAAAGGAGAATGATCATTTTACATACCTTCAAGTGGCTGGCAGCAGTAGTAAATATCAAAAACTGAGATTATATTCTCCCCAGTACTCATTCCAATAGCAGACTTGACCAAAAAAGAAAAATCCAATATCATAGTAGTTCATGCACAAATAGTTGAAAACAGAAAATACACTCATTTTCAAAATGACAATAGATTCTTGATAGCATTTTTACATGCTACTGAATTACTTTTCAATACATCGACTGTACATAATACAACATTATACACTGGACAAAAAATACAGACTACAATAAGCTGAAAACAGAACACAAGATACAAGTGATATGAATGAGTGGAAGACATAAATGTTTGTGTTGGTGGGAGGTAGCATATATCTAATGGAATAGTCGAGGTGCACACAAGCTAGCCCGGACACCACCGTAGTTAAGAAAAAAATTAAAGAAGAAAGATATATAGATAGCTGCAAAGGACAACAGACCCTGTGAACAAAAACTTTGAGAGGGCTGGTCCAAGCAAGAAAATCCACACTAGGTAAAGTAGATACTCCAGATCAAAAGGGAAGCAAGAGAAGAACTGATTTCTCTTATAATTAAGCATATTCAGGATTCAGTGCCAAGGCTTCCTGATAAATCATGTCCTTAATCTGCTCTTCTCCTATCCCTTGTTGCTCAAAGTCGAAGGAGAATGGGACGGGGCAGACTGGTTCATCAGCTGCATCATGGAGCTTTGCAAGGTAGGGATGAGCTAATGCCTCCTCAACTGCAACCGAAGACGAATACATTAGAGGATGAGCTTAAAAGAGAATGAATAGAAGATGTTGCAGCAAGAATCTTCTTTTAGTGTGGCTGAACTTTTTTTTAATGAGGAAGAAAGAATGATGAGCTTTCCTAAAGATAAGTGATGATGAACATAATGATGGAGTGCCTGTAACTGCCAATCACTAATTAATTAATTTGATATTATATTCAGACTTTCTTCCTGAAGGGGCTTGTAGTCGCGTTAGTGCACCTTATTACACTAATGCAAGAAGGGAGAAAGTTGACTTTGATAAAGAAGGTCTTAATTTGACTAGTTTCAGTAGAAAGATGAGGAAAATTGGACCCCATAGAGTTAAAGTGTGAATACATTTACGAAGAAAAAGGTATATTATGATTTTTTTTTGGTTACAAAAAGAGATTCTTTTGAATCAAAACAGTTGATCTTACAAGCTTTCCAGTCTATCTTAAATAGAAGTACATATAGGGAAATTACCTGTAATTCTTCTAGTAGGGTCGAGTGTCAACATCTTATCTACAAGATCAATGGCTAATGGATTCACATGAGGGAACACTTCTGCTAACTGCTGGCGTGGATGTTGTGGGAGTTGCCTGATGTATCTCTTCGCATCTTCATTACGGAGGAAGCCAAGATCAGATTCTGTAGGGGTGCCAAGAAGCTGAGAAAAATAAAGGCAGAAATGAGCATTTTTTTTCTCACAATATTACTCAGAAGGGTATGCAAGTTGTTATTTGCAGTCCAAAATAAGCTGGTGTTAATGGTTAGTTTAGAGGAAAGGAAAATTTTCCCATTTGGAAGCAATATAAATAAATTATTTGACAACATCGATCATTGGTGAATTAATTTTCAGGAAGAAACTATAAAATCAAGTCAAGAATTCACATGGTAAAACGTCGTTTCATGTAAAAACATGTAAAAAGGGTATCCTATTATGATATATTTGTCTTTCATGAATCAGTCTTTACCTCAGTTAGCAAGCGTATTTGATGTACATGATCTTTTCCAGCGAACAAAGGTTTTCTATTCATAAGCTCCATGAAGATGCAACCAACGGACCAAACATCTATGGCAGCAGTGTAATCTGAAGAGTTCAACAAAAGCTCTGGTGCCCTGTACCATCTGGTTACTACATATTCCGTCATATTCTCGTTCTCTAGGTTTGGCCTTGCAAGACCAAAATCACATATCTTAAGATCACAATTTGCATTTAGCAAGAGGTTGCTTGGTTTGAGATCTCTATGAATAACATGTGCAGAATGTATGTACTTTAGCCCACGGAGAAGCTGATACATGAAGTACTGCAAAAGAAACATTTTCAAAAATTATTTAAAGAAACAATATTGAGACACATATCAGATAGGTATATAAATTTAAGCTGTTAGAATTTATAAAAGCATTTGGGTGAGCAGGGGGGTGGATTACCTGGCAATGATCCTCCGATAAACCTTGGTTGGATCTAATTATTTGGTGAAGATCAGTATCCATGAGTTCAGTAGCAATGTAAACATCAGAAAACTCCCTTCGTAAGGGCGGAGGAATCACGTCTCTTAAACCAATGACCTGCATAGCATTTTTGGTTTCCTTGATTAAGCAAAAAAGTATGACGTACTTGTACTAAATGAGGCATCCAAATTGCATTGTGGTAGTCCTCATTCTGTTTGGATATAGTTCATCATTATGAAATTTTTTCCAGAATCATGCAGAAACATTGATATACAGCAGGAAATATCCCGCAATATATGTGAGGGAATATGAGGTATTTAACTATTGCACCATGAAGTATCCACCCATTACATACTTGTAAAAAATTTACGTCCAAATGTAGGTAAGTTGCATAATAAGACAACTGGAAAATAATGATACATTACAGCTGTAAACCAAAGGAATAGTTTATTATCGGCTTTTGGAAGTTCCACTACAACGAGGGGGATCAGTTGGGGTCGACTATATGAATCTTCTATATTCATTCACGCTATTCCGGTCTATTCAGTCCAATACTAATCATAACTCGCCTCAGTTTTCCTATACAGATATATAGTTAATCCCAACTATTTACATATCTTGATACTAGGGGAAGAGGGGGAAGAATACTCGTCCGCAAAGCAATACTATGAGAATTTCACTCCTGATCAGAAAAAGTTCTCCTTAATAATAATTCACAATACCAAAAAGAATAGCCAAAGTGAAGAAGTTACACAAGAAACTCACATTTTCATGGTCTAAATGGCGAAGAAGCTTAATCTCGCGGAGCGTCCTCTTGGCATCCATGTAATTATCAAACGCATTGGCGATTTTCTTAACTGCAACCATCTCATTCAGCTCCGCATTAAACACCGAGCTTCACACAGATAAGACATAAAAAGCACCATAATTAGTCACTCAGAGTCATAGCGAATCCAGAATTTAAAGTCCGCAGATACACCACTTAATAAATATACATATTTATAAAGTTTCTAATATGCATCTACTACTTATATATACTAGATCCAGACTATATTGTCAATACAAAGGAAAAATAGGTGAAAATCCCAAGAAAAAGTAATTTCCTGGAACCTAAAGGTGTGGCACACAAATAAAACTATGAGATTTCTTTACATTTGTTTAAGCCTTGATGGACAGAGCTATCAGTAGTTGTGCTGATGGGAGATAACAAATAATAGTGGACGTAGCTTTAGTGCAATGGGTTCAATTGAACCCCACTATCCCTCCGTCTCAAGAGGGTCTCAATTTATGTGACACTCTTTATTTAAGTGAGTTCAAAAAAGAATGACATCTTTCTATATTTAGTACTCCCACTGTCCCAATTTAAGTATCTTACTTTTCCTTTTGGTATATCCCAAAAAGAGTGTCTCATTCTATATTTAGTAGGTTTTCCAATTCTAACTTTCTACTTGACAATTTTAAGACCACAAGATTTAAAAGTCTACCCACACCAGTAACAATTAACTCCAAACTTCCCATTTTTCTTATTTTAGACCATAAGTTTCAAAAGTATTTCTTTTTACTCTTTGTGCACAGTATTGAAACATAGTTATACATGTGAAAAACAACAAAATTTCAACAAATAATAGATCTGAATCCATAATTTTAAAACTATGACAAGTTTTCCCAAACACTAGTGTTGTGAAAAATAACATTAATTGAAAATAAAAAAAGAAAAAGAAGACAAAGATGGTAATTTTACCAGACGATCCCATAAGCGCCACGGCCAATAGGCATAATAGGAGGGCGATACTTGGTTGTGATCTCAAAGAAATTACCAAAAATATCATACTGAACGTATTGTCCACCGTGAGTCACAATATTAGGAAAATCAGGGAATTGACCACCAGCTGCACCCATATTTGCATCAACCATTATTGATTGATTTTTTTTTTTTTATTTCACTCCCTATAATATGGTAAACAACTATGTTATCTAATTTACACAAGATCATCAAAGTGTAACTATGACTATATATATAGATATAAATATAAATATTGTATGATTGGAGGGGTCAATGGAGGAATTGCAAGAAGGAAGGAAGGAAGGAGGAAGGAAGTTTAGGGGGAAAGAAGAGGACGCGTTAGGTGTAGTGGATGCCATTGACTGGAAAAAAAATGATAATATAACAAATATAGATTAGATATCTGGTTATTTTCCACGTTATATTTAGCCGCCGAGTCAATGGTCTACTATTCACCCCCTTTGCTACTTTTTGCCCCTATTTTATTTTACTAACATAAATAGCAAGTACCAAGTACTACCTTTGTTCACGTTTACTTGTTCATTATTTTAAAATTAAATTTTTATTTTACTTGTCATTTTCAATATATACTACTCCTTCCATTTCAATTTGTTTAACTTACTTTTCTTTTTAGACTATTTTAAAAAGAATGTCTTTTTCTTTTTTTAGCAACTCTTTAGTTTTAACTTTTCACGTGGCATGTTTAAGACTGCAAGACTAAAGAGCATTTTGGTACATGTGATATTTCTTTAATTTATGACCACAAAATTCAAAAGTCTTTTCTACTTTCTTAAACTCCGTGCCAAGTTAAAATAGGCCAAACAAATTGAAACATAGGAAATATAAAAACAATTAGTTTTTTTTCATATTTCACTTTTAGCATTAATTACTCATTTCTCAAATCATTTTTCAAGATCTAATACTCTATTTGTCCAACAATACTTGTCCACTATTGACTTTGCACACTTCTTAAGAAACTATAAATAGAAGGCTAATTTTACCATATCACCTTTTGAATATAATAAATACAATATCTTGAAAAATGTAATAGAGAAATGACTATAACTAATGCTAAGGGTAAATTAGGAACTATGTTTAAAATTATCTCTTGATTTCATAAATTAGACAAGTATTATTGGACATCTATTTTTAGAATAGTGGATAAGTAAAGATAGATAGAGGGAGTGTATATACTAAACATCAATTAATAGGGGTATTGTGATAAAATCGTCATGTCAATCATTATTTTCTTAATGGTTGTGTCAAGTCCAAATGTAACAAGTAAAAACGAACGAAGAGAGTATTATCTCCTTTCGCTTTTACTTGTTCACTATATTAAATATAGATGTCATTTTTATTTGTTTAGTTTAAAAATTCAAGACATAATTTAATTTATCCTTATTATTAACTATAGTCATTTTTCAAAGCATTAAGTTTATTATATTCAAAAGGTGATGTAGTAAAATTGTCATTTTATTTAGGGAAAAGAACACTTATACCCCAAAAAAGAAAACTATTTATCCTCAAATGCCCCATTACTTTCATACCCCTTTTATCCTAAAAGTGTATTTATTTAAAAAAAGAAAAACGCGGGCTGACGTCATGCTTATGTCAGCACCCACCCTTTTTTTCTCTTTGATACCATCACAGTATATATATACTCTGATGGTATCAAAGATTAACTGGACAGTGTCTTCATTGAAGGACTACTTCTTCCTCCTTGATACCATCAAAGTATAATATACTCTGGTGGTATCCAAGAGTAACTGAACAATATTTCATTGAGATTTGCTCCAGTCCTTCGATGAAATTACTCAATCATCCATGATACCATTATGGTATATCTATATATTATCATGATATCGTTGATATATGTTTCGGTTCTTCAATATTTTAATTTAAAAATAGTTAAAAAAAGAATCATAATTTAGATACACTTTTTTTTTAATTTGCAAAAAGAGAAAAAAAATTATAAAAATATATTTTTACTAATTTTGAGTTCAATAAATAAGCTTATGACTTTAATAATTTTCTCTTAATTGTTTCTTATTTATTTCTTAAAAAAAAGCTCAGTCCTATATGATACCGACATGGTATCAATATACCGATGGAGTATCACAGAGGATTAAGCTCAGTCCTACATGATACCGACAGGGTATCAATATACCGATGGAGTAACATAGAGGATTAAGCTCAATCCTATATGATACCGATAGAGTATCAATATACCGACAGAGTATCACAGAGGATTAACTCAAGATAGTGACGTTGATGTCATACTGACGTCATGCGCGAAATAAAAAAAAAAGTGCGCAAGTGGGTAATTAGTTTGGGTTGAAAGTCTATTAAGGGTATATACTTTGAGTTGGGTCTATTTTGGGTAAATAGTTTCACAATTAAGTCCAATTTGTGTAGTTTTCCCTTTTATTTATTGCTTCTTGATGGGTATACCAAGTACTAGACAAGTGAAAATGGCAAAAGGAGTAGCAGTTTGAGCCGAGTGTCTATAAGAAACAATGTCTCTACCCCACAAAGGTAAAGTTAAAATTTGTGTATATCCTACTCTCTCCAAAATATAATTATAATATTATATTGGGTATGTTATTATTGTTTTTATTATTGTTATGTAGAAGTTTAATTTGAAAATGAATTGAATGATATTTGAAAATTGAATTGATATTTAATATACATTTTATATTTTATGAGTTGAAAAAAAGTTCACTTGGAAACTAGTTTTTAGAAACTAATCAAAAAAATTCATGATAGCGTACTTTCTTTAGTCCATATTAAGTGAATTGTTGGGCATGATACATTCCTTAAAAAAATATTTAAAGACATAATTATAAGTTACTTTCCGGACTCGTTACTTTCCACTATTATACTTTTGATTATTTTCAAACTATTCTTCTAGAAAATGTAAAGTAGTTAAGAACTTCATTAAAAGAAGAATAAATATGAAAAAAAGTATAAAAAAAGTCTCAATAATTAACTTAATATGAACTAAAGGGAGCATAACCGAAGAATAATATAGAAAAAAAAATTAAAAAGGAAAAAAGAACTTATGTCAAATGACCCTAAGTAGCTGTTTGAACATGATAGGGTTGAGATATAAAAAATAGTAGTATTTTTAAAGTTAAAAGTTGAAAAATGATATCTTCAACTTGAAGTTATGTTTGAACGTGAACACACAAGTTGAAGTTAAGAAGTTCAAGAAGTAAAGATCGGCCAAGCCATATAAGGATACAAATTTTGTCTCCCAATAATAATGTGAGACTTAACACTTCGCAACAAATAGTGCAATAGCATCTTTGAGCATGGGGTAGCTAACCCTGACTCTCGTGGCACTCACGCTATGAGAGGTTCGCTATCTCTCTCGTTTGAGTACGAATGTGACCACACCAGTAACTAAAATTAAACTGAGCATAACTATGACAATCTAATGCACATAACATGTATATATGCACGTAAACATATCATATTAAAAGCTGAGTAAATTATTCACAGAAGTTATGAACGACAATTTACGATGCATGTACGATTCATACTATCTTATTTAGGAATATAAATAGTGAGAATGGAGTGGACTGAGAGATAAATTACAAGAATTCTACCTAAGGCATTTCATCGAACATGTGGATTGCATAGGTTTCACTAGGAATCCTTTTTAGTTAGTAGGTAAACTTTAACATACCTCGAGCTACGAGCTTAAACTCAACTTCTCGTATTTTCAAATGATTCCAACACTTAATTAACGGTTCACCTGACATTTGGGTTCAATATCAATCAATACATATCCAAAAGTTTTAATTTTTTCTCATAACTTAATCAAGTTCTTATCCATGAGCCTAGGGTTAATATAATTAACGGTTCACCTGACATTCGGGTTTAATAATAATGTATTATAATCGATTAATTATATATATATATATATAATATTCTTTAGATCATGATATTGTAGAATATGTAGCTTAATTAGAGGTCTCAATTTAAAAGTTTAAGTATAATAAAAGTTTATTAGGAAGCGTTCTTTTTTAAATGAGTCTTACACAAGTAAATTTAAATTAAACAAAATTTTAAATATAAATATCGAATATAGAATTTTTTTTTAAAAAAAACTTAAATATGTGTGCTTGTAAAAAGCAAGCGTCCCTATTGTTGGACTACATTTGTGTGGACCAAGGCGGCTTATGCTCACCAGCACAAAAAATAGAAGATAATGAGTTAATGACATACTACCATAACTCCTAATTTTTAAAATTATTAAATAAAAGTTCTTATAAAATAATCTACTGCAGAGCTGTCTGACTTGACACACCATTCAAGAAATAAAAATATTTTTAAAATTTATTGTTTAAAAGAAGTTATGGAAATTTTTGTGATTATAAATTATTTTATTAAGAATAAAATAAAAAATTTGAAGTTATATCTTTACTAATTATAAAAATATACTATTATTTTGTTTAGGCTGATTAAAAAGGAAAAGAGAGAAAGAAAGACTATTTTCTTTGTATCTTATGTGCCTTCTCATGTAGTAATTATTTTTTCAATTGAAACAGATAGTTGAGTGGACTAAAACAACAAATTGTTAATTAGTTGTACGTCCTAGTTAATTGTATTTAGGGTTTGAATTCTTCTTTTTTTTTGTTGATGACTTGATTTTTTTTCACAAATTTCAAAATTCTTTGTTCATATTCTTACCTAAATATGTGTGGAATAGAGTAAACTCTAAGAAAAATTTGAAATTAACATCAATTAGGAAGGATATAGTATTAGTACTTGAAATTTTGGGACTTGAGATTAAAAATTAGCAATTATAACAAGCTATGACTATAGTCAGAACTGTAATGCTGGGTAATCTGAGTCAAATGAAGCATGAAAGTTTGTTCGTATGAATTACTTAAGGGAAGGAAGAATGAGTCAGAAAAATAATATTTTAATTAGCAAGACTTTATTGAATCATACTTATACACCTACACAAGTCAAACCTAGGATGACACATCAATGATAATAATTATAACCATTTGACAAGTGAGACTGTATAATCAACTTATTTAAGGGGTTATTTGGTATGCACTATGTAATTTATTGATTAAAATTATGATTTTTATGATATGATGCTCATAAAATTAAAATCAATTTTTTCTTTGATAAATAAACTAAATATTTCCATCCCTAAGAACCTTTATTACGTGAAGCAAGTTAGTGGTGAACATGGTATAATATTAAAAATTTTGGTTCGATAATTTTGGTTTTTAAAATTACTATCATTATCATATCGTATTTTTAAGTTTGGTTTTCATATTTTATGATATGATAAATTAATTGATAATCATAGTTTATTCGACTTTGACTTACATATACTCATATAATAAAGAATTATGACAATGAATTTTAAAGAAACGTTATATTAAACTAACACTTGATACATGTAAAAATATTCAAAAAAAAGTGCAAGCAACTCCTTTCATTAATCAACTACATAAAAAAATACATTTCAATCAAGATATGATAGTCAAATTTCTAAAGTCTTAATAATATTAGTCAATCCTGTGAGATACAAAATGACACTAAATGAGATGTGATCATGCAGTTTTGTACAAATACTCCTATTTTATATATTTGTTAGTAATAAGATAGTAATATATATGGATTGTATATATAATTAAATACTTTGATATGTTATTTGGTATTTTAATTTTTTTTTACAAGTATTAAATATTAAAAAAATTAAAATGCATACCTAATACGATAATATTAAAACTACGGTATCAAAATTTTGATTTTGATAACTATCAAAGTATGCACTTAACACAAACTTTGATACCCCTTTCCAAGAGGTAAAATGGTATTTATTTTTGTTAATTGTTTGATATTTGAAATTCATTAATTTGATTAATCCTGATTTGTATTGTGTGGGGGCTCATTTGAAAGGGAAACACTCTCTACTAGAAATTTATTCATTTACCAAACTCGAACATAAAATGTCTAATTAAGAATAGAGCAATTTCATTCATCCAACCATACCCTTGATGATTACAATTAATAACGGCACGTTTAATTATTCATCACGATATTATTTTAAAAAAAGTTTCTAATTTCTGAATAACCTAATTTCAAATGAAATTGTGAGTTATTTATGATCAAATGGTACTAGTAACCTGGGAGAGATCTAAACTCCATGTATATTCTTGACTAATTTATAAAATATTTTCGTCCCTATTTTTTTTTAATGAATTAACCTAAATAGATATTTATCGGTGGCAAAGTCAAAAATTTCGTTAAGAATGTTCAAGATTTAATATATATGTATGGAACATAATTTTTAACCTATATATTTTGTATGATTTTCTATATACATAATATAAAATTTTTTGATGAAAAGTGTTCAATTAACCACTCTTAACTACATGTGGCTATGCCACTAGTTCATCCAATCACTTAAACTGAAAATAACATCAACGAATGTGTATGAAATATATATATTCTACTATCTTATAAAAGGCAATAACCACACAGCTGGTCAACATGTTAGCTTAAGGTCATTAATTTTTTTTTTGAGGGCAATATGGTCTTTTTGTTAGTTTTTGTGCATTACCTTGCTTGAACAGTTGGACTTTATTGTTTATTGGGCCATCAAATGACTAAACTATCATGAATTTTCATTTAATGTCATGTATGTCCTATCTTTACAATATGGATCCCATAGGATATTTTTGTAATTTTGCCAATAATCACACAATATTATTGGTCAAAATTGAAATTTACTGTAGCTCCCATATAGACTTTTGCATGGTTGGACCAATTTGTCCCTATGCTTATATCATCATTCATCATTGTATTTCCTTTTATTTTAATTTTTACTATTGTTAAAAATTCATGAATCCCATTGATTATTTTACTACTTGCTACTATTAATAAGCAATTTCTATCGGAGTATATTTTTGAAAATTTCTTCTTTTCAATTTTGTTTGTCTTATTTTTCTTTTTAATCTGTTATATATTTAAAAATAATATAAAAAGTGTTATAAATCACAATAATTAACACTTAAAATATCTAAAAAAATATATAACAAATTTGATTGACTTTCAAAATTTTATCCGTATCACATAAATTATAACAAACGGAGTAACATATATTATGTGAAAATTACACAACAACTACTATAAATCATAATTATTAGTAATAACTTAAAATGTCTAAAGAACATATACAAAATTTGGTTGACTCTCAAAATTTTATCTATACCACATAAATTGAGACAAAAAGAATAACATATATTATGTGAAACGTACGTCAAAAGTATTACAAATCACAAAATTAATAACTTAAATTACGTAAAACATATAAATTTTTTATTTGTGTCACATAAATTGAAATAATGGAAATAACATATATTGGGCCCGTACTAGCACGGGCTCCTGTATCTAGTATATATATGGGACAAGGATAAAACTGACCCATCGACCCAAAATATTTCCACCAAAATAGCCCAAAAATTGTAATTCCATATATTAGCCATTATTTGTTGATTTGTTGCTCGTCTCTCTTTTTCTTTTTTTCTTTCTTTTTTTGGTTTGGCGGCAGCTATTGCCTTTTCAAAAAAAAAATGGCTGACTCCTTTTATTTTTTTGGCAGCTACTGCCTTTTTTTTGAAATACAAAATAAAAAATTCTCTCATATTTTTTTTAATTTTACCATAAAAAATACATAAAAATTTGTAGTTTCTCTTAACAATCAAATACAAATTTATAATATTGCAATTTTTATTTTTTTATCAATCAAATATAAAAAGAGTGTATTTTTATTTGTTATATAAAAATAACATATTTTATATAAAATTGATACATATACATATTTTATACATCAATAATACGGTTTTTATATACATCTTATACAGATACATATTATATACAATAATAATATAATTTTTATACATATCATATATAAAATACATATTATATACAATAATTATATAATTTTTATATATTTTATACATATACATATTTTATACAATAACTATACAGTTTTATACACATTCTATATAATTTTTACACATATATCTTATATAGATACATATTTTATACAATAATTATACAGTTTATATTCAATTGTATTTAATTATATTGCTTTTAAAAAAAAACAGATTTTTTAGCAAAAAAGAAGCAGTTTTTTTGGCCCAAAAAAAATTGTAGCAAAAAAAATAAAATCTAAACGAAGTATTTAACGATGGGGCTAAAAAAAAAAGGAAAACTATGGGCCAAAATAGCCCAAATTTAAAAGGAAAAATTACACAAATTAGATCAAATTATGAAAATATTTACCTAAAAATATCCCAACCCAAAATAATTTCAACCACTACTCCAGCGGCTGAAACATATTACCCGCATGCCCCAAATTTTCTTTCCCTTTTTTAACGGCTGTTTCTTTTTATTTTTTTGGCAGAAAGGATATATATATATATATATATATATAAAACGTTACATTAGCAGTAGTAAATATAGTAGTAGTAGCAGTAGTGGCTGTTTCTTTTCATTCTTTACCTTTTCAAATTTTGTCTTTTTCTTTTGTCCTTTTACTTTCTTTTTCTTTTACTTTTTTTTAAGGAGAAATAATTAAATAGCACATAACTAGTTTTAAATTAATAAAAATATAAATAAATTAAATAATTAGATTAAAAGAAAAAATAACTTAAAAAATTAAAATTACTAATTTATTTATTATGATTTATATTAATAGAACATTTTTTATAATTCTTTTCTCTTTCCATATATTTTCCTTTAAAAAAAATTAAAATTTAAAATATGAACTAACTATGTTTAAATTAATAAGAAAATAACTAGACAATAATATGAAATAATTAAGAAAAATACTAAAGTTCAGTAGCTTATTCATTAAATTAAATTAATAAAAATATATTTTTATATTATTTTTACTTTTGCAGATAAAAATAAATTTTATATTTAAAATATTACTCTATTTTTTGTAATTAGTTTTACAAAAATTACTCTTGACTTGTTAAAATTGATATATAAATTAAAATATCAAAATTAAGCATAAATTTTGTGATACCCTGTCAGTATATGATGTGTACTACGTGGGTATCATAGAGGACTAAAAAATGCAAAAGTTGGCCTGAATGATATCATGCCGGTATATAGATATAGTATAATGGTATCACGAAGGACTGAGAAATATCTCGCTGAAGAACTGAAACATATCTCAATGATACCATGCAGTATATAGATATACTGTAATGGTATCATGAATGATAGAGTAATCTCATCGAAGGATTGAAGCAAACGTCAATGACAATTACTCTTTGATTCCATCAGAGTATATTATAATTTAATGGTATTAAGGTGGAAGAAACAATCCTTCAATGAAGAGACTGCTCAGTTACTCCTTGATACCACTAGAGTATATTCATATACTATAATATACTGTGATGGCATTAAAGAGGAAGAAACAGTCCTTCAGTGAAAACACTGCTCAGTTATTCTTTGATACAATCAGAGTATATTATACTCTGATGGTATCAAGGAGGAAGAAGCAGTCCTTCAATGAAGACACTACTCAGTTACTCCTTGATACCACCACAATATACTGTAATATACTCTGATGGTATCAAAGAGGAAGACACAGTCCTTCAGTGAAAACACTGCTTAGTTACTCTTTGATACCATATCGGAGTATATTATACTTTGATGGTATCAAAAAGAAAGAAACAGTCCTTCAGTGAAAACACTGCTCAGTTACTCTTTGATACCAGTTACTCCTTGATACCACCAGAGTATATTAATATACTACAATATATTGTGATAGTATCAAAGAGGAAGATAACAGTCCTTCAGTGAAAACATTGCTTAGTACTCTTTGATACCATCGAAGTATATTATACTTTGATGGTATCAAGAAGAAAAAAGCAGACCTTCAATAAAAACACTGCTCAATTACTCCTTGATACCATCAGTATATTTATATATTGTAATATATTGTGATGGTATCAAAGAGGAAGAAACAGTCCTTTAGTGCAAACACTGCCCAGTTACTCTTTGATACCATAAGAGTATATTATACTGTGATGGTATCAAGGAGGAAGAAACAGTCCTTCAATGAAGACACTGCTCAGTTATTTCTTGATACCACCATAGTATATTCATATATTGTAATATACTGTGATGGTATCAAAGAGGAAGAAACAATCCTTCAGTGAAAACACTGCTCAATTACTCTTTGATACCATCAAAGTATATTATACTTTGATGGTATCAAGGAGGAAGAAGCAGTCCTTCAATGAAGATACTGCTCAGTTACTTCTTGATACACCAGAATATATTTATATACTATAACATATTGTGATGGTATCAAAGAGGAAGAAACAGTATTTTAGTGAAAACAATGATCAATTACTCTTTGATACCATCAGAGTATATTATACTTTGATGGTGTCAAGGAGGAAGAAGCAGTCTTTAATGAAGATAATATATTATGATGGTATCATGAAGGATTGAGGAGTGTCTCATCGAATGATTGAATCAGTCCTCTATGATATCATCATAGTATATCTACGTACGGCATGGTATCATAAAGGACTGCTTTAGTCCTTCAATGAGACACTTTCCAGTCCTTCATGATACCATGTAAATATATAAATATATTATGATGGTATCATGGAGGACTGAAGTAAACCTCAATGAAACCAGCAGAGAAAAAAAAGAAAAATAAAATAAGGAGCAAAAAAGTGAATAAAATTAGATTATGGAGAAAATATAAAAAAATAAAAAAAATTAAACAAAATTAAAGAAAAAATTAGAAAAAAAAGAAATTGAAAAAAAGAAAAGAAAATATAAAAAATCAAAATTGAGTATGAAATAAGAACATGGTGAAAGAAATTAAAAAATAATATGATTTGAGAAAAAAATGAATGAAAAAGGAGAAAAAAGATAAAGAATAAAGGAAAAAGAGAAAAAAGAAAAGGAAAATAATAATAATAGAGAAATAAAAAAAATGAAGAAATGATTACTATATAAGTTCTTTTCCCTATATCTATATCTATACTATATTAAAAGTGTGAAGCACCTTATAATGTGATTTGAACTTTTTACCCTTCATTAAAAGGGTTTGCTTTAGACAAAGTTGTCTTTTCACCATTTTTCTCAAATAAATTATAATTACACATAAACACTAATATATATTAAAATATTAACAATATTTATACTCTTAAAAGTTTCCGCAAAATCCCTAAAGTTCCAAAAAAAAAAGTCGACGGCCTTTTCTTAATTTTTGGCATATATATATATATATCATATTTTTTACCCTACTTTTTGTAGCAGTATGCACGTTTATATAAATAACATAATTTTTAAATATCTGGAATATTTTTAAAGAAAAAATTATATTAATGTTAATTGTTATTTTCACATAATTTATTTATTTTATATAATTTTTTTAATTTATTAACATGTACAACGCACATACATTAAGACTAGTATATATATATGTATGCGTGTGTGTGTGTATGTATAGGCATGTAAAATTAATGTATAATTTATGTATACCAATTAAAATATTAATAAATTTGTCCAACTATTTGTTTATTTTTGGGAGGGAAGGGGTTTTCAAAGGGTTTGGTTTGTTAGATTATAAAACTCAAAAGTTCGTGAAGGAGAGGTTTTCAGATTGGTCTTTCTATTTTGAGAAAGAGTATCTCATTTGCTGAAAGAAAGGGTCTTTTGCATCTATGACCAGTTTAATATTTCTAGTAATAGTACTCCAATTGTGTGGAGTCCAAAATAGAGGCATCCCTTCTTGACTTACCTGGCATATTTAACATCAATGATCTTTTGTGAGGGTGAACGTGACTAAGCGATCGCAATAGACAGATGAATCGTAGGCAGTTTAATCTCCTTATTCATCAGTGAAATACAAATTGAAAACGACGTTCAAATATATGTGCCTTTCCTTTCTTGTTTTGCCTCGTTCCATGGTTAGATGGCTCAAGCAATTGCATAATTTTGATTGGACTATTTCTCCATATTTAATCAAAAGTCTCGATTTTAGATATTAGAAATTAAAAATTGAGAAATATCTAATGATAATCAATTTTAAATTTTTTTAATAACAACTATTAGAGAGATTTGCACTTATTATGTGACATGACAATATTTTACCAATTATAGCAAATTAACTGAAAAGAAGATCTCTTCATTTTAGTCATTACAACTATCATAGATAATTAGATATTTGCACTTGTTATGTGACATGACAATATTTTACTAATTATAGCAAATTAACTTAAAAGAAGAACCATTCATTTTGGTCATTACAACTCTCTCTCTCCATTATCGTATGTTGATTCTTCATCTTCTTCTCAATAAATCTAGCATTGACATGATAACATTTTACCAATTATAGCAAATTAACTGAAAAGAAAATCCCTTCATTTTAGTCTCTCTCTCTCTCTCTTTCTCTCTCTCTCTCTCTCTCTCTCTCAATTCAATACAATTTCCATTATCGTGTGTTGATTCTTCATCTTCTTCTCAATAAATCTAGCATTACATACTTTCTTACTTCCATAAACTTCATACCCAACATAATACGATTTATTGTAGGAAACATATTTTAGTGAAATAATTCATCTCTTAATGTTAGAGAAATATTTTTTGCATTGTTATAATGCAAGTAATGATGATTATGGTAATTTTTAGTTATAGGCATGCTAGATTTTCTGGTAGTGCCCCGCTGGTGAAATAAATATATGTCGGATGTATGTTACTTATGTGTCATGTGTGTATGTTACTGCGTGTGGAATAAATGTATTTCAGGCGTATGCTACTTGTATATAAAGTGTGTATATTATTGGGCATGGTATGGGTATATGTTTAGTATATGTGGAATGTATATATTGTGTATTTTTAGGATATATCGGGTGTATATAATTGTATGTCTTATATATCACTGGACATATAGTGACATACACACGACATATAAAATACATATAAACTATATGCAAAATAGATAAAACATTATTGCATCGTATTGTTGAAAGTGTATTTAATCTCATTTACTAGTTTGAAAACTTTTAACGAAAAATAGATTCACTACTGAAGTGCAAGTTCACTATTGATGGTTCTGAAACAGTCTTCCTCTTCATATGATAGAAAATGCAAAAATAACACTATATTAAGATATGATGTTCATACTTGACCATAACTTTAGAACAAGGACTTTCATTGCACACAACTTTTCCTATGTATACATCAGTGCCACTTATAGTCTTTATACAATAGCAAAGAATCATGTTTATAGCAAGAATTAATGCTAAAGAAAGGATAAAAGAGTGAAACCTAAGAAGAATAGCCTTTGCTCTTGCTCTGCGCTTCTACAATAATGAATTATGAATTAAAAATGCCTAACTGTAGGTTTTATACTAAGTACAAACACCTAAGAGGACCCATCCGAATGGGTGAGAAAGCATGCTAGAATGGCCAAGGCTTGGCTGTCTCGCGGCGCGTGGCTTATGTTGCCTCCCAGTACATATGCAAGTGTACATGGTTGCAAGCAATATAATAATTGTAAGCAATTAGATGTCAAATACTACAGGGACTTAGTGCTGGCAATTTCTCAACTAATTCTACTATAGTTATCGCAACAAGCGATGTCTGAATTCAGGAGAAGTGTTTGTTTGTTTAGGCTACTACTACTATGAAAGCAAGAACAGTGAAGGTGAGCTGATTGAAAGAGTTTTAAACATAGTTATTAAGACCTAGGGTTATGACTCTTGCTTAATCCCATCATAGTTATACATACTTGTTAAAATAATTTAAGATATCTAGCGAATTATTGAATCACAGGGTTGATATTGTAGTCATAGTTCTCGATCCTCTAACTGTCTGTAATGATCCATTCTATCATTATTGAATTATCGCAATATAACAAATAATTAAAATTTTGTGATAAGAATTTTAGTTGAGAATGATTATTTTTGTGTTTAATAAAGTACAGATTAAAGTAGAGTCAACAAAAGTGGGGTCGACCAGTTGAGTCCATTGTTGCGGTACTACTCCCACTATAGCGACCTGTGATGACCGTTGAAGCGAGACTCACGAGACAGAATGACAGATTTATTGTTTTCAATATGCTTTCAGCTCTTTTCTAAAAAGGGTTCTTCTCCTAAAATCTCCTAGGATTAGTTTTAAGCCTAGAACACCAAGTAAAGAGAGGAAAGACTCTCAAAATAATGTGATTCCACCCTCCTTCTCGCAGTTCTTTGATCATGATTCCTTGATCAAGAGCAAGGAGCAAGGTGCATGCAATGTATGGCAACAACTTGGTATCAAGGTAAGTTATAATTTCTAATGAGTAGTAAGACTTTGATTAGGTAATCGTAATATTGTATAGAGTTGACAAAGACAATATTTGGGCATGGAGTCTGAATGGAAATTATTAGAATATATGTAAAACTGAAATACTTGTGTGGTGACATGCCTATGCTATGTGTGTCTTGATGTGACCTAAATTGAATAAGACAAATATGGATAGTAAAGGATAGATGATGTGTTCATTGCGTCTATAGAACCCGGAACCTTAATGTCAAGGGTTGAAAAGAGTTGTGGACTAATAAACTTAGTTAAATAAGTGTTCTTAGTTGCGGACTAATAAACTTAGTTAAATAAGTGTCCTTGAGTATGTGATCACCTTGATGTGAACTAGCTCTTGTGGTCCTAAGTTGTGATAGAAAGTGGTATCATAATGTGATTGGTTTTAAGAGGAGAATATGGTTAACGTTAGAATACAATCTGTAGCTTGAGGTAAACGAACTAGGAGTTGCGTTGTATGTGGTATTTAGGAATTATGTGAATGATGAGCCTCCACACCTAATAATGAAGGTTAAAGGTTCTTGTTTGGATACATTGTTAACTTAATCAAGATGAGTTGACTATAGAGTTAATTGAAGTTGAGACTTGGTTTAGTACTTGTATGTTTTTGAATTGAATAACTTGTTGATTGGTCTTGAGACATACTTAAAGTTGATGATTATAATCTTGTTAATGCTTGAATGAATAAGTTATTGCATATTGAATTTGACTAAAATATATTGTAATAGTGAAGTATACTTGTGATTTGGTGCACTGTATTATATCTTGAGAGATAGAGAATTTGGAACCATAGGTTGTTACTGGTTGATGAATTGGGTACTACGCCAGTACGATATTAGTTTATGGATCAGGTATAATACTGGTATGATGTTGTTATTACTATTATAGATCAGGTAGCACACCGATACGATACATAGACCTTGGTGCATCCTTGGCAGGTTATGACTAGTTGGACAGAAATAAGTCCCTTTAACATTTATATATATACATACAGATGAGTGTTTGAGTGAGCTTGGGTATGGTTACACTGAAAGTGATGAGATTGTAGAGATCATATATCTGAGAGGCTAGTATGGACGAGATCCATAGTTGTGATGTGACTGCTCATAGTTGCAATGTATTGAGATGGCTATATATATATAATATATATGATTTTGCTAACATACTACATGAAGGTAGTAGGTTAGCATCCTCCCCACTTTTTAAGTCACAAAAATACCCTTATTATTTTTGACAACTCATTAAAAAATAAGGAAATTTTCGTCATTTCATACAAATTTCCCCCAAATTCATTTCTCACGCTCCTGCATCACCTAAAACGCAAATTCCATTTTTCTTTTCTTCCCTCCTTCGTCATCAATGGTGAACTCACAACAACAAACATAAAAACATGAATAAATCTAAGACAACCACTAGAAACGATATTTTTTCTCCATTTTTAAGTGCTGCTCTTAACTATAGTATGTCTGATTTTTTTTTTCATTCATTATGTCTGATTTTGATAGACATCAAATCCTTTTCCCGTTATTTTTCTAACTACTTGTGAATTGTGAAAAGTAGATTAGTTAATTTATTGAGATAAAATATCTAAAAAAATAAATATGATTCCTCTATTTTTTATTTTATCACTGAGAACTCCAATAACAGTGTTAGATAGGTTAATATCCCTTCATTAATGCACTGCAAATGTAAAGAAGGAAAAAAAAAATCATAAAAAAAAAATCTGAAATTATCAAACAGAACCACATATGACTGATTACTACCCCAAAAATTGTACAAAGAATAGTGTTTTGGGTGAAGCAAAGGAGAGGGAAAAAAATTAGGAGAATTTATTTTTTATTGAAATGACATAACGATCCTTATTTTTAAGGAGCCTATAATAATAATAAGGGCATTTTTGTGAATTAAAAAGTGGGGAAGATGATAACCTACTACCTTCATGTAGTATGTTAGCAAAATCCATATATATATATATATATATATATATATATATATATATATATATATATATACCAATATAATTTAAGATATAATTTATTGACGGTATAATTGATTGATATAATTGATTGACGGTGTAAAATGGGTAAATGGAAATCAAAAAATTAAAGCGTTTGTAAACAGATGGTGTAAAATCCTACTTAGTACTCCCTCCTCCTTAGTCTATAGACACATTGGTATTATGCAAGATTATTATCTAAGTATTCTCCCGGAAAATTAAAGATTTTTTTTTTTTTTTTTTTTTTACCGGATCGGAGACCGGGCGGTAATCCGCCATAGTCAATGATCTAGTTTTATCATTTATTATTTATCCCGTTCATTTCTTTTTCTTAACCTATGTCCTTTGATTATTTATCCTGTTCATCTCTTTCTCTTAGCCTACGTTCTTATCAGCGGTTTCTTTAACCCCACCCCGGGAGACAACAGTCCTTCGGTACTCTTGACCATGGCGGACATCAATCCCTAGGACTTTACAGGTTAATCCATGGGCGCTAAATAAGAAGCTTAAGAGATTAACCATATACTAAGGATAAACAATCAAGTAATAGACTAAGAATTTAACCATATACTAAGGATAACTAATAAATCATAATATTCACAAATCATAAACAGATTAACATTACAAACTCATATACATAATATATTACATGCTGGGAGAAATACATAGACAATAATGATCTTACAAGAATACTTACATGTCTATAGAGGGAGAGAGGTTTCCCTTTCGGGAGTCCCCGAAAACTGTGCAAATACTCGCCGGATTACCGGAGTGACTAGACACCACCACTAACTTACACTCTTTTTTTTTTTTTTTTAAAACACAGAAACTATGAACTAGAAACTAAACACTCTGACGAAATTTTTCTCTTTCTCACTCTTCTCTCTAAGTTATGATGTTCTTGAACTTTTTCCTTCTACTCTTTCATTTCTGAATGAGAGTATTTATAGACTTGAGGAGCGGATTTCAAATCCTTATTTCATTTGAGCTAAGGAATCTCTAAAGCTTGCCGGGTGCGCTGTGGGCCCCATCGTCACATGCTTAATTGACTCTTTGTCCTTTTCTGATAATGCTCCATTACGTCATTGCTTACCTATTTATAGATACTGCTTTCTTACATCATTGCTTACATAAATATTTGTACATCATTGCTTACGTAATTATTTGTCTTCAGCAGAATTTTTCTTTGTTGATTATGTGTCCAAGTTGTGTTCTGCTATAGTGTCGAAACTCATGCCTGAATCTTCGTCTTCATTAGGATCTTGTGCGAATTGTTCCATAGTAGGATCCATAACTGAATTATAGCTACTGCTTTCTGATTTCGGTGATTCTGGTCTTGGATTTTCAATAATCACTCTTTTAGTTTTTTCTTCCAGAAATTTCTTTACTGTATTGTTGAGAATTTCCTCTATTTTTTTACCTTTGTTTTTTCTTAAACTTATCCCTTTTCCTCTTGTTCTGTTTTTTGTCTTAGTTGAAGAAGGTCCTGCTATGTTAAAACTGTCTGGAAGTATTCTTACACTTTTTGGCAAAGTGTCAGCCATTAACGGATTTGATTTGTCTTTACCAGTTACCGTTTGAACTGGACTAGCTATACCCATATCTGGTATAGTAGATTTCTCTGCATTCATTGGGGAACGCACACCCTTCTCATCCATTTTTTGAGATGGAAAACTCTTTTGTGGAGTATGAATGGGAGAATGAGTCTGACTAATTTCAAAATGTAGAACTCTAATTCTTTCTTGGAGGATTTTGGTATGTTCTTCCATTTTGTCTTTTTCTTGTAGTAGTTCTTCATTTTTTCCATTTATTCTTTTGAAGGCATCTGTCATGGATGCACAATGGTCACAAAAAATTATTTTATCTGTGTCTCTACTGATATTGTATTGTGGAGCTAGTCTATTCTGTTTAAGAGAAGGGGAAATAAAGAAGTTTGGTCCTAAGTTTCCCCTAGCATAGTCTAATGCTTCATTTAAATCATTAAATCCTTTGAATAAAGGAGTCTGAAAATTTCTTATACTATCTACTACATCAATCCAAGTTTGGAAAACACCTGGTTTTTTCCCTTGTATTACTGTGTAAAATTTAAATTTTTTGTCTTGATTTTTGTCTGTAAAATATGCGCATAACGCATTTAAAACCGAAATAAAGTATCCATGATCTTTTGGAGTCTTTCCAAATGCTATCCATAGGTTGTCTATCAAACACCTTTGAGCTTTGTCTATGCTCGTTCCTCCCTGCACCCTGAAATTCAAGTTGCATTCTGGATAACATATTAGATTCTGTTTACCAAAAAAGAGTCTTTCTAACTTTTGTGTCTCCGTTTTAGTCTGTGCTTTGAACTGAGTAGTTCTTAGCAAAGTCTGTAAATATTTGTCTGCGGAAGGGGAAACTTCCTCCTTTCCCTTGTCTTTTCCTGCATACATACTAAACAAATAGAAAGTTAGTTTAACTCATTTTATCATAAGTCTGCTTAACTGATCTGCTAAATTATTCTCTTTTCCTTTAATGTGTTCTAACACTAGATTGTATACTGAAGTGGCGTCTAAAAAATTTAACCATCTTCTCTTACTACTTGTTTTCTCGTTTATTTTTTGATAAAATTTTACTATTGCTTCACAGTCTGTTCTTACTAAAACTTCTGGTTTATTTGGAATGTATATTCTAAAAACATTTAATCCGTAGATTACAGCTAAAATTTCTGCGTCTATACTACTCATATTACCTTTTTCCTTGTACTTACCACTTTGATATGCACAAATTCTTTCTTCTTTTTTATCGCTGTATTTGTTTTTTCGAGTTTTAAGAACGGCTCCCCATCCTTCAAAACTTCCATCTGTTTCTACTATCAAATAGTCTGTTTCTAAAGGCATAACTAGATCTGGAATGTTTTTAACCATATGCTTTAAAGTCTGGACTAGTTTTATATCTTCTGTGTTAAAAGTCTTTTGACCAGTGGATCCTGTTTTGGAATATAATGGTCCTGCTATTTTTCCTAAGTCTTTTATGAAATTTCTTGCGTAGTTAAGTATTCCTAAAAAATTTTGCAAGTCTTTTGTTTTATCTAATTTATCTGGCATATCTAGTATTTTCTTTGCTATATGCGATTGTAACTTTATTTTTCCTTCCCCTATTATTATTCCTAAAAAGTCAATCTGGGTTTTGCATAAATCCATTTTCTTTTTACTTATTATGATTCCATGATTTACTAATAGTCTAAAAACAAGTTGTAGATGTCCCAAGTGTTCTTTCATAGTATTACTGAAAATTAAAATATCATCTACGTATACTATTACAAAATTCTTAAACTCTCTAAAAATATTATCCATTTTTCTCTGAAAGATAGGAGGTGCAGTTTTTAATCCAAACGGCATTACTAACCATTCGAAATGTCCTTCTGGACAAGTGAATGTTGTCCAGTCTATGCTGTCTTCATGCATTTTTACTTGCCAATATCCTGACTTACAGTCTAATTTACTAAAACAAGTTCTTCCTTGTATTCTATTAATTAACTCTGTTTTGTCTGGTAATTTATATCCATCCATTCTAGTATTGTCATTTAATCTTTTGTAATTTATTACCATTCTTGCTTTTCCTCTTAGTATTTCTGCATGATTTCTTACCATAAAAGCTGCTGACCTATGTTTTGATCTAGATCTCCTTATTACTCCCAAGTCTAATAATTCTTTAATCTGTGTTTCAAAATCTGTTATATCTTGGTTTGTGGCTTCTATTGAGGCTGTTTTTACTATATACTCTGGATTAATTATATCTAATTTGCAGGTTATCTTATTGGACTCCCAATGTTTCAGGGGTTTTTCTCCAATTATTTCTAGTTCATCTAGAATTTGTATTATTTTTTCTAAGTCTTTCTGGTTATTAATTATCCCTATTTGTTTTATTCCCTTACTGAAATTGTAAAATTCTGTATTTATTTCTATTAAAGAATAATCTTTTTCTATCTTTTCCATATCTATTATTTTATGTATTTCTTCTTGTATATTTATTGTGTCACAATGATCACATTGGCAGTCTTTTCCTTTTTCACAATTTTGTTTTGTTGGTAGCTCTTTCTGTTCTGTTTTATTTTTAATGTGTCTCATCTTTGTAGGTGTATATTCTGTAGTTACAGCTGTTTGGGTGATGTTTTTAGATAAAATTATTCCGTCTCTAGTTAAAAGACAGCTTCCATTGTTTTGTAATAGAAAATCTAATCCTAATACAAAGTCTACTCTAATATTTAAGTCTCTGGTCCATATTTTATCTATTTTGTATGATGGCTTATAAAATTCATCACAAGTATTTTTAAAACTTATAGTTGCTTTTCCCACATAATGTGAATAGGTATTGTATGTTCCATCCATTTGCATTGATACTTGGGTTTCTGGCAAATTTCTAATTAAGTCTGTGGGTATTATTCTTTCATTTATAATACTCTTGGTACATCCTGAGTCTACCAAAGCTAATGTCTCTACTTCATAGTTTTGTATTTTTATTCTTACTAGTACTTTAATAGTACTCATCTTTTTATCTTCATTACAAATTAAACCTTCAAAGTTTTTGTTTCTTTGATTGGTATTAGTATTCATTAATTCTTCTTCTATGATTATTTCTTTACCTCTTTCTAGTTTTCTTAATCTATTCTCTATTTTCTCTATTTTGTCTTCTAGATTTAATATTTTTATTTCTGTTATAGATTCTTTGATGTCTATATGTTCTGAAACAATTCTTGTCTCTAAAGTTTGTTCTATACAATTAATACATCCTACAATGTAACACTTTTTACATTTTAGTCTTTTATCTTTACTTGGGTACCAACGACATATATAACATTGGTTACTATCTAATCCTTTCCCTTTTTCAAAATTATGTTCACAATCTACTGTTACGTTGACTAAATCATAGGTATCTAAATCTCTTAGTTTTATCTTGTCTAATTTTCCTAATCCTAATTCATTTATTAGCTCCTCCCCTTCTGAGTCAGAGGAATTCTGCCTTTGTTCTTCATTTGGGTCTATACTAATTACTGAGTATATTCGTCTACATTTATTAAAGTCTCATTAAATTCTTCTATTAATTGTGCATTTCTTGTCCTACTATTATTTCTTTTAGGACATGTATTGGCTAAATGATCTATACTTCCACATGTAAAGCATTCTAGTCTATTTTTATAATTTCTTTTTCCATCAAATTTCCTTATATGTCTATTTTTGTCTAGGTATGGCTTTTTTGCCATTGATTTTCTTAAATAGTATTTCTTTGGATAATAAGAAACTTTCTTATACTTCTTATGTTTTTTCTGTTGTGGATCTTTATCATAACTTTGTGTAGTATATATACTTTTACAAAAATTTGTCTCACTTTGTTTTAATTGTTTTTGTATTTGTATGTTAGTACACTTTTCTTGTAATATGTTCATCACATGTTGGGTTCTTTTGCCGATGGTCCATTTTGTATTTGGATTTTGTAATATTCCGTCTTGTCTGTTCCATCTTTCTTCTATTTCCCTGCCTAATGCTCCAGGAAGTTTATTAAATAATTTCTTTCCTAAATTTTGATCAAAAGTATTTCCACTAATTGTACAATAATAATAATATTCTGTTAGAAATTCTTTTATCTGGAACCAACTACTTATACTTAATTGTTCTAATTTTATTAACGCATTTCTTTGTAGCGTTATTAATCCGCTATTCGGATCTTCTCCTGTTAATAAAACGTGTATTTTATTTGCAAAATTATAAGGGTTTGCCCCCATGTCTACTAATCCTTGGAATTCTTCTGGGAATTCTGATTTATAGGCTTCCCATACTCCTTTTGTAGATTCTCCTAAGAATGTTTCCATGTATCTATACATGGCTTCTGCATCTGTCTCTTGGTTAGATTGTATGTTGTCTGCTACTATTATTCCTTTCCATATATCTAATACTGAATTCCACATTTGTGGATCATGTGCCGCTATATTTAGTATTTTTCCTTTATTGCCTCCTTCTTGGAGTCTAATAGGTTCTTCTATTGGCATTCTTCTCCCTATTGGTTTTACTCTTTCTGGATTTTCATTTGAGATTGTTCTGTATACTCTATGTCTTGGTAAATTTCCTGAAGTATAGTTATCTATTCTATTCATAGAGGTTGTTTTTTGTAAAAGGCTTGTACTACTAGAGGCACTTTCCATCAATTCTTTTTGACTTATTACTGTATTATTTTCGCTTTCTTCGTCATATTGTTTTTGGAAAGTATTTGTCCAGATGGAATTTTTATATCCATTGTTGTCTGTTCTCAATTCACACTTTTTAAAATGTTCTTTCATTTTTATTAAATTTAAACTTCCAGTTTTACATGCTTTGCATCTAAAGGTCTGATCTGGGTCTTTTTTATACATTTCTTCTGCTCTTAAAATTACTTTATCTACTTCAAACTCTTCTTCTAGTATTAACTCTATATTCATGAGGTCGTGATTATCTATTTCTTCATCTACTTCTTTTTGGTCTACATATGTATAATCTGTAAATCTAATAGAAGTCTGTCCTTTATTATTAGTGTACATTATGAGATCATTAGGTTTTAAAGTTTCCTTTTTATTGAAATTCTCTAAATTCCATTCTAATCCTGCATATTCTTCGGGGTCTATTTTTAAGGGCTTCATTAGTTTTATTCCCTTATTTCCCATTAAACCTACTACATCTTCTACCTTTAATTTAAACTTAGTACTACTGTTAGTAGCTATTTTACCTATAAATCCTATACATGCTAACAGATTATTTTCGTTATTCATATCTTCATATCCTTTTGTCTGGATTCCTATTTTTATATGTCTACCAAATTCTGATGAATTTATTAAATAGTCTGGGCTGCAATAAAAAATTCCTCCATTATTAGACATATCTACTTCTGTGAGTCCTATTATTGATTTTTTAGAGTCTACCCATCTATCATCGTATAAAGTGATTAAAACTTTTGTCCCTAAATTTTTTCTAGTTAGTCCTTTTAATCCTATTATGATTAATCCCATATGCATGAGATTCATGTTAGATTTTGTTATTTCTTTTAATGATTCTTTACTTATCAAATTTATACTACTAGTATTTTTTCCTATGACACATAATTGTTCTTCTCTATAATGTCTATATAACTGAGCTTTGTTTGAAAACATTCCTGCATTATAGAGTATTTTTGGGCTTAATAAATTTAACCTATTGTTCTGGAAAATTTGTATGTCTTTATCTACGTCTATTACTTCGTCTAACTGTTGTTTAGTATCTCTTTTTGGCGCATTCATGATTTTTGCTAATAAATTATTTCCTAAACTGTCTTGTGAAAAACTTGGTCTTTGTCTTTCTGAGATGATTCTAGACTTACCCTGAGAAAAGTTCCATGGTTGTTTTTTCTTGGTTATTTTCACCTTTTCTTCTTGTGGAGTTAGTTTTACCTTTTTTAATTGTTCTACTAAATCGTCTATATTTTTGTCTAAACTGGGTTGTTTATTTTTAATAATTTGTTCAAGATTCTTATTAATTTCTAATAAAAGAAGTATAATTGTATTGTTTTGTTTTATTACTATTTGATCTGTTCTGGCTGGAGGTGAATAGTCTGATAACCCTTCTGGATTTGATTGTATTTCTCCAGATTTCTTTATAATCTTTTGGTATATAGGATCATTCATGAACTAAGACAAAGTTATTGTCCTTAGTTGTTCTATCTCTTTCTTTAACTCTTTAATGTCTTTTCCTAAAGTATTTTCTATTGGAATAGTCTCTTTTGTTATTAACTTTTTGATTCCTTTTTCTGTTTCGTTTTGTTGATTTTTTAAAAATTCTAAGTTTGAGTCTAATCTTTCTAGTAATTTATTACTACTGTCTTGTAGATGTTTAATGACTTGTATAGTATTTATTATTTCTGTAATATCTTTTTGAACAGTCTCACTTAAATTTATTATTAAATCTGTAATAGTATTTAGATGTTGATCTTCTCCGTGTAACAAGTGTTCTCCTCGGTCAAAGTTACACCTTATTAGAGAATTGTCTTTTAGTCTCCTATATTTCTTTTCTGGGGTTAATTTTAAATCTAAATATTCTAATCTCTTTAGATTATCTATGGTGTCTTTATCTAACTATTCTATCCTAGAGTAGTGGGCTTATAGTATCTATTAAAATTTTGTATTCTTTTATTATATGCTTGTATATCACTACTAATTCCTCTTACTTCCCATTTTAAGGCGTTTATATATTCGTTGCTATTTATATTTCTTTCCAAGTAAAAGTTTTGTGGTTGGAAAAATTCTTTTTCGTATATATATATATATATGCTTTTATAGCTTTTTCTATTCCTAGTAATCTTCTTTTTTCTTTAATATCTCTATATAAAATCTGATATTCACGTCTTATTTTCTTAGCGAATGGGAGATGTCTCATATAATGTTTTTAATTTGAAAATTTCTAAGATGTCTTATTAGTTTTCTTTCTAAAATTCTGTTATAATCTCTTTAATTGGAATATTTCTAGATATAAGATGTCTTATTAATTTTCGTTCTAATATTCTGGCTAAAAACAAAGTATCACTTAAATCTTTCCTAGACCTTTCTATTTGTAACTCTTGATCTGTTGATAATCTATCTGCTTTTAAATATAAAGCTAATAATTCTCTCTTCACCTTTCTATAATCACTTGTATTTCTAAAAGGTCTTCTCATCTATTATCCTACCGGATTATAATAATATGAATTCTCTTTAATAGTCTTAATCCTGTTTTTTACCTCTTCTATGTCAAGGTTTACCTGTGCTAACCGTTCTCTATTTTGTTGCTGGGATAGTCTAGTATTTTTCTTAAGATTCGGTACAGGATATCTACAGGTTTTAGTTAACGATAGTCTTACTCTTAAACCAAATAAATGTCTTTCTAAAGCTTGTTTGTGTCTCTTACAAATTTTTAAGTGTTGTCTATAGTAGAATAATCTCTTATGTTGAATTACTAATCTTCTAGAGTAATAGTCCTTTTTCATATATAGCGTACCTACTTATATATCTCGTAGGGCCAAAAGTCTTCAGTAGAATTAATAATTTTATGTAGTATAATTTGTTGTATGTCTTGATTAAAGTCTTTATGTAAATTTACTATTTTAAGTATAATAAATAAAATTGGTTTACCAAAAAATCTCTGATAATATGGGGTTTGTGGGACGTCCATATACCAGTGGTCTTTCGGATTAATGGCTCTGACACCATTAATACTTCTGACACCATAGGGAGTAAAACCAATAGGGAGAAGAATGCCAATAGAAGAACCTATTAGACTCCAAGAAGGAGGCAATAAAGGAAAAATACTAAATATAGCGGCACATGATCCACAAATGTGGAATTCAGTATTAGATATATGGAAAGGAATAATAGTAGCAGACTACATACAATCTAACCAAGAGACAGATGCAGAAGCCATGTATAGATACATGGAAACATTCTTAGGAGAATCTACAAAAGGAGTATGGGAAGCCTATAAATCAGAATTCCCAGAAGAATTCCAAGGATTAGTAGACATGGGGGCAAACCCTTATAATTTTGCAAATAAAATACACGTTTTATTAACAGGAGAAGATCCGAATAGCGGATTAATAACGCTACAAAGAAATGCGTTAATAAAATTAGAACAATTAAGTATAATTAGTTGGTTCCAGATAAAAGAATTTCTAACAGAATATTATTATTATTGTACAATTAGTGGAAATACTTTTGATCAAAATTTAGGAAAGAAATTATTTAATAAACTTCCTGGAGCATTAGGCAGGGAAATAGAAGAAAGATGGAACGGACAAGATGGAATATTACAAAATCCAAATACAAAATGGACCATCGGCCAAAGAACCCAACATGTGATGAACATATTACAAGAAAAATGTACTAACATACAAATACAAAAACAATTAAAACAAAGTGAGACAAATTTTTGTAAAAGTATATATACTACACAAAGTTATGATAAAGATCCACAACAGAAAAAACATAAGAAGTATAAGAAAGTTCCTTATTATCCAAAGAAATACTATTTAAAAAAATCAATGGCAAAAAAGCCATACCTAGACAAAAATAGACATATAAGGAAATTTGATGGAAAAAGAAATTATAAAAATAGACTAGAATGCTTTACATGTGGAAGTATAGATCATTTAGCCAATACATGTCCTAAAAGAAATAATAGTAGGACAAGAAATGCACAATTAATAGAAGAATTTAATGAGACTTTAATAAATGTAGATGAATACATGTCAGATAGTGAAAGTATATACTCAGTAATTAGTATAGACCCAAATGAAGAACAAAGGCAGAATTCCTCTGACTCAGAAGGGGAGGAGCTAATAAATGAATTAGGATTAGGAAAATTAGACAAGATAAAACTAAGAGATTTAGATACCTATGATTTAATCAACGTAACAGTAGATTGTGAACATAATTTTGAAAAAGGGAAAGGATTAGATAGTAACCAATGTTATATATGTCGTTGGTACCCAAGTAAAGATAAAAGACTAAAATGTAAAAAGTGTTACATTGTAGGATGTATTAATTGTATAGAAAAAACTTTAGAGACAAGAATTGTTTCAGAACATATAGACATCAAAGAATCTATAACAGAAATAAAAATATTAAATCTGGAAGACAAAATAGAGAAAATAGAGAATAGATTAAGAAAACTAGAAAGAGGTAAAGAAATAATCATAGAAGAAGAATTAATGAATACTAATACCAATCAAAGAAACAAAAACTTTGAAGGTTTAATTTGTAATGAAGATAAAAAGATGAGTACTATTAAAGTACTAGTAAGAATAAAAATACAAAACTATGAAGTAGAGACATTAGCTTTGGTAGACTCAGGATGTACCAAGAGTATTATAAATGAAAGAATAATACCCACAGACTTAATTAGAAATTTGCCAGAAACCCAAGTATCAATGCAAATGGATGGAACATACAATACCTATTCACATTATGTGGGAAAAGCAACTATAAGTTTTAAAAATACTTGTGATGAATTTTATAAGCCATCATACAAAATAGATAAAATATGGACCAGAGACTTAAATATTAGAGTAGACTTTGTATTAGGATTAGATTTTCTATTACAAAACAATGGAAGCTGTCTTTTAACTAGAGACGGAATAATTTTATCTAAAAACATCACCCAAACAGCTGTAACTACAGAATATACACCTACAAAGATGAGACACATTAAAAATAAAACAGAACAGAAAGAGCTACCAACAAAACAAAATTGTGAAAACGGAAAAGACTGCCAATGTGATCATTGTGACACAATAAATATACAAGAAGAAATACATAAAATAATAGATATGGAAAAGATAGAAAAAGATTATTCTTTAATAGAAATAAATACAGAATTTTACAATTTCAGTAAGGGAATAAAACAAATAGGGATAATTAATAACCAGAAAGACTTAGAAAAAATAATACAAATTCTAGATGAACTAGAAATAATTGGAGAAAAACCCCTGAAACATTGGGAGTCCAATAAGATAACCTGCAAATTAGATATAATTAATCCAGAGTATATAGTAAAAACAGCCTCAATAGAAGCCACAAACCAAGATATAGCAGATTTTGAAACACAGATTAAAGAATTATTAGACTTGGGAGTAATAAGGAGATCTAGATCAAAACATAGGTCAGCAGCTTTTATGGTAAGAAATCATGCAGAAATACTAAGAGGAAAAGCAAGAATGGTAATAAATTACAAAAGATTAAATGACAATACTAGAATGGATGGATATAAATTACCAGACAAAACAGAGTTAATTAATAGAATACAAGGAAGAACTTGTTTTAGTAAATTAGACTGTAAGTCAGGATATTGGCAAGTAAAAATGCATGAAGACAGCATAGACTGGACATCATTCACTTGTCCAGAAGGACATTTCGAATGGTTAGTAATGCCGTTTGGATTAAAAACTGCACCTCCTATCTTTCAGAGAAAAATGGATAATATTTTTAGAGAGTTTAAGAATTTTGTAATAGTATACGTAGATGATATTTTAATTTTCAGTAATACTATGAAAGAACACTTGGGACATCTACAACTTGTTTTTAGACTATTAGTAAATCATGGAATCATAATAAGTAAAAAGAAAATGGATTTATGCAAAACCCAGATTGACTTTTTAGGAATAATAATAGGGGAAGGAAAAATAAAGTTACAATCGCATATAGCAAAGAAAATACTAGATATGCCAGATAAATTAGATAAAACAAAAGACTTGCAAAATTTTTTAGGAATACTTAACTACGCAAGAAATTTCATAAAGACTTAGGAAAAATAGCAGGACCATTATATTCCAAAACAGGATCCACTGGTCAAAAGACTTTTAACACAGAAGATATAAAACTAGTCCAGACTTTAAAGCATATGGTTAAAAACATTCCAGATCTAGTTATGCCTTTAGAAACAGACTATTTGATAGTAGAAACAGATGGAAGTTTTGAAGGATGGGGAGCCGTTCTTAAAACTCGAAAAAACAAATACAGCGATAAAAAAGAAGAAAGAATTTGTGCATATCAAAGTGGTAAGTACAAGGAAAAAGGTAATATGAGTAGTATAGACGCAGAAATTTTAGCTGTAATCTACGGATTAAATGTTTTTAGAATATACATTCCAAATAAACCAGAAGTTTTAGTAAGAACAGACTGTGAAGCAATAGTAAAATTTTATCAAAAAATAAACGAGAAAACAAGTAGTAAGAGAAGATGGTTAAATTTTTTAGACGCCACTTCAGTATACAATCTAGTGTTAGAACACATTAAAGGAAAAGAGAATAATTTAGCAGATCAGTTAAGCAGACTTATGATAAAATGAGTTAAACTAACTTTCTATTTGTTTAGTATGTATGCAGGAAAAGACAAGGGAAAGGAGGAAGTTTCCCCTTCCGCAGACAAATATTTACAGACTTTGCTAAGAACTACTCAGTTCAAAGCACAGACTAAAACGGAGACACAAAAGTTAGAAAGACTCTTTTTTGGTAAACAGAATCTAATATGTTATCCAGAATGCAACTTGAATTTCAGGGTGCAGGGAGGAACGAGCATAGACAAAGCTCAAAGGTGTTTGATAGACAACCTATGGATAGCATTTGGAAAGACTCCAAAAGATCATGGATACTTTATTTCGGTTTTAAATGCGTTATGCGCATATTTTACAGACAAAAATCAAGACAAAAAATTTAAATTTTACACAGTAATACAAGGGAAAAAACCAGGTGTTTTCCAAACTTGGATTGATGTAGTAGATAGTATAAGAAATTTTCAGACTCCTTTATTCAAAGGATTTAATGATTTAAATGAAGCATTAGACTATGCTAGGGGAAACTTAGGACCAAACTTCTTTATTTCCCCTTCTCTTAAACAGAATAGACTAGCTCCACAATACAATATCAGTAGAGACACAGATAAAATAATTTTTTGTGACCATTGTGCATCCATGACAGATGCCTTCAAAAGAATAAATGGAAAAAATGAAGAACTACTACAAGAAAAAGACAAAATGGAAGAACATATCAAAATCCTCCAAGAAAGAATTAGAGTTCTACATTTTGAAATTAGTCAGACTCATTCTCCCATTCATACTCCACAAAAGAGTTTTCCATCTCAAAAAATGGATGAGAAGGGTGTGCGTTCCCCAATGAATGCAGAGAAATCTACTATACCAGATATGGGTATAGCTAGTCCAGTTCAAACGGTAACTGGTAAAGACAAATCAAATCCGTTAATGGCTGACACTTTGCCAAAAAGTGTAAGAATACTTCCAGACAGTTTTAACATAGCAGGACCTTCTTCAACTAAGACAAAAAACAGAACAAGAGGAAAAGGGATAAGTTTAAGAAAAAACAAAGGTAAAAAAATAGAGGAAATTCTCAACAATACAGTAAAGAAATTTCTGGAAGAAAAAACTAAAAGAGTGATTATTGAAAATCCAAGACCAGAATCACCGAAATCAGAAAGCAGTAGCTATAATTCAGTTATGGATCCTACTATGGAACAATTCGCACAAGATCCTAATGAAGACGAAGATTCAGGCATGAGTTTCGACACTATAGCAGAACACAACTTGGACACATAATCAACAAAGAAAAATTCTGCTGAAGACAAATAATTACGTAAGCAATGATGTAAGAAAGCAGTATCTATAAATAGGTAAGCAATGACGTAATGGAGCATTATCAGAAAAGGACAAAGAGTCAATTAAGCATGTGACGATGGGGCCCACAGCGCACCCGGCAAGCTTTAGAGATTCCTTAGCTCAAATGAAATAAGGATTTGAAATCCGCTCCTCAAGTCTATAAATACTCTCATTCAGAAATGAAAGAGTAGAAGGAAAAAGTTCAAGAACATCATAACTTAGAGAGAAGAGTGAGAAAGAGAAAAATTTCGTCAGAGTGTTTAGTTTCTAGTTCATAGTTTCTGTGTTTTAAAAAAAAAAAAAAAAGAGTGTAAGTTAGTGGTGGTGTCTAGTCACTCCGGTAATCCGACGAGTATTTGCACAGTTTTCGGGGACTCCCGAAAGGAAAACCTCTCTCCCTCTATAGACATGTAAGTATTCTTGTAAGATCATTATTGTCTATGTATTTCTCCCAGCATGTAATATATTATGTATATGAGTTTGTAATGTTAATCTGTTTATGATTTGTGAATATTATGATTTATTAGTTATCCTTAGTATATGGTTAAATTCTTAGTCTATTACTTGATTGTTTATCCTTAGTATATGGTTAATCTCTTAAGCTTCTTATTTAGCGCCCATGGATTAACCTGTAAAGTCCTAGGGATTGATGTCCGCCATGGTCAAGAGTACCGAAGGACTGTTGTCTCCCGGGGTGGGGTTAAAGAAACCGCTGATAAGAACATAGGCTAAGAGAAAGAGATGAACAGGATAAATAATCAAAGGACATAGGTTAAGAAAAAGAAATGAACGGGATAAATAATAAATGATAAAACTAGATCATTGACTATGGCGGATTACCGCCCGGTCTCCGATCCGGTAAAAAAAAAAAAAAAAAAAAAATCTTTAATTTTCCGGGAGAATACTTAGATAATAATCTTGCATAATACCAATGTGTCTATAGACTAAGGAGGAGGGCGTACTAAGTAGGATTTTACACCATCTGTTTACAAACGCTTTAATTTTTTGATTTCCATTTTACCCATTTTACACCGTCAATCAATTATATCAATCAATTATACCGTCAATAAATTATATATATATATATATATGTGTGTGTGTGTGTGTGTGTGTCCTCGACTGCTGATGTTTAAGGTGTATATAAATGATGGTTGTTTGCCTGACTATGGAAATTACTGGGTTATCTGGACTATTAGTTCCTTCTAATTGTTGGGTTACTTGAACTGTGTGAGTAAGTTAATTGATCTGTTAAGTCCTTAATTGACTTCTTATTTTGCTAAACTAAGTTATGTGAACTGTTGTGTTTTGTTGCTAGGTGAATGTAGACACGTGATTTTTGACCCTTCGCGAGTCGTAACTCATTTTTAGCTTTAAATATTTAATTTAAGTATAATCTTTATTATATTTTTAGTAGGTTTTCTTTGAAAATTTGTGAAAAAGGTTTCAAAAAAGAAAGTCACATTTTAAAATAAGTTTTATTTGCATTTTTTAAATAAAAAGAAAATTTTCAAAAAATATATTTTTTCTTTTAATTTAGATTTTTATAAATAAGCTAGTAATTTTAGTATTTTCCTTAATTATATTTCATTTTAAGCTATTCAACTTTTTTTATATTAGTATAAAATTAATTAGTTAATATTTCTATCATTGTATTTCTTATTTTTATTTTTATAAATAACCAAAAAAAATAATCCTAAAACACTAACCCCACTAATCCTAAAACCTCTTCACCCTAACCTGCACACCCCAAATTCCTCTCCCTCACTTCACTCTCATTCACCCCCCCCCCCCCCCCCCCCCCCCCCCCCCCCCCCCCCCCCCCCCCCCCCCCCCCCCCACACACACACACACAACCACATATTCCCCCTCACAAGTTACAACACAACACACACACGGCACAACGCACAGACATGACACAACAACCACATACCCATGCACTCACACAGTATTATATATACACACAAAACACAACACACATGATACACAATATATGCCACAAATAGAAAGAAAAGAGCGGTTGAGGCTCGGCCTTTGACTCCGCTTGCCTCTACTTTTCATGTCAAGCGTACAAGTCTAGTTTAGTGGGATTTACTTCTAAAGAACGTGACAGAAAACAAACGAAAAAACAGATTAGACGCTACAGAGAAGAAAAAAAAGCGAGAAACAAGAGTGAAAAAGAGAAAAGCGGAGAGTATTCTTGGTTCGTAGGTTGGAGTTTGGATTGCGGTTCCTTATTTCGAGTTTCCGGTGATAATGCTCTTGCTCCCATATTTAGTTTAATTTGTCGGACAAGTTCTTATTGAGTTCATTTCTATTTATTTTTAGTAATTTTATCATAAATCAAAGCATGAACAAAGTTATTTCAATGATTTCATGTATTATTTGGCATGAAAGTTGATTATTTATGTGAGATCCAATTTTGATCCCATTCTTATTTGTCCAGCTGCTCCTTTTATAGAAAAATATATATAAAAAGTTATTTCTTTATGCCTGAATCTGGATTTTATTTTACAATCAAGCTTTTGAAGTTCATTTTTAGAGAAAATGACAAAAATGGTCCCTTATCTTTGTGTGTAGGTTCAAAATAGTCCCTTAGGTATGTACTTATCAATTTTGGTCTTTTAAGTTTACCATAAGTTAACAAGAATGGTCCCTTAAATATGCATTTAACAGTTTTGGTCCTTCAAGTTGAAGTACTGAGCCTCCCGATATCGGGAGGCTCAGTACTTCAACTGAGATAATGAAAAATTCTTTCACCTTTTAGTTCTTTTTAGTTGGAATTTTAGGCGGTTCTCGAAAAAAGATAGCGAAAAAAATTATCCCTAGAGTCGAGACTAAGAGGAATGTATAAACCAATGCTTCCATAGATTCGATCGTGGTTTACAATTATAGCTTTCATAACTATTTGTTTCTTTTTTTTCTTTTTTTTTATCATCTTCCAGATAAAGAACGAACAAGAGTAAAATCAAAGTTGATTAAAATAAAGATTTCTCTAGTACCCTATGTCAATAAAAGTAAAAGAAAGAAAATAAGGGTGAAAGAAAAATACCAAAGCAATGAAAAAATATGCTAGACGTGCTCAATTGGGTGAAATTTTCGAATTAGATCGTGCTACTTTGAAATTCGATGGTGTTTTTCATAGCAAAGAGAAAAGAAAGATAAAGAATAGAAAAAAGATAGAATTGAACAACCGTACATGCATCTTTTGTGCATACGGCTCTACAAGAAAATTGATCCCCTCCTTTCTATTAAAGAAAGAGAAAAATAGAATCTGGCAAAACGGGGGATATCTCGATCGGGGAAGAGAACGGGAAAATACCATATGACCCAATATATCTGACAAGTCGCACTATACGTCAACCCTAGATGCATCTTCCTCTCCAGGACTTCGGAAAGAAACTTTTGGAACACCAATAGGCATTAAATGAAAGAAACAACTAAATACTATATTTCACTTTGAGGTGGAAACGTAACAATTTTTTTTATTGTCCTTATAATATTCATATAAGTTTTTATCGTATTTATTTTATCCATAGATTCTAAAAATTCATAAAGAAAGTGTCACTATCCAGACCGCCGTGAGTGGCACTCACCCAACCCTCGAGTGAGCGAACCATCACTTCCCCAAACTTAACCGTTCTAACAGCTCAAAACCAATATGCAGAAAATAAACTAGCAATCAATAATAACGAAACAACTTCATTAACTTAACCTGCGGAAAAATACCTCCAAGAATCTGAAAGTCGCAGTACCAAAATAATCTACCAAATGTCTAGAATACGGGGATGCAACCTCAAAAATAAGGAAATAGTCTAAGCCCGAAATAAGTGGGCTACAACTCTAAAGATAGATTCAAGGCAACTCGATTGAAGCAGCTCACCCTTGAAGTCTTGAAATGCTGGGACTACAAATGAGGTCGTGTGTCAGCCGCTGGAAGATTGCCTGTACTCACAAAAAGAAAAGCAAGTGCAGTATCAGTACACCACCACTGTGTACTGGTAGGATCATCAGCCAGTTCCAAATAAAATAGTGTATGAACAGTACAACAAATCAAGTGTAAGTACAGGAAAAACATGCAACAAGACAAGAGGCATCCCTAGACTACAAGTCTCATCCTAACTCGTCCCCACATGTAATCCACCTTTTTATGACTACGATCAACAATCAAATATAACCAATAAATAATCCTTTTTATATAGACCGAACCCACCTTGGGACCCCATCTAACCAACACCTAAGTGTTAAATGAACAACCCGGTCTACACTAAGACCAACTCAATCAGATATAACCACATTCCCGGCCACTCAAGGACTATAAGCAACTATCACAGTTCAATAACACAACCCGGTCCACTCATGGAACCAATACTAAATGCCACAATGCAACCAATATCAATGCAGTAAAGTAAACCCATACCAGGCGTGGTACCCGAGCCAACCATTAGTATATCCCGTACCAAGAGTGGTACCCGAGCTAACCATTAGTGTTATCCCATACCAGGCGTGGTACCCGAGCCAACCGAATGTCAATCAATCCACAGTCATAATAATGAACAATCAACTTGTAAACCAACAAGCAAACACACAATTCAATTCACCAGACTGTAAAACAGGACCCTTAGACATTCCTAAATAATTCCCTAAGCAATGTATCTCATACAAATACTTAGATAAGAGTACACAAACATACAACATTTACAGGAATCGTTAACCATCACCTACCTCAAAATGATTCAAAGCTCTACTCAACCGGAGCTTTCCCGTTCGCCGAAGTTCTTGCTTGTTCTCGGTCTAAAACAATATACAAGTACTAAATTAATACACAAGGCCTGTACATTACCCGGATTACACCAAATCCCAGGCCAACCATGATCATCCCACCCTCTTCCCAGGCTTTTCCACTATTAATTCTCCTAGTTCTACCATTTTTATAGCTAAACTTAGGAAATTAAGGTCACATGATCATAATACAGTAACTTTAGAAATACCCAACAACTTCTACTCATATCCCTTTTCCCCCCCAGATTCTACCCTCTCTAAGTCATTCTAAATCTTTCTCCAAGTCCACTCCTAGTAATTCTACCGCATAGAAAAAGTATTACGGAGTTCGGGGAGTAGAAACCTTACCTTAGGGAAGAAAAATGATGAAGAATGGAGGAAAATCACCTGGAATCACCCTAGCCCTTCTCCCAAATGAAATTGTGAAAACTGAATGTTTTGGAAAATGTTTCTGCATTAAATCCTGTCACGCTCGGCTATAGCAGTACCGCCATGCGGAGTCAACCGCTATGGCAGGGGTTGATCGACTTGACTTCTGCTGTAGCTGTAATTTCTCCGCTACAATGAAGGTCGCTATGGTGGAGTGTCAACCGCTGTAGCGGTTGTGTCACGACCCATACCGTCGTGAGTGGCACCCACCCAACCCTCGGATGAGCGAACCAGTAGAGTTCAACCCTTAGCCTAGACTAACAGCCTAAAACTAGCAAACAGAAAATAAACTAGCAATTCAAATAATGCAAAAGGCCTTTCATTGAAATAAAACCTGCGGAAATTTCCCGAGAATCTGAAAGTCATCGTACCAAACACTACCAATACTAGAGTACGAGAATGCAACCCTAAAACTTAAAACAATAAAGAAATAGTCTAAGCCTGAAACAATTGGGCTACAACTCAAAGATAAACACCAAGGCGGCTTGGTCGAACAACTCACCCTTGATATCTGGAACAGTCCGGCCTACAAGTGAGGTCGTGCGTCAACCGCCAGAAGATTTCCTGTACTCACAAGAAAACAAACAAGTGCAGTATCAATACACAACCACCGTGTACTGGTAGGATCATCAGCCAGTTCTAAATAAAATAGTGTATAGTCAGTACAACAAATCAAGTATAAGTACGGAAAATCATCAGCCAGTTCTAAATAAAATAGTGTATAATCAGTACAACAAATCAAGTATAAGTACGGAAAACATGCAACAAGTCAATAGGCTCCCCTAGACTACGAGTCTCTACCTAGCTTGTTCCCACATGAAATCCACCTTTTATAACTTTAAACAACAATCACAGAATTCAATAAATCATCCTTTTTGCTTAGCCCGGACCCACCCTGGGATCCCTTCTAAACAACACCTACGTGTTAAACAGATAATCCGACCTAATTCAAGACCAACTCAACAGATATAACAGGATTCTTGGTCACTCAAGGACCACCAATGAATATCACAATTCAATAAAAATAGCCCGGTCCACTCACAGAACCAATAACAGTCAATGTAATGCAACAATATCAATGCAATGATGCAGTAAAATAAACCCATACCAGGCGTGGTACCCAAGCCAACCGTTATTATTTCGTACCAGGCATGGTACCCGAGCCAACCATTTATTATACCCATACCAGGCGTGGTACCTGTGCCAACCGTTAGTATACCCGTACCAGGCGTGGTACCCAAGCCAACCGAATGTCAACAATCCACAGTCAAATAATGAACAAATAACTTGTAAACCAACAAGCAACACACTATTCAATTCAAAGACTATAAAACAGGACCCTTAGACATTCTACACAATTCCTCTAAGCCATGCAGTTCATACAAATACTTAGATAAGAGTATAAAATATACAATATTCATAGGAATTGTAAGCCATCATCTACCTCAAAATGATCCAAGCTCTACTCAACCTGAGCTTTCCCGTGTTTTGAATTCTCGTTCTTGGTCTAAAACAATATACAAGTACTCAAATTAACAAACAAGGCCTGCACATTACCCAGATTACACTAAATCCCAGACCCCTAGGCCACCCATGATCATCCTACCCTTTTTCCCGGGCTTTCCGCCACTAATTTCCCTAGTTCTATCATTTTCACGGATAAAAGTAGAGAATTTAACAACATACGATCATAATACCTTACTTTTAACAATACCCAAGAACTTTAATGCCTAGAATCCCCCTTCTTCCCTGGATTCTACCATCCCTAGGTTATTCCAACCTTTCCCCAAGTTCTCTCCTAGCAATTCTACCGCATAGGAAAAGTAGTACAAAGTTTGGGGAGTAGAACCCTTACCTTTAGGACGAAAAATAGTGGAAAACTGGTAGAAATTGCCCAAAATCGCCCCCTTCTTCTCCCAAAATATTTCAAGAAAAACTAAACTATTTTGGAGAAGTTTCTAAATTAAATCCCGTCACACTCCGCTATAGCGGTCCACTCTGCTATAGTGGTACCGCCGTAGTGGAGCATCCACTATGGTGGAGGCTGACCGACATTGACTTCCGCTGTAGCGGTAATTTCTTTGCTATAGCGGAGGTAGCGGTTGACACGGGATAGAAAGTCGTAAAACCTCCAAAACTAGTCCATTTTACAACACACTTATTTTCTCGACGTCCCGAAATAACCCCTTCACATCAACCTCAATTTCGGGAGTTCTACTTACCCGAATTTGATTTAGAAAAGTCTCCCGGACTCCTTTATGTGTTAGATACGAGAAAACCTAGCTCACCACAAGACATCCAACCCAATCCTTACCCTGATTACCCTAGACTCTACCTCGCTCTAAATCTGGCCGAGGCTAGCCTAGCCCAGAATTTCAAACTCCCAAACCCGGAGTTTTCTAACTCTAAAACTTGGCATGATTGGACTACCTATAATGACGGACCCGATCGTTACAACAGATACCAATTTACCCATCGTTCCTCCCCGAAAGATCAAACCAAATTTACAGAAATAAAAAAAAGAAAGTGTAGTACTTGAATCCTCAAAAAAATGAGGGTACTTGTCCCGCATGTTCTTCTCGATTTCCCAAGTGGCTTACTCAACTGGACGATGCTTCCACTGAACCTTTACCATATCAATCACCTTTGTCCTCAACTCTGGACATCCCGAGCAAGAATCAAGACTGGTTCCTCCTCATAACGAAGATCCTTATCGAAAAACATCTCATCCCACTTGATGATGTAGTCCCCATCCCAATGGTCTCGCTTAAGCATGGATACATAGAATACTGGATGGATACCCTACAAACTGGGCGGCAGTGCTAACTTGTAATCTACTGGCCCCACAATCTCAAGAACCTCAAATAGACCGATGAACCGAGGGCTAAGCTTGCCCTTCTTACCAAACTGCATAACTCCTTTCATTGGTGACACTTTCAACAATACCTGTTCACCAACCTAAAATTCCATATCACGGACCTTGCGATCTGCATACTCCTTCTGCCTGCTTTGGGCAGCCAACAATTTGGCTTGAATGCCCCTTACCTTTTCCTGTGCTTCCTTTACCAATTCCACTCCCAAAGGCTTTACATCGCCTTCCTTAAACCACCCAACCAGTGATCTGCAGCTCCTACCATACAACGCCTCGAATGGTGCCATGTAAATGCTGGAGTGATAGCTATTGTTGTATGAGAACTCACACAATGGTAGAAACTGGTCCCAATGACCCCCGAAGTCCATCACACATGCTCTCAGCATGTCCTTCAATACCTAGATCGTCCTCTCCATCTGACCATCTTTCTAAGGATGGAAGACTATGCTAAAAGTGAGTTGTGCACCCAACTCTTCATGTAGCTTACCCCAAAATTTAGAGGTGAACTGCGTACCTCTGTCTGAAATGATGGACAGTGGCACCCCATGCAATCTCACAATCTTCTTCACATAGATCTTAGCCAATTGCTGTGAATTATAATCTACCCTGACCAGAATAAAATGAGCGGACTTGGTCAGCCTATCAACAATGACCCAAATTGAGTCATACTTCCCCAATGTCTTGGGAAGACCCACCACGAAGTCCATGGCTATCCTTTCCCACTTCCACTCTGGAATTAGCATTCTCTGGAGTAGTCCTGCAAGTCTCTGATGCTCATACTTTACCTGCTGACAGTTCTGACATTTGGACACAAAGTCAACTATGTCCTTTTTCATTCCGGGCTACCAGTAACGCTGCTTTAAGTTCCTGTACATTTTGGTCACACTCGGATGAATTGAGTACCGCGAGCCATGGGCTTCCGCTAAGATTTTCTAAATTATATCATCAACCCGAGGAACACAAATCCTCTCTATGAAATTTAGTACTCTACCAGAGTCTAACGTGATGTCCCTGGATTCCTTGGATATTACCTTACCTCAAAGCTTACTCAGTTTCAGATCCTGAAACTATTTGGCCTTTATTTTCTCTATGAAGGTGGCCTTGACCGCAATGCTGGCCAACAACCCACCCTGTTCTGAAACACCCAAGTGCATGAACTTGGCCTCCAAAGCCCAAATTTCCCTTGCTAGTGGTCGTTTGGACACCCCCAAACAAGCCAAACTACCCATGCTAACCATTTTCTGGCTCAATGCGTCTGCCACCACATTAGCCTTACCTGGATGGTACTGAATAGTCACATCATAGTCCTTCAATAATTCTATCCACCTTCTCTGCCTCAAATTCAAATCCTTCTGAGTGAACACATATTACAGACTGCGATGATCGGTGAACACCTCACACTTGACACCATAGAGATAGTGTCTCCAAATCTTGAGTGCAAAGACCACTGCTTCCAATTCTAAGTCATGAGTAGGATAGTTCCTCTCATGCACCTTCAAATTCCTAGATGCATAGGCTATCACATTCCTATCCTGCATCAACACAACACCCAAACCAGAATGTGAAGCATCACAATAAACAATGAAGTATTTACCTTCAATCGGCAAGGACAATACAAGAGCTGTGGTCAGAAGTGTCTTGAGCTTTTGGAAGCTCTTCTCGCACTTGTCAGACCACACGAATGGTACATCTTTCTGTGTCAGTCTGGTCAGGTGAGTAGCAATAGAGGCAAAATCCTTAACAAACCTCTGGTAGTACCCTGCGAGCCCAACAAAACTCCTCACCTCGATCACAGAGCTAGGACGGGCCCAACTTTTGACTGCCTCAATCTTCTGGGGATGCACCATCACCCCCTGTTCTGACACTACATGCCCCAAGAATGCAACTGAAGTCAACCAAAACTCACACTTAGTGAACTTCGCATAAAGCTTCTGGCATCTCAAGATGTCCAACACAATACAAAGATGATTAGTATGCTCCTCCCTACTCTTGGAGTAGATCAAAATATCATCGATAAACACATTCACGAAGTAATCCAAATATGACTTAAATACCAATTCATCAAACTCATGAATGTTGCCGGTGCATTGGTCAAACCAAACGACATTACTAGGAACTCGTAATGCCCATACCGAGTCCGAAAAGAAGTCTTAGGAATGTCTTCAGGCCTAATCCTCAACTGATGGTACCCTGACCTCAGGTCAATTTTCGAAAATACTGATGTGCTCTGAAGCTCGTCAAACAAATCATCAATGCGGGGCAGAGGGTACTTATTCTGGATGGTCACCTTGTTCAACTGCCTATAATCTATGCATATCCGCATACTACCATTCTTCTTCTTTACAAACAAAATAGGAGCACCCCAAGGCGACACACTGGGATGGATAAATTCCTTATCTAGGAGTTCCTGTAGCTGAGTCTTAAGTTCCCTCAACTCTGCCGAAGCCATACGATATGGAAGAATGGAAATGGGACGAGTGTCTGGCTCTAGATCAATACAAAATTCGATATCCCTATCCGGAGGCATACCAGGCAAATCTGCTGGAAACACCTCTAGAAACTCAGAAACTACCGGAACTGACTTAATAGATGGGGACTCTACACTATCATCCCAGAGATGAGCCAAGAAGGCTAGACACCCTCTCCCCACTAACTTACTAGCCCGAACGAACGATATGACCTTAACTGACTTAGGCCTATACACACCTTTCCACTCTAGTATATCCTTACCCGGAATCTTTAGAGCCACAATCTTGGTGTTATAGTTCAACACAACATGATAAGGGGACAGCCAAGTCATGCCCAAGATAATATCAAAATCAACCATATCCAGAATTACCAAGTCTACCTAAGTATGCAACCCCACAAACACGACAGAACAGTCACGATAAACATGAGTCACAATCACAGACTCTCCAACTGGGGTAGAAATATGGATAGGGGAATCAAGGATATCACAAGTCAATTCCAGACCCAATGTAAAACTCACAGATACATAAGAATATGTAGAACCTGGGTCAAATAATACCGAAGCCATTTTATCGCAGACAAGAATGGTACCTGTGATCACCACATATGATGCTTCCATCTTAATTCTCCTTTAAAATGCATAGCAATTAGCCCGACCATCAATCTGGGCAACTTTCCAGGCCGTCTGTGCTGCACCCTTGCCCGCACTACCATTCCCTCTGTCACCCCGGCCTCCCTGAAAGTTTCCTCGCCCAACCTTTGGACGACCTCTAGCATTACCGCCTCTACCTGTCGGGACCACCGCTCTAGACTGCTGCTGACCCTGATTACCTATCTTCCTGAGTGGGCACTCCCTCTTAAAGTGTCCCAGATCACCACAATGGAAGCAACCGCGGTCAAGTATAGGTCTGCTAGCTACTGTATAAGACGCTCACTGGCCTCTAGGAGCTGAAGACTGATTATGAGCTCCCTGATGACCACCTGTAGCAGCTGGCAGAGCTGACTGAATAGGACGGTCTGAGTATACCTGCTGATTATGACCCCTGGAATACGAACCACCATAATTTCCCTCATTTCGAGGCTTCTTGGCTAACGCCTTAGCCTGCCCCACCTGCCTGACTCCCTCAAGTTTCTTCACATAATCCATTACATCATTAAAGCCCTTCCCTGAAAAAGTCATATGCACTGACAGTACCTGTAGCTCAGTATTCAAGCCTTTCATAAATAACCGGACCCGTTCCTCCTCAGAACCCAACATCTGTGTGGTAAAATGAGACAAGGTGTGGAACTTAGCCTCGTAAGCAGAGACTGACATGCTACCCTGTTCCAAGTTTAAGAACTCATCCTTCTTCCAGTCCCTCAAAGTACGAGGTACGTACTTCTCTAAAAACAAAGCGTGGAATTGTTCCCAAGTCAATGGGGGTAGAACAGAAGACCGACACTCCACATGAGACCTCCACCACTGCTTGGCATCACCCTGTAGCTGAAATATGACAAACTCAACCCCATGCTGACGTACAATACCCAACTTGTGTAACCTCTTATAGCAATCCAATATGAACTCATAAGCATCCTCCCTATCAGTACCTTCAAATGTAGGAGGTTTCAGCTTGAGAAACTTGGTCAGCATCTCATGCTCATTCCCTGTCATCACTGGGCCTAGCATTGGCCTAAAGAAGTCATTCGTGCCTGAAGTTGCATCCATCCAAGGCACTGTAGTAACCGCTGGCTGAGTATCCAAGGCCTGGTTTTCCAAAGCCGCCTGAAGAAGTCATTCGTGCCTGAAGCTGCATCCATCTTAGGTGCTGTAGTAATCGCTGGATGAGTATCCAAGGCCTGGTTTGCAAAAGCTATGGGTATGGCTCCAGTAGCAACCAACCCACTCAAAATATTCCAAGCCTGCTGAAAGGCTTTTGGTGTCATAGTAGGAAGGCCTGCAGCCCCAACCGGTGCCACCTCCTCCTGCGCCTCACCATCTTCAGCCATAACTTCTACATCTTCAGCAACATGTTCCTGAGGTGGGGGAGAGGTCACTTCATGCTCTCCAGTAGCCGCTCGAGCTCCACCCCTGGCGAGTGGAGCTCTACCTCGTCTTCTGACCCTTCCCCTGCCTCTACCACGGACATCTGGGCCCGCTGCTGGGACCGCTGCTGTAGCTCCATTATTCCTTGTGTTAACCATCTGCGGACAAAAGATTGAATGAGATTAGATACCAATTTGTATCACCAGATACCGATTGGAATCAAGTTATAGCACGAAGGAAAGAAGGAAGAGATATTTTTCCTATAGCCCCATAGCCTCTCGCATAAAAGTACGAACGTCTCTGCACCGTTCCGCAAGACTCTACTAGACCTGTTTGGTACTACGAGATCAACGAACCTAGGTCTCTGATACTATCTTTGTCACGACCCAGACCATCATGAGTGGCACCCACCTAACCCCTGGATGAGCAAACCAGCAGAGTTCAACCCTTAGCCTAGACTAACAGCCTAAAACCAGCAAACTGAAAATAAATTAGCAATTCAAATGATGCAAAAGGCCTTTCATTGAAATAAAACCTGCGGAAATTCCCCTAGAAGCTGAAAGTCATCGTACCAAATACTACCAATACTAGAGTACGGGGATGCAACCCCAAAACTTAAAACAATAAAGAAATAGTCTAAGCCCGAAACAATTGGGCTACAACTCAAAGATAAACACCAAGGCGGCTTGGTCGAACAGCTCACCCTTGATATCTAGAATAGTTTGGCCTACAAGTGAGGTCGTGCATCAACTACCGAAAGATTTCTTGTACTCACAAGAAAACAAGCAAGTGCAGTATCAGTACACAACTACTGTGTACTGGTAGGATCATCAGCCAGTTCCAAATAAAACAGTGTATAATCAGTACAACAAATCAAGTATAAGTACAGAAAACATGCAACAAGTCAATAGGCTCCCCTAGACTACGAGTCTACCTAGCTTGTTCCTGATGGTCCGTCACGGTGGCCGTCACCACTAGGTAGTGGTGCTGCCCCATCTTGACGGTTTGGGCTTGACGGACCATCACTCAGGCCGTCACTCTTATCCAGAACGTCGTTTTGCTCGTATTTCCTTCCGTTTCTATGTTTGTCTCTCTTTCCTGAAAACATAACATAAAACATCAAAAACGACGATGGTTGCTTGAAAACTTACGATTGTTCTTAGTTTAGAGGCGTCGAAAGTGTAGTAGAATTGCGGCACATCAGTTCCCACATGAAATCCACCTTTTATAACTTTAAACAACAATCACAAAATTCAATAAATCATTCTTTTTGCCTAGCCCGGACCCACCCTGGGATCCCTTCTAAACAACACCTACGTTTTAAACAGACAACCCGACCTAATCCAAGACAAACTCAACAGATATAACAGGATTCTCAGTCACTCAAGGACTACCAGTGAATATCACAATTCAATAAAAATAGCCCGGTCCACTCACAGAACCAATAACAGTCAATGCAATACAACAATATCAATGCAATAATACAGTAAAATAATCCCGTACCAGACGTGGTACCTGAACCAACCGTTAGTATTTCGTACCAGGTGTGGTACCCGATCCAACCATTTGTTATACCCATACCAGGCATGGTACCCGTGCCAACCGTTAGTATACCTGTACCTGGCGTGGTACCTGAGCCAACCGAATGTCAACAATCCATAGTCAAATAATGAACAAACAACTTGTAAACCAACAAGCAACACACCGTTCAATTCACAGACTATAAAACATGACCCTTAGACATTCTACACAATTCCTCTAAGCCATGCAGTTCATACAAACACTTAGATAAGAGTACAAAATATACAACATTCAAAGGAATCTTAAGCCATCACCTACCTCAAAATGATCCTAGCTCTACTCAACCCGAGCTTTCCCGTGTTCCAGATTCTTTTCTCGTTCTTGGTCTAAAACAATATACAAGTACTCAAATTAACAAACAAGGCCTGTACATTACCCAGATTACCCCAAATCCCAGACCCCCAGGCCACCCATGATCATCCTACCCTTTTTCCCGGGCTTCCCTCCATTGATTTCCCTAGTTCTATCATTTTCATTGATAAAAATAGAGAATTTAACAACATACGATCATAATACCGTACTTTTAACAATACCCAAGAACTTTCATTCCTAGAATCCCTCTTCTTCCCCGGATTCTACTATCCCTAGGTTATTCTAACCTTTCCCCAAGTTTCCTCCTAGCAATTCTACCGTGTAGGAAAAGTAGTACGAAGTTTGGGGAGTAGAACCCTTACCTTTAGGATGAAAAATAGTGGAAAACTGGTAGAAATTGCCCAAAATTGCCCCCTTCTTCTCCCGAAACATTTCAAAAAAAACTGAATGATTTTGGGGAAGTTTCTGCATTAAAAACTGTCACGCTCCGCTATAGCGGTCCTCCGTAGCAGAGTCATCTACTATGGCGGAGGCTGATCGACGTTGACTTCCGCTGTTGCGATAATTTCTTCGCTACAACAGAGGTCGCTATGGCAGAGTGTCAATCGCTATAGCGGTTGACACGAGATAGAAAGTCGTAAAACCTCCAAAACTAGTCTATTTTACAACACACTTATTTTCCCGATGTCCCAGAACAATCCCTTCACGTCAACCTCAATTCTGGGAGTTCTACTTACCCGAATTTAATTCTGAAAAGTTTTCCGGACTCCTTTATGTGTAGCTACGAGAAAAACTAGCTCACTACAAGACATCCAACATAATCCTTACCCAGATTGATCTAGACTCCACCTCGCTCCAAATCCGGTCGAGGCTAGCTAGCCCAAAATTTCAAACTCCCAAACCCAGAGTTTTCTAACTCTAAAACTTGGCACGATTGGACTACCCGTAACGACGGACTCGGTCGTTACCGGTTGACATGGGACAAAAAGTCATAAAATCTCTAGCGCTTGTCCATTTTACAACACACTTATTTTCCCGATATCCCGGAATAACCCCTTCACGTCAACCTCAATTTCGGGAGTTTTACTTACCTAAATTCGATTCCGAGAAGTCCTCTAGACTCCTTTATATCTTAGATACATAGAAAACTAGCTCAAGTTAAGACATCTAACTTCACCCGGATTGCCCTAGACTATACCTCACTCCGAATCCGACCGAGGCTAGCCTAGCCCAGAATTTCAAACTCCCAAACCCAGAGTTTGCTAACTCTAAAACTTGGCACGAATGGATTACCTGTAACAACGGACCCAGCTATTACAATAGATACCAATTACCCATCGTTCATCCCCGAACAATCAATCCCAAAATTACAGAAATTAACGAAGGAAAGTGTAGTACCTGAATCCTCAAACAAGTGAGGGTACTTGCCCCGCATGTCCTTCTCGGTTTCCCAAGTGGCTTCCTCAACCGGATGATGCTTTCAATAAACTTTTACCATATTGATCACCTTTGTCCTTAATTTCTGGACATCCCGATAAAGAATCAAAACCGACTCCTCTTCATAGCGAAGATCCTTATCAAGTAACACCTCATCCCACTTTATGATGTAGTCCCCATCCCTATGGTATCACTTTAGCATGGATACATGGAATACCGGATTGACACCTGACAAACTAGGCGACAGTGCTAACTTATAAGCCACTGGCCCCATAATTTCGAGAACCTCAAACGGACCGATGAACCGGGGGCTGAGCTTGCCCCTCTTACCGAAACGCATGACTCACTTCATTGGTGACACTTTTAGCAACACTTGTTCACCAACCTTAAATTCCATGTCCCGAACCTTGTGACCCGCATATTCCTTCTGCCTGCTTTGGGCAGCTAGTAACTTGGCCTGAATACCTCTTACCTTTTCTTGTGCTTTCCTTACCAAGTCTACGCCTAAAGGTTTCACATCGCCTTCCTCAAACCACCCAATTGATGACCTATAACTCCTCCCATATAGAGCCTCGAATGGTGCCATATCAATACTGGAGTGGTAGCTATTGTGGTATGAGAACTTACACAATGGTAGAAACTAGTCCCAATGACCCCCAAAGTCAATCACACATGCTCTCAGCATGTCCTCCAATACCTGAATCATCATCTCTGACTGACTATTAGTCTGAGGATGGAAGGCTGTACTAAAGATGAGTTGAGAGCCCAACTCCTCATGCAACTTACCCCAAAACTTGGAAGTAAACTGCGTACCCCTGTCTAAGATGATGGACCGTGGCACTCCATGCAATCTCACAATCTTCTTTACGTACATCTTGGCCAATTGCTGCGAATTATAATCCACCCTGACCGGAATAAAGTGAGCTGACTTGGTCCGTTTGTCAACAATGACCCAAATAGAATCATACTTCCCCAAGGTCTTGGAGAGACCCACCACGAAATCCATGGCTATTCTCTCCCACTTCCACTCTGGAATGGGCATCCTCTGAAGTAGTCCTGCAGGTTTCTGCTGCTCATACTTTACCTGCTGGCAATTCTGACACTTGGACTTAAAGTCAGCTATGTCCCTTTTCATACAAAGCCACCAATAAAGTTGCCTCAAAATCCTATACATCTTGGTTACACCCGGATGAATGGAATACCGTGAACCATGAGCCTTTGCCAGCACCTTCTGAATCATGTCATCAACCCAATGAATGCATATCCTTTCTCTAAAATTTAACATACTTCCAGAGTCCAACGTGTGTCCCTGGACTCTCTGGATATTGCTTTGCTCCGAAGCCTGCTCAATTGTGAATCTTGAAACTGTTTGGCCTTTATCTTCTCTATGAATGTGGATTTAACCTCAACACTGGCCAAGATTCCACCTTGCTCTGAAATACCCAAGTGCATGAACTTGGACTCCAATTCCCGAATTTCCCTCTCCAGTGGTTTTTTGGACACCCCCAAACGAGCCAAACTACCCATGCTAGCTGTTTTCCAGCTCAATGCATCCGCCACCACATTAGCCTTACCCAGATGGTACTGAATAGTCACATCGTAATCCTTCAACAATTCCATCCACCTCATCTGCCTCATGTTCAAATCCTTCTGAGTGAAGACATGTTGCATACAATGATGATCAGTGAACACTTCACACTTGACACCATAGAGATAATGTCTCCAAATCTTGAGTGCAAATACCATCGCTGCCAGCTCTAAATCATGAGTAAGATAGTTTCTCTCATGCACCTTCAACTACCTAGAATCATAGGCTATCACATTCCTATCATGCATCAACACAACACCAATCCAGAATGTGAAGCATCATAGTAAATAATAAAGTCTTTACCTTTAACCGACAAGGACAAAATAAGAGCCGTGGTCAGAAGTGTCTTGAGCTTTTGGAAGCTCTTCTCACACTTGTCAAACCACACAGACGGTACCTCTTTCTGTGTTAGTCTTTTCAAGTGAGTAGAAATGGAGGCAAAATCCTTGACAAACCTCTGGTAACAACCTGCAAGCCCAACAAAACTCTTCACCTCAATCACAGAGCTAGGCCGGGCCCAACTCTTGACTGCCTCTATCTTCTAGGAATCTACCATTACCCCCTTCTCTAACACTACATGCCCCTTAGAATGCTACCGAAGTCAACCAGAACTCACACTTGGTAAACTTCGCATAAATCGTTTGACGCCTCAAAATTTCCAACACTATACGAAGATGGTTAGTATGCTCCTCCCTACTCTTGGAGTAGATCAAAATATCATCAATGAAAATGATGACTAACGAATCCAAGTAAGATTTAAATACCCCATTCATTAGACTCATGAATACCGCCAGTACATTGGTCAAACCAAATGACATTACTAAGAACTCATAATGCCCATAGCAAGTCCGGAAAGCAGTCTTAGGAATGTTCTCTGGCCTAATTTTTAATTGATGATACCCTGACCTCAGGTCAATTTTTGAAAACACCGATGCACCCTGCAACTGGTCAAACAAATCATCAATACGGGGTAGAGGGTACTTATTCTGGATGGTAACCTTGTTCAACTACCTGTAATCTATGCATATCCGCATACTACCATCCTTCTTCTTCACAAACAATACCGGAGCACCCCAAGGCGAAACACTGGGATGGATAAATCCCTTATCTAGGAGTTCCTAAAGTTGAGTCTTAAGTTTCCTTAACTCTACTGGATCCATACGGTAAGGAGGAATGGAAATGGGATGAGTGCCCGGCTCCAAGTTAATACAAAAGTCAATATCCCTGTCCAGAGGCATACCAGGAAAATCCGTTGGAAACACCTCTCGAAACTCTAAAACAACTGGAACTGACTCAATAGAGGGGGACTCCACACTATCATCCCAGAGATGAGCCAAAAAGTCTAGACACCCTCTCCCCACTAGCTTCCTAGCCCAAACAAACGATATAATCTTGACTGGCTTAGACCTGTACACACCTTCCCACTCTAGTCTCTCCTTACCTGGAATCTCTAGAGCCACAATCTTGGTGTTACAATTTAACACAGCATGATATCGGGATAACCAGGTCATGCCCAAAATAATGTCAAAGTCAACCATATCCAGGATCACCAGGTCTACCCAAGTATGCAACCCAACAAAAATAATAGAACAATTACGACAAACATGAGTCACCACAACCGACTCTCTAACCGGGGTAGAAACATGGATAGGGGAATCAAGGATATCACATACCAAGTCCAGACCCAACGCAAAATTCACAGACACATAAGAATACATGGAACATGGTTAAATAACACCGAAGCTATTTTATCACAGATGAGAATGGTACCTGTGATTACTGCGTCTGACACCTCAGCCTTGGTTCTCCCTGGAAACACATAGCAGTGAGCCTGGTCATCAATTCGGGCAACCTCCCTGGATGGATGTGCCACACCCTCGCCTGTGCTGCCATTCTCTCTGTCTCCCCGGCCTCCCTAAAAGTTACCTTGGCCACCCTATGGATGACCTCTAACATGACCACCTTTACCTGCCGGGACCACAACCTTAGGCTGCTTCTGAACCTGATTACCGGTCTGCCTATGAGGGAACTCCCTTTTAAAGTGGCCCAGATCACCATAATGAAAGCAACCACGATCAAGTGCAGGCCTGCTAGCAGATGAATAAGAAGCTCCCTAGCCTCTAGGAGCTGAAAACTGCTGATTAGCTCCCGGACGACCACCTGTAGCAGCTGGCAGAGCTGACTGAATAGGACGGGCGGAGTATACCTGCTGATTCTGACCCTGGAGTATGAACCACCATAATTTCTCTCATTTCGAGGCTTCTTGGCTAACACCTTAGCCTGCCCCGCCTCCCTGACTCCCTCAAGTTTCTTCACATAATCCACCACATCATTAAATCCCTTCCCTGAAGAAGTCATGTGCACAGACAGTACCTGAAGCTCAGTATTCAAACCCTTGATAAACAACCGAACTCGCTCCTCCTTGGAACCCAGCAACTGCATAGAAAAATGAGACAAGGCATGAAACTTTACCTCATAAGAAGAGACTGATATGCTACCCTGCTCCAAATTCAAGAACTCATCCTTTTTCTGATCCCTCAAAGTATGGGGTACGTACTTCTTTAAGAAAAGAGAACGGAACTTCCCCAAGTGAGTAGAGGTAAAACGGACGATCGACACTCCACATGAGATCTCCACCACTACTTGGCATCACCCTACAGCTGGAATGTGACGAACTCCACCCTATACTGTTGCACAAGTCCCTGCTTGTGCAGTCTCTCATAACAATCCCCATGAACTCATAAGCATTTTCCCTGTCAGTACCCTGGAATGTAGGAGGTTTCAGCTTAAGAAACTTGGTCAGCATCTCATGTTCATTCCCTGTCATCACTGGGCCTAGCATTGGCCTGAAAAAGTCATCTGTGCTTGAAGCTGCGTCCATGCTAGGAGCCATAGGATCTACTGGCTGAGTGCCCAGAGCCTGATTTGCAAGTGCCGCGGGTATGGCTCCAGCACCAACAAGATCACTCAAGATGTTCTAAGCCTGCTGAAATGCTTCTGGTGTCATAGAAAGAAGGCATGCACCTCCAACCGGTGCCGCCTCTACCTCAGCCTGCGCCCCATTATCCTCCACAACAACTTTCACATCTTTGACAACCTAATCCTGAGGTGGGGGAGGGGTTGCTTCTCACGCTCCTACAACAGCCTGAGCTCCACCCTTGGTAGGTATGGCTCTACCGCGTCCTCTGCCTTTACAATGGACAGCCGGGCCTGCTGCTGGGATCACCGGTCTAGCTCCATTGTTCCTTGTGTTAACCATCTATGGACAAAAGAGTGAAAGAGTCAGATACAAATTTGTGTCACCAGATACCAATTGGAATCAAGTCATAGCACGATGGAATAAAGAAGAGATATTTTCCTAAAGTCCTATAGCCTCTCGAAGAAAAGTACGGACGTCTCTGCACCGTTTCTCAAGACTCTACTAGACCTATTTTGGTATAACAAGATCAACAAACCTAGGGCTCTGATACCATCTTTGTCACGACCCATACCACCGTGAGTGGCACTTACCCAACCCACGAGTGAGTGAACCATCACTTCCCCGAACTTAACTGTTCTAACAGCTCAAAACTAATATGCAGAAAATAAACTAGCAATCAATAATAAGGAAACAACTTTATTAACTTAACCTGCGGAAAAATACCCCCTAGAATCTGAAAGTTGCAGTACCAAAATAATCTATCAAATGTCTAGAATACGGGGATGTAACCCCAAAAATAAGGAAATAGTCTAAGCCCGAAACAAGTGGGCTACAACTCTAAAGATAGATTCAAGGCAGCTCGATCAAAGCAGCTCACCCTTGAAGTCTGAAAATGCTGGGACTACAAATGAGGTCGCGTGTCAGCCGCTGGAAGATTGCCTGTACTCACAAAAAGAAAAGCAAGTGTAGTATCAGTACACCACCACTGTGTACTGGTAGGATCATCAGCCAGTTCTAAATAAAATAGTGTATGAACAGTACAACAAATCAAGTGTAAGTACATGATAAACGTGCAACAAGACATGAGGCATCCCTAGACTACAAGTCTCATCCTAACTCTTCCCCACATGTAATCCACCTTTTTATGACTATGATCAATAATCAAATATAAGCAATAAAAAATCCTTTTTATATAGCCCGAACCCACCCCGGGACCCCCTCTAACCAACACCAAATACCAAAACTCATGCCAACCATGATCATTCCACCCTCTTCCCAGGCTTTTCCATCATTAATTCTCCTAGTTCTACCATTTTTATGGATAAAATTAGGAAATTAAGGTCACGTGATCATAAAACAGTAACTTTAGCAATACCCAAGAACTTTTACCCATAGAATCCCCCCTTTTCCCCGGATTCTACCCTCCCCAAGTCATTCCAAACCTTTCCCCAAGTCCACTCCTAGAAATTCTACTGCATAAGAAAAGTATTACGGAGTTCGGGGAGTAGAAACCTTACCTTGGGAAAGAAAAATAATGAAGAATGAAGGAAAATTGCCTGGAATCGTCCTAGCCCTTCTCCCAAACGAAATTGTGAAAACTGAATATTTTGGGAAATGTTTCTGCATTAAATCCCTTTACCCTCTGCTATAGCGGTACCGCCGTAGCGGAGTCAACCACTATGGTGGAGGTTGACCGACTTGACTTTCGCTGTAGCAGTAATTTTGCCGCTATATTAGAGGTCGCTATGGTGGAGTGTCAACCGCTGTAGCGATTGATATGGGACAAAAAGTCATAAAATCTCCAGAACTTATCCATTTTATAACACACTTATTTTCCATGAATTACTCTTTTTCTTTATCTTCCATACTTAGAATTCACTATTTTTGTACTAAATTGAGCTTGGATTTGGATTTTGGATTAAATATGAATGGAAGTATGAGTTACCCAATTGGTATATGTTCTTATTCCTTAGTATGAGCATCTAATTTCATTGTCTAGGGGTATGTGTATTGTGGGTATGGTTCTTTTTTAATTGTGCTTATAATTGATGAATTGATATGGGTCTATTGAATTCCTCAAGTTTTAATCCTAAATTTGATAGTTGCAAACATTAATTGAGTTTTCTTTATTATGTTCTTGCTTGAAAGAGAGGGTTCATAATTCAGATAGGAATTTAATAGTGGGAATTTGAGATTTTCACCTTAGATTAAGGCTAGAAACAGCTTAATCAATGGAAACTCTTATCTAAGAGTCTAAGCTAAAAATAGTATGACTTCCCCAAGCAATTGAATTGGTTGGTTTATATTAAAACCTATGGTGCTTGAACAAAGACCTTAGGATATATATTTGGAGGATCGAGAGATTACCAAATATGACTAAAACCAATGCTACCCGTATTGTTTATCGAGAATTTGCATAATTAATCAAGTACCCCAACCCTTTGTAGAATCCCATCGAAAATATACCCATAATCTCATTCACATTGATTACAAATCTCGCATTTTCATTATGCTTTTGTGTTGAAATTTGTAACACCCCAAAATTCATCAATAGAGAATGTCCATTCCAGAGTGGAAGTAGGAGAGGATAGGCATGGATTTTGTGGTGGGTCTTCTGAAGATGCTGGGGAAGTATGACTCAATTTGGGTCATTGTTGATAGGCTGACCAAGTCTGCTCATTTTATTCCGGTCAGGGTAGATTACAATTAGCAACAATTGGCTAAGATCTACGTGAAGAAGATTGTGAGATTGCATGGGGTACCACTGTCCAACATTTCAGATAGGGGTACATAATTCACCTCTAAGTTTTGGGGTAAGCTACATGAAGAGTTGGGTACACACCTTACCTTTAGTACAACCTTCTATCCTCAGACTGATGGTCAATCGGATAGGACGATCCAGGTATTAGAGGACATGCTGAGAGCATGTGTGATGGACTTTGGGGGTCATTGGGACTAGTTTCTACCATTGTGTGAGTTCTCGTACAATAATAGCTATCACTCCAGTATTGACATGACACCATTTGAGGCATTGTATGGGAGGGGTTGTAGATCACTGGTTGGATGGTTTGAGGAAGGCGATGTAAAGCCTCTGGGCATGGATTTTGTAAGGGTAGCGCAGGAAAAGGTAAGAGGCATTCAAAATAAATTGCTAGCTGCCCAAAGCAGGCAGTAGGAATATATGGATCGCAAGGTCTGGAACATGGAATTTCAGGTTGGTGAACAGGTATTTTTGAAAGTGTCACCAATGAAGGGAGTTATGCGATTCGGTAAGAAGGACAAGCTCAACCCTCGATTCATCGGTCCATTTGAGGTTCTTGAGATTGTGAGGCCAGTGGCTTATAAGTTTGGACTGCCGCCTAATTTGTCGGGTGTCCATCCGGTATTCCATGTATCCATTCTTAAGCGATACCATGGAGATGGGGATTACATCATCAAGTGGGATGAGGTACTTTTCGATAAGAATATTCGCTATGAAGAGGAACCAGTTCTGATTCTTGCTTAGGATGTCCAGAAATTGAGGACAAAGGTGATCAATATGGTAAAAGTTTAGTAGAAGAATCATTCGGTTGAGGAAGCCACTTAGGAAACCCAGAAGGACATGCGGGGCAAGTACCCTCACTTGTTTGAGGATTTAGTTACTACACTTTCTTTCATTAATTTTTGTAATTTTGGGATTGATTATTTGGGGATGAATGATGGGTAAATTGGTATTTGTTATAACGACTGGGTCCGTCATTATGGGTAATCCATTCATGCCAAGTTTTCGAGTTAGAAAACTCTAGGTTTGGGAGTTTGAAATTCTGGGCTAGGCTAGCCTCGGCCAAATTTGGAGTGAGGTATAGTCTAGGATAATCTGGGTGAGGATTGAGTTAGATGTCTTGATTTGAGTTAGTTTTCCATGTAGCTAAGATATAAAGGAGTCCGTGAGACTTTTTGGAATTGAATTTGGGTAGGTAGAACTCCCAAAATCAAGGTTGACGTGAAAGGGTTGTTTTGGATCATCAGGGGAACCAAGTGTGTTGTAAAATGGACCAATTTTGGAGTTTCCCGAGCATTCTGCCCATGATGAGCATAATGGCTCCGCCATGGCGACCTCCGCTATAGCAGAAGAAAATACCGCTATAGCGGAAGTCAAGGCGGTCAACCTCCGCCATAATGGTTGACTCCGCTATGGTGGTACCGCTATAGAGGGAGTCGATCGCTATAGCGGAGCACGATGGGATTTAATGTAGAAACTTCCCCAAAACAGTTCAGTTTTCAGAAGTTCATTTTGGAGAAGAGCTAGGGCAATTTCAGGCGATTTTCCTCCATTCTTCATTATTTTTCTTCCCTAAGGTAAGGTTTCCACTTCTTGAACTCCGTAATACTTTTCCTATGCGGTAGAATTTCTAGGAGAGGACTTGGGGAAGAGTTTGGAATGACTTAGGGATGATAGAATCTGGGGAAAAAAGGGGATTCTATGGGTTAAAGTTCTTAGGTATTGCTAAAGTTACTGTTTTATGATCATGTGACCTTAATTTCCCAATTTTAGCCATAAAATGGTAGAACTAGGTGAATTAATGGTGGGAAAGCTTGGGAAGAGGGTGGAATGATCATGGGTGGCCTGGGATTTAGGATTTCTACGTAATCCGGGTAAATTTTAGGCCATAAGGATTAATTCTTGGTTATTGTGTATTGTTTTAGACCAAGAACCGGCAAGAACTTTGGAAAATGGAAAATCTCCGATTGAGTAGAGCTTGGATCATTTCGAGTTAGGTGATGGTTTGATTTTTGTATGCTTTGTGTGTTTGAGTAGTTATATCTAAGTATTTGTATGAGATTCATGGCTTAGGGAATGCTTAGGAATGTGATAGTCCTGTTTTATCAGTCTGGTTGAACTGTGTATTTTGCTTGTTGGTTTTACAAGTTAATTTGTTCATTGTTGTGACTGTGGATTGTTTGACATTTGGTTGGTTCGGGTACCATGCCTGGTACAGAATATACTAACGGTTGGCTTGGGTACCATGCCTGGTACGGGATATACTAACGGTTGGCTCGGGTACCATGTCTAGTACGGGTTTATTTTACTGCATTGTCACATTGATATTATTGCATTGTGCACTTGTTGTTGGTTCCATGAGTGGACCGGACTGTGTTGTTGAAATGTGATATTTGCTTATGGTCCTTGAGAGGCTGGGTTATTATTGTATCCGATTTTAGAGTTGGTCTTGGTGTAGAACAAGTTTTGCTTGTTAACACTTCGGTGTTGGTTAGAGGGGATCCCAAGGTAGGTCTGGGCTATATAGATAAGAGGTGGTTGTTTGTGTTGACTTTCGTATAAAAGTGGTTGGTATGTAGAGACAAGTTAGGAGGATAATTACGATCTAGAATTTATTGGGTGGGTGCCACTCACGACAGTTTTCTCTACTGGTTTTCTCATCCGGAGTTTGGGTAGGTGCCACTCATGACGGCCTGGGTCATGACAACTTCAAAGGTAATTGGGATGATCATTTACCTCTTATCGAGTTTGCCTACAACAACAGCTTTCACTTTAGCATCTAGATGGCTCCTTATGAGGCACTTTATGGTCGGAGGTGTAGGTCTCCTATTGGTTGGTTTGAGGTAGGTGAGGCAACTTTGATTGGTCCAGATTCAGTGCATGAGACTATGGAGAAGTTTCAGCTTATTAGGGATAGGTTGAAGACCGCTCAGTGTCGACAGAAATCATATGCAGATGTGAGGAGAAGAGAATTAGAATTTGAGGTTGATGATTGAGTTTTTCTGAAGGTGTCTCCCATGAAGGGTGTGATGAGATTCGACAAGAAAGGGAAACTTAGTCCCCATTTTGTAGGTCCTTATCAGATTCTAAGAAGAGTTGGTAGCATTGCGTATGAGTTGGATTTGCCAACAGAGTTAGAAGCAGTTCATCCAGTTTTCTATGTTTCCTTGTTGAAGAAGTGTGTTGGTGATCCGATCTTGATTGTTCCTTTGGAGGATGTGGGTGTGAAGGATAGTCTCACCTATGAGGAGGTTCCCATAGAGATCATTGATAATCATATTCAGAGGTTGAGGAACAAATAAGTCATTTCGGTAAAAGTCCTTTGGAGAAATCAGCTTGTTGAGAGAGCTACTTGGGAAGCGGAATCAACCATGAAAGCCAAGTACCCTCATCTCTTTCCTTCCGATCCAGTTTCCGCTTGAGGTAGTAGTCTCCTCATTAACATGTCTATTCAACTCTATTCCATCAGTTTCCCTCATGATCTTAGCATGCATACATGTTTTTCAAAGTTGATTCAGTCATGTTTTAAGTTACAATCTCAGTTATCATGTTTGTTCTTCAGATTTTATGTATTGTTGATTGGTTGGGCTGTTTTCTCTTCAGTTTTCCCTTGTTTAGTCTTCATTCGAGGACGAATTATCCCAAGGGGGAGATATTGTAACACCCCAGAAACTTATTCAGCTTTTAGGCTCAGAATCTCAGATTTTTTTAGCTTTTCAGGGTTTACGAGTCCAAACCACCGATCATGGTCTGAACCACGAAATATGGAATGGAGTCGTGGTTTAAGTCTGCCAGGCTCAGACTCTAGTATGAGAACCACGAGTTAGTTCTATGAACCGTAGTTCAGTATACGGCCTATCCTATCAACTCGTGGTATCAGACCTAAGGACTGACTGATTCCCAGGAACCACGAGTCAAGTCTACGGCCTGTAGTTTAAACTACAAACCGTCCTGTTGATTCGTGAAACCTGATCAGAGACCTGCTAAGTCCTTCAGGAATAACGAATTGGTTTGATGGGCTATAATCTGTTCTATGGACCATCCTGTTGATCCGTAGACTGCTTTTTGCAGCTTATTCATTTGGGCAGGAACGACGGATGGATACCACGAGCCGTGGTTTGGTCTACGACCCGTGGAATCCGTTCGTGGTCTTTGAAAGTCAACTTTTTCCTAATTATGTCCCAGGGATATTTTAGTTATTACCACCCTTTTAACTCCTAAATGAGGTTGTTTTGACTATTTCTAGAAAATTTTCACCCTCATTAGCCTAAGTCCCTCCTCAAATCTTCATTCATCTCCCAAAAAGGAAAAGAACTCCTTCAAGCTCCAAGTTCAAGTCTCCTTTTCTTTTCAATTTCAAGTGGCTTAGCTTCAATCAAGGTATGTGGGTATTCAATAAGAGAATCCCTTCACCCTTATGCCTAAAACCCCAATCTTCTAAATTGAATTTATGGATTTCTAAATTAGGGTTCTTACCCAAATTGGGGGGAAATTATGGGTCTTCTTCTAAGGCATTAATTCATGATTTCTTATTACATATCTATGATTTAATTGAAGTTCCTCAGTTGATTTCAAAAGCCCATATGAATATGATTAATTTTAGCAGTTTTCATTGAATTGCATGTCTTCAAGTAAAATTGGTATGTCTAGGTAACATGACCTCTATTTTCATGAAATTATATGCCTAATTCTTCAAGCTATGATATTAGAAGGAGAAGTATATTTTGAATTATGGTTTTGCAAAGCTTTAAGATTCATAACTTATGAATTGCATGACATCAGATATGTCCTTATGCTTTTCCAACAGTTTTGGACATTAGATATGTCCCTATGTTTTATGAAAGGTTTGGCATCCAGATATGTCTACCTAAGCTATGAACAGTTTTGACATCAGATATGTCGTAAGTATTATGAGCTATAGGTATATGTTTTTTTGAGAGTAGTATTAGCACCGAGTTGGACAGGGTGAGAGTACCCTTAGTCCCAGAACTACGTGCCCCCATAGGTTCTAAGTCCCCTCAGTTGGGCATCTGATTTAGTGATCATGCCATAGTCATGCCTCTATACCCTGGCAGGGTATATTGGGTCCTTTCGATGGGGCGTATACATTGGATTCCATGTAGCTCGCATGGTCTATGTCAGTTAGAGAATCTCCCACAGAAACAATATCAAGTTTTAAAATGCATTAACTCTTTGCCTTCAGTTTTCAGGACTATTATGATTATTATGGTATTTGTATAACTTGCTTTGGCATTGCATTTTAGTTTTACACTCATAGCATGATTTCAGTTTTATAAGTTTATTTAGCATGCCTGTCTCAGACTCCTATTTATCTCACATATTCGGTACATCCTATAGTACTGACGCATTTTATGTTGTATCCTTTTACGATGCAGATTCAGGCACCTACCCTCAGACTCGTGGCTAGACTACGCCAGACTTTTAGTTGATCAGTGGTGAGTCCTCATTCTTCAAGGACTAGAGTTAGCGAGCCTATCTTTATGTTTTCATTTTAGATTTCTGAGTTAGATGGGGGGGTCTTGTCCCAACAACTCTTATTGACAGTTAGAGGCTTTCCAAACATAGACAGTATTTGGGTCTCCTTTTGGATGTTTATCCTATTTGACTTGATTATCTATACATTTGATTTCAGGTCTTCCTATTATGCTTCCGCTTATCTATTGATTTATCTGAGTTATGCTATGACCAAGGGTTGACTTGGGACACTTGTGGTCCTGGGTCCCATGTTACGTCTAGGAGGTAGCCTCGGGGCATAACACGAGCTCAATCCATGTACCATATAACTCAGACAACTAGTGTATGTCACCCTTATTCCAAATAAATGTCATACCATCCTTATTCCAATGTCCCCACCCTTATACTCCTTGAGTTCTATCAATTCCATGATGATGACCTTTACCAGTTTTTCCTCATAATATCAACTCAAGTCACAATATTTACAATCAAAATATAAGATAACACAACCACACTTGCACTTTTAAACTAAGTTTTTTACATAATCTCATTTCAGGTGATTAAACACTTACAATATTATCCAACAAGTTAATATTTATAGCATCCATTGCATTAAGTAGATAAAAAGACAGTTAACATGCACACATATACTAAATTGAGTCTCAACTATAATTCAATCATTACCTACCCCTTCCTACCAACAACAATATCCAAGACCGAATGACACATAGAAACTAGAAGCACACATTACTTAGAACAAATTTTGGACTACCCATTTTGGGATACACATTCAACCCCTATAATCTATACTCTGTTACTTTCCAAACCTCCATCTTAACTATAAGTTCTCACCGAATCACACAATCAACCCATTAAATAAGGAATAAAGTTTCACATCATATATACTGATAATTAACCGCTTAATCACAATACACCACCATAGCCAATCTATTGTTCACTTCCTAACTGATTAACTAAGAACAAGAAATAAGAGGGCAACATCAATAACACCACAATACATCTTTTAAGAATATCCATCTCATTTACATAGTCCTTAATCTATCGGTTTTATCCACCCAAGCACCTGCCTGTAGGTGTACACATGAATTCTCTCATCAATCTATGTTATGCATACATTTTCTAATACAGGTCTTACTACTCAATTAAACCAGCCTACCTAGGCATAAAGCAGCTCCTACGGAGGAATGATCTTGCAATTCTTGCTCCATTCTAGTGATTTCCATCATAAAATCTGCGATAAACCTTCGAGTTTTACCCCGTCTAAGCGTATTTCTTTTTCTCTATTGCTCTAGAGCCTTGAGGCAACCCTAAGGGTTGAATGAAGCCTTGTTTTGATTTATAGATGAGAAGAAAAGGGTAATTAAAAACTCAAGTGGACTATTCCTGATGCTCTGCTATAGCGGCCGGTATACCGCTACCACGACCGGTATGCTTCCACCACGGTGCCACTATAGTGAGATAATTCTCGCTATAGCGAGATGATGTCAGTTTTCTCCCAAAATTTGCTACTCTGAATTTATCTAACTAAGACTTTTATGAACCCAATCCAAAGATATTAGTATAATTATCGTACTCTATATCCCTTGGACGCGGCAATTTTAGTAATGACAGAATGGATCGTTATAATAGATACCAATTTACCCATTATTTATCCCTAAATGATCATGGTAGGACAAGAACTGGACTGAATGTACTCGGGTCATTAACGCTTGTACATAGGTTATAATACTTATTTCAAAAAAATTCTCCCTGACCCTTATGATAAAGTACGCCTGATTTATACCGCATCTATTTATATACGACCCTCTCACCTAATTCCTTATAGCTAAGATTTGAACAAGGCTACCTTGTCAAGGGTTTACGAGTACACAAGATAACTGCGACCTCGCCCGTACATAGGAATTTAAATAGTAAATTAAAAGATAAGACGAGAAATTTTTCTCCCTCAAAAGTTTACTAGGCCCTGCTATAGCGGGACAACTGCCGCTATAACGACACCACTATAGCAGGCTGAAGGTTGCTATACTGGATCGGGGCAAATTATAAGGATGAGAAATGGGTATTTCTCCTATTTCTCACAATTTTAAACTCAAAACTCCCCTCCTCTCTCAAATCACTTAACACTTGATGTCGGAACAAGGTAAATTATGTTCTAACTTCATCTCTTTACTCTTTACTCTATTACTCATAATATCATAGTTTTGCACTTGAATTTGTAGAAAACAAGTGGGATTGGGGTTCATTTTCAAAACTCACTATTTCACTTAAATTTGGACGAATTTCTGAAGCACGAATGCTTCTCTTATATTTACAATGCCCCTATGGCATTCTAGGCGTAAGATTTACGGAGTTGATGGCCTGTTTTGGGCTTGAATAAGAGTAGAATGTTAGGGAATATTTTCGAAAATTTCTTGGTCATTGGGGCTTGTATAGGGGTTTAAACACCCAGAGTTTTGTAATAATATCCCCATAGCACTTCCCCCACCCTGATTTGTGTTAAAAAAATAAAAAATGGAAGATTTTTGAAAAAGCACCATTGGAGCATCGGTTTGAGTTTGGTGAAGATGAAGGCCGCTATAGTGGCCTCACCTCGCTATGGCAACCTCACTATAATGGAAATATTCCCGCTATAGCGATCTTGTGGTATCGGGATGCCTTTCGCTATAGCGGGAGGCAAAAAATAGCCTCCCTAAAATTTTGAGACTTAGCCTTTTCTGAAACTTGTGATTATTTAAACACCATTACGGATTCTAACTAGCTTTTCACATGATTTTTGCAGAACCACTAACTTTATGGATGACACTCAAGATAACATCCCCATTCCCTTCCAAAGATTTCCTGATGTAAACTGCCAGGGTAGATACTGAGACTACCAGAAGATGGGTTTCTGTTATGAGAGGGGATTCATCATGAGGGGTGTGGCGGAGAAGGCGCAAGAGTTCTACAATCGGCTTTAAGAGTTTGGGTGGAGGCTCCTCGGTATGAGGCCTCAGGATGGGTCCGAGAGTTCTATGCCATTCTCCCGGCCATGCTCTGGGATGACCCTTACCCTATTATTTGTATTCAGGAAGTGCATGTTCCCGTGGATGCGGCTACTATCAACGAGATTCTAGGGGTGCAAAATGTCCCCAACACTTAGTATATGGCCAAAGACCGGAGGATGGATTTGAAGTGGCTGAGGGATATTCTGATCGTGGAGGCTGACCATGACAAGGTTTACTAGACTAGTCCCAAGGGGATTAAGAGCACATACTTTAGTGAGGATGCTCGGAGATGATTGAATCTGGTGACTCAGAGGATTTGTCCTCTAGGTAACACTTGTGATATGACATACCATCAGGCTCTGGTAATTGCTTGCACTATGCGAGGGATTCAGCTGAATGTGGGGGAACAGATCGTGTCAGAGTGGAAAGACTTCTACCGGGCCAACAAAAAGGCTCCCTACCCCTCGAGCCTGATTTCTGAGTTGTGCAGGCATGCTGAGGTGACCAGGAAGGATGCTGACATGGATCTGGAGTATGACACACTCTTCTATCCCCTCAAGGTGAGGGGTGAACAAGAAAAAAAGAAAGATAGACACTGAGTGTGAGAGCAGCAGAGCTGCAAAAGAGGATGATGATGATGCCTCTTCCATACAACCCCTGCCCAGCACTTCCCAGAACTACACAGATCTTCAGAGGGAGTTGGATGAAGAGAAGAAGAAGAGGCGCTCCCAGGATCGCATGTTTGTCACCATAAAGGGCATGTTCAAGTGCGATGTACCTGATCAGAGGCTCCCCAAGCTGAAGAGGGAGGATGTGGATGCATTCTCCTTCTTGAGTGGCATAGAAAAGGAGGGTTTTGATGCTTCGAGCCTCGAAGATAACGGGCCCCCCAGCTAGATCCTATCATGCCTCGAGCCTACCCCCTGGATGTAACATGGGACCTAAGACCACAAGTGATCCCAAGCTAACCCTTGGCATTAGCATGACTTAAAACATGAACATAAATATAAAGAGCGGAAGCTTAACTGAAGTAATGAGCAACTTAATATGTTGTATAAATATATATCTAAGAATGACAATCTGAATTAAGCTGAATATCTGATTCTATGTATGAAAGCCTCTACTACTGACGAGCTGCTGGGACAAGCCCCCAGCTAACTCTAAATACTGTAAACTGAATGAAAGAATTAAAATACTAGAATTAAATTAAACTCCAAGTCCTCGAATGAGAAGGACTAACCAAGCTGGCTATATGTGCTTCTGATCTACTAGCTATGAATTTGGGAGCAAGCTACTGAATCTACATCATAATAAGATGCAATACAAAGAGGTATGCGGTCAGTCCTATGGAATGTAGTCAGTATGTGAGATATACTTGAAATATACTTAAAAACTTGAAAGCATGCTTAAAAATTGAGATCATGCATGACTTGTAGTAAAACATGCTTAAAATACACTTGAAGCTGAAATCATATGATAATAGAAAAATCTGTAATGCAATGACTCGATGCAATATCATAAGCTGAAAACATACTTATAATCGTAAGTAATAATAGAAAGTTTGAAATCTGAAAGCAAAGAGTCAAATTCATTTAAAAACTTGAAACCATTTATGCAGGAGATTCTCATAACAAAAATAGACCATGTGAGCTACATAGAATCTGATGTATCCACCCCATTGAGAGGACCCAACATACCTTGCCAGGGTATAAAGGCATTACTGGCGTGATCACAATTTTTAATGCTCAACTAAGGGGCTAAATATACCTACAGGGGTACGTAGTTCTGGGACTTAGAGGTACTCTCACCCCGTCCAGCTCGGTGCTAAATACTACTTCTGAAAATATATTATAGCTCATATATGTACTAGGGCATATCTGATGCCAAAACCGATCATAACTCATGGATATATCTGATGTCAAATCTGTTTGAAAAGCATATGGACATATCTGATGTCATGCCATTCATAAATCACAAGTCTTAAAAGCTTAGCATAGCCATAGTTCAAAATATACTCTTTTCTAAAATTCATAGCTTGAAGAACTAGGCATGCAATTTCATAAATACTTGGGGTCATGTTGTCTAAACATGCTAATTTTACTTGAAAATATGCAATAGGGTGAAATCATTCTCAATGCATGGGATTTTGAAACACTTGATGATTCTCATATAAAATCATGGGTAAAGGATTAGAAACCAATTAATTGATGTTATTAAATCGAATTCATAAGAATTTCACAAATTAGGCAAGAATCCTAATTTCACAGTTTTATAAATCCAAAGTAAATCAAGGTTTTGGACATAAGGGTGAAGAAAATTCCTTATTGAATACCTACATACCTGAAATTAAAGCTTTTGTAACTAGAACTTGAAGATGAAGACTTGGAGAGGAAGCACTAGGTCTTGATGCTTGAGAGAAAAATCTCTTTCTTTCTTCTTGAGGTTAGATTAAAGGAATGAGGAGGAATCTAACTAAGTATGAATAAAAATCCTCTAAATATGCCTAAAATGACTTAGTATAGGAGTTAAAAGAGCGGAAAATTACTGAAATATCCCTGAGAAATGAGTCTAAAAACTTCTAAAAATTTCATCATAGGCTTCAACAGACATGAATCACGTCCCATGGAATGAACCATGATCCGTGGATTGAGGTCGTGGTTCTCAAACAACTTTTTAGGCCTCTGGACCGATTTCCACGAGGGAAAACCATAGTTCGTGGTTTGATCCATGACTCATGGATCAACCTCGTGAATCTCGGACCAAAACCTGATCTGTAGGTTCGATTTCACAGACTCAAACCATGGGTCGTAGTTTGATCCATGAGCCGTAGATTGCTCTTGTGGTTACTGTCTGTCATTTTGACAGACAAATATATTTTAGTAAAATATTGATAACTTTTTACTCCGGACTTGCATTAATGTACGGTCAGTGTTATTGGAAAGAAAACTCAAAAATCTATAATTTGTTGGGTACTAGGATACCTAACTCTTCATATTATAGGAGTTATGATCATTTGAAATTGACCCTTGAAAAATCATATACTAAAACTCAATCGATAAGAAAGCTTTCAACTCAACTTTGAGCTAGAGGTTCTTTATGACCTTAATTCATATCTAATACAATTTTCACACTTAAGAATGAATCTTAACACCTATGTATCATTAAAAATCATCGGGCTAGGGTCCAACAACAAATAAAGAATGATTCAGATTTTAGCTTAGAATTTTTGGGGTGTTACAATATCTCCCCCTTGGGATCATTTGTCCTCGTATGAAGACTAACTAGGTTGAAAGGGTAGGGAAAGAGGTGCAATCCCACAAACTGAGTTTTAAAAGCTGAAGTATTTACATGGTAACTGATTTTTGACTGAAATATAAATTGAGCTAAATCCTGAGGCATGTATGCATACTGAGGGCATGAGAACAACTGATGGTACATGAAACTGAATATCTAATATGATATCTGGTCTAGATTAAGAGTAGGGACTCAGATGAAACTCATAATGAATGAAGCATTCTTAGAAATCATAGTCAACTGAAAGGAACATAAAACTGAGAGGAGTAGTTATACGAGAAAACTATTCTTTTCTAAACTGGAGTTACTACCATGGACTGAACTAAACGTAGGGCCTTCTGGCCTTAGGGATGATTACCAGCAGGTCTAAACTGATATAATATGAGGACTCTAGTATCTCGCAAGCTGAAGCTACCAGATATAGGATATGGGCACCCTGGGTGGGAAGTATGAACAAGACTATTCCTGCCTTAAACAATACAGTTGACAACTTATAAGTTCAGGAACACCTTTTTAACTACACTAACTCCTCTTAATACCCCACTTACCACTCACAACTGAGAATTCTCACCAGCACATATAGATGCCAAGGTTTGACTCTAACTACCTACTTTCTCCATGTTCGAGCCTATCTCAACTAAATCTCTTGCATTTAGAGTTATCTCCCTAAAATCCTGTTTCTTCCTATCACAAAAGTCAACAAACCTAAAGCTCTAATCAAGGGGTCACTAGCTGCACAAAGCAAAGACCCACATGTATTTCATCATGATATTCAAGCTTATCACTATGATCACCTTATGGTTTGTAGTTTGTACTATCCAAGACTTCTCTCCTTTTCCCTAGCATATCTAGAAACTGTAATTTCAACAACTTCCATAAAGAGGCACATCAAAATTCCTCATCTAACTATTACACATGAATGATCCTGGCCTCGCAATTCATACATACCTAAAAGCTAAGGTAGAACAAACACACCAAAAGGGCACATCCACTACTTCCTATCTAAGCTACTACTTAGCTTCCTCCACTAACACCTATGACATAAGATAAAATCACTGAAGGAATAGAGTGGGAGAATGAGCATCACAGATGAAAAATTACTGATCAATCTTGACTTACACTTAGCATTATCTAGTCGCTCGAGGTGAGGTCTGAGAATTCAAGTGCAATGGCATGAGTATCTCACATTCGGGACATATAAGGCATGGCTGGAGTAAAATCATAGGCATGAATTGTTCAAGATATCTGTTCTGAGCAAATACATGACATAGTAGGATTTCATTAGTTGTTAAAGCATATCTGAGGACTGAACTAAGTACATAGAACTGGCATATGGTGAGACATGAGCTTACATATATAACGAGTATCATGGTGTAAAACTGAGATTCGTAGAATCATAGAGTAAGACTAGAATCGTTGTCTGGAGTAATTTTTATTTATTCTAGGAGCTGAGTATGAACGTGAATCTGTATCAAGTGCATGAATTTGAATTAGGACCATGCTGGCACACAGCGCACGATTAGGGTGTTGTAATGACAGAAGTATACTTAAGATGCTAGGATAGAAATAAGTCTCTGCATCCCCCTAACTTCGTTCTAACACTCATTAGCATCACTACCTGAGTCTTCAAAATCTGATTGATCCTACATTCCATGCTAAATTTCTAAGTGTGAGGATCTCTTACTAACCTCTAAACTTAACTATGATCATTTTTCTCTAACTGAGCAAGCACTACCCTAGAAGTTAGTCTGAGTATACACTTCCTTCTATAATCTAAGGCTCTCCCTCGCCTAAAAGTCTTGGCCTCAACCTTTCTATCTCATATAAGGGCTGTCCATACCATACTCATAACTACCAACCTATCACTCACAATAACATGTCAAGCTTACATGGTTCTAACTCCCAAAGTCCTCTCTTTCTACTACTCACCATACCAAAATGTGTTAAGACTATACTGAGACGCTCAAAATTGTCTATCATTCTCTGGCTCACACACACACACACACACACACACACATATATATATATATATATATATATATATATATATATATATATATCATGCTTACATACTCACACTTGCTATAATTTATCAACTTAAACTCTTACATTACACTATATCATGCCTACCATATAAATCCCACAAAACTATCATTATCACTCTCATACTATCATCCTTTCATTCACATCCTATACTTGGTCTATACTAGCACAATACTTACTATTCTTTAGTCCATACCAAGGGATGTATCATCCCATCACCTATCTAAAAAAACACAACTCTGAATGGATGCTCTAACCAAATGCTATTCTTCTCTCCAGGCTACTACACTTTTGACGTCATACTTCTAGCTCTAGGTTCATTCTACAACTAATGGATTACAACACAACATTTGTCGTGTGGCAACACTACCCAAGGATCTAGATACACACTTTCTCTTCTTGATGAATAATTAGTACCAAAGTTCTGTAAGAGATTTGAGAGAACCTCGGCGATAGATAATCTGACATTTACAACTTCTGGCACCTCATATATGAGGTATAAATAGTAGAACTGGGAATAACACATAAATATAGGGGATAAATAAAGTTAAACTCTATCGCACGATAAATAATATGAAAGAAGTGGAGTTTTCCTAAAAACATCTCTTAGACTCTCTCTCATAAATGTGGCGCGCTTCACACCCATGACAAAAACTCTACTTAACGCGGCTTTTAGACACCCTAGGACTCTTAAACCTGATGCTCTGATACTAAGTTTGTCACACTCTGAGCCTACCCTCTGAATGCAACACAGGACTTGAGACCATAAGTGATCCCAAGCTAACCCTTGACATTAGCATGACTTAAAATATGAACATAAAGGGAAAAAGCTTAACTGAAGTAATGAGCAACTTAATTTGTTGTATAAATATATGTCTAAGAATGACAATTTGAATTAAGTTTAATATCTGACTCTATGTCTGAAAACCTTTACAATTGACGAGCAGCTGGTACAAGCCACCAGCTAACTCTAAATACTGAAAATTGAATGAAAGAATTAAAATACTAGAATTAAATTAAACTCCAAGTCCTCGTATGAGAAGGACTAATCAAGCTGGCTTGATGTGCTGCTAATCTACTAGCCACGAATCTAGGAGTGAGCTACTGAATCTACATCATAATAGGATGCAGCACAAAGAGGTATGCAATCAGTACTATAGAATGTGCTGAGTATGTGAGATATGCATAAGTCCTGATAAATATACTTGAAAGCATGTGTAACACCCCAGAAATCCTAAGCTAATACCCGAACCTTTTTCCATGAGTCTAATGATCATTTTCCTAGTGTGGTGAGTGCTTTGGATGCAAATCATATTCATAAGAGACTCCTATAACCTAGATAAGTTTAAAGCACCTCAACCAAATGAGTTTTCTTATAAGACTAAACTAGGGTCAATTTCAAATGATCATTTCTCCTAAAATATAAAGAGTTAGGTGGCCTAGTATCCACCAAATTAAAGGTATTCAAATTATCTTTCCAACGCCATTGACCTCTTATTAATCCGAGTCCAGAGTAAAATGTTATGGGCAATTTACTGCAGTGCTGTCAGTGATGACAGATCGGATGACGGGTCCGTACGTTGAACGATGGGTCCGTACTTTGAACCGTGATTGCTGAACTGAACACTGAAATTTTCTTTTTTAAAACCACTGGTTGGTTGACGGCCCATAGATCAAAACCATGGTCCGTAGATTGACCTGTGGTTTGTCAAAAATCAGCTTTTCTTCCCTAGATTCCACGAGTGACTTGATGGGTCATCATTTTAAATGATGGACCGTCCTGTAACTCGTGGAATGGAGTTCCAGTAGACTCTCAAAAGTGATTTCTAAAATCACGGATCAAATGATAGTCCGTCATTCACTTTGACGGTCCCTACACTGACCCGTAATCCCTAAAGCCGAGTCATTTCATCAGTTTTTCCAAGCTTAAGTCCAGGGGTATTTTTATAATTTTCCACTCTTTTAACTCCTATACTAGGTCGTTTTAAGCCTATTTAGAAGGGTTTTTATTCCAACTTATCATAAGTTATCTCCCATTCTTCCAAACAAGTTTCAAGAGAGGAAAAAAAAGAGTTTCATCCTCTCAAGCTTCAAGATAGGGTTTCAAGCTCCATATAAGGGATCCACTCAAAGTCTCCAAGCTCCAAGTCAAGTCTCCTAAGTCTTTTCCATTGAAGTGGGTTATCTTCACCTAAGGTATGTGGGTATTCAATAAGGGATTTCTTCACCCTTATGCCCAAAACCCCAATCTTCTAAATTGAACTTATGGATTTCTAAACTAGGGTTCTTACTCAATTCTTATGGGTCCTTCTAAAATTGTTTCCTCATGATTCTTCTATGGATTCTAACTCTAAATTGCATGATTTTGCATGAGTTTTTATGAGTGGTTTCTTATTCATGATTTTAAGGCCAATTCTTATTTTGATCTATGAACTCATGAAACTAGGGTTTTGATCTAAAATTGGGGAAAGTTTATGAAATCAGTTTCTATATTTAAATTTATGGTTTCCTCATGATTACTCATGATTTAAGTATGATTCTCTTATTGGTTTTAAAAGCCCAAGCATGAAAGTTGATTTATAGCATGAAACTATGAAATTGTATGTTTTCAAGAGAAACTTGGCATGATTAGATATCATGACCTTTATGAATTTATGAAATTGCATGCCTAATTCTTCAAGTATGAATTTAGAAAGAAAAGCATGTTTTTGAATTATGGCTATGCTAAGCTTTATGAACTATGATATGAAAGTTGCATGATACCCAATGTGTTTTCATGCTTTATGTATAAGATTTGGCATGAGAGTATGCCCTTATGAATAAGATTTTGCATGAGAGTATGCCTTTATGATTATGAGCTATACGTGCATGTTTTGGGAGTAGTATTTTGCATCGAGAGGATGGGGTGAGTGTACCCTTAGTCCCATAAACTACGTTGCCAACGTAGGTCATGATATGATATGATATGTGCCTTAAAGGCTTATGAGAGTGGATCCACGTCTTTATGTATGGTGTCCTTGTCTTAGCGGAGCATAAGACAACTTTGCCAACTAGAGTTATATAGTTGGGTATGGTGACTTGTTCCTTGGCAGGGTTTAAAGTCAGCTTTACTAACTGGGGTTATACAGTTTGATTCCATGTAGCTCACGTGGTCTCATGTTGGTTATAAGAAACTCTCGTATGTTTTGTTTTCAAGTTTTCTAAGCTTTATGAACTTTCTTATGAAACATCATCTTGAAGTTGGCTTTTGCCTTATGATTTGATTTCCGCTATGTTATCTTCTCATGATCTGTACTATGTATGGATTTACCTAAATACATTTTAAAGCATGTTTCAATCTATTTATGCATTGCTCACATACTTAGTACATTCCATAGTACTAACGCATGTTGTGCTACATCCTTTAATGATGCAGATTCAGGTGTCCCTTCATAGCTTCATGGCTAGAGTTTCTGGCCACTCACTCTAAGCTTTGGTGAGTCCTTATAGTGCGAGGACTAGGCTTTATTCTAGCTTTTCTATGTCTCCTTTCCTTTCAGATTGTTGAGTTAGTTGGGGTATTGTCCCATCAACTCCTTATGCTAGTTTTAAAGTCTTTCATACATAGATACTATGAGGTGTTCTTTGAGTTGTATGTCCTATTCGACTCTCTATTTATGATATGTCTCCCTGTTTCAGATTTTTTTGTGATGCTTTCGTTCCATTTTCCTTTACATGCTTGAGAATGCTATGACCAAGGGTTAACTTAGGATCCTTATGGTTCCAAGTCCCATGTTACGTCTAGGGGGTAATCTCGGGGTATGACAAATTTGGTATCAGAGCCTCAGGTTCAAGATTCCTAGGATGTTTGAAAGCCGCACTAAGTAGAGTCTCTTTCATGAGTGTGAAGCGCGCCATACCGATGAGATAGAGACTACGAGGTGTTTTAGGAAAAACTTCACTTCTTCATGTTCACTATCATGCGATAGAGTATGACTCTATTTACCCTTTTATTCCATTCCTTATGCATTCCAGATAATGTTTCCACTAAGAAACCCCATGAGGAATGCTAATCCAACCACTCTAGATCATGAGGTTACGAATGCAGAATTTCGTGAAGCCATCTATATGTTGGCTCAAGCCATGACAACTCAGTTGAATGAGAAAGAGAAACTAAAGAAGAGGAAGAGAAAGAACAAAAAGACCAGAATATGAAACCAATCATCTTTTCAGCAGAGGTCATCCGGACCAACCCCATCTTTAATTAGCACATCTGCCCTCGATTCTCAGTCGTGTCACCATAAGGCTTCGAAGACCTTGAGGTACCGTCGTTGTAGTAGTTGTGGTAAGTTAAATTTAGGTGAGTGCCTTGCAGGCAAGGAGGGGTATTTTAGGTGTGGTCAGTTAGGCCATAGGATCAGGAATTTCCCCTCATCTAAGTGGAGCAACTGTGATGTTCAGCTCTAAAACCAATTCCTTTCATTGCCTAACCAGCCAGGTCAGGGTATTCCTTCAGAAGTTGAATCAGGTACGTCACTAGATTTCCTTCCTTTATGCATCCATAGTCCCTGGACCCCTATTCTGGTTTGGGTGGTGAGTTGTCTTAACTTAGAACAAAGTGAAGATAGAAGGGTTGAGGCCTAGACTTTTAGGCGAAGGAAGATCTTAGACCATAGAAGAAAGTGGGTACTCAGGCTAGATTCTGGAGTAGTGTATGTTCGTTAGGGTAAAACGATCATAGTTCCTTTGAGAGGTTGGTGAGAGGTCCATAGACTTAGAAGGGTAGCATGAATCTAAGGGGGATATGGTGGGATGTTGAATCGGTCAGATGTTAGAGGCTCAGGTGGTGATGTCGTTGGGTGTTAAAACAAAGTTATGAGGGGAGGCAGAAGCTTATTTTCATCCTAGCGTCCCAAGTATACTCCCGCCATTATGATACCATTTGCATGCCTTGGGTGTCAGCGCCATGGTTCTATTTCAATTTACGCACTCCATCAAGATTCACACTCATGTTCAGTTTCTAGAATGACAAGTGATTTCTTCAGACAATGACCCTACTCTTACTCTGCGAGTCTATGAATTCCAGCTTTATGCCCCAAGGTCCGTTATGTATATAAACTCATGTATCGCAGTATGCTCAGTTATGTTTGCTCTGTCAGTCTTCAGAAATACCTCAATGGCTAATCAAAGCATGTTACGCCATGTATATGCTCAGACCTAATTCTTGAAACGATTCATGCTTATGATTTACTTATTCTAAAGCCCTGTGATCTTTGCCTTTGATGACGAGGGGTGGTGATCCCCACTAACTCATGTCTTACATTTACAGTATATAAAGTGCTCATACCGATTATGCTCAATTCCCCAAGCCTCACCTTGAGTGGCTTGATCACGCTAAGTGTAAGTTAAGATCAGTCTGTAATCCTTCATTCGTGATGCTCCTGCTCCTGCTCTTTTCTTTCAATGGTTCTGGTTTATGATGTTATAAGTGTTAGGGGAGAAGGCCTTGTAGTAGCCTAGCTGGGAGGTAGCAGATTCTTTTTCCTTGTTAGTGTACTTGTTCCACCTTGACTTCTAGGTGTGGGTGAATTATGAGGTACGGATTATTCATGCGAAATAGTTAGATGAGGAAGTTTAGTATGTCTCTCTGTAGAAGTTCTTGAATTTGTGATTCTTAGTTATGGTAGGAAAGAGGAGAGAAGTCTTAAATAGGGTAAGCTACGAAACCATAAGGTGACCATAGTTATAAGCTTGAATATCGTGATGGGATACATGTGGATAATTGTTTTGCACAACTAGTGACCCTTTGGTTGGGAGCCCTAGCTTAGTTGGTTGTTGTGATAAGAGGGAATACTATCCTTAGAAGATGTTCTGGATGCAAGAGATCTGAGATAGGTTTGAACATGGAGAATTGGGTAGTTAGACTCAGACCTTAGTACTTTTATGTGCGCTATTGAGGTTGTTAGTTGCAAATGGTAGGAGTGGTATTCAGAAGAGAATAGTTTCCATGTATATCTAACTCTCTCAGTTTGGTGTCCCTTTCGATTAACTGTGAGTTCTAGAGTATGTTTGTTCTTTATAAGTTTTAGATGAGTTCCTACTCTCATCCAAGACAAACTATCATGTTGGGTATCCAGTTCCTGTCCCATTAGTTGATCTTACATTCCCAGCATGCATACGTGTCTCATGAAACCAGCTCAATTTTTATTTCAATCAGAAGTCGATTACCACAATAGTACTTCAACTTTTAGAACTCAGTTGAAGGAACTACTTGGGAAGCAGAATTATCCATGAAGGCCAAGTACCCTCATCCTTTTCTTTTTGATACAGTTTCAGCTTGAGGAAGTAGTTCCACCCTTAGTATGTCCCTCTGATTCTATTTCAGCATTTTATCTCATGATCCTAGCATGTATTCATATTTTCGAAGTTGATTCAGCTATGTTTTAAATTGAAAAGTCCAGTTTCATGTTGATTCTTCGGTTTTCATGTTTTGATGTTTGGTTGGGATGTTATCTCTCTAGTTTCCCTTGCTTAGTCTTCATTCGAGAACGAATGATCCCAAGGGGGGGATATTGTAACACCCCAGAAATCCTAAGCTAATACCCGAACCTTTTTCCATGAGTCGAATGATCATTTCCCTAGTGTGGTGAGTGCTTTGGATGCGAATCATGTTCATAAGAGACTCCTATAACCTAGATAAGTTGAAAGCACCTCAACCAAATGAGTTTTCTTATAAGACTAAACTAGGGTCAACTTCAAATGATCATTTATCCTAAAATATAAAGAGTTAGGTGGCCTAGTACCCACCATATTAAAGGTATTCGAATTATCTTTCTAACGCCACCAACCTCTTATTAATTCGAGTCCGGAGTAAAAAGTTATGGGCAGTTTACTGCAATGCTGTCAGTGATGATGGATCGAATGACGGGTCCGTACTTTGAACGACGGGTCCGTACTTTGAACTGTGATTGTTGAACTGAATACTGAAATTCTTTTTTAAAACCACTGGTTGGTTGACATTGACCCGTGGTTTGTCAAAAATCAGCTTTTCTTCCTTAGATTCCATGAGTGACTTGACGAGTCATCATTTTAAACGACGGACCATCCTGTAACTCGTGGAATGGAGTTCCAGTAGACTCTTAAAAGTGATTTCTAAAATAACGGATCAAATGGCGTTCCGTCATTCACTTTGACGGTTCGTACACTGACCCGTAATCCCTGAAGCTGAGTCATTTCATCAGTTTTTCCAAGCTTAAGTCCAGGGGTATTTTTGTAATTTTCCACTCTTTTAACTCCTATACTAGGTCATTTTAAGCCTATTTAGAAGGGTTTTTATTCTCACTTGGCATAAGTTATCTCCCATTCTTCCAAACAAGTTTCAAGAGAGGAAAAAAAGAGTTTCATCCTCTCAAGCTTCAAGATAGGGTTTCAAGCTCCATAGCAAGGGATCCACTCAAAGTCTTCAAGCTCCAAGTCAAGTATCCTAAGTTTTTTCCATTGAAGTGGGTTATCTTCACCTAAGGTATGTGGGTATTCAATAAGGGATTCCTTCACCCTTCCCAAACCCCAATCTTCTAAATTGAACTTATGGATTTCTAAACTAGGGTTCTTACTCAATTCTTATGGGTCCTTCTAAAATTGCTTCCTCATGATTCTTCTATGGATTCTAACTCTAAATTGCATGATTTTGCATGAGTTTTATGAGTGGTTTCTTATTCATGATTTTAAGGCCAATTCTTATTTTGATCTATGAACTCATGAAACTAGGGTTTTGATCGAAAATTGGGGAAGGTTTATGAAATCAGTTTCTATATTTAAATTTATGGTTTCCTCTTGATTACTCATGATTTAAGTATGATTCTCTTATTGGTTTTAAAAGCCCAAGCATGAAAGTTGATTTATAGCATGAAACTATAAAATTGTATGTTTTCAAGCTTGGCATGATTAGATATCATGACCTTTATGAATTTATGAAATTGCATGCCTAATTCTTCAAGTATGAATTTAAAAAGAAAAGCATATTTTTGAATTATGGCTATGCTAAGCTTTATGAACTATGATATGAAAGTTGCATGATACCCGATGTGTTTTCATGCTTTATGTATAAGATTTGGCATGAGAGTATGCCCTTATGAATAAGATTTGGCATGAGAGTATGCCCTTATGAATAAGATTTGGCATGAGAGTATGCCTTTATGATTATGAACTACACGTGCATGTTTTGGGAGTAGTATTTAGCACCGAGAAGATAGGGTGAGAGTACTCTTAGTCCCATAAACTACGTTGTCAGCGTAGGTCATGATATGGTATGATATGTGCCTTGAAGTTTTATGAGAGTGGATCCACGTTTTTATGTATGGTGTCCTTGCCTTAGCGGGGCATAAGACAACTTTGTCAACTAGGGTTATATAGTTGGGTATGGTGACTTGCTCCTTGGTAGGGTTCAAAGTCATATTTACTAACTGGGGTTATACAGTTAGATTCCATGTAGCTCACGTGGTCTCATGTTGGTTATAAGAAACTCTCGTATGTTATGTTTTCAAGTTTTCTAAGCTTTATGAACTTTCTTAAGAAACATCATCTTGAAGTTGGCTTTTGCTTTATGATTTGATTTCCACTATGATATCTTCTAATGATCTGTACTATGCATGAATTTACCTAAATACGTTTTAAAGCATGTTTCAATCTATTTATGCATTGCTCACATACTTTGTACATTCCATAGTACTAACGCATATTGTGCTGCATCCTTTGATAATGCAGATTCAGGTGTCCCTTCATAGCTTCGTGGCTAGAGTTTCGGGCCACTCACGCTCAGCTTTGGTGAGTCCTCATAGTGCGAGGACTAGGCTTTATTCTAGCTTTTCTATGTCTCCTTTCCTTTCAGATTGTTGAGTTAGTTGGGGTATTGTCCCATCAACTCCTTATGCTAGTTTTAGAGGCTTTAAGATATAGATGTTATGAGGTGATCTTCGAGTTATATTTCCTATTCGACTCTCTATTTATGATGTCTCCCTGTTTCGGATTTCTTTATGATGCTTCCGTTCCATTTTCCTTTACATGCTTGAGAATGCTATGACCAAGGGTTAACTTGGGATCCTTGTGGTTCCAAGTCCCGTGTTATGTCTAGGGGTAACCTCGGGGCGTGACATCATGCTTAAAAACTGAGATCATGCATGACTTATAGTAAAACATGCTTAAAATACACTTGAAGCTGAAATCATACGATAATAGCAAAATATGTAATGCAATGACTCGATGCAATATCATAAGCTGAAAACATATTTATAATCGTAGGTAATAATAGAAAGTCTGAAATCTGAAAGCAAAGAGTCAAATACATTTAAAAGCTTGAAACCATTTTTGTGGGAGATTCTCATAACCAACATAGACCATGTGAGCTAAATGGAATCCGATGTATCATCCCCATCGAGGGAACCCAATATACCTTGCCAGGGTATAGAGGCGTTACTGGTGTGATCACAATTTTTGATGCCCAACTGAGGGCCTAAATATATCTACGAGGGCGCGTAGTTCTGGGACTTAGGGTACTCTCACCCCGTCTAACTAGGTACTAAATACTATTCCCGAAAACATACTATAGCTCATATATATACTAGGGCATATCTGATGCCAAAACTGATCATAACTCATGGATATATCTGATGTCAAATTTGTTTGAAAAGCATATAGACATATCTGATGTCATGCCATTCATAAATCATAAGTCTTAAAATCTTAACATAGCCATAGTTCAAAATATACTCTTTTCTAAAATTCATAGCTTGAAGAACTAGACATGCAATTTCATAAATACTTGGGGTCATGTTATCTAAACATGCCAATTTTACTTGAAAACATGCAATAGGGTAAAATCATGCTAGAAATCATTCTCAATGCATGGGATTTTGAAACACTTGAAGATTCTCATATAAAATCATGGGTAAAGGATTAGAAACCATTAATTGATGCTATTAAATCAAATTTATAAGAATTTCACAAATTGGGTAAGAACCCTAATTTCATAGTTTCATAAATCTAAAGTAAAATTAAGGGTTTTGGGCAGAAGGGTGAAGGAAATTCCTTATTAAATACCCACATACCTGAACTTGAAGCTTTTGTAACTAGAACTTAAAGATGAAGACTTGGAGAGGAAGCCATAGGTCGTGAAGCTTGAGAGAAGAACTCATTTCTTTCTTCTTGGGTTTAGCTTGAAGGAATGAGGTGGAATCTAAATAAGTATGAATAAAAAGCCTCTAAATAGGCCTAAAATGACTTAGTATAGGAGTTAAAAGGGTTAGAAATTACTAAAATACCCTTGAGAAATGAGTCTAAAAACTTCTAAAAATTTCATCATAGGCTTCCACGAACATGAATCACGGCCCATGAAATAAACCATGGTCTGTGGATAGAGGTCGTGGTTCTCAAACTACTTCTTAGGCCTCTGGACTGATTTCCACGAGGGGAAACCATGGTTTGTGGTTTGATCCATGACCCATGTATCAACCTCGTGAATCTCAGGCCAAAAACTGATCTGCAGGTTCAATTTTACGAACTCAAACCACGGGTCGTAGTTTGATCCACGAGCCATAGATGGCTCTCGTGGTTACTATCTGTCATTTTGATAGACAGATATATTTTAGTAAAACGCTGATAACTTTTTACTCTAGACTCGTATTAATGTGTGATCAGTGTTGGAAAGAAGACTCGAAGATCTATAATTTGATGGGTACTAGGCCATTTAATCTTCATATTCTAGGAGTTATAATCGTTTGAATTTGACCCTTGAAAAATCGTATACTAAAACTCAATCGGTAAGGAAGCTTTCAACTCAACTTTGAGCTAGAGGTTCTTTATGATCCTAATTCATATCTAATACACTTCCCACATTTAAGAATAGATATTAACACCTATTTCCATTAGAAATCATTGATTTAGGGTCTAACAATAAATGAAGAATGATTCGGATCTTAGCTTAGAATTTTTAGGGTGTTACAGATTCCGCAACGTGCACATTAGTCTACCTCTCCTCGCCTCCTATTTTATTATTATTTTTTGGATTTGGGTTGCCCTATTTGGGGCATGTAACAAATAATCTCCTTTATTTTCACACATTTGGATACTTACTTTAGTTATCCTAGTAATGAATGCACTACTATTATCTTAACTAATCATTTGATTGCTAGCAGCTTGTAAACATGTTTGGACAGGTTGGAAAAGAAACACAAAAATAGAGGAAAATAGGGCAGGAATTCTGCTCAGGCTCATCGTGATATAACGGCCTGGTCATTACCACTGTACTGTCATAATGAAAAAATTCCCCCTATAGAGGGATCGTGATAGCGGGGCAGTTCCCTCTATAGCAGCCCACTGACAGTGACCCAAATTTTTTTATAGTTCCTGCAGTTCTCTTACCCCCATTCCCTTCTGTAAAATTTTAATTCTACATTGTAGAATCGATCACCCACTATTCCAAGATCGAAACCCAATAATTTGAAAGGGTTAACAATTAATCGAACACAATTCTTATACTCCGGTTATAAATTATGAATTCAATATCAATGACCTACTAGGCTTTTTCCAAATATTTAACACTCGTTATGCTTATGCTTTTCACATAACAAACACTTAAAGCAAGGAAACGTTGTAACAATTTAGCAATTTTATCTACCACCTTTACATGTAACATCCATAATGATTAGCATTCAAGAATCAATTTTCATTTAATCACTTATCATACAAGTTCTCAATCAATAACACATAATCAACTTACCACAACTTCACTCATCTCAGATTTCCAAACATCGATTCAGTTATAACTCACATAAATATCAGTTCAAATAGTCTCATTAATTAATCAATTTAGCCATCATTCTTGTTTCTCTAAACATATCATTCAACTCACATTCTCAACGATCATTAATTGATCATCTAGTAATTTAAACACAACCCTTACAGCCAAATACCTATTGGAACCTTCTAAGTTCCAATTCTGTTGCTTATGTTATCCCAAATGGAGCCAAGCGACCTCCATTCATTTTGGTTTGAGATACCCATTGGAATCAAGAGATACTAATTAGACTCAACCCATACAAAAAATCATCTAGGGCAGCACGGGAGGAAAGAAAAAAGGGGACAATTTCTAGAATGCCTCATAGTTTTTCAAAGATTTCATATGGACGTTTACACACCAATCCGCAGGACCCTACTCGACATTTATTTTTATACTTGTAAGACCAATAACTTAGGCTTTGATACCAACTGTCATGACCCAACTAACCGAATCATGAGGACACCTACTCTAATCTACCTAGATAGAAGAACCCTTATCACCCAATTAGAAATATGCAGAGACATAAAAGAAAGACACTAAACTCTTTAAAATTTTGGATAAACTTATTACAATTCTTCAAATACAACAAAAAAATCCTCTACCCCGAAGATCTAGTCTAGACAGGTATAAGAGCTACTACAAGATAAGGAAAAATAATCAAGACTCAGCTTTCACCATAGAAATAAGAAGACGGACCCTACTGAGGATTCCTACTGAATCAAGCAATGAAACCTGAATTGATCATGCAAATAGGTTATACCCCAAAAAGGATATAGCAAGAGTAGTATCAGTACAATCACACGTACTGATAAGCATCATCGGTCGATCCAGATTAAAACCACATAAACATAACATAAATATCTGAAACCAAACAGGCACTTATAAAATTCACAATTCAGCTTATATCTCTTAACCACCCTTTCAGTCACCACTCTCCTCTCTTAAGTTACACATCTATCGCCTACTCACTCTATGATCTGTTGTCACATATTTATTTGGGGCATCAAGATAATTATCAATCACATCTAGTCTTAACTTTAGTCATAACACTACTATCTTCAAGCACTCCCCAAGGCAAGAACACAACAACAACAACAACAACATACCCAGTGTATTCCCACAACGTGGGGTCTGGGGAGGGTAGAGTGTACGCAGTCCATACCACTACCTCAGATATGAGGTAGAGAGGCTGTTTCCTATAGACCCCCGGCTCAAGACAAAAACAGTCTAAAAATAGGCTAAAAAGGACGTAACAAAGATACAGGATACAAAAAACATGATAAAACTACAAGAGACGATAGGAAGTAATATGTAGTAACAAACAACAGACAGAAGCAAAACACTGCCACAAAATACTACTATGAGGAATCCAAGAACAAACAACTATAAGCGTAGCACTATGATTACTAGTCGGGACACCAAGGAAAAACACTCCTACCTACTAGCCTACACCCACTTCTACCTACTACTCTTCTACCCTAATCCGCGTCCTTCACACCTTCCTATCTAGGGTCATGTCCTCGGTAAGCTGCAACTGCGCCATGTCCTGTCGAATCACCTCTCCCCAATACTTTTTCGGTCTACCTTGTCCTCTCCTGTAACCATCCATAGCCAACCTCTCACACCTCCGCACTGGAGCATCCGTGCCTCTCCTCCTCACATGTCCGAACCATCTCAACCTCGCTTCCCGCATCTTATCTTCCACCGATGCCACACCCACCTTATCTCGTATATCCTCATTCCTAATCCTATCTCTCCTAGTAAACCCGCACATCCATCGCAATATCCTCATCTCCGCCACCTTCATCTTTTGAATATGGGAGTTCTTTACTGGCCAACACTCTACTCCATACAACAAAGCTGGTCGAACCACCACTCTGTAGAATTTGCCTTTAAGTTTAGTAGGCACCTTCTTATCACACAAGACTCCAGATGCGAGCCTCCATTTCATCCACCCAACACCAATACGGTGAGTGACATCCTCGTCGATCTCTCCATTTTCCTGGATAATAGACCCAAGATACTTGAAACTCCCTTTCTTTTGGATGACCTGTGTATCCAGCTTCACTTCTACGTCATCATCCTGAGTCGCCTCACTGAACTTGCACTCCATATATTATACACCTAGTATCACCTTCTACTATCTAACTTAAGCCCTACTATCTAACTTAAGCCCATATAAGCACGTAACTTATTATCAACATCCAACCAACGTGTGGTAAACAAGCACTACCACGCAATAACTAGCAATTATGCCTCCATGTAGTTTTTCCATCACCACTAATCAAGTAAATCAGACAAGCATAAAATAAATACAATAATACACCAAGTCAATGCCATGACTATTAACAGTTAACTCAACCTTATCACGATTATCTTTTTATTTGACTTCAATAAATAATTACATAATTCAAATAAGTCAATATCCCGGACTGCTCATGGATCCAAAATAACATCAATAATATAACTTGGTTTACTCATGGAACCATCAAACTTACCAATACTGTATACATATATGCTATGGGTCTTATAAATGTGCACTAGCCATGACCTGCAGCGAACGAGCTTAGTCCATGAGAGGACCAAGAACATTGAGCTTAATTGCCCATTTTTCTGGGAAAAGCTTGCCAATGGTTTCCCTTCTCTCTCCTACATTCACACAGCATCTCAACTGGCTGACATTTTTATCAAGACGTTACCTGGTGCTCAACACAGTTTTCTCCTACAAAAGTTGGGAGTTCACTCACCCTCCTGCATGAGGGGGTGTTAGACTGATAGAAGAAGGCCCAAATTAGTTAGATTAGTTTCTAATTTATTCATTCTTGTACATGCCCAATATATGGCCCATTATAATTACTGAGTTGTTTAGCCCAAAACCCGACTCTATATATATATAGTCTAAAATATTTTATTGTACACGGATTTTGATAGATTTTTTAAAATTAAAAGCGTCCATGGGCCTTTTTATTAAAAAACAAATCAAAGAATGAAGTTCAAAAATAAAACAAACAAAGCAGCCCAATTGGTCCAAAATAGAAAACAAAAAGGGAAAAGAGATAAGCTAAAAAGGAAAGCAAAAATCAAGAGGTCAAGGAATCTAGAAAGTTTAGACAACTTTCCAAATTCCCCGACGGAGCTTTGACTCCCTTCTTTAATAGAGATCTTCAGCGTAACTCTGTAAACCACAGAGGAACTGGATCTATGCGAAGAGCTGCAGCTGGGAAGAACATCTATTTGTTGAGCTGAAACGACGGCTCAAGACTTCAAGAGCCTTTTTCCCCGAGAGCCTACTCTCTATTTTTTTCATTTTGAACTCTAATCTACTGATAATTGACATTTGTTTTGCTAGGGACACCCTTTATTTGGTTTGATTCACCTCATGTCTTTCTGTCCTCCATTTCCCATCCTACATAAAGTACTCTAAGTCCTATAGCCTTTCATTGATAGGAAAATTTTATGTCAACAACAAATATTAGAGCCCCCAGTTTGATCCAGTTGTCATTCCAAATGTGGGATGAATCAGTAATTGGTTCTCACTAAATTCCTTGTTAAACTTCTTCCCTTGCTTCCAATATTTTTTTCTATATTTGTGATCCACCTTTCCACTGAACTTATGTTGGGGTGAACTTCTTGCATACTTAATAATTTGAATGTTTTAAATTTTCACCATAGCTTTTGAAACATCAAAGAATGATCTAAATCCCACTCTACCTTCATCCTTGGGATAACAGATCTTCAGCCAGGCTGCCCAGTGTTTCCTCTTGCCTTCTTCTTTAAAACTCCACAAAAATCTATTAAAGATTTTGTGCTGAAAAAAGGTAAAGTGGCATATTTTGGAGAACACTATTAGTTGGTATTGTCTTTCCTCCAAATGATAAAAGTTTACCTTCCAATTTTGTAGTCTTTCCTTCACTTTTTTGAGTAGATCATTAAAATTTGATTTCTTCTTCCTTGCATGGGTAATTGGACATCCCAAGTACATAAAAGAGACTTGTTCCATGTTAAAGCCTGTACAAGTCTTCACTTATTCCATCATATTCATTGACACCTTCTTGTACATATAAAAGAAGCTTTTATTCTCATTGATCAACTGGCCAAATATCTGCTCATAGTCTTTTAGCTTTCATCACCAATTCTAGGGAGCTTTTGTCAGCAAAAGTGAATATAATTGTGTCATCAGCATAAGCTAGATGATTCAAATTATTAGTCCACTTAAGCATCCCATAACCTTCATAACAACTTTCCTCAAACAAGTTATTTAGAGCCTTTAAAAGTACATATGCTGCTAAGATAAATAAAATTGGTGATAAGGGGTCACCTTTATTTACTCCTCTTGAAGAGTGGAAAAAACTATGTGGCTGCCCATTTAGAATAATAGAGTACCAATTGTTGGCTATTAGTATCCAGATCATATCTATAAATCTTTCTACAAAGCCCATCTTTCTCAGCACTCTAGTTAAGCATAGCCAAGAGACTCTGTCATAAGCCTTGATCATGTCAAGATTTATGACTACATTAGTTGGCTTGCCCTTCATCCTTGTGTGCCCTACAATTTCCTGAGTGAGCAGAACATTCTCAATTATGTTCCTGCCTTTGACAAAACCTGATTGATTTTTAGAGATTAAAGATGGTAAACACCTTCTAATCTATCATGAATCACCCTAGAGATGACTTTATTAATGAAGTTGTTGAGGTTGATGGGCATGAGGTCAGAGAAAGTCTCTACATGTGACTTCTTAGGTAGTAACACTAGATTAATGTATGTTATTGCCTTAGGTAGTGCGTACCCTCCAAAGAAATCTTTTACCAATTCAAAAACATCTTAACCCACTGTTTTCCAGCAGTGCTGATAAGATAAGTCTAGTAGCCTATCTGAACCACAGGCACTTGAGCCTTATAGGTTGGAAACTGCTTTAGTGACCTCTACAAATGAAAGATCAGCATATATGTTGTTGTTTTCCTCTATTGTAATCATAGTAGGAATATGATTCAGCAGCCTAAAATCTGTACTCTTTGCTCTTTATCTGAACTGACTTTGATAAAACTGATCTGCTTCCTCTGCTATGTGATTTTTGTCTTCTATCCAGTTGCCACTAGTATCTTTGATTCTATTTATTTGCAGTCTTTTCCTCCTTCCTTTCACCAAGTCGTGAAAGAATTTTGTATTCCTATACCATTCTTCAAACCATGTGGCCCCTGTATTTTGTCTCCAAAACTCCTCTTCATAGTGTAGATACTTATTCAGTTCAACCTGAGCTAGTTGAAGAACAACTCTGCTTCCTTGGGAAGGCTCTTCCTCAAATAATTATTCTTTGATTTTGACAATGTCTTTCCTAATGATAAGTTGTATAAAGATGTCTCCATAGGTCCATTTGCTCCATGTAGATTGGGCCTTTTTGACATTCTTATCTTGTGTTTGAACCTTCAGAAAGAATTACCACTTTCACATGCGTGCTAGTGCTGCTTAACCACTTTTTGAAAAGAATCATGTTTCACCGAGAAAGACAAAAGCCTAAAGGGTTTTATAATATTTTGATTATGTTCCTCAAAAGTGATGAATAGGGGTGCATGATTAGATCTTGTTCTTATCGGATGCTCCATCTCAATTTTAGAGAACCAGTTATGTAGTCCTGCATTAACCACCGCTCAGCCTCTTAAAGATGCACTCTGAGTCAGCTCTTCTATTCCACCATGTGAATGGACTGCCTTTAAAATCCACCTCTTCTAGTTCACAAGAGTTGATACAAAATGCAAAGTCCTCACACTCTTGTAGAGTCACAGGAACTCCTCCAATCTACTCTTTTTTATTTAAAATGGTGTTGGAATCTCCTCCTACTAACCAAAGAGAGGAGATAGTGTTTGCTAATATATAGATGTTTTCCTATAACTCCATCATTTTCCTCTCATTGCACTTGGCATAGACCAAGGTGGCTATCATAGATTTTTGTTGCTCCTATAGGAAAAGCTTTATTGTGATTTGTTGTTTAGTGTGACAAATGACCTCCACGTCAATATTCTCCTCTAGAAATAGTCAGATCTTTCCATTGCAATTAGCTTTGGTTGTATGCATTTCCAATATCCTTTTGTATCTCTGGATATACCTTGATTATTGAAAAGGCTCCATAAGAGCTATCATGAAAAATATATGATGTCTATGTAACATCTGCAGTCTGTGAAAGGCCTGTTGTGAATTCACAGATCTTATATTCCATCTTCATAATCAATTAGATGTACTGTTAGAGACACTCTTTTTTGGCACCACCCTAGTAGGTCTTGGTAGTTCTCCTTTGTTCTGCCCCTTGTTCTTCTTATTGACCCTTTTTGAAGTTTTGGGAGAAAAATCTGCATGCTTATACATTATTTCCCAGTTTTGTGATCCATCATCCTCCTTATCTTCTTCATCTATCTCCTTATCTACCATGTTATGATTACTCAAGCTATTTTGTGACTTGTCAATGTCACGAGACAATAAATTATGAAGTGCCTTATTTGGTGATCTATGCTTCCCTTGAATGACTGTTGCACTGTTGGGACCTTCAATATTCTCCTTGTTATTAACTTGAGGACTACCAAGAGTCTGTTCTCATGGTATGTAACAATTGCTGATTTTGAGCCATTTGTGTCCACTGGTTTCTTATTCTCTACTGCCTCGTTGTCCTTGCTAATTTGTTTTATGATCAGTGGAAAAGAAGCCACTACTATAGCATTATTTTGGTGTGGGTGGATCTATGGTATGTTCTCCTCATGTTTATGCAGTATTATCGCCTTGTTTTTGGCTATCTTGTGCACCTAGAACTGCTGTGATTTCTCCCTCTTCTATTTCCTCCTCCCTCTCCACTATGTCTCCCTATTGTTTGGATTTGGCCTCTCCTTATTGCCTTCCTCAATAGTGCCTACATTATCCCTCTTGTCTTGGTCTGATTTTGGCTCTGTGAAGGCTTCTTGCACCTAGTCCTTGGTGTTGCCTGCATTAGTTTGTTGCCCTTCCTTCGTTGATGCCTCTTGCTCTCCTTTTTTGTCACTAGTGACTTCTTTGGTTAATGACAATACACATTTTGTGTCTGCCAGTGAATCAAAAGAGTTGCTGGTTGGGACAGTGTTGTTTGTAGGTCTAATGTTATTGTCCTTAGTAGCCACGCATTCTCCACATGTTCTATAAACCATATTGCTATTTTTGGATCTTCTCTTGTCTCCTTCCCATTGCTTATTATTGTTGTCCTTTGTTTTATCTTTTAGTTCCTTGGCTTCTCCTTTCTCATCTGCAGGCCTCCTAAGTTCTGGATGAAGGAACCTACACTCTGTTTCTCCATGTCCTTGTAGTTTGCACTTTTTGCAGTATCTTGGTAACACATCATATTGTATTTTGATCTTCTCCACCTTGATTTCCTTTGTGTGTTCATCCTCTATCTCCATTTGTACAAATTTGGGCATTTCCTTCTTTAGATACACTTGAACCTTCACTGTAGCACAACTAGGTATTGATTTGTTAATGGTGGCAATGTCCAAATATAGTGGTTTGCCTACAACAACAACCATAGTGAACAGACACTCTTTCACAAAGAAAGTGGGCAGTAGGTTTGGAAATGAGATTCAAGCAATAGCTAGAGTTATTTCCTCCTCTATCTTGAACTTTGAGTCGATATCAGAGGTCTCATCTGGTAGGATTGCCCATCGCTGGACTGGATGTAGCATGCAGTCCTTGATATAATATTAACAAAATCCTCAAATAGATCGAATCTCATAAGGATATGCCTATTACGCAGAAATTCAATCTTGCAATCTCCTTTGGTTCCACATTGCTTAGGTATTTGTTTTCTCAGTTCTTCCAACTCTGACCATCCATAAGTAAACTTTTCTATGACAACATACTGCAAGTTTTCAGTGGCATTCATCATACTAACTTCAAATTATCCACTTGACAATAGGAATGTCATCTACGTAAGAAATCTTTTTGATTGGAATGAGATCTATTGAGGATTGTGGAGCCTGCTAAGGGGAATTTAGTGTGATGGACTTTATCAGGGTGGCGTAGTTTGCTTGGGTTGTGGTAGGTATAGTGGGAGAGGGTTCCATGAGATTCTTGGAGGAGTTGTGAAGGGGTGGGAATTGTGAGGAAGAGGCAAGAGAGGCGGACTGACCAACCATTGGAGGTGGCTGGCCGGCGGTCGAAATCATGATTAGGCTAGGTTAGGGTTAGGCATTTAGGAGAGAGCCTTGCTATTTCGATAAATTGAAATGAAAAGTCAGTTGGAAATTATATTTCTCTCTAGAACCTTCCAAGGTTCCTCCATTGAAATTGTTACTTTTCTTCATCTCTGAGTTGGATTTTATCACATGAGGGTTGTCATAACAAATGGTATAATACATAAAATTAATGTGCTATTGCTAGTTTAATTCAACTTTTAAATCACATGCTATTTTGATCACCTTTTAAATTATGTTTGTCATTCAAGTTCCAGACTCATTTAAACTAAGTAGTTAGACACCTCTTTGAACCGTTGTAAAAATACAAGTGGAAACACCTAGACTCTCAGGTTTTTAGTATCACCAAACTAGAAATTAGACTATTGGCCTATAAATGGAATAGGCGCAATATCCATCTTATAAAAAAGCTACTGCTTTTGCTGGTAATAAAAACATATGATAAAACATGACATTAGAGATTTGGCTATTCAACATTCCAAACTGAATATATAAATCATTAAGGCTGAATGTGTTCGATCCAAACCGGACAATAACACCCCTACTCAAAATACTAACACAACTATGATGAAACAACCAAATATTGTACTACTTAAAAAGTCCATTTTTCTATATCACAAATTTGTTAGCTTTGCATCTTCATATAAAATCGTTTTTTTCATCTGATAATTGCTTGAAGCCCTTTTACAGATTGAGAAAAATGAACAAAAAAGGCAATTTATTTTTTGAAGTAGGAATCTCAATATAATTTGAAAAAAATTGGAAGGATAGATTGTTTAAGTTTCAAAAGAGAAATGAAGACAACATAAACAAGAAATTTTTTTTGGAAAATGCTAAACGTGCCAAGGAGGGTGGATCAAAATCTTAGCAAGTCAAAACTTGCCCCAACCTGCCCCATTTACATCCCCCATCGCTAGGCAAGCTGAATTACTCATTTTAATCTAGGGCTGGCTTTCTTTCAGAGTGTATAGGGGATAAAGTTGGAGCAATTTTTGGAGCATAGAACTCTATCCGTTCATTTCATTTTTTCCTTAACGTACCACAAGTTCAGCAAAATGGAAGATTAACAAAAGCATGAAACTACAAAAGTGAAATCGAAACTTATTAAGCTGGAAGAGAGTGACAATATCGTCTAATAAAGCTGCCAAATTCAAATCATGATATAAAGAGCAGCAAGACAAATATCAACAATTCCAGCGAGCTTTTCAGAAGTGAAACATAAACAAAAATATGCCACCACTCCCAACTCTTCCACAATCAGCATCTTAAGCTTCAGCGAATCTGGCATTAAAAGACATTATTAGGTGAGACACAATATCATACAATCACATCCTATGCAGAATTGTAGGATGTATAGACTAGTTTGATTATATGCTTACCCCAATTCAGAGAGCTTCAAGTGAGCCTCAGCGTAGTCAGCAAAGAAGGCATCTTCATCCTGACATAAGCAAAGAGTTGGCTTCTATTAGTCATACAGCCAGCATTTACAACTTAGATGAAGAAATATTCAGACTTGATATATGCTGATACTGACCGCAGCATATTTCTCAACAAGGGGGCGGAAAGCAGGATCAGCGAGGAGAGCCTTGTCTGATGGCAACTGTAAAAGCTCTTCTTTTTCCCCACTCAAAAGTTCCCTGAAAATAAAATATGTCTTATAAACAAAATGGACTGATAATAGTTTGGAGTTAAACAGTACTACAAAAGGAGAACTTCTTTCAGACAAGTATTCCACAAATGGAGAACAGAAAAAAGACATGTCTTTTTAGCATTCTTACTTAAAATATGAGTTGTCAAAGATGAGGGGATTGGCGGTCCAAGGTCCCTCAAAACCAGAACGCTCCTTGTGGCACCTTCCCTGGAGAAAATATCACTAAGACAATAAGTATGCAGGAATAGAACGTCGCAGCAAATGGGATTAAACAGTAGAAGCAGGCAACAAACCAAGGTATGGGCACCAGAGAGTGCAACAATATCCTTGTCAGAAAGACCCATTTGTTTCACGAACACGTCCCTCAAGTGGTCAGAGCCTGCATTAGGTTTACATATGATTATCAAGGCAGGCAAATTACAGGAAATATTATGTTCCTCTACACAATGTTTTGCAATCAGAATCTGCTCTATAAAGCTATCAGTCTATTAGAGGACAAATTGCAAAGGAAGAAGTTACCCTTGGTGGCATCAGGCAAGCGACCTTCAACAGGTGGTTCTGGCTTGTCCTGGCAAAGCAATGTTATCGATTTAGATTCACCAAATGAATAATTTTCATATTGACCATCATGAACATCAGGCCTACTCATGTCAGTATTGGATAGAAGTTCGCAGTATTACATGTCAAATGTGGCCTCAAATATGGAAGTAAGCACTACTCATTAGGCATTACAAGTCAATTAGAATTGCTATAAAGCTGCAGAGACAGACTAACCTCTCTGCCAGGGTGAAAGGGAACATCAGGTCCTCCAGTGACTTCAACAGCAACAACACCAGCCAACTACACCAAACAGAAAATAACAAGTCAGTTCTGCACTTTGTTTAAGCAAATAAAAAACGTAAAATAAAAATACCAAACCTAGCAATCAATACAAGAGTACATACTTGATGAAAATCAGCATAGGAGAGGCTGGGAAACTGCTCCCTAATAGGCTCCAAGAGTCTGATAGCAATGTCAATACCATTGTTTGCTCCATGTGCTTGCTCAGCTTTGAACCTCATGGTACCGAAAGGACCTCCAGTTTTGGAGCACACATCATAGGTACCAGCGGAGTGCCATCTGAGACAACAGAAAATATCTTTGAGGTCATGGAACAACTTTCCCTTTTCTTTTCTCGGAAAAAGTTAATGCTATAATCCAATTCACATGACATTTACTATTTCAATTGTAATTCTCAAAAATTACAATTCATTGTACCATTATATTCACTGTTGTGAAGCTAATCATTCAACAACTATTTATGACATAGTTTCACTATCACTAATATAAAAAAAAGCTAAATTAACATATTAAAAACCGTGCCAAAGGTAGGAGAAATTATTTCTCTTTTGTAAATTGAGCGATTTGATAGCATTTTCTTGGTCTGTTTTAAACATTTGCAAAAAGTAAAAGGACAAATAAAATCTGCAGAAGAAGCAAGAAACCAATTGAAGAGAACTTACGCGAGACGGAGCATAAGAGGAGCACAATTCTTCTCAGCAATGAGTCCTCTGAGTTTCCTTTTACATTTGTCAACAGCCTTGAGGTACTCCTCGCTCACAGTGGGATAGCACTTACCCATAGTAATTGTTCTACACAACATTTAAGCACAATAAGATCCCAAGTTTCACAATCAAGAATTAACCGATCATATACTCTTAACAGTTAAACCATGTTACTATAGTTAGATGGAGACAGATCCATCACTTCTTGGAAGTAAAATGGCATTTCACTTGAAAAAATATATATACTGTTACTCTATCCGTTCCTAAATAAGTGATCATTTTGCCTTTTTATTTTGTTCCTAAATAAGTGATCATTTAGACTTTCAAGAATAAATCATCATATTCTTTCAAATTTTCCCTTGTTCACATAATCAAAAACCATTAATTAGAAAAGATCATATTAAATGTACAGTAAAATTTAATTAGGGATAAGGTAGTAAAAACACATTTTAAGCGTGCTCAACCTAAAATGATCATTTATTTAGGAAAATGAGGGAGTACTGTTAAATTAACTTCACCTACCTACACATTTTAGAAAAGAAAAAGAGTTCGTAGAAACTAAAACCTCTGGTCAAACTAAAACCATAGTTAAAACATCTAGATACATTCATCCAAAACAATATATATGCATTATTTCTTGAATTTTTTTTATCAAAGTGCTACACAAATTTATATCAAGTTCAGATATAGTCTTTAAAATCACGGATCCTCCTCTATTAGGAACAGATAATCCAACAAAACAGATGTTTCAGAAATTGAATACTCTCACATATACACTAAAAATGCAGTGGAAAACATCTACACACATATTTCACAACATCAAGGCCATGAAAAAGCTTGAACACTTCAATCAACCATTAAAAAAAATGGATAAAATACATATAAAAAAAGGAAGAATGGCGTTAAAGATCGGAAGATGAAAGAGATAAAAAAAACCTGAAGATGCAGATATCGAGAAGAAAAGCAAAGCGTTAAACCCTAGAGAGAGAGAGAGATAGAGAGGCACGAGCAGACCACAAGCACTGGAGTGAAATGAAAATCGTCGAAGCCAAATGGGGGAAATATAGGGGGGGTTTGAAGAAAGAGAAGGTTCTAGTAGGTGAATGTAGACCGTTGGATTAGTGTGATCGTGTGGCTAGGATTGAGATATGAATTATGGACGGCCGAGATTGGTTTCATGTCGCGCAATGTAATCCAATGGGATTTCTTTCTTTTTTTTGTATATCTTTGGTAGGTGAGAGTGAATTGAAAATTGGAGGAATTTGGATTTTTCTGAATCGTGGGACTCCATCACATCAAGGCGGACTTTTAATTATTTTATTTTATAATGACTAAAAAGCCCTTGGTCTTGAACGAATAATTCATTGTTATGTTTCCAAGAAAGAACTAAGATGCCGTTTGGCTATGTGAACCAAAAAGAATTTCACTTTTTTGGAATTTTCAAAGTTGGAGTTAGAGTTGTGTTTGATCATAATTTTTGCAATAATTATCTAGATCTTAAATATATATTTTTTTAAAACATAAAATATAATTTAAAAATTAAATATAATTTAAATGAGGTTATTCTATGAAAATACAAAATTTAGGATTTTTTCAAAAAAAAATAATTTAAAAAGTGAAAAAGTGAGTTGAAAAAATATTTGGGTGTTTTCACTTTTCCAAATACAACTCCGGAGTTGTATTTGAATTTTTTATGGCCAAACACTATTTTCGGAAAAAAGTGAAATAATTTTTCGAAAAATAGTGAAAAATTCTTATGGCCAAACGCCTACTAAATCAGTTTATTTCAAAAAATATTTTTGGTATGAAGCAATTTTGTCTTTTTGGTTAATTTTAAAAATATTTTTGAGGAGCAATTAGTACTTGATTAAATTTTTAAAGAATACTTCTTGGTGTAGTTTTTCTAAATTGCTTTTCAAGAAAATATTTTTTTTTATTTATTACTCTCTAAGAGCATTTTATTTCTCTCAAAAACTTAATCGAACACTTCATTTTTTAAAAATAAAAACATTTAAAAAAGATACTTTTAAACTCCCAAAAAATTAGGGGGTGACCGAAGGTTAGACGTACACATGGGCTCATTCCCACCATCAATCTAGAAATTTCCATTTTCAGCAATTTTAATTGTCAAGTCGAGATATGAATGTATAGGGGCGCCAGACTCCCTGTGCTGTGATGGATTCTGCCATTTGAAAGCGGTGCACTGCTTATCAAGGCTAAGCTAAACCATGATGCTGTGTTAATCTTTTGGCCATAAAATTGGTGAGTATTGGAAAAAAATAATTTTTATTTTCAGAATTAAGAATAATATTTAAAAATTAAAGTTGTAAGCTTGTAGCCATGAATATAAATTAGAGGGTAGACAGGTCATTTCACAAGGAAACATCTTTAAAAAGCAATGTGAACGTATGAAATTCTATAAAAGATTCCTTTTATGTTCACCTAGCTTGTGTCCTCACTTCTCTCACTACCCAATTGTTTTCCACATCGTGGCGTGGAAATGGGCACATGATCAAAGGGGCCGTCCGCACCTGACCATTAAAGTTGCCGCCTTTTGTTGACATTGACAGCAAAATGATGATATGTGATACAACAAAAGCACGTAGTTTTGGAAGAATGGTATGGTCCGAGCAACTTGGTCGTCTAATTGACGCTGTCCCTAGATCCTTACCATGTGCCATCCACACGTACTGAGTTTACACTAATTATTACTATAGGAAAAAGGGTTAAATTATACCTGCAAAATAGAATAGATTTGTCTTTAGTTGATAGTGAGTAATTGGGATTAAATAAATCATCATTGTTATTAATTATGACTGTGATACTCGGTGATGTCACGTGTCTCGTAATCAGTTAATCACAATTAACTTTTTTCAAAATAAAGATAAATTAGAACATTTCACATAGTTCACAACAAATTAGTCTCTTTTCCCTAGTTTTAGTGTGCAAATTCAATCACTATATGTCTTCCTAAATAAATTTAATAGATCGTTTGTCAATTTGGTTTACATCTCCAGAGAAATAATTATTATTTATGATAGAGATGTTTATCGGGAAAACAGTACAATTGAATCAGTTATAAGGTCATGGACATGCGTATTAATTTAACTCATTAGTTAGGCTGTTAGGAGTTAAATTTATCAATAAATGAGCTTAATAAGAATTAGTTATGAAGCAAAGCGAAGCAAATAAAACGATAGAGCTTGGTATGCAACAAGTGTCACGACCCGTTCTCTAAACAAAGCCATGACTAGCACCCGGTGCCTTACTTGACCGAGCGAACCGGCATGACTGTTCTAACGTGTACTTTCATATCACATAATCCACATACATATAAAATAAATAACTAATCTCTTTATTAGAAAACTCCAATTCAAATGATTCTTAAAACAATCCAAAGTAATGTGATCAACCATAATCGAACTAATTTTTTTTTATGTCTATGAAGTCTCTACTGGAGTGCTAAGAGGAATGCACAGGACATAGATTTCCTAGCTAATCCCCAAAACAAATACTGAAAAATGAATAAAATTTTCTAACTGAAAGAGAAGAAACTCCACGGTCAAGAGCGGAGCTTACCAAATCAACTCCTAGAATAAAGCAACTCGTAGTTTGCTCGTCTATGATACCTTCATCTACATTGACATAGGTCAATGTAGGTTTCACAAAGAGAACGTCAATACACCACTAACGGTACTCAGTGAGTTTCAACATTCTCCTTACTAAAATCAGAATGAGACCTTGAATAAAAGCATATGGATAATGAAGAGATAAGAGAGGAAAACAAGTTATAGTTTATCTTAAAGTATCTTACAAGAGTGAACCAAGAAGACAATCACTAAAACTTATAGCTTAGTTCATTATTTCATTCTTTTCACTTTTTTTTTTTTGTAGTTTCAGTCGTTTTGAACTTTTCTTAGTTATGCCCAGTTGTGGCAATTAGGGACCCTTTATACGGCTTCTCGTGGCCCTTTATACCACCACTAAATTTTTTGTGCCTCGTTATGGCAATATTAGCAACCCTTTGTACGGCTGCTCGTAACCCTTTATACAGTCACCATTTATGTTGAACCTCATTATAGCAAAGTTAGTAACCCTTTATACGGCTACTCGTAACCCTTTGTACGATTACAATTTATTAAAGTTTGAATTAAAGCTTCAACATGTCACTTTATCCCAATCATTACATAAGCGGATACATTATGGCTTTCAACACTATGAAAGAAAATCACATAATTTGGGATAAGATGTATTCTATTACTTGTCATGTTTCCAGGGAATTAATCATTATTTCGGGGATGTCAAAGTTACTGTTTTGGGGATCAATTTAGGAATATGCTTGCTTTTGTTTGTGCCCCTGTAGATGTGCAGGTGCACTGGTGCACATAATAATTCCCGGAATGTGGTTTACTGTAGGGAACATAAGAGGTTATCATATTAGTCTTATGAACACAAAGAGGGAAAACAGAGAGCACGAGATAGACTAATTCAAGATGGGCAATGTGAATTCACTCATTCCAATTAAACTCACATTAACATTTAGAAACATTTTACCAAATACCTTAGGGGCATGATTTCGTGAGAAAAGGACTTTAGTAAGAACAAGCCTTAACTTACCTCAAGATTTTTCTCTAGCAAGGTTAACTTCTACATTTACCAACAACAATCAAACAATCCAATCCAATCCTTTGGTCTGCGAGAACAATTGAGCGAGACAGAAAGATTGGCACGAAGAGCTGTAGCAAAACTCAAACCCCTGTACCCCTATTCCTTCCTTTCTGTTGAAAATCCTTAGAACTGTATTTATCTTGTTCCGTTACACAATAGGATTGTTGCTGCTCTGTTCTTTGTATCTTTATGGTGGAAGGTATAATAAGGTTGCCAGAACCTTGTTACGTGAATATAAATAGGTTTTGGCCCAACTTTTCTTTTTCTTTTCCCTTTCTTTTAATTTGGCTACTAGAAATTATATATTATAGAAATTATATATTTCTTATAATACCAATTTTAGCATTTCACTTACAATGTGTGGATCTGTATACCCCTTGGGCCATCTTAATTATGATATTAAGCTCGTTATTTACCAAAACTGTAAGCTAGAAATTTATGGGGCTTTACAACAAGTAATTCTCTACAAAAGAAGCTAATGTACAGTAAAGAAAGCAAAACTAGAAATAACGGGCCACTGTATATACATACAGACACAAAATAGGCCCATGAAAAACGGAAGTAGATAAAATATATAAAATACCCATCCCTAGACTCGATGTCACCAGTACAAGAGCCACTAAATATGCAAGAGTAACACTAGACTAATACATATTTGTCCAAAAGTACAAAATATAGACAAGAGGTACAAGAAGGAAATGAATAAGCCTCTGAATGCCAGGAACTCACCGCAAGTTTGATCAGCGCGTATCAAATAGAATGGAATCAACGAGGGTGTCTAGTACCTGGCTCTACATCAGAAAAAATTGCAGAAATATAGCGTGAGTACAATACACAGGTACTCAATAGGCATCATACACTGACTAAGCTCAGAAGAACAAATATATAATATAAATTGCAATAAAGGTAAACCTACACGCAAAAGAATCATGGCAGTCTATAGCACAACACAGTATATGTATAATATAAATTGTAATAAAGGTAAGCCTGCACAAAGAAGAGTCCTGGCAGTCTATAGTACAACACAATATATATGAATGATTCTATGTAGTATGGAATGATGCAATGCAATATGTTGTCAATGTAGTGAAACCCAGAATCTTACCTCGGGCCGCCTAGAATCTCACCTCAAAAGTAATAATAAAGCAAATTGAAATCCCAGAATCTTACCTCAGACTTAGTAAAATCAGTAGAAAAGGACTAGAATCTACCTTGGCCCGAGTAAAAAGGTGGCACGATCCGAAGTCTTACCTCAAACATTTTAATAAAAAAGTGATACAATTTCTTTTTAAAAAAACCAAAAATCTATATTTTCCTCAAGTCCACCATGATCCATATGAATGAATGAATGGGTATGCATGCGGCATAGAGATATAGATATGTACATGGAAATATATATCTATAAAACAAGGCAGATATACCCACACCACAACAATAATCCACCGTAAGTCATGTTATCACACAAATCTCGACCATAAGCCCCACAATCCCAACAGACTAGGAAGTACGAAAGTAAACTACATCACAACATAATCTAATAGGTCTAACCTTACTCTATCACGAAATCCTATCCCGAACCTAAACTAAGAATTCCTAATCTAAGTCTAATATTAAACAAGCATCCTAAAACTAAGGCTCAACCAAGAGTACTACTCTAAAGTCCCCAAAACAGGCCAACAATTTAGAAATTTGGGATATACCTATTTCTAACCAGCGATTTTCCTAACAAACATGCAATTCAGAACATATATCGTCTGTTTGAGCTAAGTCTAAAAAAAATAAAGACCATAACCTACCTTTGGACAGTCTCGAACTGTCATAAAGTCGCCTTCCCCTTACAGGAAGCCTCAGAAAGCTTTCCAACTATAAATTATGTAATCTATGTGTAAGTACAGAAATAATGACACCGATGTCGATAATATAAAAATTGGGTCAAAAAATGACCCTCGCGGCCCATTGATCAGAAGTTTCCATCACAATTACCTTTACTCAAGGGTAAGGAATTCATGCACAAAAGTTGGACAAAGACAGAAATCAATTAGGGCACCAAAACAGCTTGGAAAGTATAAAAAAGTAAAGAGGAATTCAAGAATTCAAGCTTCAAATTTGATGGAATTAAGACAGAATTATGGGTAAAAATCACGAGAAATTCACGAGGGGGGATGAATAACTTACCAGGATACAATTTGGGATAAAAATTCCTCAAGAAATCACTCCCATAAGCTTCCAAGTTCAACTAATTCACATGAAATGAGATAAAAACGAAGGATGAAAAATTATATTCTGCCAGGGGTCCTTCATCACGAAGTCGAGGACCCTTTCACGATCACCAGCAGAGGTGTATCCATGATTTCGAGAGAATGAGTGCGCTATTATAAAAAAGTAGATCTAAGATATAAATTTATCCGATTTGACCTTTAGGTTCTTATCATTGTGAACCCTTTAAACTTTTAAAATTATAGGTCCAAAATTAATTCTTATTTTTAAAATAGTATTTTATATATATAGCTATATTTCGTGTCAAAGGTATTGAGATCACTTGAACCCGTTGACTATATGCTATATCATCCACTACTACTGGTTTTAATATATAAATTTGATTTAATTATATAAAATATTACAGTGATATTAGAAATTTTCAATGTGACAAACTTGAAAATTTTGAAAGATTAAAGAAAAAAATTAATTGAAATGCAAAAAGTATTACCAATAACCATTAGAAAGGTGCTACTGAATTTTAGAAAGAAACAAAAAGATAAGTATAAGATTTAAATCTCTAGCCTCACTTAAAGAGGTGCACCCTATCATCATCGCATTATATAATACTTCGAGTGTGAATTCACACATTTATATTTAAATATTTTTTAGAAAATATAACACTACTATATATGATCTAGGGAGGGAAGCATAAATTCATGTGAACCCGGTGACCCCTACCTAGATATGCCCCCAGTTCGCGGGATCGCACTGGCGCAAACTATTCAGATCGTGATTGGGTGCCTTCATGAATGAGAAGAGCAACCCGACCTGGCCCCAACAATTCTCTTCTTTGCGATTGTGACACTTCCCACACGATCGTGAAGCTCAAACTCCTAGCCCTTCGCGAACTCAAAAGAGCAAAGGTGCTCTGCACCAGCAATTGAAAAATCAGTAAAAATCAAGCCTAAAACATAAATTGGAGGTGGGTGGAGGAGGAGGTGGGGGTAAGGGTAGGGTGGTGGTGGAGGGTTGGAGATATTTTAAAAAAAATATTGGGGGTGGAGGTGGGGGTAGAAAAAAAATTTCTTCAAAAACATAAAAAAAAATTGGGGATGAATGTGTGAAGGTGGAGGTGGGGGTAGGGTGGGTCGAAGGGGGGGAGGTAAAAAAATAATTTAATTTTTTTAAAAATAATTATTTATTTTGGAAAACATAAAAAAAAATTGGGGTGGGCGGGTGGATGTGGAGGTGGGGGTAGGGTGGGGGCTAAGGTTGGAGGTGGGGGCATGAGGTGGGGCAAAATTTTAAAAAATATGGGGGTGAGGGCAAGGCTAGGGTGGGGGTGGTGTTAGAAAAAAGTTAAAATAAAATAAAATTAGGAGATGGGGTGGGAAGGAAAACAACTACATTAGAAATTTAAAATATATATATATATATATATATAATTTTTATTTTTCTATCAATATGGGTAAACTCATATCAAAATTTGTTCATTAATCACTCAAATTATATTTTATTCACAGAGAATATGGGTGAATTGGGTAATTACCCATTTTTTATTCAAATTATTTTTAACCCATTCAAATCTACCCATTTGCCACCCCTAGATCCCAGGTAGCTATACAAAGCATCGAGTGTAGAGCACACGTTGCATCATTTTACATTCATCTAATTATTTTCATTTGATTGGTTCTATTGTTGTTGTATACAATGATTAAGTGGACTGTTGATCTTGTTCTGATTTGAGTAGTTATGAATTTCATAGTGTTGTTTCTATGTTATTGTTATTTATTTGCTAAAATAGGTGTGGCCTTCCTATTTGCAGGTGTTCGAGGATATAGTTGGTAGTAGTATTTTAGGTGGTTATCGCCATTACTTTGAATTATGGTCAGTCAACGATGTTACAGATTACATGTGGTGTGGTATTCACGCTTGTTTATTTTTGCATTTTATGTGCAGATATTAACCCACCTATCTCCGACGTTGAGTCAGATTTCACATTTGGGTTGCTTCATCAAGATTAGAGGTAGCGGCTGATTGACCCAGTGCCTACCAGATCTCCTCTATATTATTTTTGTTGCCTTTTCTTATTCTGAGATATTTAGACTTTCGTTGTACTTGTATTTGTGATCACCAGATTTTGAAATTTATTTCCCTTCTTATTTTCTTATCAGACGGTTAGTGTTTTTCAATTTGGGATTTATGATTATTCTTACTTTTTCTACGTATTTATTTAATTTTTGTTGCTTGTTGTAACACCTAATAAGGGAGTGAAAGATGAACTTTAACACTACAATATTTTAGGCTTCTCCACCCCAATAAAGTGTGGCCTAAACTATTAAAAAGTATGGTCTTTGATCAAAGGCCACACTCTTTGACTTTAGATAATACTTTTGCAGGGGTGACCTAAAGAGGTGTAACCTTTGACTTTAGGCCACACTTTTCAAGTGTTGCCTTAACGGCTACTCTTCAAAAGCGTGGCCTATAAGGTACAAAGGTCACGCTTTGTATTACCTCATTTAGCAATACTTTTGTTTCATACAACTACACTTTCAAGCGTGATTTTTGCTTTCTTATTGGCCACACTTCTGAAGCGTAGCATTTTCTGCCTCCTCTAAAATAATATTTGTGAAGTGTAGCCATAATCTTATTTTTGAAAAATTATAATTTTATGTTGCATATATTCAGTATTTTATTATTTCATTTAGATGATTTCAAGCACTGAACTATCTAATAAAGAACTTAATAATAATTCAAATGTATAAATTTGTAATAATTTTGTTTTGTAACTAAAATTGTATTATTTATTAGATAGGTTTTGTACACAAGGCTCAAAATTAAAACTAAAATATGGACAGTCCCAAGTTCAGTGATCAAACAAGAACAAAATAGCTACTCCTACATCAACAGGCTAAGGCTAAGGATAGGAGCTAAATCTCTTCCACTCTAACATGCCCTGTACACAATGTTTTGGAGGATTAATCTCAAGAAAAATTCACTACTTTATTGTCTTGCTGGAAAAACTCTCATTACACTCATTCAAATTGAATAAATGCAATAGGTTAGCACAAGTCAAAACATCTCATTTGATGCCTTCTATCATTTGCATAGGCTAGCATTCAAGTGACTTCATCAGTCCATTTACTGGCCACCCTTTGACACCCTGCCACTGTAACATCTTACACCAAATACCAGCATTGATTAATACAAACTTCATATAGAATTATTCTGCCAAAGAAATTGTAAATGATGCAAAGATGTCCAATGTTCCAATTGCAAGTCAGAAGGGATCTAACCTTCTTCATAATGTTAAATCATCTTTTGCATCTTAAATAATAAAATATGATCATTGCAATAACAAATTAGTCAAAAAAATTGCTCATTAACTGATATAGAATCGAGCAATGACTAACAATAAATAAAGAACGAAAAACAAAAAGACACCAAGTTTGCTCAATCATTAGTTGCCTCCTCCACCAACAAGTAGGTTGAAGGTTTAAATTATATGAAGTAACTAATATCTATCCCCACATAGATCGAGATAAGAAAATAGAAGTGAATTTATTGAGTCCCATAAATGAATCACAATGATCTAGATTTCTCTAAGATATTGCCTTAAGTTATTAAAAGAAAAAATAGACTTGAATATAACAAAAAGAAAAAAAACGAATGGATATCCACTGCCTGATAGCCTTGCTGGCCATTAATAAGTTATTAAAGCATTCAAACAGGGTGATAAAATAATTCAATATTTCTATTAAACCATAGGATTATCCCAACAACCTTCATATCGACAAGTAAAATTTAATAATCAAATAACAAAGATCAGTCAAATGCTTGATAATAATATCATAAGAAAATAACCTGGGACTTACTTCAAAACCAACTTACTTCACTGCTTCAGGGCACTATATCATCAATCTAACATCAGGGAGAATAATTTTGAGCTCAAGTTCTGCCTATGGCCAACTTACAACTAACATAAATATGACTATTCAATATTTTAACACAAATGCACAGTCCATTAAATTGATAATTAACTTCAATACTTCAAGATGTACCTTAATCCTTTTGTGCTCTTTGTTATTGAGATCGTACAAATTGGTCATGTGCCACTCATACAAAGAAAACTTGAAATAAACAAAGAATATGCAGAAAAGGAAAGATCAATATTACCGATGGTCGTACCATCAAATTTCACTTATTATATGTCGTTTACAAATGAACTGCAAGTAACAAGACTAAAATTAACTTTTAAGATTGTCTTTCTTCGATGGAAAAAATCATAAATATCAGAAAAAGCAGAGCATGCTCGCATACCTTAATAGAAGTATTGAGCCGGTGAAATTAAAGTTTACTTGGAAGCAAAATCATTGTTGAATAAGTGGTTGTGCCAATGTCTAAGATCTCATTGATGCAATATCATTTGTTCAACAATGGGTGTGCTGTAAAGGAAACTACAGTTTAGCTTGTGGGTAGATCCAATGGTCACTCTGCAGGAAAAAAGATAAATCAGTTAATTAATAATTAGATATGTAAATTTTTTCTAAAGAGAAAATTGCTACAAGTAAAATAAGCAGTGATATAAAGCGACGAAACGCTGACGGATATAACTAATAGGAAAAAAACCAAAGGCTAAAATCTAAAATTTGATGAAGATGTGCCTTTGGTGTTACTATTACTGAAAAGTTGGAGCAAAAAGATGCTAGTAAGACAAGTCAATGGTTGAGTATACCTATATTAGTGGGATCCATATATACCTATAGTATAAAGCAGCACATAACACATGCAATCCTCATATCCACACTCGGAATAAAGATTTAACAGAAGACTAAACAAAGTGATAAGAAAAGGCGTCAACGTGAAGATGTTAATAGTAAATACAGGCTAAAAGAGACGAATAAAGAGTAAGTAAAGTTATTGAAGGCTGGAAGAGGCATCATTGATCCACAGAGATGCCAAAGTTCAGAACACTTCAGAAAAGCATGAGCCCAAGGAAGGAACTCATACTACTAACAATTTACAAATTAGTTAGATGCCCAAAGCTGAAGAGAAAAAATGATATAAATAAACATGGCCGACAAGTATATCCAAATTTGCACACCCTAACAGCATCACACGAACAGAGGGTAAAGTTCAACATAAATTTTGATGTACAGGTAATGTACATTACCCTTCATCACCCTTTAGATCTCTTTATCCAACTTAACAAAAAATAGATGTATATTTTAACCTACACAACTTAAGAAAATCTAGAAGTTAAAATTAAACACTCTAAAAATATACACACTAGATCTAGTGCACAGTGAGAGTTGCTTTTTGTGTACATTGCATAAAAGCTATTATTTGGGAATGATATTTTTAAGAAATCAACCTGCATAGACACCACAGGAGTATCAAGCACTGTACAAGTAGTTCAGAGAAAATTGACTTGCTCTGCAATTTTACTACATTTACAAAGCCACAGGTCTGATCCAATCTTTCTTTGCAGTTCAAAACTAGTAGAGTAAAGGGTATTAGATAACAACTCGGAAAAAAAATTCATCCATTTAAAAGGGAACACAACATAGTCATCCTTTTTATTTTAAGTGTTGGCTAGAAAACTAAATGACACTTCCTAAAATCCAAGTACAATCAAGCTTCAGATAAAAGTAAATAGGTCTCGCATGCTTCCAATTATGTGCTTTTAATTTGTTATATATGTCAGAAGATGACAATCTCTGACCAGTTACATCACATCTTGCAAGAGCAGATTTTACAAATAGAACTAGGTAGCAAAGCAAGTACCTGTCCCCAAGATATCTGATATTCGTTATTGTTGAGGCCTGAAACTGATGTAGAGCTGCAATTTGAAGTAAATTTTTAAAACCGAAATGCTTCAACTAAAATCAAACTAGCTTTAATAATAGTATTCAATTACAGAACTTAGTGAGAGATGTCAATGAACAAAGGCACAATTGAATGTTTTCAAGCAGTTAATTTTTCAATCAGACATTTCTGACAGAATCTAAGTTCTTAGACTGATGCAGTAGGTGAATTTAAGAACAACGGGAAATAAAAATAACAAAAGCACATTGAACTTCCAAAAAAAGAAGGAACAGAAAACTTTGATTTTTGGAAACTTGACGAAACCGTTGTACCAAAACCTCCACCTGAGATTTTTCTCTTTGCTCCATTTTTCTTTTGTTTTTTTCATTGTGTTCCTCCCTTTGTTATATGACTTTTTTTATGCTTTCTGCTTCACTTTTCTTTGGTATTGTGTCATCTATTGCTTTGTATGTACTTTGTTATTATGTATTTGTATTATGGATGTTTTATATGTGTTTTCTCTTTTGGGTGTGTCATGTGGGTGTGTTATATAGGTGTAACACCTCAAATTTGATCCAGCTTTCAAACTTAGAAAATCCACAAATTTTTGACTTTTCTAGGAACTATAAATCCAAACCACGGATCATGGTTTAAACCACGAGTCATGGAATGAACCCATGATTTAAGTTTGCAGGATCAACCTCTGGTCTGAGAACTACGAGTGGGTTCTACGGACCGTAGTTCATTCTACGGTCGGTCCTGTCGACTCATGAAATTTGATTTGAGGTCTGCCAAATTCTCTAGGAATTACGAATGGGTCTACATATCGTAGTTCATTCTATGGTCCATCTTGTTGACTCGTGGAACATCATCTGTCGTTGATCATTTGGGCCAGGAACCACGAGTGGAAACCACAAGTCGTGGTTCAGTCTATGGCTCGTGGATTGCACCCGTGATTTCTGAAGTCGAGATTTTTAATAGCTTTTTTTTAATTAAATTATAGGGGTATTTCTATAATTACCCATCCTTTTAACTCTTATGTGAGATTATTTTGACCACTTTTAGTAGAGTTTCTACTCTTATTAGCCTAAGTCTTTCATTATCCCTCATTCATCTACCAAAAGAGGAAAAGAACTTCATCAACTCCAAGTCTCAAGCTCCAAGTTCAAGACTCCATTTCTTTTCATCCTAGATCAAGCAAGCTTCAATAAGGTATGTGGGTATTTAATAAGGGATTCCTTTCACCCTTATGACCAAAACCCATGAGTTTTACTTTGATTTATGAATTTATAAAATTAGGATTGTTACCCAATTTGGAGAAAATTACGAGTTCAGTTTTAAAGCATCAATTCATGGTTTCTTATTACTTATCTATGATTTATTTGAGGTTCCTTAATTGATTTTAAAAGCGCATGCATTAAAGATGATTTCTAGCATGATTCCATTGAATTACATAATTTCAAGTAAAAATTGGCATGTTTAGATAACAAGGCCTTATGTATTTGTGAAAGTGCATGCCTAATTTTTCAAGTTATGAATTTAGGAAGAAAAGTATGTTTTCAATTATGGCTATGCTAAGTTTTAAGGATTTTAAAGTATGGATTGCATGACATTAGATATGTTCCTATATTTTATGAAAAGTTTGACATCTAGATATGTCTACCTAAGCTATGTGAATTGCATGGTATTAGATATACCCTTATGCTTTTCAAACAAAATTGACATTAGATTATGTCACAGGCTACCGTAGGTGCCCTCTGTGGCTTATGATAGGATCCTGATAGATAAAGTTCTAACCTTGGTCAGTTAGGACAACCTTTTCGGTATGGGTGTATGACACTGGACTCCATGTAACTCATCATGATTTATGTCGGTTAAGAGAAACTCCCCTATGAAGGTTTTTAAGTATTAAGCTATTCTATTTCATGCTTTAAGTCAGCTTTTGATATTTACTCATGATACCTATTTTATGCATGAACTCAGTTTTAATTATATTTCAAGTATGCTTTACCATGTTTATGCATATCTACATATTCAGTACATCTTATAGTACAGACGCATATCTTGTGTTGCATCTTCTTGATGATGCAGACTCAGGTTTCCTTCTTCAAACACGTGGCTAGAGATTGCAGTCCATTCAGCTAGTGTTGGTGAGTCCTCATCTCTCGAGGACCGATTCTTGAGTTTAGCTTATTATCGTTCTTTCAGTATTTAGAGTTAGCTGGGGTCTTGTCCTAGCAACTCATTATGTCATATGTAGAGGCTTTTCAGACATAGATAGTATTCGCGTCTCTCTCTCGAATTATGTTTTATCTTGACTTTATCATTTATGGATTGGGTTGCCTAGTTTTCTATTTATGCTTCTTCTATGTTTCCTTATAATTATATGAGTTATGCTATGACCAAGGGTTAACTTGGAGAACTTGCATTCCCAGGTCCCGTGTTACGTCTAGGAGGTAGCCTCAGGGAATGACAAACTTGGTATCAGAGCCTCATGTTCAAGAGTCCTAGGGTGTCTGAAAGCCGCATCGAGTAGAGTCTCTTTTGTATATGTGAAGCGCGCCACACTTATGAGGGGGAGGCTATGAGATGTTTTAGGAGAAACTTCACTTCTTTCATGTTCACTACCGTGTGATAGAGTTTAACTCTATTTACCCTTCTTATCCATTTCTTACGCATTTCAGATAATGCCTCCATAAAAATACCCTAAGAGGAATGCTAATCCTCCTATTCCAAACCACGAGGTTACGAATATGGAGTTTCGTGAAGCCATCTATATATTGGCTCAAGCCATGATAACTCAGTTGAATGAGAAAGAGAAACTAAAGAAGAGGATTAGGAAGAACAAGAAGGCGAGGACATGGAACCGTGACTCTAGTCAGCAGAAAACTGGTAGTAGGAATCGATCATCTTTTCATCAGAGGTCATCCAGACCAACCCCATCTCCAGTTAGCATACCTGCACTCGATTCTCAGTCTTGTCATAATAGGGCTCCAAGGACCTTGAGGTACCCTCGTTATAGTAGTTGCAGTAAGTTTTATCTAGGTGAGTGCCTTGCTAGCAAAAAGGGGTGCTTTAGGTGTGGTCAGTACTCAGTTAGGCCATAGGATCAGGGCTTGCCCCTCAGCTAAGCAGAGCAATAATGGTGTTCAGCTCTGAATCTAATTCCTTTCACTGCCTAGCCAGCTGGGTCAAAGTATTCCTCCAGGAGCTGAATCGGGTATGTCACTAGATTTCTTGCTTTATGCATCCATAGTCCCCAGACCCCTATTCTTGTATGGTTGTGAGTTATCTTGGCTTAGAACAAAGAAGTGATAGAGGAGTATAGCATCTTGATAGGTAGTAGAAAGAGAGAGTTGTGGGTTGTTCGAACCATGTAAGCTTGGCATGTCATTGCAAGGGATAGGTTGTAAGTTAATAAATGTGGTATGTAAAACCCTTATAGGAGATAGAAATATTGAGGCTTAGACTTTTAGGCAAGGGAGAGTCTTATCCTATAGAGGGAAGTGGATATTCATGCTAGGTTCTGGAGTAGTGCATGTTCTATTAGGGTACAATAATCATAGTTCCGTTTAGAGGTTGGCAAAAGGTCCATAGACGTAGAATGGTAGCATGAATCTAATGGGGAGATTGTGGGATGTAGAATTAGTCATATTTTAGAGGCTCAGGTAGTGATGCTATGAGTGTTAGAATGAAGATAAGAGGGAAAAGTAGAGGCTTATTTTCATCCTAACATCCTAAGTTTACTTATGTCATTATATCACCTTTTGCATGTCGTGTGTGTTATCTCCTTGCTCCCAATTTGAATTTATGCACTCCATTCAGATTCACGCTCATATTCAGCTCCTAGAATGACAAGTGATTGCTTCAGACAATGATTCTACTCTTACTCTACGGTTCTATGAGTCCCAGCTTTATGCCTTGAGGCTCGTTATTTATGTGGGCTCAAGTCTCATAGTATGCTCGGTCCTATTTACTTAGTTTAGTCCTCAGACATGCCTTAATAGCTGATCAAATCATGCTACATCATGTATATGCTCAGACCTAATTTTTTGAAATAGTTCCCGCTTGTGATTTCCTTCCTCTAAATCCCTTTGGACCTTGCCTATAATGATGAGGGGTGGTGATCCCTACTATTCATGTCGTACGTGCCCTGTATGTGAATTGCTCATGCCTATTGCACTCGATTCCCCAAGCCCCACCTTGAGTGTCTAGATCACGCTAAGTGTAAGTCTAGACCGATCAAAAATCCTTCATTCGTGATGGTCATGCTCCCACTCTTTTCTTTCAAGATTCTGGTTTATGTTGTTATAGGTGTTAGGGGAGGAAGCCTAGTAGTAGCCTAGATGAGAAGTAGTAGATTTCTTTCCTTTTTGGTGTACTTGTTCTACCTTGGCTTCTAAGTGTGGAGGAATTGCGAGGTAAAGATTAGTCATGCGAAGCAGTTAGATGAGAAATGTTGTAGGTCTCTCTATAGAAGTTCTTGAAGTTACAACTCCTAGATATGGTAGGGGAGAAGGGAGAAGTCTTGAATAGGGTAAGGTACGAAACCATAAGGTGACCATAGTTATAAGCTTGAATATCATGATGAAATATATGTGGATCTTTGCTTTAGGCGACTAGTGACTCGTTGATTAAGAGCTCAAGGTTAGTTTGTGGTTGTGATAATAATGAATACTATCCTTAGGAGGTAACTCTAGATGCAAGAGATTTAGTCAAGATAGGCTTGAACATAAAGAAAGCAGGAAGTTAGACTCAGACCTTAGTATTTATATGTGCGCTGATGAGAAATTGTAGCTACTTATGGTCAGTGTGGCATTTAGAGGAGTTATTGTAGTTACAAAAGTTTTCCTCAGTCAAAAAGTTGTCAACCGTATTGTTAAGGCGGGAATAGCCTTGTTCTTATTCCCTGCCCAGAATTCTCATATCTTATGTCCAGTAGCTTCAGCTTTCAGTATACTAGACTCCTCATATCAAATTAGTTTAGACTTGTCGGTGATTATTCTAAAGGCCAGTGGGCCTTACGCTCAGTTCAACCCTTGGCGGTAAGTTTAATTAGAAGGATATGGCTTTCTCGTATAGTTCTTCTCTCAGTTTGACGGTCCTTTCAACTAACTACGATTTTTGAGAATGCATTCATTTTTATGAGTTTCAGCTAAGTCCCTACTCTCACTTCAGACCAGTTATCATGTTAGATATCTAGACTCATATCCTATTGGTGTTCCATTGTCTATCATTTCTGATAGGGGTACTCAGTTTACATCCCAGTTTTGGAAGTTATTTCAAAAAGGTCTTGGTATTCAGGTAAAGCTTAGCACAACTTTTCACCAACAGATGAATGGCCAGGCAGAGCGTACTATTCAGAATTTGGAGGATATGTTGAAAGCTTATGTGATTGATTTCAAAGGTAATTGGGATGATCACTTACCTCCTATAGAGTTTCCTACAAAAATAGCTTCCACTCTAGCATCCGGATGGCTCCTTATGAGGCACTTTATGGGCAGAGGTATAGATCTCCCATTGGTTAGTTTGAGGTAGGTGAAGCAGCTTTGATTGGTCCAGATTCGGTTCATGAGACTATGGAGAAGGTTCATATCATTAGGGAGAGGTTGAAAATCGCTCAGAGTCGACAGAAATCATATGCAGATGTAAGGAGAAGAGAGTTGGAGTTTGAGGTTGATGATTGGGTATTCCAGAAGGTGTCACCCATGAAGGGTGTGGTAAGATTTGGTAAGAAAGGGAAATTTAGTCCCCACTATGTAGGTCCTTATCGGATTCTGAGGAGAGTTGGTAGTGTTGCTTATGAGTTAGAGTTGCCAATAAATTTAGAAACGGTTCATCCGATTTTCCATGTTTCCTTGTTGAAGAAGTATGTTAGTGATCTGACCTTGATTGTTCCTTTGGAGGAATCAACTAGTCGAGGGAGCTACTTGGAAAGTAGAAGCAGCCATGAAAGCTAAGTACCCTCATCTCTTCCCTTACGACTCAGTTTCAACTTGAGGTATTAGTTTCCTCCTTAGTACGTCCCCCCGATTCTATCCCGTCAGTTTCCCTCGTGATCCTAGCATGCATTCATGTTTTCCAAAGTTAGTTCAATCATGTTTTAAGTTGAAAAGTTGAGTTCTCATGTTTATTCTTGAGTTTCTATATTTTGTTGTTTGGTTGGGCTGTTTTCTCTCTGTTTTTCCTTACTTAGCCTTCATTCGAGGACGAATGATTCCAAGGGAGAGATATTTTAACACCCCAAAATTTGATCCAACTTTTAAAGTTAGAAAATCTGCAAATTTTGACTTTTCCAGGAACTACGGGTCCAAACCACGGACCGTGGTTTGAACCACAAGCCGTGGAATGAACCCGTGGTTTAAGTCTGCAGGATCAACCTCTGGTCTGAGAACCATGAGTGGGTTCTACAGACCATAGTTCATTCTATGGTCCGTCATGTCGACTCGTGGAATTTGATCAGAGGTCTGCCAAATTCTCCAGGAACTACGAATGGGTCTACGGATCGTAGTTTATTCTACGGTCCATCATGTTGACTCGTAGAACATCATCTGCAGTTGATCATTTGGGCTAGAAACCAGAGTGGAAACCAAGAGTCATGGTTCAGTCTATGGCTCGTAGATTACACCCGTGATTCCTGAAGCTGAGATTTTTAACAACTTTTCTTCAATTAAATCCCATGGGTATTTCTATAATTACCCACCCTTTAAACTCTTAGGTGAGGTCGTTTTGGCCACTTTTAGTAGGGTTTCTACTCCTATTAGCCTAAGTCTTTCATTACTCCTCATTCATCTACCAAAAGAGGAAAAGAACTTCATCAACTCCAAGTCTCAAGCTCCAAGTTCAAGCCTCCATTTCTTTTCATCCTAGATCAAGCAAGCTTCAATAAGGTATGTGGGTATTTAATAAGGGATTCCTTTCACCCTTATGCCCAAAACCCATGATTTTTACTTTGATTTATGGATTTGTGAAATTAGGGTTCTTACCCAATTTGGGGAAAACTTATGGGTTTAGTTTTAAAGCATCAATTCATGGTTCTTATTTACTTATCTATGATTTATTTGAGGTTCCTTAATCGATTTTAAAAGCCCATGTATTAAAGATGATTTCTAGCATGATTTCATTGAATTGCATGATTTCAAGTGAAAATTAGCATATTTAGATAACATGACATTATGTATTTATGGAAGTGCATGCCTAATTCTTCAAGTTATGAATTTAGGAAGAAAAATATGTTTTGAATTATGGCTATGCTATGTTTTAAGGATTTTGAAGTATGGATTGCATGACATTAGATATGTTCCTATATTTTATGAAAGGTTTGACATCTAGATATGTCTACCTAAGATATGTGAATTGCATGGTATTAGATATGCCCTTATGCTTTTCAAACAAAATTGACATTAGATTATGTCACAAGTATATGTGAGCTATATGTATATATTTTGGGAGTAGTATTTAGAATCGAGTTGAACAGAGTGAGATTACCCTTAGTCCTAGAACTACGTACCACCATAGGTTCCCTCTGTGGCTTATGTCAGGATCTTGATAGATAAGGTTCTAACCTTGTCGGTTAGGACAACCTTTTTTGGTTTGGGTGTATGGCACTGGACTCCAAGTATCTCATCATAGTTTATGTCGGTTAAGAGAAACTCTCGTATGAAGGTCTTTAAGTATTAAGCTATTCCATTTCATGCTTTAAGTTCAGCTTTTGATATTTACTCATGATACCTCTTTTATGCATGAACTCAGTTTTAATTATGTTTCAAATATGCTTTTACCATGTTTATGCATATCTCACATATTCAGTACATCTTATAGTACTGATGCATATCTTGCGCTGCATCCTTTTGATGATGTAGACTCAGGTTTCCTTCCTCAAATATGTCATACCCCGAGGCTACCCTCTAGACGTAACACAGGACCCAGGACTACAAGTGGCCCAAGTTAACCCTTGGCTAAAGCAGAACTTAAACAAATATAGATAAACTTAACGAAAACATCAAACTGACGCAGTAAATAGACCGAGTCATCAACAACTCAAACATAACATAACATACATATAGCTCATATAATATTGGGGAATATATGATGCCAAAACTGATCATGACTGTTGACATCTCTGATGTCAAATCTGTTTGAAAAGAATAATGGTATATATGATACTATGCAATTCACATAGCTTAGGTAGACATATCTAGATACCCAACCTCTTCATACAACATAGGGACATATCTAATGTCGTGCAATTCATACTTCAAAATCCTTAAAACTTAGCATAACCATAATTCAAAACATACTTCTCTTTCTAAATTCATAACTTGAAGAATTAGACATGCACTTTCACAAATACATAAGACCATGTTATCTAAACATGTCAATTTTTACTTGAAATCATGCAATTCAATGGGGTCATGCTAGAAATCATCTTTAATGCATCGGCTTTTGAAATCAACTAAGGGACTTCAAATAAATCATAAATAAGTAATGAGAAACCATGAATTGATGCTTTAAAACTGAACCCATAAGTTTTCCCCAAATTGGGTAAGAACTCTAATTTCATAAATTCATAAATCAAAGTAAAAATTATAGATTTGGGACATAAGGGTGAAGGGAATCCCTTATTGAATACCCACATACCTTATTGAAGCTAGCTTGATCTTAAGATGAAAAGAAATGGAGACTTGATCTTGGAGTTTGAGACTTGGAGCTTGAAGGAGTTCTTTCTCCTTTTGGAATAGGATTGCTTAGAATGAGAAGAGCTTAGGCTATTAGGGGATAAAACTCTACTAAAAATGATCAAAATGACCTCACTTAAGAGTTTAAGAGTAGGGGAAAGACCAAAATACCTCTAACATAAAATAAAAAAATTATAGGAAATTGTCGCCTCCCGAGCTGCCTGATGGGCATCTTACCCACGACGGCCCATCAGGCCCAGGTGTCTGGTAAGCTCAGCTGAGGCAAAGGCTGCTGGAAGATTTTGACGGCAAATTTCCACGGCCTGTCACAACTGCGATGCCCGTGGGGTCTGCCCATCGGAGCACTGGGATAATTGTGAAAAACCTACTGGAGAATTTTGACGGCGGTTTCCCATGGGCCGTCGCATCCGCGACGCCCGTCATGACTGCCCATCGGCTGGGAGGAAAACTGGCTTAGATCCACTGGTCATTTATCACGGGTCATTCCACGGGCCGTCTGAGCTACGACACCCATGGCTTCCCGTGGTGATCAACAATTGTAGCAACAAATTTTCAAGATTTTGAGTTAGATAGCTGATTTGAGTTCCGGGGTGTTACAAGACACGTGGCTAGAGATCGCAGGCCATTCAGCTAGTATTGGTGAGTCCTCATCTCCCGAGGACCGGTTCTTGAGTTTAGCTTATTATCGTTCTTTCAGTATTTAGAGTTAGCTGGGGTCTTGTCCTAGCAACTCCTTATGTTATATGTAGAGGCTTTTCAGACATAGATAGTATTCGGGTCTCTCTTTCAGATTATGTTTCATCTTGACTTTATCATTTATGGATTGGGTTGGCTAGTTTTCTATTTATGCTTCTGCTATATTTCCTTATTATTAATTGAGTTATGCTATGATCAAGGATTAACTTGGGGCACTTGCGGTCCCAGATCTCATGTTTCGTCTAGGAGGTAGCCTCAGAGCGTGACAATAAAAGTAGTGTGAGAGGAGTAGTTAAGAGTTTGTATAGGTGTATGGGTGTGTGGAGAATAGGGACGTGAGGGAGTGGGAAAATTGGGTGATTTTTGATTGGTTTTAGGGGCAAAGAGAGTTGTCCAGGTGAGGGATTTGGGTTAGTGGTTTTAGGAAGTTAAGAATAAGTGGGGGTGTTTAAGAGTATTTTCTTAAAAAAAATAAAAATTAAGTGTATCCTAAAATGTGATTCTATTTTTGTAGTTTTCAAATCTTTTAAAGGTATAACTTACTAAGGAATAAAACAAAAATCAATATCTAGTTTAAACCTAAAGAACTATTAAAATGTTGTAAAATCTTAGGTTTGGTAAAAAAATTAGGTGTGCACACTTGTGTGTTGGAATGCCTTACCTATCATGGGGGTGTGATAGGTGCCATCACAAGTTATATTTTGGATCGTGATAAGAACACTATGAACTTTAAATTTTTAAAACTCCTTCAAATCAACTCTAATCGATTCTAAATTTAGATCTAGCTTCTCCTTAATTTAGAGAAAAAAGAGAGTATAAATTGGAATCAAACAACCTCCAAATCTAGAAGACCTAGTTCCTTGTTCTTCAAGTTCTTCAAAACCTTCAAATCCAACAATGGTAGATCCAACTCAAGTCTAAATTCCACCAAGTTTCATATTCGAACTCCTTTTGATAGAGAGAACAAACCCCAATATCTTTGAACCTTCAATTCCATACAGATCATAAAATCTATTGTTTGTTCTTTAAGTTCTTCAACGCAATAATGGTGAAAATTTCAATTCAACTTCAAACAATATTAAATCTCAGATCTAGACTCAGAAAATACTAAAGAACACAAATCCAATGATACGAACACAATAAAAAATAAATTGAACAATTTTTAAATTTTTGAAAAATTTGACCCAATTTATTTTTGAAGCTTCAGATGTATAGCAAAGGGTTAAAAACTATAAAAACAACTCTTTAGCAAAAACTCAATTTAGAAATAACTGGTTTATTTACAAATTTTATTTTTCATTTTCAGATGCTCCAAGGCTTGTATGAGTTGGGACTTGGGACAGGTTTTGGCTTCATTTTCTATTTTGGAGTACTTTAATAAAATTCTTCATTTTTATTATTTGGCACACTTAAACTACTTTTCTTGATTAGGTGTTTTAAAATTTACTTTCGTTTTTTAGATTTGGTTCTTTCTTTTATAAAATAGTTAACTTGCTTCCTTATTCTAGATTTGGTTCTTTCTTTTATAAAATGGTTAATCCACTTTAGACTTGTTAAAATAGATAATATTTTGAAAAGGTCCGTCTAGGAGTAGTATCTCATTAGGTACCTCAGTGTCTCATCGAAAGTAATTTTTTAATGGTTATACTAACAAATAGTATATTTATATAAACTCCACTTGTATAAGTTGATAAATTCCTTTTCAAAATAAGATAATTTATTTGTAAATGACTTTCATAAACAGACAACATAATCAACATCATTTATTCATTACCATTTTATTTTAGAATATGCATAAGGCATTTTAATTTTTGGGATAATAATAATTTACATAACCAATCATTACATTTTTGGCACGCATTTTTTTATTCTTAAGAATTGGCTATTAGATTGTCGATTGATTTTTACACATATTTTCTAGGAGAATCAAAGTCTTAGTTGATAAATGATTTTATTAAATATTTAAATGATCTTATTTAAGGGTAATCACTTGAATAATTTCACATTCGTTGCCATGTAAACAATCCATGTTCATATTTATCTTATTTATTTTTATCTTATTTCTTCATTTACTTTTTGTTATCTTTATACAGTGAATATTTATATCTTTCTTTAAAAAATATTCTTTTAATGATGCTTGTTTCAAGGGAAAAGTTATCGTTCAAATTTATATTGCTATTATAATCTCTCAACTTTAAACGTTAAGCTTTCACAATTATAAATAGTGTGTGTGTATATATATATATATATATATATATATATATATTCAAATTGAGTCTCCATTGATCATTGATGTGCAAAAAGTTACAAATTGAGTTTGGCATCCTGTATTGAATGTGGCTGCTTAAATAGTATATATATATAAAGTTTTAGAAAAGAGTCCTAAATGCACATGTATTATAGAAAAAAATTATTTTTATTTATTCTTAATCATTCAATGCACGTGTATGATTAATCAATCAACATCAATAATAATAGATTTTATAGTATTATATTTCTTCACAAACAATTTGGCAGGTACAAAGGCTTTGATTAATTTCTTTAGCAGCACAAGTGCAATTTTGAGGCATCGAACTTGCTGGCCAATGAGATACAGCTAAATTCCCACAATCAATGTTAGCACACGTGTCATCAACCGTGAATGTTCCCGGGCAAAATGTAGGATAATCACCTAACACAAAATAATGAGAAGACTACACATTGATCAACAAGATTAAAAAGTTCAATGTTGAAAATAAATATTCGAAGATATAATTGTAGATAAAATAATAACATATTCATTAAAAAAAATCATACCTAGCGAATGGTCAAACAAAGTGAAACATATTGTCATAGAGAGAAGGAAAAGTGTAATAAAACTCTTCATATTTTTTCACTACTTAACTATTGTATGATATGGTAGTATAAATTTTTGATGCCATTTAGGACTCTTATATAGGACCTAAAGGAAAATATGAAATTATGATATTTGTTCATATAAGGCTAGTAAATCTATAATTTTTAAATTATTTACTAAAGTATACAAATGCACTTATGGTAAAAGTTCAAACAAGGCTAGTAAATCTGTAGTTTTTAAATAAATTGTTATAAAATACAAATGAGCTTATGGTATACATTCAAAATAAGGCTAGTGAATTTATATGTTTAAGTTAATTCCTAAAATATACAAATGAAAGTCTTATATTAGTTCAAATAAGGCTAGTAATTATGTAAGTAAGTTACAAAAAAAAAAACAAAGTAACTATTTTAATCCTACTAAGTATCTACCAAGACAATTATAGTGTATATAGATTACCATTTTTTATATTATTCATATTTCATGTTATTTACATTGATTCTTTATTTTAGTTTACGCAGAATACCTCAAGACCCTTGCAAACTTGGCATGTTTTATACAACATCAAATTCAATGCTTTACTTTTGAGTTTATAGATTCTAGATTCTAGAAAAAGAGAACTAATTAGGTTTTTAATAAATTACTTCTACATAATAAGCTAATTTTTTAACACAAACACAAGATCTATGCCAAAGCTACTGGGGTTTGCTATAGTCTTAGGTGGAAAGCCTGATTTGCTCCTTTATAATGCAGACTTGATTTTTTTCTTAGTCCTATACAAATTCTTCTTTGAGCTTTGCATTTAGATAACCTTGACCCCTTTTAACCAATCTAACCTAATGGAGTTGAAATACATTATGATGACCCAATTTTTTACTAATCATCCCCTCGTCAGACAAACAAAAATAAATAATCTGAAGTGATAGAATTTAATGCAATTTAATAAGTTCTACCAAAAATAACATAGATAATTATACCAACATGCCTAGTCGTTATTAAAAGGATCCCTATCACGGGTTACATAAACTGTGGAAATACGCTATCGATCTAATTTGGGGTGACACAACAAAAAAATTCAGAATTTGAAGTTTTGCTCGGGATAACATCATCCCGCTATAGCAGAAATATTTCCACTATAGCTTCGTTGCGGTAGCGGTTTGGTAGGCTGCTATAACGGGCTGACAGAACTAGTAATCCAAAATGTGGGTTTTATATTTCTGGCGTCCAAGTAGGTTAGGTGTAACCGAGTAGTTTAGACCTAATTTTTGAAGCATAATATATTGTAGATTGATGGGAGATTTCATGCTTAGGTCTTTGGGTATGGAGTCTGGATGGATAAATATATTTAATCTTGTTGGTTGGGGTGGAAATTTACTGTTATGAGTAATGTGACTCTGATTTGATTGATTGATTTGAAGTTATGATTGTTAATCCTCAGATAACCAGAATTTGGATGGGTTCATGAAGCTAGTGTTGATTGATTGTAAGGGTTGTTAAGTCATAGAAGATTTTCCTGAGTTGGTGTAACAAGGGGAATAGATGAGCTAGGGGGTACTAGGATCTTGGTATTGGGTAATGGGTTTCCTGTGGATGCATGTGGACTCCTAATTAAGTTTAGATTTCGAGGTATGTGAACCAATTTACTTAATTGATAAGCCTGGGGTTAGTCTTCGTATAAGTCATCAAGGTTAGAATAATGAATCATACTTTTCAGTAGGCGATGGTTGTTGAATCCAAATTCATGATTTATGAATTATAACTATTTTTTAGTATTAATTGTACTATGTGTGTTTCGGGAAAAGGGAATAAATGGTAGAGATGTCTTAAGTGCCAATTGCATGCAATGAACTGTTTTAAATGCTTGTTGGTTGTACAAGTGTGATATGCTATTCATTGTGGTTGTGATTGATGTGATGTCTTTAATTCATTGATTAGCTTGGTACTACGCCTGGTACAGATAATCAGTTAGCTCGGGTACCATGCATGGTACAGGTTATTCATTGGTTGGCTCTGGTATCATGCTTGGTACAAATTCATTATGGTTGGCTTGGGTACCACACTTGATATAGTATTATTCCTTGGTTGGCTCGGATACCATGCTTGGTACAGGTTCTTTTATGGTTGGCTCAGATACGACACCTGGTACAGGGTTACTTATTATTTATTGATGTCCCTTGCATGTGGTTCCTTGAGTGAATCGGACTTATCTATTATTGATGTTCCTTACATGTGGTTTTTTGTGTGAACTGGGCTTATCTGTTATTGATGTTCCTTACATATTGGTTCCTTGAGTGAACCGGGTTTATCTGTTATTGATGTTTCTTACATGTTAGTTCCTTTAGTGAATCGGGCGTATTTGTTATTGATGTTCTTTACACAATGGTTCTTTTAGTGAACCGGGCTTATCTGTTATTGATTTTCACTATATATTGGTCCTTTGAGTGAACCGGACTTATCTATTATTGATATTCAATGCATGTTAGTTCCCTGAGAGGGCTGAGATTTATTGTTACTTAATATACATATTGGCCCTTGAGTGGCCGAGTTGGTGTGTTTAAGAGATAAGGTGGTTTCTCCTGCAAATTGGGTGTAATGACCCTTCCGATCATCTTTGTGTTTTTGCATTTATTGCACTGTTAGAGCCTTCCTGTAACGGCCCCAAGTCATTTATGGCTTATTAAGACGGTGGTTCAGTGCCCTGGCCGTTCATTTGGTCGTTTTGACCGTTTGCCTGTTTTAGAGCTTAAACTTAGAATATCATTGACTTTGGTCAACATTCTTAGCTAACGTGCTCGAAATTGAATTTTGACAGTTCCGTTAGCTCCAGAGCGATGAGTTTGGTCTAGTTGGACCTTTTGTTAAGGCCTGAGAACTTCCAGTGTGGGTTTTGTGTGGTTTTCTCAGTTTTCAGGCCATTTGGAGTGGAAAGTGCAACTTTGGGTGACTTTCGATGATCGGAGTGTCGGATTCAAAATCCAATAATTCCATCAGCTCTGGAATGTTGAGTTTGGTCTAAAAGGTGGTTGGTTTGGGTTCTGGGTGAGCCATACTCATTTCGAGCCTTTGAGTTCCTTTTCATTAGTGTTGACTTGGGTCAACATTTCTCCGAAACGACCTCATATGAGAGTTTCTTCAATTCCGTTGAGTCCAGAACGTTGTTTCCACTCTATTAGCATTATTGGTTTTTGAATATCAGTTTTTGATTGTGCCCGGAACACCCCGTATAGTGTTAAAGAACTTGCAGAAAATAGTTGCAGGCCAGCCTTCAGCGCAATCGCGCCAAGGCCAGCGCGATCGCGCCTGCCAGCCTTCAGCGTGATCGCTCCCTCTCAGTGCGATAGCGCCGAGGTGCCTGCCACCCCTTCAGCGCTGTAAGCACTGGCCTAGCGCCGGTGGCGCTGCCATTTTCCAGCAACTATATAAAGCTGGGAGTTCATTTTTCCAGCATTCTCTCTCACTTTTCCTCACTCTAAACTCTAAATTCTCTCCAACAATTTGCTCTATATTGATTTCAAACCTTGGGAAGTCGATTGTGGGTGGATTTTCCGTACTTTTTCGTCATTTGGTAACCTCCCTCTTCTTTTGAAATTTCTTAAAACCTCCATTGATGCCCTTCACTAAGCTTGAGTTTTTGCTTGTGAACTATGGCCGTCCAGTTGGTGCATGCTCGTGGGAGTGGTAGATTATCCTTCTTGACTCGGGTTTTTGCCTTTGTGGTAAGTAATTCTTGCCCAATTTCCGTTTTATTTTCCGGAATTCCACTCCTTAAACCCCAACCTTTGCGAGCTATTTTGATGCCCTTTTCCTTGGCCATTTGTGCTCAAATTTGGAGCATGCCTCCTTGGCATCGTTGGAGTCATCATGGTTCTTTTCATTTTAGGTTTTGGGTTATCGCCCCACAGGCCCGCTTTTGACCCGGATATCGACCCGGCTACAATAGTAGCAATATGGGTATCGTTGGACTCATCTTAACTTTTTATCCGTGAATTTGATTGTTTGATTCTCATTCGGAGCTTCTTGGAGTAGCTCAGCCTCGAATATCGTCATTCCCGCAGCTTATCGTCAGACGACAGATATGTTACGGCTTAACTCCCTAGATTTCACATATATCAGGTAAAATTATACTAGTTGGCATCCTTGGGTTGGGTTATTAGGTTGGAACCACAGACCCTGACCGCTTTTCCATGATCCATTCTGTTCTTTCCTCCGTTGCGTGTAGTATTCTCGTTAATTTATATTATTACCCTTGTGGTCCTGTGAGGCCTTGTTGACTCTGGAACATAGACGGTGGGATCATTGGGAATGTCCGCGAGTCCCGGACATGGAATTATCCTGCTAGACTGGTTATGCTTGTTGAGTAGCTTTGGAGCCTGTGTAGGGCCGATAGGTTGATTGTGAGCTGCGGGGCGACTATTATGTGTTTGATCATGCCATTTTCATGCATATAGAGAGGTTTTCCCATATTTTACTACAGTTTGGCTTCGGGCTTTCTGGACTCAAGGGGCCCATTTTTGACAAAAATGAATTGGAAATGGTTTTGACTTGTCTTGTGGATCCTCGTAGGGTAAGGAAAGTTTTAAAAGGCATTTTTTATCTATAGTTCTAGTTTTCTGGGCCCGACAGGGTCGGGTGCCTTACTTTTATACTACAACATCTGGAGTGTTGCTGGACTAGGCAGGGCCGAGTACTAGAGCTATTGGGCTTATTGTTTTAGACCTGAATACACTCCAGGCAGCTTTACTTGGGGATTTTTTTGAGGATGCGGGGCATCTAGTATGTTGGTCGGGGGACTCCATGGACCTTGCCATTCCGGACTAGAAGGTGTGAGCTACGGGTGCTGGATGGAGGGTATACGGTGCAGTAGTGGTATACGGGTGGGACCTTCCATGGATACCGTCTTCTGGGCCTTATAGGTCACCGAAAGCGGGTGACATATGGTACTTGGATCACTTTTACTTAGCATGGCATCATATCATTCATATGCATGAGGTACCACCCTTGTCTGTTGATTGTTGATTGTACGCTCTGGTAGTATGGGATGCCGGAGGGTTTGTTTCACTTGTTTGCGTTCCTCGGTTGTATGGGTGGCCGAGGGACGATAGGTAGAGTCTTATCATCATTAATTATGTCTTGAGTATGAGGTTGGTTACAGCGGGGTTGTTGGTTTCTGGATTGAGATGGTCGCGATTAGTGTGGTCAGTGCTTAGTTACAACGAGGCTGTTGGTTGTGGTGATTAGTGTGGTTATTGTTTACTGTTTCTAAGCATGTCTACTTTACACTTCTCTCCCATTCCTTATACTTGAGGTTACCGGTATACCGTCTATTTCTAGACTTATGCATATATACTGTTGTTGCGAGGATCCCAGGTGTGTAATTACTACTTTCACCTGTGTTTGCCATGTATATACTCTCTTTGCTAGCCTTGCTTGTTGCTTTCTATTGTCTTCCCTCTGGGCTAGTTCTTGTGTGCTTTACCATTGATTGTCGTGATTGTTTACTTCTATTTTGTCTACTATTGCTCTTTTACTTTATATGTGCCCAGTCGGCCTATGATAACTACTGGGTACCTTATGCTTCACATTTGGTGCTCACCCTACCCTTCTGCATCTTCTGGTGCAGATCCTGGTGTGGGCTATCACCGTTAGAGTGCCAGAGATTCGTGCAGGCAGCTATTTTTTGATCATCCAGGCTGAGGGTGAGCTCTTGGCGTTCAGAGCTTGACTTTAGTTTATCCTCGATGTATTTTGTACTCTTGTAGTTTCGGAGACATCATGTATATATTTCTTTTGTATCTTTGTACTCCTGTTGTAGTTTGGCTCTTATTCACTATGATACCAGGTTTAGGGTTGGTTTAGCTTATGCTTTGTATTTATATTACTCTGGTTATCTAGTTTATTCATTTTGTTCCCTTGCTTCCGCTTATTTATTTGTTCTTCCACTTAAACTGTTAGAAGGTAGCCCATTACTAACCGTTCCGGGCTACGGGGATTGGTTTACCTACTGGGGGTTGTAGGTGCCATCATGACCGTGAAATCAGGTCGTGACAGCTTGGTATCAGAGCTTTAGGTTCACCGGTGTCATCGGTATAGGAGCTAATGTCTAGTAGAGTCCTGTGGATCGGGGCGGAGACGTTCAGGCTCAATCTTCGGGAGGCTATAGTGACATCTTAGGGAAATGAACTTTTCTTGCTTCTCTTTCATGCATAGTATCCTTGAAGGTTCCTGGAAATCTCATTTGTTCTAGTTCACTCTTCCACAGATGGTTCGTACGAGATCCTCAGCTTCAGGCAGAGGAGAGCCTCCTGCCCCTGCACCTCCGACTCCAGCTAAGGGTCTGGTTGGTGATAACGCTCAAACTACACCTCAATTTAAGAAGCGTATGCGATCGTTGTCAAATATATAACCCAACAAGGTTGGGGTCGAATCCCACAGAGAATATGGTGATGATTAAAACTTTAGTGAAGTATGTGACTAGTCGTCAATCGTTTCCAGTAAATAACAGGGGGGGGGGGTTTGTAATCAAATTGTAAACAAAACAATAATAAACGTAGGAGTTTAAATCAGTATGAGAGGATGAACTAGGGATGTGTTCACCATGGCATTGTAACAATGTCGATTCTAGGCTTAACCGGGTTCTTTCTATATGAATGTCACGATGTGATTGCGTCAATTGTATCGTCTAAACGTCTCTCGACCAAATAAACAAATTTCCTTTTATCTTCTCTCGATCTCAAAAAGATGTGCTTTTTAGCTCTCAATCCTAACATCAAGTAGATTAATCCAGTTACGGCATTAATCTTTAAGACGAGAGTTGGTAGTCTCGAATCCTTGTTGTTAATCAAGTTTCCCGGTTTTAATCTCTTTCTCAAGCAAATTAAACCTAGGCATGTTCTAATGTTTGCAACCCACTAGAAAACGTGACATAATGTATGATTAACAACGTGACAATACATAAATCGAACCCAACGCTCCCGGAATCTATATTGCTACGTTTGCCATGGCTCCCACAACCCTAGTTGCGGGAGTTTTAGTTAATCATGCTATAAAGAAAAGAGAAGAGAATTGAATTCATAATAAGGAGAAGAAGTTCTTACAATATAATGAAAACCAATCTTCAATAATCCAATAACAAGAAAAACCAAGAACTCACGAACACGAATTCAAGAATCCGAAAACGTGTTGTTGCTCTCAAAAATTGACTAAAAACTATTCTAAAACTATTGGGTGTATTCTAATTACATAAACCTATCATAGGGTATTTATAAGAGTCAAAGAAACCAAATCCAAAACGGGCTAGGAATCCCCAAAACGCGGGTCGCCGCCTCACGCCACTGCCTAAGCGTGACGGTCAGGCTTGACGGACCGTCAAGGCAGTGACGGACCGTCGCCTGGGCCGTCACTGCTAGGCAGTGATGCTGCCTTAAGTTGACGGTCCCAGTGACAGACCGTCAGCCTTGTGACGGGCCGTCACTCAGGCCGTCACTCTTAGGCAGAATGTTGTTTTTCGCGTACTTTCTTCCGTTTCCGTGTTTGTTTCCATTTCCTACAAATACAACATAAAAACATCAAAAACAACAACGGTTGCTTGAAAACGCACGATTGTTCTTAGTAAAAAGGAGTCGAAAGTGACGTAAATTAGCGTCACATCAACACCCTTAACTTAAAACGTTCGCTTGTCCTCAAGCAACATAACATAGAACAATAATACGACTCAACTAAGAACACGAACTCATGTCTATAGCACTTCATGGTCATTCAAAACTTATTCAATTAAATCAAGCTCCCTCGTAGCACACGTATGTATGAAACATTAACTTGCAAGGATCCAAACATGTCATTCCGATATGATAGAACATTATGCATACACACGCGTAGCTATCCTAACAATCAATAGACAATATAGACATCTTGGTGCCCTCACCACAAAGAAATCCCACACACAAGATTTAGGACTAGGTAAGCGCTCACACTCACAAACGATTTCAAACAATGCACATGCGATACCATAGGCTTGCCCTTACTATTCTATTTCAGTTCTTCAGAAAGCTACTTAGGATCACTACAGGACTTGTATTTGCTTGTAATGAGGCTTCGGGTGCAGGTAGGATACATTTAGGGGTTAGTGACTAAGCCCTCCTTGGAACCATTTACATCTTATCACCACATAACTTCACTTTATCCATCCTCATTCACCTTTTTATTTCCTTGATTCTAGATACAGGTGCGGCCTCTTTATTGACAATTCTTTTTGTTTCTTTTTCGATCTTTTTCATCATTCTTTATTTTTTTCTTTTCTTTTCTTAGGCGCACACCCGGATTTTCATTCTATTCAACAACAATCATCTCCATCCTCTTTTTCTTCTCCTTTACCACTGTAGTAGCCACCCTCAACTTAGGCTGATTGCCTACGTCAAGGTGCACAATGTCCATTGGTAGGACCAGGGCCAAAACAGGGTTTACCTCTATAGTAGCCACCCTCAACTTAGGTTGTTTGCCTACGTTGAGGTGCACGGTGTCCAAGGAAGGACCAGGGCCAAAATAGGGATTACAAGTTAAACATGAATGGTGACAGGTTATTGAAAGAACAAGGTCAATTATGGCTCAAACAGGGATCAAAGGGGTTATTTATATTTGGACGGTTTTTTAGGTTAAGTGGACTGCACACAAAAAGGGCCTGTGATCCTTTCCTAAGAAACCAAACTTCAAACTTAACAAAATAGACCGGGCAAGTTCTAGATGCATGCACAGAGTAAGAATTTATGACAATTAATCTCACACACTCTTAGCACCAAGAAACTATATCGCTACCAACTATCAAACAACCGCTCGGCTTAAGCATACTCATTCTAATCATATTCACAAAATGACATTCAAGGATCCAGACAGTCAATTGTTTCAACATAAGCTCAAAACCAGAAAATTTTTCAAGGGGCCTCGTTTTTAGACAAGAACAACGCATGCTTGCTATAGACACTAAAAAACTTTAAAACAACAACCTAAACATGCCGGTTCTACTAGATAGCACACCTTAGGGAAAAGAAATCGGTAACAAAAACCCTCGGTGGTGACTCACAGGTTTCCCAACACCCTCAACTTAGACTCATGCATTGTCCCCAATGCATATATGCGAAAGCTAAAAACTGTGAGAATAAAGGAATACCTGTGAAGTCGATATGACTCAAATTCCGAAATGATGTTGGAGACCGCCTGGGTCTCCAAAACAAGAGAACTCGATGGAGTACTTGTGTGCGCCAACCTCATGTTGCGCTCCAACTTCCTCTTTTATTTGCTCCGCCGCTAGTCGTGACCGCTTCTTCGCTCTTTCTTTGCAGATTCTCTTGCGGTGTTTTCGCTTTCTAGATTTAATCTCACCGCCTTCCTCTACATGTTTATGCTCTCGCACCATACTTCTTACCACATCTAGAGTCTCGACCAAACTCTTCTCCTCAAGGTGCACATCCGTAGGAGGTTCCTCAATGGCATTGATGACCGCGACTACTCTCATGTCACTTGGTTGCTTCATCAATTTAGACACATCGAACTTGACCATTTCATTGTTCAATCGGAAGGTCAGTTCATTTTTCTCCATGTCAACCAAAACTCTCGCCGTAGCTAACAATGGTCGTCCCAAGATTATGGGAACATCGAAGTCCACTTCGCAATCCAAAATCACAAAGTCAGCTGGGAAGATAAGCTTACCGATCTTAACTAGCACATCAGACAAGATCCCTACGGGTCGCTTTACCGAACGGTCAGCCATCATCACTCTCATGGACGTTGGTTTAGGAGCTCCCAAACCCAATTTGTTATACACTGCTAGCGGCATCAAATTGATACTAGCACCAAGATCACACATAGCTCTTCCGAAGTTGAGCTTCCCGATAGTACATGGAACAGTGAACGCACCTGGATCTCCTTTTTTTTCCACTAATGATCTAGAGGAAATAGCGCTGCAGTGATGGAGGTTGTCTTCCGGCTCAAAACTTACCGTCCTCTTCTTTGTGATCAAGTCCTTCATGAACTTGGCATAACCGGGCATTTGTTCCAGAGCTTCCACCAATGGTATGTTTATTGAAATCTGTTTTAACATGGTCATGAAGTTCAGGAACTTACTATCGTCAGCTTTCTTCTTCAACCTCTGGGGGAAAGGGGGTGGGTGTCGAAACCTCATAGTTGGAAGCTTTTCAGCTTCCTTGCGTTTCTCTGTGGGCTTTGGCGTTTCCTCCTCTACCGCCGCTTTATCATCCGCACTATCATCTTGAGCATAAATTACCGGATGTGATTCCGGTAATACTTTTCCGCTTCTTGTGGTGATCGCCATACAGCTTGCATCATTCTGCGGATGAGTGGTGTCGCTCGGCAAAGTACCTATTTTCCTTGGGTTTAGAGATGCCAAGATGTGACCCACTTGCTGCTCTAGTTGCTTGATCGCGGTTGAGTGTGACTCCACTACCAGACTCAATGTTGATAAATCATTCCGTATTGCCTTTATCCCAGAGTCCGTTGATTCCACCTTAAGCAGCATCTTCGCCATCATGTTCTCAAGTTTGGACGTCTCAGTTTCGCTGCCAGTTTTGTCCCGATTGCCAGGTGGTATATACAACCCACCTATATCGGAGTTGTTCCTCCAGCTTCCTTGGTCGCGATTTTTGTAGCCACCATTCTCATAGTGGTTGTCTCTTGGATAGTTCCGACCTTGGTTTCCCTGGCCATTGGCCTGGAAACCCCCCAAGTAATTGGCCTCCTCAGTCTCTATACCTTGGGAACCCACAGCTTGCACCTTCTCTATACTTCCTGACGTCAAGTGCCTTGTCAGGAGATCCAACTGTGTTTTAAGATGCGCCATGTCTTGGTCGCGCTCCTCCTCTTTCCTTCTCTGCTCTGCTGACATGCCAACTGTATAGGTGCTAGCTGCAACCTCTGAATCTCGTGTGTGCCAGGCCCTGTTGGTCTTGGTGAGCCTGTCTAGAATAGCTGTGGCGTCGGCAAAAGTGCGACCCATAAACGCTCCACCTGCTGCGTTATCCAATGTCGGCTTGGTAGCCGAATTTAGTGCCCGGTAGAATGTCTGCATCAAGAATTCGTTGTTCAGCTGATGGTTGGGGCACTGTGTCAGCTTCTTCTTAAATCGCAGCCAGGTTTCGTGCAATGCTTCGTGAGGTTGCTGTCTGAAGTTGCTGATTTCGTCCCTCAACTGTATCATCTGAGAGGGAGGAAAGAACCTTTCTAGGAAAGCTCCTCTCAACTCTCCCCACGTTGCGATAGAGTCGGGGGTCAATTCTGTCAACCACAATGCTGCCTCATCAGACAGAGACAACGGAAACAATCTGAGCCTGATCGCTGTCTGACTCACGCCCGGCAGCTCAAATGATTTGCAGATCCCCATGAAATTCATCAAGTGCTGGTTTGGATCGTCACCAGCAACACCGCGGAACACTCCTCTCAAGTTCAACAGTTGGATCATCGTGCTAGTGATGTTGAACTTGGCTCCGGGCGGTAGCGGTGGAACAATAATGGCGCCAGTAGCGCCAGCTCCATCTAATTCGAGATCCTCATCCTGCAGACCACCAGCATTCAGATTTTGTTGGGCCTGCAGTTCGGCAGCGAGCCTTGCTGCCTCTAGTTCTGTGGCCATATTCCGCCTCAAAGTTCTAGCAAGCTCGGGATCGTAAGGGAGTATTGGTTCACCCGAGCTTCGGGTACTATGCATGCACAACTTTGTACCCTGTCAAAACAAAAACAACAAACAAACGTAAAGCAGGAAATTATAACAAAAAGTCAAATAGACACACCAGACTTAATCAAAAACCGTATTCCCCGGCAACGGCGCCATTTTTTGATAACGCTCAAACTACACCTCAATTTAAGAAACGTATGCGATCGTTGTCAAATATATAACCCAACAAGGTTGGGGTCGAATCCCACAGAGAATATGGTGATGATTAAGACTTTAGTGAAGTATGTGACTAGTCGTCAATCGTTTCCAGTAAATAACAGGGGGGGTTTTGTAATCAAATTGTAAACAAAACAATAATAAACGTAGGAGTTTAAATCAGTATGAGAGGATGAACTAGGAATGTGTTCACCATGGCCATGGCGTTGTAACAATGTCGATTCTAGGCTTAACCGGGTTCTTTCTATATGCGTGTCACGATGTGATTGCGTCAATGGTATCGTCTAAACGTTTCTCGACCAAATAACAAATTTCCTTTTCAATTCTCTCGATCTCAAAAGATGTGCTTTTTAGATTTCAATCCTAAACATCAAGTAGATTAATCTAGTTACAGCATTAATCTTAAGACGAGAGTTGGTAGTCTCGAATCCTTGTTGTTAATCAAGTTTCCCAGTTTTAATCTCTTTCTCAAGCAAATTAAACCTAGGCATGTTCTAATGTTTGCAACCCACTAGAAAACGTGACATAATGTATGATTAACAACGTGACAATACATATATCGAACCCAACGCTACCCGGAATCTATATTGCTACGTTTGCCATGGCTCCCACAACCCTAGTTGCGGGAGTTTTAGTTAATCATGCTATAAAGAAAAGAGAAGAGAATTGAATTCATAATAAGGAGAAGAAGTTCTTACAATATAATGAAAACCAATCTTCAATAATCCAATAACAAGAAAAACCAAGAACTCACGAACACGAATTCAAGAATCCGAAAACGTGTTGTTGCTCTCAAAAATTGACTAAAAACTATTCTAAAACTATTGGTTGAATTCTAATTACATAAACCTATCATAGGGTATTTATAGGAGTCAACGAAACCAAATCCAAAACGGGCTAGGAATCCCCAAAACGCGGGTCGCCGCCTCACGCCACTGCCTAAGCGTGACGGTCAGGCTTGACGGACCGTCAAGGCAGTGACGGACCGTCGCCTGGGCCATCACTGCTAGGCAGTGATGCTGCCTTAAGTTGACGGTCCCAGTGACGGACCGTCAGCCTTGTGACGGGCCGTCACTCAGGCCGTCACTCTTAGGCAGAATGTTGTTTTTCGCGTACTTTCTTCCGTTTCCGTGTTTGTTTCCATTTCCTACAAATACAACATAAAAACATCAAAAACAACAATGGTTGCTTGAAAACGCACGATTGTTCTTAGTAAAAAGGAGTCGAAAGTGACGTAAATTAGCGTCACATCAGTTGGTCGCAAGGGTAAGGCTAGAGGTCGTACCAGAGAAGCAGCGCCTGCTAGGGCCGCCAGGGTTGATATAGAGCTGGAGTATGACTACGGGCCAGAGTTAGCTCCAGATTATCAACATGTGGACCCGGGGACGGCCCAGGTACCACCAACTCCAGTGATAATTCCAACATCAGTTTCTATGCCAGCTTTAGCCCCAGCTCAGTCTTCAGATGTTCGGGGTCTACTTGTTCAGATCCTTGGTATGATTGAGGAGCGTCCTTCTGAGGCAACACAGACATTCGCTCAGGGGGTAGCCCTAGGTGTCCAGAGTTTAGGAGTGCAGCCTGTTACTGTGGCTCCCCATGCTGAGGTTGTTCCAGTCCCATCGGTTGCCCAACCTCTTGCTTCCCACCCCGCCATGACAGATGGGGAGTAGAAGGCCTTGGGTAGGTTTCTGAGGTTGGCACCATCGAGATTTGTTGGTACACAGGGTCAGGACCCCCACGATTTTATCACCACCTGTGAGGAGATGTTGCATCACTTGGGGTTATTAGAGACTCATGGGGTTAGCTATACTTCATATCAGCTGGAGGGTCCAGCAAAGTTATGGTGGAGAGCACAGGTTGCTTGCAGGCCTTCTACATCACCTCCCTTGACCTGGTTCGAGTTCTATGAGGCCTTATGGCCAAGTTCTTACCACAGAGCGACAGAGAGCGTCGAAGGGAAGAGTTCACTAGACTTTCCCAAGATTCTATGACTGTCTCAGAGTACGAGACCTATTTCCCTTGAATACGTAGAACTCACAGGTAGTCATATTATGAGGTCTGGCTTGGTAATGAGGAAGGTTTCCCTTTTTATGATAAGACTGGTGGGATTTAAGGATTGTAAGGGGCCGCGTATGACAAGGTTAGTACAGTGGGGTGTTCTCTAATGTTTGAGTTGGCGTCGGAATAGGGAAATGAGGCTTGGGGGAAGAGTGAATAGAATTAACGGGTAGTATATCTGGGTAGAAATGGTTGCTGATAAAGGACTCTGACTGTATAACTCTTAAGTTGTATGCTTTCTTTTCAATATTTACATGATTTTATGTGGAGAATTTGGGTTGACTGATGATGCCTACTAGTACGTGTTGTTTGTACTGATACTACTTTTGTATACCTTTTTCAGGTATAGTCTGGTTGCAAGATCAGTCGGTGTTTCCCCAATGACGCGGATAGTAATCTCCAGCAGGTTTTACTTATCTCTTCCTATGAGAGGAGTTGTGGCTTAATTTTTTATTTTACTTTTCTTAGTAGCTCTTGTACCTGTTTAGACTAGTTCTTAGGGAGGGTTCAGTCGTATTTTGAAAACCTTTCATTTGTAATCAAAGTTTGAGATTGGTTTCTATTTTATAAGATGAATTTTCATGTTTCTTGTTTACTTCCATATTACCTATTTTAACTAGGTGGTAAGGTTCTCCTATCTCGGTAATAGGTGCTCGTATGACTCGATAGTTAAATCGTGATAATTTGATATCAGAGCCTAGGTTATCGATCTCCAGTCCAAGAGCAAATATTGAATAGAGTCATGTGGATTGATGTATTGACGTCCATATCTAATCTTTGGAAAGTTATGAAGTATTTTAGGAAATTATTGCACTTCTTTCATTCCTTTTGTGCGGTATGTTGCTTACTTGTATGAGTTGAGTTCAATTGGTATCTCTTGATTCCAATTGGTATATTGAAAATGTAAATGGATGTTTTTGACTTCGACTAAAATGACACAAGCAAGGAAGGTTAGAATCGGAAAGGTTTCAATTGGTATGTGGCCGTAGAGGCTATGTATATGCTTAGATCGGCTAAAGGTCATCCCCGAGATGAATAAAAGATGATAAACATGACCTATTATAGTGATGAAGCTTAAGATTATGCTTATGTGTATTTGTATTATTTGAATGACTGCAAATATGTGGTGTGTAATTGCTGGAATTCTTGTGAAATTCGTGGTCAGGAAGAGGTCATATCTTGGTGATGTGTGATTGTTTAAGGGATAAATTTCTATGTGGTTTAACTAAAAATGTTGTACTAAATTTTTTGGCATGGACTTATCATTGGCAAAAATGGTAAGGGAATAAAAACTGGCTTACGACTGTGGGGAAACTTCAGTTTTGGGACAACTGAGATTTGGTTGAAAATATGGGAAAATGGCTATTGTTGCATAATAGCAGGATTTGTTGTTATAAAAGGTTTTCTTAGTGTGTTTCATAACTGATTTTAAATAATGTGATGCTAAATTCTTGTCTATGCATTGCTGGGTTTGGTCTTGGGATTTTGTAAAAGGGCATAATGCGATTTCATGTGTTAATATTGAAAACAGGGAAGGGGAATGAGGAAATTTTGCAGAAAATGATAAATTTTCTGGGCTGCTGCTATTGGGGGTCGCCATAGTGGTGTGTAAACTGTGATAGCGAGATGGGCAGGACAAAATCTCTGCCCTATTTTCTTCTGCTTTGCTTTTCATTCCCGATGTATTTTAAATTATCAGTTTAAGCTTCGAGCTAATGTATGAATTATAGAAATTGCTTATTAAAGGGTAAAAATAAGCGTTCAATACAAGAATCAATAAAAACTAGTATCCATGTGCAAAAAAAAGGGAATGATGGATATGGTAGCCCTTGGCATGAAGGTTAAGCATTTGATGTAGGTGATGTTGTTTGTTTAAGGTAACACATATATTTAAACATCAGATTTTATTTGACTCGGTAGTTTTTATTGTTAATTGAGTAACTACTTGCATTGTGATACTAATGTATAGTAATGAGGAAACCGTGAGATGATGGTGGGACCAAGTTTTTGAGTATTTATGAAATTATGATTGTCTATTAGTGAGAATAGTCACCCATGTAGTATTTGAAAAATGACCCATAATTGGCTGATTAGTGTTGGACATTGCTCATAGGCTTATTTTATGAGAATTATTATTGGCTAATAGTAGCTCTTGAGAAGGGTATACTTGAATTGTAGAGATTTTGAAATAAGTTAGCTTATTTATGATTCATGATCCTTAGTGGTAGGGTCAGTTGAGAGAATGGGGTTATTAAATAGATTTTTGAACATTCACTTCCCTCTTATTGATCATGATTATACCTTGTGTTACTGCTCATTGAGTGGATGTAATGTGCTCATTATAGCATTGGTTAGGGTGTAATTGCCCGGGTAGAGTTCTCCCTAGGATGAGAATCGACAAAAATCTCAGGCTAGGATGGGTTCCAATAAAATTACTGTGTTGTGTAGTTTAGATATACTTGGTATCTCGGGGTATAATGTTTGATGAAATTAAGGTGATATCATGATATATAAGGGATATAGTATCCCATAGAAAAGTTCAGAATGGAGTTCGGGTTAGTAGAACTCTGGATATAGTCTTTAACATAAAAGGGTTAGTCTAGAATATCAAAATATGAGTATTGTGTTGTAAAATTGGCCAAAATTAAGACTGCCCAGAGTTACTGCCTTGGCTATGCTGCTATAATGGGAGGAAAGCCGCTACCGCAGTGCCGCTATAGCATGAATGTTTTCACTATTGCAAGGCCGCCATAGCGAGAAATGGGTCACCAAGGCGGAATTCAGTTTCTCCTAGCATATAAAATTTATTTTGTCCATTATGTTTAAAATCTTTTCATTTTGGTATATTGACGAGGCTCCAGATTACTTGGGTGCTTAGAAAAAGGGTTGCTCTAGTTTTGTGCGACTCGAAGGAAGGAAAATTCCTTGACCAAGCAGAATAGTAATAATTCTGGCTTGATGAGTTGGTACACCTACACCGAGGGGTATGATTTTCGATGGTTCGCGTAAGTTTGTGATTCATTATCATGAAAAGGGAGTTAAGGTTAAATAATTTAGCTCATTCTTTTCTTCCATAATAGTGATCATTCGAGGGTGAACGATGGGTAAATTGGTATCTGTTGTAATGACCTGCCTAGTCATTATTAAAAGGTACCCTATCGTAGGTTAGAGAAACTGTGAAAATACGTTTTTTTATCTAATTTGGGGTGACACAATAAAAAAATTGGAATTTAAAGTTTTGCTTGGGCTGATATCATCCCATTATAGTAAGAATTTTTTAGCTATAGCACCACCGTGGTAACGGTTGGCAAGCCGCTATAGCAGGCTGACGGAAGTAGTAACCCAGAATGCGAGTTTTATATTTCTGACTTCTCCTCTCAGTTGCAAAAAGAACGAGGGTTACTCCAAAAAATCTCTTAGGGTGCCTCTTGGCCTGAAAACAATAGAGAGGAGGTATTTCCAGTTAGATGGGTTAAAACCCATAGATTCCACGTCTAGTTCTCGTCAAAATTTGCCTTTACGGAGCCAGAAGTTTGTGTTCAGACTTCTGCAGCTGCTGCTTGGCATCCAAGTAGGCTAGGTTTAACTGTGTAGCTTAAACCTAATTTTTGAAGCATAGTATGTTGTAGATTGATAGGAGATTTTATGCTTAGGCCTTCGGGCACGGAGTCTTGATGGATAAACGTATATAATCTTGCTGGTTGGGGTGGAAATTTACTGTTATGAGTATTATCACTCTGTATTTGATTGATTGATTTAAAGTTATGATTGTTAATCCTCGGATAACCAGAATTTGGGTGGGTTCACGGAGCTAGTGCTCATTGATTGTAAGGATTGCTAGGTCATAGTACATTTTTCTAGGATGGTGGAACAAAGGGAATGGATGAGCTAGAGGGTACCAAGATCTTGGTATTGGGTAATGGGTTTACTTTGAATGCATGTGCACTCCTAATTAATTTCATAATTCGAGGTTTGTGAACTACTGTGCTTAATTGATTAAGCCGGGGGTTAATATTTGTACAAGTCATCAAGGTTAGAATATTGAATCATACATGTTCATGGTAGGTGATGGTTGTTGAATCTAAATTTGTGATGTGTGCATTATAACTGTTTCTTTAGTATTAATTGCACTATATGTGTTTCGGGAAAAAAAAGTGGTAGAGATGTCTTAAGTACCAATTACATGCAATAAACTGTTTTAAATGCTTGTTGGTTGTACAAGTGTGGTATGTTATTCATTGTGGTTGTGATTGATATAATGTTTGTGATTCTTTGGTTTGCTCGAGTACCAAGCATGGTACATACTATTGATTGACTCGGGTATCACGCCTGGTATAGGTTATTCATTGATTGGCTCGGGTACCACACCTGACATAGATTCATTATGGTTGGCTCGGGTACCACGCCTGGTACATGTTTATGTATAGTTGACTAGGGTACTACTCCTGGTACGAGATTACTTGTTATATATTGATATCCCTTACATGTGGTTTCTTGAGTGAACCGGGCTTATCTGTTATTGATGTTCCACACATGTGGTTCCTTGAGTAAACTAGGCTTATATGTTATTGATGTTCCTTACATGTGGTTCCTAGAGTAAACTAGGCTTATCTGTTATTGATATTCCTTATATGTTGGTTCCTTGAGTGAACCGGGCTTATCTGTTATTGATGTTCCTTACATGTTGGTTCTTCGAGTGAATCAGGCTTATTTGTTATTGATGTTCTTTATATATTGGTTCTTTGAGTGAATCAGACTTATCTGTTCTTGATGTTCACAATATGTTGGTCCTTTGAGTGAACAAGGATTATCTGTTATTGATATTCATTGCATGTTAGTTCCCTGAGAGGGCCGAGATTTATTGTTACTTGATATACATATTGGCCCTTGAGTAGTTGGGTTGGTGTGTTTAAGAGATAAAGTGGTTTCTCCGGTAAATTGGGGTTGCATATTAAATGCCTTAGACGATGCTTTAGGGATCCTTAGGTGGTTCGGGTTACTAACAAGCTGTGACATAACTATATGTGGTCTGGTTACTTGCATAGTTGGGCATGCCTTATATGGTCGTTGAGTCCGGTTGTAGACTGGGAGTCTTATTGGTATTCATATAGACTTGGTTGATTCATGTTGTCGGGTTATTTTTCTGTTACCATTGTACATACGCAATTCCTATTTTGGTAAGAGTGACAGGCCGATTGGCGGTGATGTCTAGGCTAGTTAGTTACATGGCTTGAGGTTGTGAGATGTTTTTCTTGATGGGTTCAAGATGAGTGAGCTTGGAGGGTCTAAGGTTCTTAGGGAGTCAAGTATGACTGGGTTAGTGAATCAAGGATAGTATTCATCGAGTGCCTGATTCAGCGGGATGTCAAGGGTAAGGAACCTTGGGGGTTGAATATGCAAAACTCACAGGTAGTCATATTATGAGGTCTGGCTTGGTAACGAGGAAGGTTTCCCTATTTATGATAAGACTGGTAGGATTTAAGGATTGTAAGGGGCCGCATATTACAAAGTTAGTGGAGTGGGGTATTCTCTAATATTTGAGTTGGCAGAGGAATAGGGAAATGAGGCTCGGGGAAAGAGTGAATAAAATTCACGGGTAGTACATCTGGGTAGTAATGGTTACTGATAAAGGACCCTGACATATAACTCTCAAGTTGCATGCTTTCTTTTGAATATTTACATGATGTTATGTGGAGAATTTAGATCGACTGATGATGCCTACCAGTACGTGTTATTTGTACTGGTACTACTCTTGCTATGCCTTTTTGGGTATAGTCTGGTTGCAGTATCAGTTGATATTTATCCAGTGACGCAGATAGTAATCTCCAACAGCTTCTACTTATCTCTTCCTATAAGGGGAGATGTGTCTTAATTTTTGGTTTTACTTCTCTTAGTAGCTCTTGTACTTGTTTTGACTAGTTCCTAAGGAGGGTTCAATCGTATTTTGAAAAGCTTTCGTTTGGAATCAAAGTTTGAGATCGGTTTCTATTTTATAAGATGAATTTTCATGTTTCTTATTTACTTTCGCATTACCTATTTTAATCAGGTGGTAAGGGTTCTCCTATCTAGGTGATTTAGAGTAGGTGCCCGCATGACCCGATAGTTAGGTCGTGACAATAATAACTTTGTAAATACAACAAAAGGTAAACCATGATCTAAGATCCAGTATTATAGGTCATGAGAGACCAATAAATAAGGGTATATTTGTCTAAGAAAATACATCAAGCTCTGAAATATAAAATAAATTGCCTGAAAGAACATAACAATGCACACAAATTGACAAGAAAACACACTTCTATAGCCAAAGCTAGTAACTCACTATTGAAACTATAGAAGTCTGGTCAATCCTCTAGGCACCCTTCTTTAACCTCATAGGTATTCGAGTTCGAACCTGCACACCTAATATCAAAGAGAAGTGGGGTGAGTACGGAGAGTACTCTACTAGTATTATTGACTTTTTCCAATAAAGTAGTGATGAGTATTAAACAAGTCAACTACTTCCCCCATTATTTCATCAACTTGTATAGTGTAAATGGGAGAACAATGAAGATATATATACAACATAGTATAAAATTTTAGAATTTTCACTTGTATATATAGGATGAGAAATATGTATAAGCAACTCGAATAATAACCAAAAAGTAGTAATATGTCACAAAATATGATCGGCGTCTTGAAATGCATATTTTTTGCAACATTTTACCTCATATTTTATGTTTTTTTCATGTATTTAAGTTTGTTCCATTCACTTTATACTTAATATTTTGTGTGTTTGTATTTAGGTGGTGATTTGATGAAAAGATGATGATTTGATGCAAATAGAGATGTAAACGGCTTTAAAGTCTAAGTAGAGGTCAACACCAGGTATCTGAATCAAGTCTGTAATGACCCAATTCGGTCATTTTGAGTTCTAGAACCAATATTTTGCAGGTACAACCATCTAAAGTAGTGTAATCCTCCCCTATGAAAATCTACTAACCCGAGGTTATGCAACCTATTATTGAAGATAACCAAGAAATCATAAATATATATCCTCCTCTGAATCTCTAATGAAATAAGTGGGACACATTATGATAAGTCGGTTAAGCATTTTCTACTCCTCCACATAAATAATAGGCCTTTCCATATGATGGGCAGCAAGATCAGGTAATAGTGCATCACCCCTACAAGGAGCCATAGCAGAAACTGACTGAGCCTCGAAAATCTGAAGACCTAGCAATGGAACTCGATCTGGAGTCTGTGCCACAACTCGAGTTGGAGAACCCTTTGGTATAACAGTTAGAACTCACACATGGTATATAACCTCAAGAAAGATCAAATTATAGACCATGGTTTTCTGTAATACCAGTGTAGCAACAAAATCATGTGGTGCTTGAACTATCCCCATCTCCTCATCCTAATAAGGTTCATCCTCAAACTCTATTCTATCTAAGGAGCATTGCTCTAAAATGACCTCAAGCAGGTGCCACAACTTGAGCTCTGTCTCTACCTCAATCTCGACCTTGTGTCGGCCTCAAATGTGGACCTAGTAGCTGGTGCAGGAACTTTATATCATGTCGCATGTGAATGAGTCCTTGCCATCTGTGAGATGATAAGATAACGATGTTTAGAAACTATAAAAGTAACCAATTACACATGATAAAAAATCAAAGAATAGAATTTTCCTAAACTTCTCTATAGCCTCTAAAAAATAGATATGAACATCATCATACCAATCCATAAGATTCTACTATATATTTCTTCTTGTACTTGTGAGACTATTGAACTTAGATGCTCTGATATCAATTTTTCATGATCCAAAATACATAGTTGTAATGGCACCTACACTAATCTACATGTAAGTAGTCAAACATTCACCTAACTTGAATATCAAATCAATATGCCAAAATAACTAAATATTGTAGAAGTAAAGTCTCAAATCAAGCTTTATAAATTACGAAAAAAGTGTTGAAAGATGAAAATACATGCAAGACTCAATGTCATCAGTAAAAGAGATTCTCGTGACTTAACACAAATGTTTAAAAGCTACAAAGCTATCTGAAAATAGTACAGACATGACAAATAAGGATACAAAAAGTTCGATATTGCTCTGAACACCAAGTAACTCATGAAGATCTATGTAAGATATAAACTTGAAAATTGAATCAATAATACTTGCTTGTTCTAGGATCTGCATCAAAGATGAAGCAAATATAGTATGAGTATGATAACATGTGTAGTCTGGAGGTATCATAGGTCAACCAAGTAAGAGTTAGATATCTACATCGTAAAAAATAAAAAATAAACCTTACTAAGTCATATATCTAAAATATGCTAACTCAGGGAAAATGGTAGAATGTAGCTAACCAGAATCATCCAATTATATAAATAAAATTATATCAAGTGAAAAAGATAGATAAGGCAAGCAAATACAAAGTTATGGCCAATGATCCTACAGTATACACCTACTACCATGGTGGTACGCCAGGATCCAAGACCTATAGGGAACTCATGAGGTCCATTTATCCACCTAGAACTATTTTTCTCAGGCATGCAAATTGAAATTTTGCCTCTGTGTCATATAATAATCAAGCGCCCAAAATTATTTCTATAACAACCTTTACCTTTATTTTTGATTTTTAATTTTTAATTTTTAGTGAGTTTTAACTGTTTTACCCATTTCCATAGTTACATTATGGTGTTTGTGATTTGCGGGAGTGTGTGATATGGTTCTTAAGGGGATTGATTGTGTCATTCCCAGAGGTTACCCCCTAGACATAACACGGGACCTGGGACGATAAGTGCCCCAAGCTAACCCTTGGTCATATCATAACTCATGTATATCAATTAAACATAGCGGAAGCATGATAAGAAATAGATAACTCAATCCATAAGATAAAATCAAGAGGAACATGATTCTAAGAAGATCCGAATACAGTCTGTGTCTGAAAAGCCTCTACACATGACATAAGGAGTTGCTAGGACAAGACCCTAGCTAACTCAAAGTACGAAGGTAAATAATCAAAATTGACTAGAGTCATAACTAGCCCTCAAACAATGAGGACTCACCAACACTGACTGGATACGGCCTGCGGTCTCTAACCACGTGCCTGGGGGAGGGAACCTGAATCTGCATCATCAAGAGGATGCAGTGCAAAATATGCGTCAGTACTATATGATGTACCGAGTATGTAATATATGCATAATCATGATAAAACATACTTAAAATATGCTTAAGATAGGCTCATTCATAAAAGAGATAGTATAAGAATTTTTCAAGATATAGGACATAAAACATGAAGTAAAGTTAAGATTCAAATTAAAATGTCATACAACTTTATAGCTTGAAAATAATCATGTAGGAGTTTCTCTAAACCGACATAAATCATGTTGAACTACATGGAGTCCAATGTCATGCATCCACACTGAAAAAGGTTGTCTAAACCGGACAAGGTTAGAACCATATCATAAGGATCCTTTCATAAGCCACGGAAGGCAACCTACGGTGGCAACCTAGTTTTGGACTTGGGTTATCTAGAACCCTTATCGCTCGGTGCTAAATACTACTCCCAAAACATATAACATGAGGCTCACATACATATGACATATCTAGATGTCAAGCTTGTTTATAAATATATTCATAACCTGGATCTTCATACTACTCACGAACCTTGGGTTTAGAAAATTATCCATGAGCATTGATGGCACCTCGGGTGTCTTATCTTGCATAATAGTTCATAACTTGAAAATTTGCATGACACTAGTTCAATTTCATAATAACATATACTTTTAATAAAACATAGGAACTAGGCATGCAATTGCTTGAAAATTCATGAGAATACATGCTATCAAATACCCAATTTACTTAAATCAATCCATGCATGTAGGATTTACCATAATTAGACTTCAATTCATGAAGTAAGAATTCATATGTAAAAGCCCATGCAAAATCATGCAATTTAGTAGTAATTTCATAATAAAATCATAAGAAGGCAATTTATAGCAAAACCCATAAGAATTGGATAAGAACCCTAATTTGAAAGTTCATGAAATCAAAATAAGAATTAAGGGTTTTGGGTACAAAGGTTAAAGGAACCCATTGTTGAATACCCACATACCTAGATAGAAGCTAACCCACTTGAAATTGAAAAGAAAAGGAGACTTGAACTTGGAGCTTGAGACTTGGAGCTTGAAGGAGTTCTTTCCCTTTTCGGGATATGAGTGAAGATTTGAGGAGGGACTTAGGCTAATGAGGGTGAAAATCCTTCTAGAAGTAGTCAAAACGACCTCATTTAGGAGTTAAAAGTGTGGGTAATTATAAAAATACTCCTGGGACTTAATTAAGAAAAAGTTGTTTTAAAGCTCGGCCTCAGGTTCCTCGGGTCCCTTCCACGGACCGTAGAACTTCTCATGGCTCGTGGACTTGAGTCGTGGTTCCTGAGCTAAAATTTCAGGTTGTGGATAACTTTCCACATACTAACAGGATGACCCATAGAAACTCCTACGAGTCATGGAACCAATTCGTGGTTCCAGGGGAAATGATCACTCTCTATCTGATTTCCACGGGTTGGTACCATAATCCATGGAAACGTTCATGAACCGTGAAACTGACATGTGGTACTCAGACCTGAGGGTGGTCTGCAAGACTGGGATCACGAGTCTTTTCCACAACTTGTGGAACTTTCCACGGCTCATGGACTTGACCTGTGGTCCCTGAAATTTTAAAATTCTGCATGTTCTGAGTTTAAAAGATGAATCAATTTCCGAGGTGTTACAATATCTCCCCCTTGGGATCATTCATCCTCAAATGAGAGATCGACAGCCCAACCAGCAACAAAACATGGAAACTAAGGAATAAACATGAAAACTAAACTTTTTCAACTTAAAACATGACTGAATCAACTTCGGAAACATGAATACATGCTAGGATCATAAGGAAAACTGATGGAGTAGAATCGGAGGAACATACTAAGGAGGAAATTATTACCTCAAGCTGAAACAGAATTGGAAGGGAAGAGATGAGGGTACTTGGCTTACATGGCTGCTTCTGCTTCCCAAGTAGCTCCCTCAACAAGTTGATTCCTCCAAAGAACTTTTACCGAAATGACTTCTTTGTTCCTCAACCTCTGAATCTGACGATCAAGGATCTCTACGGGAACTTCCTCATAGGTGAGACTATCCTTTACACCAACATCCTCCAAAGGGACAATCAAGGTCGGATCACCAACACACTTCTTCAACAAGGAAATATGGAAAATCAGTTGAACCGCTTGTAAATCCGATGGCAAATCCAACACATAAGCAATGCTACCAACTCTCCTCAGAATCTGATAAGGACCTATAAAATAGAGACTAAGCTTCCCTTTCTTGCTGAATCTCATCACACCCTTCATGGGTGACACCTTCAGAAAAACCCAATCATCAACTTCAAATTCTAACTCTCTTCTCCTCACATCCGCATATGATTTCTGTCGACTTTGAGCGGTCTTCAACCTTTACCTAATGAGTTGAACCTTCTCTGTAGTCTCATGCACTGAATCTGGACCAATCAGGGCTGCCTCACCTACCTCAAACCAACCAATATGAGACCTACACCTTCGACCATAAAGTTTCTTATACGGAGCCATCTGGATGCTAGAGTGAAAGTTGTTGTTGTAGGCAAACTCGATAAGAGGTAAGTGATAACGCTCAAACTACACCTCAAATTAACGAGGCGTAAGCGATCGTTGTCAAGTAAAGAACCCAACAAGGTTGGGGTCGAATCCCACAGAGAATATGGTGTGCAGATTAAGACTTTAGTGAATTAGTTGACTATTCGTCAATCGTTTCCAGTAAATAAAGGGGGGGGTTTGTGTAAACAAATCGCAAACAAAATAATCAATTAACTTATGGAAATAATCAGTGGGAGAGAATGAACTAGGGATGTGTTCACCATGGCGTTGTAACAATGTCGATTCTAGGCTTAACCGGGTTCTTTCTATATGCTTGTCACGATGTGATTGCGTCAATTGTATCGTTTAAACGTCTCTCGACTAAATAAACAAATTTCCTTTTATCTTCTTTCGATCTCAAAAAGATGTGCTTTTTAGCTCTCAATCCTAACATCAAGTAGACTAATCCAGTTACGGCATTAATCTTTAAGACGAGAGTTGGTAGTCTCGAATCCTTGTCGTTAATCAAGTTTTCCCGGTTTTAACTTCTTTACTCAAGCAAATTAAACCTAGGTATGTTCTAATGTTTGCAACCACTAGAAAACGTGACTAATTGAATGATTAACAACATGACAAAACATATATCGAACCCAACACTACCCGGAATCTATGTTGCTACGTTTGCCATGGCTCCCACAACCCTAGTTGCGGGAGTTTTAGTTACTCATGCTTGATAAATAAGAGAAAATAGTTGTATTCATCATAAAAGGAAGAAAAGTCTTACAATATAATGAAAATAATCAATCTTCCAATATCCACGAACAAGAACACCAAGAACTCACGAACGAATCAAGACACGAATTCAAGAGAATGAACCGTGTTGTTCCTCTCAAAAACTAACCAAAAAACGTGTTTAAACTAATGGGAGAATAATATTTAACATAAACCTAACATAGGGTATTTATAGGAGTAGTAGAAACCAATTCCAAAACGGGCTAGGAATCCCCAAAACGCGGGTCGCCGACCAGTGCTACTGCCTTAGCGTGACGGCCAGGCTTGACGGACCGTCAGGGCAGTGACGGACCGTCGCCTGGGCCGTCACTGCTTGGCAGCAACACTGCCTTAAGTTGACGGTCCCAGTGACGGGTCGTCAGCCTTGTGACGGGTCGTCACTCAGGCCGTCACTCTTAGGCAGAATGTTATTTTTCGCGTATTTTCTTCCATTTCCGTGTTTGCTTCCATTTTCTACAAATACAACATAAAAACATCAAAAACAACAATGGTTGCTTGAAAACGTACGATTGTTCTTAGTAAAAAGGAGTCGAAAGTGACGTAATTTGGCGTCATATCATTAATATTACTGTTGAGGTAAATACTAGTGAACTACCTCCAACTCATGGGATGTAGACCAGATTCTAGAGTTGCACTGCTGGCCAGTCTACCAGGGCTCCATCTCCATATCTGACTGTAGGATTAATGGGAAACTCTGTGTTATTCATACCTCAGCCATCGAACACTTCAGATGCAGAATCTTGGGGTGCAATTCAGATGTTCACCCAACTTATGGCTGCTCAATCACGATATCAGGCTACAACCCTTGCTAGTGCTAGCTCCCATAAACTGTCGGATACCTCCATAATTCAAGAGTTCCTTCAGATGAATCCTCCAGCCTTCATAGGGTTTAAGGTTGAAGATCCCCCAGAACTTTATTGATGAGGTGTAGAAAATTCTCAAGGTCATGCACGTAAATGAGACAGAGGGAGTTGAACTTGCCTCTTACCAGCTGAAGGATATTATACTTAGAACGAACAATGAGAATTATCTAAAGAATGTTGATGCATCTCCCTTAGTATGGGACGATTTCATGGAAGCATTCATTGACCATTTTCTGCCTTTAGAGCTGAGAGAAGCTAAAGCTGCTCAAGCAAGGCAACATGCCAGTGAAGGAATACAGTCTTAAATTCACTCAATTGTCTTGCTATATTGCAGAGACAATTTCTACGATGAGGGCGAGGATGCATAAATTTGTGTTTGATCTTGAAAGGCACTTAACTAGCGAGTGTACTGCAGCCTTACTACATAAGAATATGAGCATAATATGATTGATGGTTTATGCATAGAAGACCAAATATTTGAAATAGGTAAACAAGGTAAGGAACCAAAACAAGAAGTCCAGGTCAGCTAGTAATGATGGTAGTTATCAGGGAAATGGTAACATGTTATTATTTTATAAGAGGTCATCAGGGACTCCCTATTTTCAGCAAGTACACCATCCCAAAGGCCCAGGAGTGACTAGGCCCCCTCATACAAATCAGAACCTAAAGCACAGGCTTACAGTCTCAGGCTAGTTTTGCTCAGAAAACTTTTCAACATTTTTGTTGCAACTAATGTGGAAGAAGGAACTCAGGGAAATGTCATCGGGGTACAGGTGCATGTTATGAGTGAAACCTTCAGGGCCATATTCAGAGAGACTATCCATCAGTAGAGTAGAGCAACAAAGGTAATAAAGCTCAGTGCACTAACTCAGTAACCCTTGCAGCGCGGGGCATGACAAAGGTTAAAACTTTGGGAACATGCGAAGGTCAAAACTACTTGTATGATTTAACAAGTTGCCAAGATTTGGAGACATCTCCAAATCTTGTCACAAGTATATTAAAAGTCTTTACTCATGATGTATATGCTTTACTTGATCTGGGAGCCACTCTATCTTATGTAACCCCCTATTTTGCTTAAAAGTATGGGATGAAGCCAAAATAACTTATTGAATCATTTGTTGTGTCTACTCCTATATGTGAGTCTATTATAGCTACAGGAGTTTGTAAAAATTGCACAATCACCATATTTCATAGAGACAATAGAGTTGATATAATACAACTTGAAATAGTTGACTTTGATGTCATATGGGCATGAGGTAGTTATTCACTTGCTATGCTACAATTGATTTTCACACTAGAATTGTGAGATTTCAGTTCACTATTGAACTAGTCATAGAATGGAAGAGAGGCGTTGTAGTGCTAAATGGTAAGTTTATTTCATACCTTAAGGATAGGAAGAGTGTTTCCATAGGATGCATCTATCACTTGGTCTGAGTTAAGGATTCCAGTGTTGAGGTCCAAACTCTCCAGTCAGTTCTAGTTGTTATCAAATATCCCAAAGTATTTCCAGATGAACTTCTCGAGGTTCCTCTTGGTAGAAAGATTTACTTTGGGATTGATGTCCTCCTTAACACTCAACTGATATCTATTTTGCCATATAGAATGACTCTAGCCGAATTGAAAGTATTAAAGGTGCAGTTGAAGGATCTCTTGATAAGTAGGAGAGTTTTTCTTGGGGTGCTCCATTCCTATTTATTTAGAAAAAGGATGGTTCCTTAAATATGTGTATTGGCTATATATCATAAGTTAAATAAGGTCACCACAAAGAATAAATACTCAATCCCCATAATCGATGACCTCTTTTACCAACTTCAAGATTCCAAGTGTTTCTCTAAGATTGACCTCAGGTCTGGTTACTATTGGTTGAAGGTTCGGGAACAAGACATTCTGAAGATAACCTTCATGACTCTCTATGGTCACTTTAAATTCTTGATAATGTCTTTTGGGTTAACGAATGCGCCAATAACTTTTATAGATCTAATGAACAAGGTCTTCAAACCTTATCTTGACATGTTTGTGATTGTCTTTATTAATGATATTCTAATTTATTTCCCTAGTGAGGTATAACATTTAGACCACCATCCGAGTAATGTTGCAGACACTTAAGGCTAACGAACTATATGCAAAGTTTTATAAATGAGAATTTTGGCTGAAGTCAATGGCTATAGTCCATATTGTTTCTAGTAAGGGTATCAAAGTTGATTCCAAGAAGATTGAAGTAGTAAAGAATTGACCCAGACTCATGACCCCAATGGATATTTGGAGTTTCTTGGGTTTGACTGGTTACTTTAGGAGATTCGTTGATGGTTTCTCCTCTATTGCTACCATATTGACCAAGTTAACTTAGAAGAAGGCCAAATTCTAATGGTCCGATGCTTGTGAGAATAGTTTCCAAGAGTTGAAGATGAGACTAATATCTGCTCCAGTATTTACCCTGCCAGAGAAAATTGATGGGTTTGATGTGTACTATGATGCCTCGAGAATTGTTCTTGGTTGTGTTCTAATACAACATGAAAAAATGGCAGTTTATGCCTCCAAAAAACTTAAAAATCACGAGAACAACTACCCGACTCACGACATTGAGTTGGCAGTAGTAGTGTTCATTTTAACAATATGGCATAACTACCTCTATGACATTCATATTGATATCTTCAATGATCACAAAAGTCTGTAGTATGTCTTAAAATGGAAGGAGTTAAATCTCAGGTAGAGGATATGACTTGAGTTACTCAAGGATTATGACATGAATGTTTTTTATCAAACCAGAAAGGCAAACATAGTCATCGATGCCCTTACCTTATCCATGAAATCCTGAATCATGTTGAAGAAGACAAGAAGGAATTGATGAGGGACATCCATAAATTGGAAATCCTAGGAGTTTGCCTCTTAAACTTCGAGGATGACAGTGTGGTTGTTCAGAATAGGGTTGAATTGTTCCTAGTGACTGAAGTTAAAGAAAAGCAATAAAATGACCCCATCTTGCTCCAATTGAAAGAATGAGTCCACAAGTACAAGACTATCACTTTCAAAAAAGGGGGAGATGGTACCTTGAGGTACCAAGGCAGATTATGTGTCCCAGATGTGGATGGACACCAAGAAAGGTTTATGACATAAGAAAAAAAATTCAGGTATTCCATACATCCAGGTTCTACGAAGATATATCATGATTTGAGAGAAGTATATTGATGGAATAATATGAAGAAAAACATAGCAAATTTTATGGCAAAGTATCCTAATTGTGAATAGGTTAAGGTCGAACACCAAAGACCTGATGGTTTGGCTCAAAATATAGACCTTCCCATTTGGATGGGAGATGATCAATATAGGCTTCATAATCGACTTACTGTGCTCATTTCAAAAGCATGATTTTTGATTTGGGTAATTATAGATTGTCTTACAAAGTCAGTGCACTTTCTACCTACTAGGATTACAAATTCTATAGAAAACTACACTATATTGTATATTCAGGAAATTGTCAGTCTTCACGGGACTCTAGTGTTCATTATTTCTAATAGGGTGCTCAGTTCACCGCTTATTTTTAAAAATCATTTCAGAAAGGATTAGGTACGAAAGTAAACTTTAGTACCACTTTCCATCCCTATATACATGGTCAAGCTGAGCACACTATTCAAAAGCTCAAAGATATGTTGAGAGCCTATGTCTTAAACTTTAAGGGTAATTGGGATGATCACCTGGCTCTCATAGAGTTCACTTGTAATAATAACTATCTTGCCAGTATCAGAATAACACCATTTGATGCCTTGTATGGACGAAGGTATAGATCTCCGATTGGATGGTTTGGGGCTGGAGAAACTGAATTATTGGGGCTAAACTTAGTCCACCAGGCTACGGAAAAAGTTAAGCTTATTCAGGAGTAGTTAAGGACAACTCAGATCCACAAAAAATCATATTCAGATGTGAGACAAAGACATTTGGAATTTAGTATTGATGACCAGGTATTCTTGAAGGTTTTTCCTATGAAGGGCGTCATGCGGTTTGGAAGGAAAGAGAAGTTCAGTCCCAATATATTGTTCCCTCCCAAATTATGAGAAGAGTTGGACATGTAGCCTACAAATTGGTGTTGCCTTCAGAGTTGGCCTCCGTTAATTTTCATCCAGTATTTCACGTGTCCATGTTGAAGAAGTGTATTATAGAACTCTCTCATGTTATCGCTATAAGGAACGTCAGTGTGAAATACGATTTGACTTATGAGAAAGTTCCCATAGAAATCCTTGATTGTCAGGTTCGCAAGTTGAGAACCAAAGAGATCGTGTTTGTGAAAGTATTTGTAACAACCGTGTCTGTTGTTATGGGAAAACCATTGTGCCAATTTTTAGAGTTAGAAAACTCTGGGTTTGGAAGTTTGAAACTTTGGGCTAGGCTAGTCTCGGCTGGATTTGGAGCAAGGTTTGGTCTAGGGAAATATGGGTAAGGATTGGGTTTGATATCTTGATTCGAGCTAGTTTTCCTTGTAGCTAACACATAAAGAAGTCCGGGGGACTTTTCAAAATCAAATTCGGGTAAGTAGAACTCTCGAAATCGAGGTTGACGTGAAGGAGTTATTCCGCGGCGTCAGAAAAATAAGTGTGTTATAAAATGGACTAGTTTTGGAGATTTTACGACTTTCTATATCATGTTAACCACTATGGCGGTTGACACTCTGCCATGGCGACCTCCGCTGTAGCGGAGAAATTACCACTACAACGGAAGTCAACGACGGTCAGCCTCCTCCATAGCGGACGACTCCGCTATGGCTGTATCGCTATAGCGGAGCATACCTCTATAGCAGAGCGTGATGGGATTTAATACAGAAATTTCCCCAAAATAGTTCATTTTTTCTTGAAATGTTTTGGGAGAAGAAGGGGGCAGTTTTGGACGATTTCTACCAATTTTCCACCATTTTTTGACCTAAAGGTAAGGATTATACTCCCCAAACTCCATGATATCTTTCCTATACTATAGAATCGCTAGGGGTGGACTTGGAAAAGGTTTGTGATGACCTAGAAATGGTAGAATCCAGGGAAAAAAGGGATTCTAGGGTGCTAGAGTTCTTGGGTCTTGATTCTTGATAATGGGTAATGATCTTTTAGCCATAATTCTCTAAGGGAATCTGTAAAAATGGTGAATTTAGGTGAATTAATGGTGGAAAAACCCGAGAAGGGGTAGTATGATCATAGTTGGCCTGAGGTTTGGAATTTTTCATAATCTGGGTAAATTGTAGGCCATAAGTATTGATTTTTAGTTACTGTGTATTTGTTTCTAGACCAAGAACAAGCAATGATCCTGAAAGGGGAAAAGCTCTGGCACTGTAGAGCTTGCTTATTTGAGGTAGGTGATGGTTATTTTGATTCCTGTATGCATTGTATGTCTGTGTACTTTTGTCTAAGTATTTGTATGGTTTGCATTGCTTAGGGAATAATTTAAGAATGTCCAAAAGTTTTGTTTTCCAGTCTTGTGAAATGAACTAGGTGTTATTGCTTGTTGGTTTACAAGTGTTGATTGTTCATTGTTTGTGACTATGGATTTATGTGATATTCAGTTGGCTCGGGTACCACGCCTGGTACAGGAATTACTAACGGTTGGCTCGGGTACCACGCCTGGTATGGGATATACTAATAGTTAGCTCGGGTACCACGCCTGGTACGGGATAACACTAATGGTTAGCTCGGGTATCATGCCTGGTATGAGTTTACTTTATTATATTGATTGCATCTTTATTAATGATTTTCCGAGTGGACCGGGTTGTGTTTATTAATTGTAGTTATGTATTTTTGGTCCTTGAGAGGTTGGGCTGTTACATTGCTTTATGAGTTTGGTCTTGGTGTAGACCGGATTGTGTGTCTGACACTTAGGTGTTATCTAGAAGGGATCCAGGGTGGGTCTGGGATATGTGATGGGGTATAATTTTTATTGTTGTGGATTATTTATCATAACTGTGAAGTGGTTTACATGTGGGAACAAGTTAAGTAGAGACTTGTAGTTAGGAATACTTGTTGACTTGCCTATGTATTTCTGTACTCTTACTTGATTGTTTTACTACTCATACACTATTTATTTGGAACTGGCTGATGATCCTACTAGTTTTTAAAATTCTAAGTTTAAACTTGAAATAACATATTGAAAGATAAAAACTATGAAAAAGTTAAAGAAATATTTATAAAGGCATCACACTCAGAGTCTACTACACAAAATGCCACTGGAAAAATATGATTCTCTGCATCTTGTGCAACAGCAGACAACAACACTCCACCGTACTTGCCCTTTAAACATATTCCATCGACAGCTATGACTTTTCTCATATTCCTAAAACCAAGAATCCAAGCTCTTATTGCACAAAAAAATATTTGAACTTACATTTTCATCAAGCTCCAATGTTGTCTTAGTTCTCGGATTTACTATGCTAAGCATATAACGATACACATCAAGCACTGCATATCCATGCTCATGTGTTCCCCTTATCAAAGACTTTGCAATATCGCTTCCCTTCCAAATCTTTCAATAACTGACCTTGCAGCTCAATTCAACACGAATTAAAGTCTTAATATCTTTTGTAGATAGGCCTTTACCCTCGGAAAACTTATCTTTGAAGTATGCACCAATGACTTTTATTGTGGTGTGTGAATTATGGCTCGTAAGATATTTAGAACCGCATGTGTGAAACTTTTCATACTTTCTGATGTAAAACCTATCAGAACTTTTAAGCTTTACAACTCTCAGCCACCACTTGTACTCAGGATACTCACATTTGACATAATACACAAAATATGAGTTTATCACCTTTTTAAATCTGAATCTTTCTTCACGCAGGCAATTTTCAATGCAATATCTAGATCTTGCTTATTATTGAATGACATACCATTGTAAAAATTTGTTTCATCATCTTGAACATGATTCGACTGTGTTGATTGTGTAGTTCCCGGTGTATTACTTGTAACTTCAGGAGTAGGCGTCTGTTCACCTCCACTTTCTTTATTTGGAATATGCATATTCACCAAGTCACATTCATCATTTAATATTTGTTGGTTTTGAGATGTATTATGGTTCTCTACCAACCTTTTAATCACGTATACTCTTAAAAAGGGTCTACCTTCATCTTCCAAATAAGTACGTAAACTAACTTGATTTTTTATCTTAAAAGGAGCCGCTCTCTGCTTTTCACCATAATTGTGCATGTAAGTGATGGCAATATCTTTCAACTCATAATTTAATTCACAATTGGTAATGATTTTGTTCACAAAATTATCATACGCGATATCTCGAGGCACAATTATCGCTATCGTCTCGACCATTTCTTTACCCTTCCAATGCCAAATAAAATAATTATTGAACTCAATCCATTCACCATGACAATCAACCTCTAATGTTATTTTGTCCCCCATTAATGATGTTGAAGGTACCTGAAGATATTATGATTTGAAATTAAAAAATAGTCATGACGTGAGAAAAACTGTACTAAAATACAATAACTCATGTATTTTATTCAGCAACTGCTTCATAAATTGAAGCTACAGATGCAGCAGTTACTGTAGATTATTCAGTAACTGCTGCATCTGTTTCATTAGTTGTTGCAGCAAGTACTGCAATAGATTCACCAATTACTAAAAACAGCTCAACAAGTGCTGAAATAGATGTAGCAAGTGCTGAAACATATTCAATAGTTGCATCTGGTTCAGCAGTTGCTGCAATTGATGAAGAAGTTGCTGAAAAATATTTTAATTATTGTTGCATATTTTTCAGCAACTGCTCGATGTATTTCAACACCTGCTGCAGCAGTTGCTGAAACAGCTACAGCAGTTGCTGAAACTGCAGAAATAACTGAAATAACAGTACAAAATATGAAACTCAGATGAACAATACACACCAAAACTACATGAATTCACTTACCAAAATGATTAAAAATCACCTCTCAAGTAATTTTCAAAGCTACAACCATTAAAATTTAGTCCAAAATTGAGAGAAATTATTTTTTTTCTCTATCAATTTTTTTCAAAAAATAAGCTCTCACTCCAACACCAACACCAACACCAATATGAGAACAAAAAAACAGAGAAGAAGAAGAAGAAGAAAAAAATGCAGATGAAGAAGAAGAGAAGAGGAAGAAGAAAACGCAGGTGAGAGAGGAAGAAAAAGAAAAAAACACGGGTAAAAGAAGGGGAAGAAAAGAGCGGTTGTTTTTTCCCCATATTAGGGTTTTATTTTATTGGGTTAAAGTATAGAAAAGAAAACTTGAGAACTTATTTGAAAATGGTCAAATATCACTAAATCTTAACCATAAACTTGTCACCTACACTCAATTCTTAAGACTTGAGTCACTTTTTTTACATTTTAACACTTTTTTGTCACCCTTAATTCAAAATTCCAAGTTGGAATTCCCACTTTTTACTTTGGGTAAAATGTCAAAATGCCCATAATTGAGGAAAATGGGATAGTAATTGTTAGGGCTCATTTGGTTGGGAACAAGTTTGTAACAACCGGGTTCGTCGTTACGGATAGTCCAATCGTGCTAAGTTTTAGAGTTAGAAAACTCCGGGTTTGGGAGTTTGAAATTCTGGGCTAGGCTAGCCTCGGCCAGTTTTTAAGCGAGGTGGAGTCTAGGAAAATCCGGGTAAGGATTGGTTTATGTGTCTTGTGTTAAGCTAGTCTTTCGCGTAGCCAAGACATAAAGGAGTTCGGGAGACTTTTCAGAATCGAATTTGGGAAAGTAGAACTTCTAAAATCGCGTTTGACGTGAAGGAGTTATTTCGGGTCGTCAGGAAAGCAAGTGTGTTGTAAAATGGCCAAAACTGAGAGATTTCCGAACATTGTGTCCGTGATGAGCGCAACCGTCCGCTGTAGCGGCCTCCACTATAGTGGTGGAAAATACCGCTATAGCGGTGGTCAAGGCGGTCAACACCGCTATAGTGAAAGTTGTCCGCTATAGCGGAGCGGGGACCGCTATAGCGGGCCGACGGGATTTTAATGCAGAAACATTCCCCAAAATATTCAGTTTTCACAACTTTGTTTTGAAAGAAGGGCTAGGCAATTCCAGGCGATTTTCCTCCTTTTTCCTTCGAATTTCTTCCCTAAGGTAAGGTTTCTACTCCTCAATCTTTGTACTACATTTTCTATGCGGTAGAATTGCTAGGAGGGAACTTGGGGAAAGGTTGAAATAACCTAGGAATGGTAGAATCTGGGGAAGGAAGGGGATTCCAAGCATGAATATTCTTGGGCATTGTTAAAAGTATGTTATTATGATCATAGGTTGTTAAATTTTCTATTTTTATCCGTAAAAATGATAAAAATAGGTGAATTAATGGTGGAAAAGCCTGGGAAAAGGGTGGGATGATCATGGGTGTCCTGGGTTTTAGGGTACTGTGCAGGCCTTGTGTGTTAATTACATGTACTTGTATGTTATTTTAGACCAAGAACGAGAATGGAATCCGGAACACGGGAAAGCTCGGGTTGAATAGAGCTTGGATCATTTCGAGGTAGGTGATGGCTTACGATTTCTGTGAATGTTGTATATTCTTGTACTCATATCTAAGTGTTGTATGAATTACATTACTTAGGGGAGTTGTGTAGAATATCTAAGGTTCTTGCTTTACAGTCTGTGATTGAAGGGTGTTGCTTGTTGGTTTACAAGTTGTTTGATCATCTATTTAACTGTGAGTTATTGACATTTGGTTGGCTTGGGTACCACGCTTGATACGGGTATAACAAATGGTTGGGAAGGGTACCACGCCTGGTACTGGAATACTAACGGATGGCTTGGGTACCACACCTGGTATGGGTTTACTTTTGTTGCATCATTACATTTTTATCGTTGTATTGCATTGATTGATATTGGTTCCGTGAGTGGACCGGGCTGATTATTGAAATGTGTTATTAGTTTGGTGGTCCTTGAGTGGGCGGGAATTTCTGTATAACTGTTGTGTTGGTCTTGGTTTAGGCCGGGTTGTTAATTGACATTTTGTATTGTCTAGAGGGGATCCCAGGGTGGGTCTGGGCTAGAAGGAAAGGTATATTTAATGGTGTATGCCAAGCTCTATAAAATATGACAACAATAACAATAAGGTATACCTGTTTTTCGAGAAGAATGCTCTGCTCCATCTATGAAATCCAACATATTCAAGATGTGCGACAGCCCCTAGAACCATATCTCTAATTAACTTGAAGTGATCATTGAACTCATCTTCGTTACACGCTTGTGCTGCTTTATAAAAGTGGTAGATGACTTTTTCATTGTGAAAGTTAGTTCAGATATTTTCCCCGAGGTGCCATATGCAATAACCATAATGAGTTGAAGGGTAGATAATTGAAACCATTTTTTTAATGCTTGGATGTCGATATGAAATTATGCACAATTCAGAGGTATCATCTACAAAGCTGCTCATTTGCTCAAAAAAGTATCCTCACTTATAGGCCTGACACTTCAAGATATCAAGGGTGAGCTGTTCGACCAAGTTGCCTTGATTTCCATCTATTTGAGTTGTATCCTATTTGTTTCGGGCTTAGACTATTTATATATTTGGGATTGCATTCCCGTACTCTAGTTTTGATAGATGTTTTTGGTATGATGACTTTCAAATTCTAGGGAGGGATTTCCGCAGATTATATTTATTTTATGGAGTTGATTTTAGTATGATTGATTGCTAGTTTACATTTCTGCAAACTGATTTTAAGCTGTTAGGCTATGCTAAGAGTTGGACTGTATTTGGTTCGCGCATTCGGGGGTTGGGTCGGTGCCACTCAAGGCAGTCTGGGTCGTGACAAAGATGGTATCAAGGCCCTAGGTTTGTTGATCTCGTCATACCAAAATAGGTCTAGTAGAGTCTTGTGGAACGGTGCGGAGATGTCCGTACTTTTCTTCGAGAGGCTATAGGACTTTAGGAAACTATCTCTTCTTTTTTCCATCGTGCTATAACTTGTTTCCAATTGGTATCTGGTGATAAAAATTGGTATCTGACACTTTCATTCTCCTATCCACAGATGGTTAACACCAGGAACAATGGAGCTAGACCGGCGGTCCCAACAGCGGGCCCAACTATTAATGGTAGAGGTAGGGAAAGGGGCAGAGGACGAGGTAGAGCCACACCCGCTATGGGTAGGGCTCAAGCGGCTGTAGGAGTGCGAGAGGCAACCCCTTCCCCTTCTCAAGAGCAGGTTGTCAAAGATGTGGAAGTTGTTGTGAAGGATGAAAGGGCGTGGGCGGAGGTAGAGGCAGCATCGGCTGGAGGTGCAGGCCTTCCCTCTATGACGCCTGAAGCATTTTAGCAGGCTTGGAACTTCTTGAGTGGGTTGGTTGGTGCTGGAGCCATATCCGCAGGCGTTGCAAATCAGGCTCTGGGAACTCAACCAACAGATCCTACGACTCCTAGGATAGATGCAGCTTCAGGCACAGGTGACTTCTTCAGGCCAATGCTAGGCCTAATGATGACAGGAAATGAACATGATATGCTGACCAAGTTTCTCAAGCTGAAACCTTCTACGTTTCAGGGTACTGATAGGAAAGATGCTTATAAGTTCATACTGGATTGTTATGAGAGGTTACACAAGCGGGGCACTGTGCAACATTATGGGGTTGAGTTCATCACTTTTAGCTGCAGGGTGATGCCAAGCAGTGGTGGAGATCTCATGTGGAGTGTCGGTCGTCTATTTTGCCCCCACTTACTTGGGAGCAATTTCACACTCTTTTCTTAGAAAAGTATGTGCCCCGTATTTTGAGGGACCGAAAAAAGGATGAATTCTTGAACTTTGAGTAGGGTAGCATGTCAATCTCTGCTTACGAGGTAAAATTTCATGCCTTGTCTCATTTTGCTACACAGTTGCTGGGTTCCGAGGAGGAGCGGGTTCAGTTGTTTTTCAAGAGTTTGAATACTGAGCTTCAGGTATTGTCTGTGCACATGACTTCTTTAGGGAAAGGCTTCAACGAAGTGATAAATTATGTGAAGAAACTTGAGGGAGTCAGGCAGGCGGGGCAGGCTAAGGTGTTAGCCAAGAAGCCCTAGAATGAGGGAAATTATGGTGGTCCATCATCCAGGGGTCAGAATCAGCAGGTACACTCAGCCCTTCCTATTCAGTCAGCTCTGCCAGCTGCTATAGGTGGTCGTCCGGGGGATAAACAACAGTTTTCAACTCCTAAGGGCCAGGGAGCTTCTTATTCATCTGCTAGCAGGCCTGCACTTGATCATGGTTGTTTTCATTGTGGTGATTTGGGCCACTTTAAGAGGCAGTGCCCTCACAGGCAGACCGGTAATCAGGTTCAACAGCAACCTAAGGCTGTGATCCCGGCAGGTAAATGTGGGCATGCTAGAGGTTGTTCACAGGGTGGGCGAGGTAAATTTCAGGGAGGTCAGGGAGATAGAAGGAATGGCGGTGCGGGAGGGGTGTGGAACAGCTGGCTAGGGAAGTTTCCCGGATTGATGACCGGGCTCACTTTATGCTTTTCCAGGGAGGACTGAGGCCGAGGCATCTGATTCGGTGATCACAGGTATCATTCTTGTCTGTGATAAAATGGATTTGGTATTATTTGACCTAGGTTCTAAATATTCTTATGTGTCTGTGAGTTTTATGGTGGGTCTGGACTTGTTATGTGATATCCTTGATTCCCCTATCCATGTTTCTACCACAGTTGGAGAGTTGGTGATTGTGACTCATGTTTATCGTAATTGCTCGATTGTATTTATGGGGTTGCAAACTTGGGTAGACTTAGTAATTCTGGATATGGTTGATTTTGATATTATTTTGGGCATGACCTGGTTATCCCGTATCATGCTGTGTTGAATTGTAACACCAAGACTGTGACTCTAAATATTCCGGGTAAGGATAGGCTTGAGTGGGAAGGTGTGTACATGTCTAAGCCGATCAAAATAATATCAATAATTCGGGCTAGGAAGCTTGTGGGGAGAGAGTGTTTAGCCTTTTTGGCTCATCTCCGGGATGATAGTGTGGAGTCCCCATCTTTTAAGTCAGTTCCAGTTGTTTCAGAGTTTCGAGAGGTGTTTCCAGTGGATTTGTCTGGTATGCCTCAGGACAGGGATATTGAATTTTGTATAGACTTGGAGCCGGGCACTCATCCCATTTCCATTCCTCCATATCGTATGGCTCCGGCAGAGTTGAGGAAACTTAAGACTCAGCTTCAGGAACTCCTAGATAAGGGATTTTTCCATCCCAGTACTTCGCCTTGGGGTGCTCCGGTATTGTTTGTAAAGAAGAATAATGGTAGTATGCGGATGTGCATAGATTACAGGCAGTTGAACAAGGTTACTATCCAGAATAAGTACCTTCTACCCCTTATTAATGATCGATTTGATAAGTTATAAGGTGCGTCGGTGTTTTCAAAAATTAACTTGAGGTCAGGGTATCACCAGTTGAAAATTAGGCCCGAGGATGTTCCTAAGACTGCTTTTCAGACTCAATATGGATATTACGAGTTCTTAGTGATGTCGTTTGGTTTGACCAATGCGTCGGTGGCATTCATGAGTCTGATGAATGGGGTGTTTAAATCTTACTTGGATTCGTTCATCATCATTTTCATTGATTACATTTTGATCTACTCCAAGAGTAGGGGGAAGCACGCTAAACATCTCCGTACAGTGTTGCACATTTTAAGACATCAAAAGATCTATGCAAAGTTTTCCAAGTGTGAATTTTGGTTGAATTTTGTCGCGTTCTTGGGGCATGTAGTTTTAGAACATGGGGTGATGGTAGATCCCCAGAAGATAGAGGAAGTCAGGAGTTGGGCACGACCTAGATCTGTGACTGAGGTGAGGAGTTTTATTGGGCTCGCAGGTTATTATCGGAGGTTTGTTAAGGATTTTGCATCCATTGCTACTCACTTGAAAAGGCTGACACAGAAAGATGTACCATTTGTGTGGTCTGACAAGTACGAGGAGAGCTTCCAAAAGCTCAAGATACTTCTGACCATGGCTACTATTTTGTCCTTGTTGGTTGAAGGTAAAGACTTTATTGTTTACTGTGATGCTTCACATTCTCATTTGGGTGCTGTGTTGATGCAGGATAGGAATGTGATAGCCGATGCTTCTAGGCAGTTGATGGTGCATGAGAGAAACTATCCGACTTATGATTTAGAGTTGGAAGCGGTGGTGTTTGCACTCAATATTTGGAGACACTATCTTTATGGTGTCAAGTGTGAGGTGTTCACTGATTATCGCAGCCTGCGACACATTTTCACTCAGAAGGACTTGAATATGAGGAAGAGAAGATGGATGGAGTTGTTGAAGGACTATGATGTGACTATTCAGTACTATCCGGGTAAGGCTAATATGGTGGCATACGCATTGAACCAGAAAATGATTAGCATGGGCAGTTTGGCTTGTTTGGGGGTGTCCAAACGATCACTAGCAAGGGAAATTCAGGCATTGGAGTCCAAGTTCATGCACTTGGATATTTCAAAACAAGGTGGTATTTTGGCTAGTATTGAGGTCAAATCCACATTCATAGAGGAGATAAAGGCCAAACAATTTTAAGATAAGCAGTTGAGCAGGCTTCGGAGCAAGGCAATATCCGGAGAGTCCGGGGATGCCATGTTGGACTCTAGTGGTGTGTTAAATTTTAGAGGAAGGATATGTTTTCCTTGGGTTGATGACATGATTCAGAAGGTGTTGGCAGAGGCTCACGGTTTGCGATATTCAATTCATCCGGGTGTAACCAAGATGTACAAAAATTTGAGGCAACTTTATTGGTGGCCTGGGCTGAAAAGGGACATAGATGATTTTGTGTCCAAGTGTCAGAATTGCTAGCATGTAAAGTATGAGCACCAGAGACCTGCAAGACTACTTCAGAGGATGCCCATTCTAGAGTGGAAGTGGGAGAGAATAGCCATGGATTTTGTGGCGGGTCTCTCCAAGACTTTGGGGAAGTATGACTCTATTTGGGTCATTGTTGATAGGCTGACCAAGTCATCTCACTTCATCCCAGTCAGGGTGGATTACAATTTGCAGCAATTGGCTAAGATCTATGTGAAGGAGATTGTGAGATTGCATGGAGTGCCACTGTCCATCATTTCAGACAGGGGTACGCAGCTTACTTCCAAGTTTTGGGGAAAGTTGCATGAGGAGTTGGGCACTCAACTTACCTTTAGTACAACCTTCCATCCTTAGACTGATGGTCAGTCAGAGAGGATGATTTAGGTAATGGAGGACATGTTAAGGGAATGTGTGATTGACTTCGGAGGTCATTGGGACAAGTTTCTACCATTGTGTGAGTTCTCATACAATAATAGCTACCACTCAAGTATCGATATGGCGTCGTTCAAGGATCTTTATGGGAGGAGTTGTAGGTCACCGATTGGGTGGTTTGAGGAAGACAATGTAAAACCTTTGGGCGTAGACTTGGTAAGGGAAGCGCAAGAAAAGGTAAGAGGCATTTAGACCAAGTTACTAGCTGCCCAAAGCAGGCAGAAGGAATATGCGGATCGCAAGGTCCGGGACATGGAATTTCAGGTTGGTGAAAAGGTATTGTTGAAAGTGTCACCAATGAAGGGAGTTATGTGTTTCGGTAAGAGGGGCAAGCTCAGTCCCCGGTTCATTGGACCATTTGAAGTTCTTGAGAACGTAGGGCCCATCGCTTACAGATTGGTGTTGCTGCCCAGTCTGTCGGTTGTCCATCCCGTGTTTCACGTATCTATTCTAAAGCGATACCATGGGGATAGGGACTACATCATCAAGTGGGATGAGGTACTACTTGATAAGGATCTTCGCTGTGAAGAGGAACCAGTTTTGGTTCTTGATCAGGATGTCCAAAAATAAAGGACAAAAGTGATCCGTATGGTAAAGGTTCAATGGAAGAATCGTATGATTAAGGAAGCCACTTGGGAAACTGAGAGGGACATGCGGTAAAAGTACCCTCACTTGTTTGAGGATACAAGTACTACTCTTTTTGCTCTTAAATTTCCGTATTTTCAGGTTTGATCATTCGGGGATGAACGATGGGTAAATTGATATCTGTTGTAATGATCGAGTCCGTCGTTATGGGAAAATCATTCGTGCTAATTTTTAGAGTTAGAAAACTCCGAGTTTGGGAGTTTGAAACTTGGGCTAGGCTAGTATCAGTCGAATTTGGAGTGAGGTATGGTCTAGGGTAATCTAGGTAAGGATTGGTTTTGATTTCTTGATTCGAGCTAGTTTTCCTTGAAGCTAACACATAAAGGAGTTCGTATGACTTTTCAGAATCAAATTCGGTTAAGTAGAACTCCCAAAATCGAGGTTGACGTGAATGGATTGTTCCAGGACATCAAAAAAATAAGTGTGTTGTAAAATGGACTAGTTTTGGAGATTTTACGACTTTCTGTCCCGTGTCAACCGCTATGGCAGTTGACACTCCGCCATGGTGACCTCCACTGTAGTGGAAATATTACCGCTACAACGAAAGTCAATGATGGTCACCCTCCGCCATAGCGGATGCTCCGCTACGGCGGTACCGCTATAGCGGAGCGTGATGGGATTTAAAACAGAAACTTCCCCAAAATAGTTCAATTTTTCTTGGAATATTTTGGGAGAAGAAAGGGGCAATTTTGGGTAATTTCTACCAGTTTTCCACCATTTTTTGTCCTAAAGGTAAGGATTCTACTTCCCAAACTCCGTGATATCTTTTCTACGCTATAGAATCGCTAGGGGTGGACTTGGGGAAAGGTTTAGGATGACCTAGGAATGTTAGAATCCAGGGAAAAAGGGGATTCTAGGGTGATAGAGTTCTTGGGTCTTGATTCTTGATAACGGGTAATGATCTTTTAGCCATAATTCTCTAAGGGAATCCATAAAAATAGTGAATTTATGTGAATTAATAGTGAGAAAGCCCGGGAAGGGATGGAATGATCATGGTTGGCCTGGGATTTGGAATTTTTCATAATTCGGGTAAATTGTAGGCCATAAGTATTGATTTTTGGTTACTGTGTATTTGTTTCTAGACCAAGAACAAGCAAGGGATCCTGAAAGGGGAAAACCTCTGGCACTGTAGAGCTTGCTTATTCGAGGTAGGTGGTGGTTATTGATTCCTATATGCATTGTATGTCTGTATACTTTGGTCTAAGTATTTGTATGGTTTGCATTGCTTAGGGAATAATTTAAGAATGTCCAAAAGTACTGTTTTCCAGTCTTGTGAAATGAACTAGGTGTTATTGCTTGTTGGTTTACAAGTGTTGATTGTTCATTGTTTGTGACTATGGATTTATGTGACATTCGGTTGGCTCGGGTACCATTCCTGGTACGGGAATTACTAATGGTTGTCTCAGGTATCACACCTGGTATGGGATATACTAACGGTTGGCTCGGGTGCCACGCCTAGTACGGGATAACACTAACGGTTGGCTCGGGTATCATGCCTGGTACGAGTTTACTTTATTGTATTGATTGCATCTTTATTAATGATTCCCTGAGTGGACTGGGTTGTGTTTATGAATTATGGTTGTGTATTTTTGGTCATTGAGAGGCCAGGCTGTTACATTGCTTTATGAGTTTGGTCTTGGTGTAGACCGTGTTGTGTGTCTAACACTTAGGTATTGTCTAGAAGGGATCCAAGGTGGGTCCAGGATATGTGATGGGGTATAATTGTTATTGCTGTGGATTATTGATCATAACTTTGAAGTGGTTTACATGTCGGAACAAGTTAAGTAGAGACTTGTAGTTAGGTACACCTGTTGACTTGCCTATGTGTTTCTGTACTCTTACTTGATTGTTGTACTACTCATACACTGTTTGTTTGAAACTGGCTGATGATCCTACCAGTACACGGTGGTTGTGTACTGATACTACACTTGCTTGTCTTTTTGTGAGTACAGGAAATCTTCCGGCGATTGACGCACGACCTCACTTGTAGGCCTGATACTTTGAGATATCAAGGGTGAGCTGTTCGATCAAGCTGCCTTGATTTCCATCTATTTGAGTTGTAGCCCATTTGTTTTGGGCTTAGACTATTTCTATATTTGGGGTTGCATCTCCGTACTCTAGTTTTGTTAGATGTTTTTGATACGATGACTTTCAGATTCTAGGAAGGGATTTTCGCAGGTTCTATTTATTTTATAGAGTTGATTTTAGTATGATTGATTGCTAGTTTATATTTCTTCACACTGATTTTAAGTTGTTAGGCTATGCTAAGAATTGGACTTTATTTGATTCGCTCATCCGGGGATTGGTTGGGTGTCAATCACGGCGGTCTAGGTCGTGACAATGTTATGGAGGAATCACAATATTGAAGAGGCTACATGGGAAGCTGAAGATGACATAAAAGCAAAGTACCCTCATTTATTTTTCGACCGAGAAGAAAATGCTTAAGGTAATGATCCTACTCCTTCTTTAGAATTTTATGAATGAACTATGAACCCATGTCTTATGTTATAGCCATGTTCAAATGAGCCCATGATATGTCATGTTTATGCTAAGTCTCAATGTCCCTTATGACTCATACTTAAAACTCTTTTACGTGAAATGCCATGGAAATCCTTAAGGATGATATTTATTATGAGGTCAAATAAAAAGGTTCCTTTCGTGCTTTAAGAGGCATTAGAGGCTATGTTCATATTTTGCGTGTATTCTTTCTACCCATAATTATCATTTGAGGATGAATGATCCCAAAGAAAGATATTATAACACCTTGTATTTTGGGCTAAGATTTTAAAATGCCCATGCATGTCTTAGAGTTCCCAAATTAGAATATAAGCCACGAAGTTGACACAAATCTTGTTCGAGGGTACATGGTCAAGCTATGGGGATAAAAGGAAGGAAAAATAACATTTTGGCATTAATATAACTACCACCACGCACCGAGCTATGCGATAACTTTAGAGAAGGGGAATGGCCAAGACTAAAATTGGCCACTGGATAAAAGACCTATTGCAACGCGGCCATCTAGGCGGCCCATGACATGATCGGTTAAAGAGGAGCCATATTTTCGCTTTTCATCAATTAGTTTGCAAGCGAGATAATTGTCTTTTCAACATAGCTGCATCTCTTCAAATTAGTTAATAATTAATCATTTTGACTGACTATTTTTACGTAAATGATAAGTAGAAAAACGGTAGGAACTGCCTTGTTATCAAAAAGGGAGTTAGGTAAAGCAAACTCTCTCCTTGGAGGAGCACACTCGTGTCGTGAGATGTTTGGTCAAGTCCTATAACGAGCGAAACTGCTTTTTGACAAGCATTTGCCGCAACATGTCGAGTAAGAATCGTCATTCTCCTTAGCTTTTTTCGTTGAGGTAAGGTATAAGGTAAGGCCTGCCGAAAAGATAAACATCTACCCGGTATACCAGCAATCCTTCTATGCGGATTTCTCCATTCCTTCCTATATGCCTTTCTAGAACCCTACTATTTTTCCAAATTAATCCCGCGGACCTATTTCGGAGGATGGTCAACAGACTTGGGAAGTCACCTTCTATTGGTATGTTTAGTCGGGCGGCGGCCGTTAGGTCACCTATTTTGAGTTATGGACACACAAGGCCAAAACATGCCTCAAACTCCTCTTTCATTTCCGCTTAAGCTTCCGCGCTTCAATTGAATGACGACCGTAATGGGTGTCGCGATGCCTCCAACTCGAGATTTTGATTCATAGAACTGGCCATCAAATGTATATTCATCCATCACTTCATTTTCTGGGTCAAGGTTCGCATTTAGCGGTGAGCGAGGTAGGATAAAATGGTATTTGAACCAGGGCGGGCGGTCATGGATAGATCACCCAGGTTCGGGTCCATAAGCAGTGACAATTGCCCTATGAAGACTCGCGAAAGGTTATCTCGTGCGGAATTCTTCCTCTGTTGAGGCTTCTGCTGGTCATCTTTACCAGCTCTATCTCCTCTACCGAATCTCCGCATCCCCCCATCAGTTTACTAAAAAGATCAAAATAAAAAGGATCGAACTACCCTATTCTTGAAAAGACCGCTATGCACCTTGACTTTTGGCTTTTCGTTCTTTCTGCTGCAGACCTTATGAACTCTACATTGCTTACATGGTTGAGGTTCCCATCGATTACAGAGGTTTCTACCACTGAACTTGCTTATGCTCCTCGAATTCACAGCTAATAACATTGATTCAATTGACATTGACATAATAGGAATATTTCGTCTATTAAGGTTTATATACACTGCTAAAAGGTTGAATTCCAAACGATGCCCGAGCGGTTAATGGGGACGGACTGTAAATTCATTGGCAATATGTCTACGCTGGTTCAAATCCAGCTCGGCCCAATAATTCGCCAATCCGCCATGAGATGATATAACCCCCTTTGTACTTGCTTTAGCTTTCCCTTTTTTAGTATTGTAGGAACTTTCTGTCCTGAATGAAGCAATCTCTTGCTTGTAAAGTATAGAGCTTTTATGTTCAACTCACGTATCTTTTCGTTACACTCTCCACATGTGTCTTGTATGACCCCCCCCCATTTCATGCATTATTTTGGACCAACTCTATCCCCAAGCCCCTTTACTAGGTTGGGCAAGGGGAGTGTAGACCAGAGCAAGAGGGAGCCAAGCCAGCTACTGTGGTTGTGCCACACGTGAAAATGGTGATGAATCGTTCTCATATATTGCCAGAATCTTTTCGATTGTTCTCTGGTTACGCTAGATTTTGATAAAAGAAAGGGGGCCCAGCGATACAAGAGCATTTTCCAAGCATAAAATCACGAAGCCGGCCCAAAAAGTGGGTGAGCCTTCCATTTCGTCGGGTTGAAAGCGCCATAAAGGACTATAATCTCTTTCTTGAAAGAGCGTAAATTATTTTTTTCTCCCATGCTTTCCGTTGGTCAACAACCAACTAAATCTATACTTCTTCACTACTCGTACAGGCTTGACTTAAGCTGTATTGAGGGAATCGAAAGAAAGCTCTAGAGTTCAAGGCTTCCTTGATTGGTACTACTGGCTTGTCAATCTACCGGTGCTTGCAGGTCTGACTGGTGCCTTCTCTCCAACAGAGAGAGGAAGCTTCCGGACCATATTTTCCAGCCAGATAGCGAGCGATCACTCAGCAATGAACACTAACTGAAAGCGGCCGAGATAGTGCAGAGGTGACAAAGCATGCATGAGGTTTCCTTCAATCTGGTGGTCCCAACAAAAAAAACATTAGAGCTCGCGGCCTCAGTTGGTCGTTCCTGTCATTCATCCAGTCTCTTGCAAGTGCTATCAAATCCTCTGTGAGTGAGGATACTCTTTATTTTGGGAGTCCTACAGGAGATGCTCTCGAATGCACTTACCTTGCCTTGTCGTCGATTGAATATAGTTGCGTGAAGCAGCATAAGTGCTAACCTGATGTAAGGAAAGAGGGGGAACGTGAAAGAAAGGCTATTCCGGGGCCTCAAGCTTCTGTAGGCCTATCAGCCATGAAGTACGCATAAGCGGGAATGGGCAAAAAGGACGGTTATAAGGCATCTAGAGGACCTGTTTTCGGCTGGTCATAACCAGAACTCTTAGGTTAGGGGGACGAGACTAGTTCATTGACCCAGACCATGGCCTGAGACCGTTGGGAGGGGGCTTGGCACACTTGGAATGATCTTCTTAAAAAACATACTACGGCTTAGCACGCTAGGAGTGGGGGTTTAGGTTTTGTTTTGGTGAAAAGGTCTTAGGCATCTTTCGATGAGAAGGAAATAGTCTATGTCGGGAATCGGCTTCTCAGCCTAGCTAAAGAAAGTGAGGCAGCACTATTCGCTTGAAGTAAAGTGTCACTTGCTTGCACAAGCCCTTTTTGCTTGAAGCTCTCTTCCCGTGTCGATGAGGGACTATTCCCACTACGTGCTAACTAGAAAGATCATAAGAGAAGATGCTTGAAGCAAGAATAAATGAAGTCCATCAGAAACAAGACCTGATTATTCAAATCAAAGGCTTAAAGACAGGGTCAATAGTAGTAGCCTCATCTTAGAGAAGAGGTGAGTATGAATATAAGAGACCCACCTTGGAAGACAGCTTGATGAGAGCCGGGTGGGAATCTAGCTCAACAAAGAGTCTTTCTCGTCCATATACCCATGAATGATTTCATACTTTATCACACCTATTTCGGAGGATGGTCAACAGTTAGGCATCAACTCTCCTAATTTATCCCGTATATCAGATTGAAGCTCCACTATACGTTCACTGGAAGGGTTAAGACCTGGATGGTCCTCAAAAATACCATTAGAAGAACCTTGAGTATCGGACGATTGAAGAGAAGTTTTTGTGGATTGAGGCCAAGTTCTCGCAGATGCAGGCATCCCAGGTAATTCAGTCTTATGGTTCTTCATTATCTGCATATGGCCTTTTTTCCTAGGTGCTCATTTTGTCTGGGCTTTTAGTTTAATGTTTCTATTCAGCGGATCGGACGGGAGAGGAATGGAAAGAAAGGGATCGCTTTGGTATTGGTTAGGCTAATATCTCATCGAAAGGTGGGAGGGGTGCCGAGATCCTGGGTGGAATCGACTCGATCATCAGATTATAAGTTCATAACCCTAGTCCATTCCCATTTTGGGAGGAACAGATCTACTAATTCTTTGATTCCAGTTAGTAAGAGGGATCTTGAACTAAGAAATAGATCAATCCGTAAGTTCACACTAGTCAGTACAGCTTTTTTTGAATTTCATTTTCCACAAGAGGGCAGAATTTCATTGTCAAAGCAAAGGGGAAATCCTTTTTTCCTCCCGAACAAATCTGTCATGATTCTTCAGAGTGTCGTGAAATCACGGATCATCTTATATATATTTTTGGATTTTTTTGATTTTAATGACCCTTGAGGGGGTCAGGGGCTGAGCAACACCCTCAGGCCTTATCATAAATAAAACAAAAAAAGAAATACAAGTGGTTCGACTCCCTTCAACCCGGGCAAGTGATTAGTCCCTCTACGGTACCGCGTCTTTCAACGCCGATTTGATCATAGAGGAAGGAATTTCTCTTATTGATTCCTCCAAGTCAATCCTGTACAGTCTATCTACCCTTTCACTTGTTGAAGACAAGAATAAAAAGAAGGCAATTCTGCCAAGATCTCTTCGTTAGTTGGGGGAAGAATCTGCCCGAATCGGATTTTTTGAGGAACGTATCGAGAGAGAATTGGATTTGGTTAGACAATGTGTGGTTGGTAAACAAGGTAATGTTGGAGCCTATGCCTAGCCCACACCAAGGCGAGGCACGTCTTTTCCAAGGTCGAATATGACGACTCGTAGTCCGTCAGCTTCTTTCTCAGGTAGTAATCTTTCCTTTCTTCCCCTTTCATCATGCTGGCCTAAGACGCATCTCATGGAGTTTTCCGTGACCGAGAGGTATAGCAAGAGGGGTCTTCCCTTAATAAAAAAACAAGACCGGAGAATAAAAAAGATAGGCCTTTGAACGTGGTAGAACCTCCTCTCTTCAACTCCCTCTGAGGTTTGAACTGCCAACTAACTCTTTCGACTGCGAGTCATCAAAAGAATGAATGACCACTAGAGGGGGAAAGCGATAGAAATTGGTTCCCTACGACGTATTCTGTCTTCGCGCTTTTTAAAAACCACCCTAGCCTTCCACGCAAGTTGTAGTACCCCCCGAACATGTTCAATCGACCTTCGGCGTAAGCGACTTCGTCCTGCTATAGGCTCTAGTTAGGACTTAGATATGAACACCCCCCTTCGTTAGAATCCACCCTAAAGTTTCTTAGTAAACAGGGATCGTTCAGTAATGACCTAGTCTTTCGCGAGACGCTGAAAGCATCTAAGTAGTAAGCCCACCCCAAGATGAGTGCTGTTCCCGCCTACGTATATAGGATATTTTAAGAAGTGAACATCCTTCTTAGTAGCAGGGTCCGGCGAAAGAATAGGGAAGGTTATTTCACTATATTTTTTACCAGGGACAGGGCCTACCACAAGAATATTTTTTTTATTGGGGCGATAGCTCTGAAAAGACAAATTGCCAATCTTTTCTTTCATCTCGGGAGAAATACGATCGAGAGGAGCTAATTCAAACCCCTCCGGTAAAATAAGAACAACCCCCACGTTCAACCCCCCCTTTTACCATTAGCAAGAACCTGTTTCAGTTGCATAGACTAGAACATGTTCTAGTGCTAGTTCTTACTAACACTTCTTTATCTAACTTTCATTTTTGAGTGCTTTCTTTGTTCTCTCGAACTATTAGCTTCACTAACGCACACCTTTCGGTGCGGGGCCTGCACAAGTGGTGGAGCATGTGGTTTAATTCGATACAACGCGGATCCTGACGTGATACATCCTCGTAATAAAAATAGAGTGGAAACATGAGTTGATCCATAATGAGTATTAGATTGAAGTTCTCTTAAAGAAGACCGCCATCTCCCCTAATACGACAGAAAGTGTAAAACCGCTTAATGTCATACTGACGGGCAACTGGGCAGAATCAAAGGCCATGCTTTTTGGCCTTAAATGGTGCATTGAAAGACTTGTGTGGATAGCTACTGAAAGGGTGTATGGCACGACGAAGCTTTGCGCTCTCCAATTTCTATTCTTTGTTATCTGTATCGAACTTATCTGTTCCAAACGCGGGAGTCATTCTTTTGATTCAGTAGAGCGAGAATCACCTTTTTAGGAGTATACCGGGGCCATTATTCTAAGAAATAATAAAAGTAGGGAAATAGCTGCACACTTTCGTGTTCAGAGCATTGTCCGAGTGAGTAGGCAGCGCCTACCAAGCAAAGCTTTCTTGAAGAGGCAGGGCTGGTTCCTTTTTGGCGCCCGCCCCGCCACAGCAGACGGGTTGCTTCCTCTGTCGTCACCGGGGAGCTCTTGGCGAGGAGACCTTAGGATAAGTTGCTAAAACAAATGGGATGGGAGGATCGACCCGTTCAGATAATTCCGAAGAAAGACTGAGCAGGTAGAGAGATTTTTTTTTCCTCTTCAAAACACAAGGAAATGCAGGCAGGGTAGAGCTCGACACTCTATTATGGATTTCTGACCACATTCTCCATAGGTCCCTCTTATCTCTTCCTTCTCCGAGCTCTGGTTATGGAAGAAGGAACCGAGAAGAAGGTATCAGCAATAACTGGTTTTATTACGGGACAGCTCATGATGTTCATATCGATCTATTATGCCTATGCCTATTATGAATCTGCACCCCCTGGGAGCGATAAACCTGTTGGATTTTATTAACCAAAGGCTCGAACAGTTGAGCGGCCGCCGGCCAGCAACTTCCGTGCACAGATATAGATTCATTCCTCGGAGCGAGCAGAGCAACGGAGCAAAGTGGGCTGTTTGAATTTTGACTCTTATCTGTAAGTAAGGAGCTGAAAACAAGTCCTTAGGAGGGCCCTCATTCTCAATGCAAGCTGCTCTTACTTGGCTTCTCACCCCGGACTGAGACTCGCTCTTCTCGTCCAGAAGAATAGTTGTCTTCCTGGTTAACTAGTCATTGGTCTTTGGCACCAAAGAAAGTCAAGAAGGTTGGGACGCAAGGTGGTTGTCGCTCAAGCAACTGTGGAAGCAGACTCCGTGAAAAAGTCGTGTGTATATAAGCAGCTCTTTAGTGTATAAGCAATTCTTTAGTGGTCGTACCGAAAGTACGGTGGAGGTTGGTTGAAGATGATCTTACGCGGCGTTCCCCACTCTTCTTTGATCCGTCTTAGGATGGAGTGGAAGCCTCGACCCGAGCGGAAGTGCGATGTGTCAGGAAACTCGAGATCGTAAATGGATTCGAGTAATGTTTTCTATCGCCGCTTCCTCTTTTTTCTTTCTTAGCGAAATGCTTGCTTCCGTTCACATCAAACATCGTTCTTTTCCCTTTTGCCCCTACCTTGGTGTTGACCCTAGGTTCGCTAGCTTCCTTTCCGGTCTCGTATTGGGAGTAAGTTAAGCCATTCCACTAAAATACTTTTTATTGATTGAGCTTTCTCAGTCTTGGTTTGAAAGCCTTGACAGTTCAGTTTGCTCTCTTCCCATGGCAAGCGCTACCTCACCCCTTGCTTCGCAACCGTTGTCTTTTAGCTGATTGATGAGTGTCAAAGATAGACGTGTCACGCCGCATGAAGAAAGCTGTCAATACATTCAAAAGGGAGAAATTTTAGCGGCTCATATTTCAAATAAAGATCGCCGCATGGAAAACTCATTTTTTTTGGGGGTTGTCCCCACTGGTTTGCGAAAGCAATGGGAGACTTGCTCCATAGAACCCCCCCCAGAGACTTTCGTCCCCAGTATTCTCTATGGGCAAAGGCGCTTCCCGAATAGATTCCTTTCTCTTCCCCGGACACCAAACAAAGCCTGGCTTCACTTGTCGTAGTAAGACCACCCCTCGCACGTATTTAATTTATTCGGAGCTATTTGAGCGGGATCCACTTTTTGGGGAAGGCATTTTCTGCTTTGTGGAGTCAACTCGTCTTCCCCGAAGCGGAACCCACAAATTAGTGTATACATATGCACTTACAGTTACAGATACAGAAGGCGCAATCGGAGCACTAAGATCATGGGGTGAAGGCACACTGTCATTACACGATAGGATACTCCCATTTCGCGAATTACTGCGTTTATCCGAGTGATCCACAAACGGCAAAATCTCTCTTTTTCCTATCCCTATCCCGATGAGCCGAAACTAAAGCTCTTATTTTTTGTTGAGTAATAGTTCTAGTAAGTCTTGAATGAGCCCCTCGAAAGCTTGATGCAAATAAACAAATTTAAGTCCAGTTCCAATCTGGATATAAAAGTCGTCGGAGGCGATGCGATGATACTCACATCAGCCTCTCTGGCGGCATTAGTTACTAGATTCATTCATTGACAGCCTTAGGATAAGGAAGTCCTTTATTTTCATTTAAGAAATAGACGGTCACTCTCTCTCTTACTTTCTTTCATTTAGTTAGGCGTGGTAAATGATCTCGCTCGAAAGAGACTCTTCACCTACTCAATTGGAATGACTCTTACCCTTACTTATCTCTTTACTCAGAGAAGTCCCTCTCCTAAGCTTGAGAACCCCCGCTATGTTTCCGACTTGAACTTACCTTTAGAGCTTCCCGGGCTCTAGGCTCGACAACGTTCACTCTTCCATCTTCAGCTGGTCTATTCTGCACCCCCTAGCAGTATTCGTCCATCTGAACATTGGAACGGTAACGAGAAAAATGCCTCAACCATAGCCGGAGTCGATCGAGGGACATATCTTGATGTAGAAAGGAGCTCTCAAGCTGAGGCGGAGAAGAAAGCTTACGATTTTGTTGGTGTGAAGTGAGCTCTAACAATCGAAGCGGCTAAAGGAGCCTGCGCTCTCAGGGTAGTTGGGGAGGTGAAATATATCTTTTTTGGAGATTTGTACGAAATCGTAGCGCCATAGACTTGCACTTGCAATATAGAATTTGACTTTCCGGAATCCTTGCTCCTGGCTTATATTCACATAGGCCACTCATAAGAATAAGACGTTCAACTCCCTAAAACACGTTTAATTGAGAGAGTCATCATATCAGTGCCTTGGGGAAATGCCTACCTTCAGGAGAAGATCACCGAATGAGTTTCAAACCTGTCCTCTTCGCTTCCCAAGATAAGTCAAATCTGATGATACGCTTTGGCGATGTTACCTACCAAATAAACTGCTAGGTGATCGAAATCTCTCAGGTCAGTGAGGACTCACTCACTCATCTACTCCTTATCTATTTAATACTTTATTCTATCTATTTAATTAATTTAAAAGGCAACCCGCCGCGCCGGGCAATAAGATAAGATACAGTTCTTGTACTACTTGATTGACTGGTAAGAAAGAGCTTCCGTAAGAATGAATGCTATTCTGATCTAAGTGGTCTTATTCTTTGTCCCGTGCCTATTGGACCAATAAACAATAGGCGCAAGTAGCTTGAAATCAAAAAGGGTGAAATCAGGGGCTAATCTACCTTTTCAGCCCGAGTTAAGACAAAGGAATGGTCTCACTCAGGGGGAATGCGCCTATGTTTTATTCTTCTGAAGGTGGGAAAAAAGATAAAACTAGGATTCGAACCTTTGCATGACGGTACCAAGAACCGATGCCTTACCACTTGGCGCATTAAGATACGAAGGCTTCTTATTCCACAACAACGAGCAGTCTTTCCATTCGAGTCATCTCCAAGCCGTCGTCGGGAGGGGGATTCTTCTTCGTTCCTCAACTTTTTAAATTTCATTCTCTCGGGAATTCGGATGCATAAGGGAAGTGCATGTTTGTGAGACCTTAGTCGGGATGCATAGGTGAGTCAACCTACGAGCACGAAAGAGCGTGGTACCGCTACCCCTCTCTAAGTAAAGGTAAGATTCTCCCCTTCTCCTTCAGGAGATGCAGCAAGACTACGTTCTCATCTGAGTTCCACTTCTTCCTCAATCCACTCTAAGAATAAGGCAAGTACAGCTACTCTACTTTAGAGTAGATCCAGCAGGCGCACTTAACCTCATTCGATGATGGGGCAATTGACCGATCCTAAGCTAATTCTAGCTCTGATGGTGTGTCCGCGGGTCCCTTCCTCTCAACATCTGAAAGAACACTCTAATGGCAAGTCGGGCTAATTCGAATATAGGGATAGAAAAGGAATTGGCAAGGTCCGATCGGAAATAGGATAAATAATGGAAAAAGTCCCTCTCCGATAATAGGACTTGAAGGCTTTAGCTATGCGAGTCTGCCACTACGCTCCTTTGTTACAGAATTAATGGTCAGAAACTTGCCTTACTTAATCTCTTTCGAGATAAAGGTTCTTACAGAGGTGAAGGCACCCATCTCACAGAAAATAGTTAGAAAGCTCGAGCTCCACTAAGTGTATAGATTGAGATCCAGTAGAAGTGGGAGTGCCGCAAGGCTCTTGAGTTAAATGATGCTCAGGATTGAGGAAGTGGTCTTATTGGCATTCGGAATGGAGTCTGTCCCGAAGGAATCTCATCTCTCTTCCAATAGAACTGGAAGTATAAAGTCAGTAGCTTGTCCTTCTCGTGCTCTTCCAATCGCATGAGATGCAGCAACCAATTCGAGCAAGTTTCAAATTCAAAAATTTATTGGAATTGATCAAACTTTTTCGATCCAAAGTGTTTCACGAGGGCTTCCTTCCTTTTGATTAGATTGATTATATCATCCAAGATCTTAAACTAAGAGGAAAATACTTCAAGGAACGAATTTGCAGGATCTAGTAGGAGCCTGCCTTATTCTTCTCCGGTTCGGGACCCCTATTTTCTCGGAGATAGGGAAACCCTGTTAACATAATATGGTCATAGATCTTAGGTTGTAACTTGATCATGAGCGAATTTGTTGATGTTGCACCCATGAAGTACCCCAGAGCCAGAACACAGGCGCCGCCTTCTCCGCCACCAGCACAAGTGAATAAGAAAGGATCACGTCGCCAAAGGTGGCGGTATCACCGTTTACAGGTCGAGTCATGAGATCTAAAAAATACTCGACACCGCTTTAAGCATTAAGCATTAAGCAAGAGCCTACCTCTACCCGAAAGCAGCGGCGAGACGGACATTGAGCAGAAAGGCTGGCTGCCTTGCAGGGTCGCTTGCCTAGTTCACCGGTACTAGGCTATGAGAGGCTCTTAATCGGGTCCAATGTGAAGGCAGAATGGAAATAAAAAATAACTAAATGACTTAGTCTTGCCTTCTTCTTCCTTTATGGAGAGAGGCCCCTTTAGCTTCAGGGGGTCTCTTTCGTTCTCGGATCTAATTCTCTGCTTAGTGACTCGATCTCTCTTTCTTTTGAAGCTCGTGCAAAGCGGTAACTATCTGAAGGCCTCGCACCGGCGCTAGTTGACCCTTCTTCGGTCTCTTTCAGCGGCGGGCTTACCTTTTTTATTAGTATTGAATTCATGTCATTGTCGCTCATCATCCTTGTTAGAAAAGGAACAAGAAACTCTCTTTAAAGGCTAAGAAAGAAGGGAATGTAGCGATAGACTACGTCTACAAGATACTAATGAATTTTCTAAGGTGTTTTCGTCTTAGAAATTTTGGGTACTCATTATATACATTCTAAACTATTTTTGAAATCATTTGAATGACTTGAAAACCTACGCTCTCAATTCCTCTCCTCCCCTCAACCTTCAACAACAAGGGTTTCAAGAAAAACGGATTACTCAGGATTCTTCTTCAAGCTATTAGTCTCCTTCTAGTAATTAAGAGCGAATAAGGTATGTAAGGATAACTCTAAGTGTGGGAGTATTATTATTCCTCCCCGCAATCCATTTTATATGCCACGTCTATGTGATTGCCTCCATGAAATAATTATTCAATTCCATGAGCTTTATAATTTTTATGAAAAACATAATTTATGAAAAATATGATTTTTCTTACAAAGAGGATTTTTATGATTTCTTTCAAGAACTTGCTTATAAAAGAAAAATCTATATGATTTGAGTCAAGACTCTCTACTACGATTTATGAGCTATAATTTGAACTAAGACTCCATGATATATATGATTTTTCTACCAGTTACAATTTTGAGTCCCGCACTAAAATTGGGGTTAGAGTGCTCAATAGAGCCCCCCATTTAACTTAGGGCCAGGGTGTTCAGTCGAGTCCCTTATTTAACTGGAGGCCAGGGTTCTCAATAGATCCCTCTCATTAATTGGGGTAAAGGTGCTCAATATAGCTGTCATATACACATGTATTTATGTTGGTCAAGCTAAGAAATTCCTTAATAAAAGCAATAAATAATGAAAGACATGCATTTATGATTTTTTCAAATTTTTATCCATGATTCTACTCATGCTATGATTATATAATTTCAGTTGTCCTTTTACTCAGTTATGCTTTATGTCTATTTTGTTTTACATACAATACAATTTTATATGTACTTACGTCCCTTTTGCTAGGGACGCTGCATATTTGATGATGCAGATTAATGTATGCAAGAATACGATCGTGCATCATGCTAATCCCTTCATATCCTGCTTTTGGTGAGCCTTGTTTGATTTCTGGAGCTTAGACTTTACATTCAGTTCTCTTGCATTTAACTTAAGGTATATTGAATGCTTTGTCCCGATAGACAATATTCAATATATTAGAGGCTTTATAGATGGTCAGTTAGTATGCTTTATGACATGTATTACAATTTTGACCCTTGTGTCACTTCATGAGATTTTAAACTATGATTTGTGAAAAGTACTTATTTAAAAGATTTATTTTCTCATGCTTATTAAGATCCTCAAATGTTTTGAATCATGTATTTCGCTCATGTCTAGATGTATGCTCCATGTTCATGCCATGTTATGAATATGCTCAGGCCAACAATGACATTGAGAGGCTCAAGGATTGACAGTTAGTCCCGTGAATCTTTAATTTTTTAATATTTTTAAAATTAATAAAATAATGTAAATGTTAAAATGATGTAAAACTACATTATTATAGAAATTATAGAAATTTCAAGAAAATATAAAATAAAAGAAAATGTATATAGAACTGCTTCAACTTAAAACGCTAACTAGAATCAACAATTGACTAAAAATAATTAGAACTATTTCATAAAGAAACTAATTACATTTTGAATAAAAAAAAGGAATAGAAATTTATAAACGAACTTGAAAGAGCAAAATAACTTGTAATGAAATAAAGTAAAAGAAGGAACCTACATTCAAAAGTATCAAACTAAATTAAATTACGAAGGATGATGCAAAGTAAAAATATATCATCCTTCGTAACTTATAAATTGCTCATTTTTTTCTTTATCCGAGAGAAGATCAAGAGAAAGAATTAAAATTAGGACTAAGAATAAAAAATCTTTTTAACTTTTTAAGTTTTTAACTTTTTTAGAATTTAGAATGTAATGACAACAGGGGCGGAGCTACTATGTAAGGTGGGGGTCTGGCCGAGCCCAGTAATTTTTGTGTAGATCCTGTATTTGTATTAGAAAATTCAGTACAACAACAACAACAACATACCCAGTGTATTCCCACCAAGTGAGGTCTGGGGAGGGTAGAATGTACGCAGACCGTACATTTACCTCAGATGAAGTAAAGAGGCTGTTTCCGATAGACTCCCGGCTCAAGACCAAAAGGACCATAAGAGGTCGAAATAAAAGTACAAGAGATATACACATTAAAAGGACAACAAGAAATCACAGAAGTATACTATAACAAAATAGTACTATACCCCAACCACATGAAACCCTACGAAAGCAGCAAAACTGAAGAACAAAAAACTACACGAGCAGACCTACAACTACTAACTAGTACACAACCCTACCTACTAGACTGAAGCAGACCTACCTACTAATCGTCTACCCTAATCCGAGCCCTCCACACCTTCCTATCTAAGGTCATGTCCTCGGTAAGCCGCAACTGCGCCAAATCTTGTCTAATCACCTCTCGCCAATATTTCTTCGGTCTACCTCTACCTCTCTTGAAACCATCCATAGCCAATCTCTCACACCTCCTCACCGGGGCCTCCCTGCATCTCCTGTTCACGTGCCCGAACCACCTCAACCTCACTTCTGCATCTTATCTTCTACTGAAGACACTCCCACCTTATCTCGAATATCCTCATTCCTAATCCTATCCCTCCTAGTAAACCCACACATCTAACGCAACATCCTCATTTCCGCTACCTTCAACTTCTGGACATGAGAGTGCTTGACTGGACAACACTCTGCCCCGTACAACATAGCCGGTCTAACTGTCACTTTGTAGAACTTGCCTTTCAGTCTAGGAGGCACCTTCTTATCACACAAGACTCCTGAAGCGAGCCTCCATTTCAGCCACTCTGCACTAATACGATGGGTAACATCCTTATCAATCTCCCCATTTCCTTGGATAATAGACCCAAGGTACTTGAAGCTACCTCTCCCCTGGATGATATGCGTATCGAGCCTCACTTCCACACCAGATTCCTGAGACATGCCACTAAACTTGCACTCCAAATATTCTGTCTTCGTCCTGCTCAACCTGAATCCTTTAGACTCCAGCGTTTGTCTCCAGACCTCCAACTTAGCATTAACTCCCTCACGAGTCTCGTCAATCAAAATAATATCGTCCGCAAACAACATACACCATGACACTTCACCTTGAATTTGCCTTGTCAAAATATCCATTACCAAGGCAAATAGAAACGGGCTAAGGGACGATCCTTGGTGCAATCCCATCATCACGGGGAAATGCTCTGAATCTCTGCCCACAGTAATTTTTGTGTAGATCCTGTATTTGTATTAGAAAATTCAGTAAATGTATATATTGATTAACGTTGCAAACCCATATACCAAAATAGGCTGACGGCGCAGTGGTAAGGAGGAAGGTGTAAAAGTCCTCTGCGTTTGGGAATGTGAGTTTCAACCCAACTACCAACAGATTTTTACCTTTTTCTTCTCTTTGTAAAACCTGCGCATCAGTTAAGTACACGTTGTCTCTTTGTGCTATATATATGCAGATTGTTTTTATTTTTAAAATCTTTATTTTGAAAAAAAAAAACTTCCATTCTTAGAACAAAGCCAAAATCAAAATTTTATGGAGACCAAGACCTATTCGGTCTACTTCTTTAAAAATTACAAAAGCCTTTATTGTTTCCTTATCCTTTGCCGAAATTTAAACTTCGTAATTGGAATCCCCAAACTTAAAATTTTGACTCCACCTCTGAATGACAAGTTGATTTTGTGTTTGTTTGGTACTAAATTAAGGACTTGCATGGTTAGCAGTTTTAAACTAATTTGTAGAGATTTTATGAACTTATACTCCGAAATAGAAATTCATCCAACGCCTAAATGCACACCTAAAACAATGAAAACATATGCTTCGCAATACTTTTGCCTCCAGATGATCACTTCGGTGTATTTTTTGTTTACACTCGAAACTGTCCCAAAAATTCCTTTTAAAACACTGTTCATATGTATTTTACTCGTTAACTAATGCCAATTATTTTCATTTGTGGGGCACCTCATCTGATTGGAAATATGGCTAAAGGCTACTCTAAAAGAAAGTTTTCCTCTTTAACTCTGTGTTATTGAAAATATTAAAAGATTGATATTCCACGAAGGAGGCCGAATATTATTGAAAGTGCTATCGGCGATTCTGGTTGCAACGTACACATTTAACCAGTGATAGAGCTAGAATTTTTATTAAGGGGGTTCAAAATTGAAAAAAATAAACAGACGAACTAGCCGGAGAGGTTCAACATCTACTATATATACAAAAAAATATAACCATGTATAAATAGTATAATTTTCCGTTGAAGAGGGTTCAGATGAACCCCTGACCACAAGCTAGCTCTGCCCGTGCACTTAACTCTTAAGGTGAGATCTTCCAAAATCATATAGCATAAAAAATCCTATTTAAGAGACTTCAATGCTATTACTACAACAAAAGAGACATTTAGTGGTAATAGATTTTCCTTTATTGTCGCAAAAATATTTAGCGGCAATTGAGTTAATGCCATTACATCGAGAGTCACTAAAGCCTTTAGTGACAGTAATATAGAGTGCTGGTTATATCAAATGATTGAACAACCGAGAGCAATTTACTTATGATACTTAGTTGACATTCATAAAAAACATCTAATGAATTATGAGTTCAATCCATCATGTTTAGCAGAAAGACAGATATTCCTTGCTCATATCAAACAATCACTTAGTCATAAACTTCATGCGGGGAAATAATTTTCATTTTTCATCTCATGAAAACACTTTTCACTCCGTTTAGCCTTATCCTTTTGTTGTAGTGTATCTACACGTCCAACATTGAACTTCTCGAACATGAATAATATAGTAGGGGACCCAGGTCAATCGCTGGGAAACATGACAAAGATTAATTTGGCTTTGATATATTCTGTTAAGAAAAATAAATCCTGAAGTGAGACTTGACAAACAACACAGTATACATTGTAACATAAACTGCATCACTTAAACATTGTACTTTCAATTGCATCAAACTCTACTCCTCTTCTATATTCTGGTCTCCATTATTCACAGTATATAATAATTCACCAGAAAAATAAATTTGAAAAAGAAAAAAAAAGAAGAAAGATAATAATTAGGCCTAGCTTGGAAGTCAAAGTATAGAAGCATCATCACCACGTGTCATTAGCTAGGATCAAAAGAAAACTATTTTTTTAATTTGAGAAAGCAACAAATAAGAAGCAGCAGTTCCCAGGTGCGGCGTTCGGCGGGAAATTACTTAAAAAATAGAAGATGGAAAATTATTATTTTCTTTTACAAAATTAAACGTAACGTTCAATATTAACAACAGGACAAATGATACTGGCCCCTCTCCCTTGTCACCACGACTAGCAAATTAAAGCTGGTAAACAAACACTACAAAAAAAGATTTGGGCTTTTCTTCCTCATTTGGAACTAATATACTAATGCAAAAACTAATCTGGTCCAAGAGACTTAATAAATCAAATAAAATATACACACTCAAGCTATAAAATTAAATATAATTTTTATTTTTATTATAATTATTCTTTAATATAATTTTTTCACTTGGTACGTACAACCTCTTTTCAGTTGAGTATGAGTTTTTCTTTGTAAAATTTAAAATAATAGGTCTTTTTTTATACATAAAATATAAATTTATGGATCAAGTTTTATATTTTGAAAAAATTTAAAATCATAATTTGAAATCCCAAAATCATGTTTTCGTGAAGAATTTGACATTTGAAATCATGATTCAAATCGCATGTCCAAAAGCAAGCTTAGTACAAGTAGTACAATTCAGTTCCATTTTATTTTATACTATTTCCTTATTAGTCTATTTTTGAAAGAATAATACAATTTTATATGTATAAAAAAATAATTTAATAGCTGCCTACCTAAAGAAAATAGTCGGCAAATGTATAATATATGTATATTGTCTATATTGACTAGTGGCTATAAATATTCTTGATCGAGTGGTTAAATGTATAACTTCCCCATTATATATATTCTTAACAAAATAAATTGAAATAAAAGGGGTATACTCGATCTCTTATCTCAATTTATATGACATTTTTTGCCTTTCAAAAATATAATTTAACTAATTTTTGAAACTAAATATAAATTATAATTCTTTTATATAATATAATAAAAGTTTAAAATATCGATCAAAGTTGACATAATTCGAATATCTAACGATGAAAAGTGACACATGAGTGAATATATTGCAAAAGCCATTAGTAAATGTCCCCTTGGAACCCTGCAGACATACCTTGTATGTCCCCTTCCACTTGACAGTCCTTATAAAAACTCCCTACAAGTCCACTATTAGCCCCACCTTAATAAGCAGCTTCTTCATATCTGCACCATTTCCTAGTCTGCTCGTGTGCTTCTTCTTCTTTTTTCCTTCTTCTCTCTTTGTTTAAGTAATTTTTTTTCTCTTTCTGCACCAGCTAGCTCTAGCTATATGGCTTCTGGGACAGGTTCATCACCTTGTGGTGCATGCAAATTTTTGCGCCGCAAGTGTGCTGCTGACTGTATCTTTGCTCCTTATTTCTGTTCAGAACAAGGCCCTGCTAGATTTGCAGCCATTCATAAGGTGTTTGGAGCCAGTAATGTTTCTAAATTGTTGCTGCATGTTCCGGTTCCTGATCGGTGCGAGGCTGTTGTCACTATTGCTTATGAAGCTCAAGCTAGGATCAAAGATCCTGTCTATGGCTGTGTTGCACATATTTTCGCTTTACAACAACAGGTAAATGAATATATACGAGTTTTATTCCGTGAAATAACTCTCTGGATCCCTATTCTGTTCAGGGCCGGCTAAATGGTGAAGCAACTAAAGCTGTTGCTTCCCATATTTTTTTTACGTTATTAGGTCATTTAATGAATATCTATACATGAGCCTTCTTAAAAAGTGAAATTTGAAAACAAAAATATGTTACTTGCTACAAAAATAGACTCAAAAAGAAATTTATATATATTAGTTATTTTTTTTGGTGTTTCTTAAACAAAAATCTTAAAGGCCTCTCATTGAAATTTTGTTTTAGGCCGCCATATTTGTTGACCGCTCCTGATTCTGCTTATCCTCTTTAGTCTTTAATTACAAACAAAAATATTCACTTCAAGAACAAACCTTAAAAGTTTCGTATATATCCTCAAGAGTATAGCTTAATTCTATACACTGATATATTGGTAACCGTCTATAAGAAGTTGTAAAATAAGGTAGCTAAGGTAACTATTAGGTTTAGTGATAATATGTAAAAATTCTTTGTGAGTGTATTATAAGTTATATAATTCCTTGTCGTCAAGTTTGACATTCTCCTGCTATATTTCTCGTTATGTGTCCTTAAACCCTTTGAAGTGTGAGATGGAAACTTGTTGCTAATGGGAAGTATGATTGACTCTATGAGGCAATTATTGGAGGAGGCTGCTTATTATAAAATGGCTAGGATGCATTAATAATTATTGCTTTTGTTATAAATTCTGAGTGTGTTTGGTTTCAAGGAAGAAAATAAGTAATTCTCTAAAAACCAAACACCAAAATATAATTTTCATTAAAAGGAAAAATTAAAAAAAAAATGATTTTCTTCCATTAGATTGTCCGTTTGAAATAATTTCTAAATTTAATTATAAAGTGTTGGATAATGAAGCAAAATTTCTTCTGAAAAATGTTTTCTGAAAATTTAAGTATTTTCCTTCGTACTAAACACTCCCTCAATGTCATGTGTTCACTTCTTAAATTACTTGGCCAAGGTCAAAACAAAGAGATGTATCTCATCCTAGTATAGAACAATATTAACTAAAACTGATAGTGATTTTTCTATAGTAAATTCTCAAGCTTTTTTCTCTTGGTAATTGATTACAATTTGGTTATATTTGTTAGGTAGCATACCTGCAAGCTCAACTTATGCAAGTGAAGACTCAGCTAGCACAAAGTTTACTCAACAATTCAAGAAATTCAGAAAATTGTTATCCTCATCAATGGCCCAACAATAATATGGCATCATCAATTGGGCTAATGGCATCATCTTTCCCACCTAATAACAATAATAATCCAACATATACTATGAACTCCAATTCCTCACCACAAAGTTCACTTGAATCAATTGATCATTACAGTGATGGAATGAATAATAATAATAATGTGCAAGAGATACAGAGTCGAGACCAAATGTTTTATCATCAAGTGGCCTACAGCAGCAATAGTAGTAGTAGTAGTAGGAAGAGACCTTCTCAAACTGAGTTGGGTGAACTTCAAGCATTGGCAATTAGGATGATGAAAAACTAATTAATTAGTAGTAGTAGTACCCTTTTTAATTTCTTTGTTTAATCTAAATCATGTTTACATAGACTATGAGAGAGAGAAGAAACTTTGATCCATCTTATAATGTTACCCAAGAGCCTACAAAAGGAGGGTTTTTCCCACGGAGATTATAGTACTGCAAAAATGATCTTTGATTTTCTTATCTTTGTGGTTCTTGTGAGTCTGGGATCTAGCCTCAGTAGATTCAGAATGAATACGATCTTATTATATGTATACAAATTTTACTTTCTTTTTTATATGTATATATAATAGCATCTTTAGATTCACTTCAACTCAGCTCCTTAATTACTATTCCCTTCGGATCATTTTACATGTCACATTTTTAGTATACACGTCCCTTAAAAAATATTAACTAGAGTGTAATTTGACTAAATTATCCTTATTTATTATCCTTAATATTTAATACTTCTCTCTTTTTCACTATGTTAAATCTCTCCATATTTATGACTAAGGATAAAGGTGAAAATAAATAATTAATTATATCTTATTTTTAAAATGACAATTATTTTGGACCATCTATGTTTAGTAAAAACGACAAGTAAAATGGTCCGGAGGGAGTAATAGTTGGGTCAAGCTTTTAGAAGGTAAAAAATGCTTAACTATTTTCTTTAAGAATGCATATTTTAGATAGTTGACGTGTTTGATCAAATTTTTAGAAAAAAAGTGTTTTTGAGCATTAACAAAAGTTATTTTTCAAAAGTTAAAAAAGTAGCTTTTCCTCGTAATCACTTTTGAAACCTTGACAAAATACAAATTACTACCCCATCCATCTATATTTATTTGTCTATATTTGATTTGGCACAACCCTTAAGAAATAATACATAAAATAATAATTTTACTATATCATCTCTAATCTCTAATTATATGTTGGCAAATGAATTGGAAAATAATTATACTACTTAATAGAATGATAAAATAGGTCTAAAATGGTAAAGTATTTCTTGATTTTCTAAACTGGATAAGGAAAAATGGACATCTATTTTTAGTATAATGGATAAATAAAAATAAACGAAAAGAGTAATTTTAAATAAACAAATTTTAGAAACTTGATCAGAAAAATTATACTCCCCCCCCCCCCCCCCCCCCCCCGCCCCCCCCGGTTCACTTTTACTTGTCCATTTTGAACTTTGTACCCTCTTAAAAAATAATGATTGATATGAGTATTTTATCATAATACCCGTATTAATTGATGTTTAATATTATATTTTGAAAAATAATTTAAGGAATAAGTAACAATGCCAGGGATAAAACATGAAAAAAAAAATTATCTTTTTTTGATATGTTAATTAAAAGTGATAAATAAAAGTAAAAAACTATTTTTAAAATAATAAACAAGTAAAAGTGAACGGAGTGTAAATTCTGTAACATGATTTATACCAGCGAGTCTTTAGAAAGCTAGTACTTCGAGATTAGTAATGTAGGAAGAGTAAATAAAGAAGGTACCCTTTGACATTTAGGAAAAAGTCTAGGAATTTGAGCTGTACTGATTATGATATCCTCATTTATGGTCTTTAATTGGCATCGAGAATAATAAGAGTACTCCAATTTTATTTCTCCAAGAGAAGCCTTTAATCTAAATGAATCTAATCCAAGAAATCTAGAGTTTGTAGACATTTTTCAATAGACTTATTCTATTCAAACAAGCTAATTCTGTATATCTTCCTACAAATCCATTTGGCAGAGTTATTATATTCAGAACGTGTGAGCTTATTATACATATACATAATTTGTTTTGCATGGTTGAGTCGAAAGCAACGAATTACTCCCTTAGTTCAAAATTACTTGTCATTTTTTGACTTAGCACACTCATTAAAAAAAAAAAAATTGACATAGTAACTTTACCATATGACCCCTATTAATTGGTAGTAGTTGAAATTGACCATTTGGAATTTCAAAAGGTCTTAGTAAATAAATTAAGGGTAAAACATGAAATTTTATTTTATTTTTTCTTAATATGTCAAAAATGATAAATAAAAATAGAAATTAAAAATAAAAATAAGTGACAAGTAATTTCAAACGTGCGAGTAGTTGAACTCGCCGAATCTACTCTAAAAATGTATCTATATGATTTAGTAAGTCAATGTAATGTTTGTCAGGACAAATAAGATAACTTTTGTGGACATTGAGGTACCTTGTTAAGGTTTTCCTAGGAAAAGATTTGGTGTCCTTACAAGGAACACTGATATGAGTGCAATGCCAGTACTACAAGGCCAAGCAAGTCGTTTTATGGAACTACTACACTAAGATTTTTGACTTGACAATATTATGCAAGCAGAAGAATATGGAGTAATAAATTTGATAGGCTGAATACAAAATTAGTAAATTTTGTTTTTAGATACTCGAATTATAATATGTTTCAATTGAGCACCTGAACATATAATAAAATATTCCTATGAGACACTTCTATCTCAAATACTTTTACATGTATTCTTATTTTAACGTCTTTCAAAAGAATTATAGTTTGTATATTTGAAAACAAATTAATTTAAACTTCTCTTTTTACCCTTAATTGCAAAGTTTTATAGCACACTAATATTATGACAGGTTTGAATTGAAAAAATTTAAAAACAACTTTTTCTTTCTTTAACTCCAGGCGTAATATCAAAAGAAATGGAGTAATATCTTATTGGAGCCCTATACAAAAGAAAGCACTGTAACAGAGTTCACCTAAGAGGCCGGCATCCTAAAAACAAAGGTATTGGCAGTCAATTTGGAGAAAGGCCATGGATGGATATCAAAGATAAGATAGACAACATATAATTTGGTGTCTAATATAATACTTGTGGAATAATTAATTGGTCAGACCTGGGCTGTCTAGCTAAATTTATGTGACTAGTCCAAAATAGTCCCAGGTGCATGTACGTACAACTCTTCTTTTCAAAATATCCTTTTTCACGTGGAATTGAACTTTAAAAGAGAAATTCTAGTGATGACAATATTAAGAAATGCAAGACAAATCATTACCGCAAGGCAGAGAAGAGGTGATCATAAGCGTCTACCTTTACATGAAAAATGACCTTGTAAATCAAATTACTTGAAGTTCTTTAATTAAGTAGATATGGCAACAACAAAAGAAATTGACTAAGTTAAAAATGAGAAGCAACTCCTTATATTATCTTGCCATGATTGCGCAGATATCTGGGAAGTCATTTCTCTCATTCTTTCCTTTCCAATTCTTTGCATAAAGCTAACAAAATTTTAGAGACGGATTCAGATTTTTAAACTTAATACATTCAAGGTTCGATTTCTTTGAAATTATGAACCCAAAACTTAGATATTTATGATATAAGTTAAAACCAGTGAGTTTGAACCCATACTCAAAATTATGAGATTGATCAAAAACATAATCTAAAATGGATGTGTGAAGTATGCCGTCAGCTTTTTATCCTGTAGCCTGAATTGATATTGTTATTTAGTCTGATCCGGTCCAGGTGATTTCTTGTTTACCATAATCTAGCGAGTCTATTTCTGAACTTGCAATTCGTATGATTGGGCGATGGGCCTACTTCACCCGGTTCATGTAATATGATGTTTTTAGTTTGGGCACAGCTTCTTAAGAAATTTACTCATCCTTAAAAAGTAAAAAATGTTTCACTAAATTATCTTTAATTAAATATTACTCCGACCTATTTAATATGAGGTTAGGTAAAAATTCAGGTATCTAAATAAGAGTAAATTTGAAAAAAAAAATTATTAATACTTTCTTGATTATATAAAAAAACTACTCCCTCCATTTAATTTGATTGTCCTATTTTGATTTGGCATGAAGTTTAAGAAAGTAAAAAAGATTTTTGAATTTGGTGGTCTTAAATTAAAGGAATGTATAATGTATCAGAGAGTTCTTTAATCTTTTGTTCTTAAACATGTCATACGAAAAACTGAAATTAAAGATTTGCTAAAAAAAGAAAGACACATTCTTTTGAAATAGACTAAAAAAAAAATAAAACAAAAAAATTGAAGCAGAAAAAATATTTATTTTAAACTAAATATAAAATCTAAAAACACCTTATAACTATGAACCGGCGGAAGTACAAGAAAACTAGAAGATATCATTATTCATTTATTCTGAAAGGTCACATGTTGGAGATTAAAAGTGTCTACTAAATTAAGGGGTCCCATTTGACTGTTATTGATGTTTAATTAAGTAGGTTTACCTAACATTAAGTAGTGTTTATAATTTTAATACCCGTGATTATATGCCCATGTATTCGAATTTTTAGACAACTTGTCCCCTTGATTAACTGCAACTAGTCTACATCATCGACAAATTTATGTTCTAATAGCAATTTAAATCAAACTAATTCTCTATTCTTTAAGTCCTTTAGTTGAAACATCACATTGTGCTTTTACTAGTAATATTTTTGGAGTATGTGAAGTTTTTTTCTAAAACATTTTAGTAAGTGGACAAAATAAGGTTCAGAACTCTTCCAATTCATCGAAAGAACAAGCAATTAGTTTAGTTTAATAAAATTAATTAGATCAGTCATATCAGGTATACTTCGAGCCCCATGACCAAGTGTAGAAAATAATCAATAGAGCCAATTCAGTCAAGCTGCACGTAACAACTTTCAAACTTCCATTTCGGCGTTAAAAAATTGAAACAAGATAAAAAGTGTGTTCTTTAAAAATAAAGTTGTGTTCATTCTCCATTAATTGCACTTAGAAAAGTAATTATTCCTTGATACTACTATTAGTTAATTAAGTACACGATGGGATGGGTGGGGGCTTTAGTTGATCATAATTCATATATGTTGAACAAGAAAAAGTTCATTCTCCAAAAGTTGTAACTTGTAACAATGACCAAGAAAAAGAAGACCAACAAAGACAATAAAGAAGTGCACTTCATGAAAGTTTAGTCAAGCAAAGACAAAGTGTCAGTAAAGTTTAATAAAAAACAGACTTAATTAGAAGAGAAAGAAGGTTGTCACTTCTGCTTAGTCTTGAACTCTCACCAGTCCACAAGAGAGCAAATTACTGGAATGTAAATAATACTCCATCGGTTTCAATTTGTTTGGTCTACTTTTCTTTTTAAAGTCTGTTTGATCTAGCGATTGTGAGGCCAAAAACACTTATTTTTGAGAAAAACGTGGGTTTTTTGGGTAAAATAGGGTGTTTGACAACTAGTAAAACTGCTTTTAAATAGAAGCAGAAACAGAAAATTATTTTTATTATCGTTGTTATTCTTATTATTGTTATTGTTATTCTTATTCTTATTATTATTATTATTATTGTTATTGTTATTGTAATTGTTATTCTTATTCTTATTATTATAATAATATTTTTTAATTATTATTCATTTTTTTAGAATAAATTTAGACAATATTCAATGTTTTTATCATTGTATAATATATGAATAATCAATGTGTATACTTATACCTTTATTTGACACTGAGTATACATCGACGATAACTATAAACTATTACTGCTAGGGAGCTGAATTTTTAAGTGGACTGACTAACAATGTTAATGTAACGACCTGTTCAGTCGTTATTAAAAGGCACCTCGTTATGGGTGAGCTATTCGTGCGAAGAATGGGTTAGAAAACTTTTGGGTTGGAAAGTTAGAAATTTTGGGGCTAGGCTAGTCTCGGACGAATTCTGAGTGAGGTAAGGTCTAGGACAACCCGGAAAAGAATTGGGTAAAATATCTAAGGTTGAGCTAATTTTTCCATTAGCTAAGGCGTTAAGGAGTCCGTAGGACTTTTCGAAAGTGAATTCGGGTGAGTAGAACTCCCGATATCGAAGTTGACGTGAAAGAGTTGGTTTGGAACGTCAAGATTTCGAAGTGTGTTGTAAAATAGGTAATTTTGGAGGATTTTTTGAGGTTCTATAGAGGTTGACATTGCGCTACTGCAATGACCGCTATAGCGGAGAAATCCCTGCTACAGCGGAACTCAAGGCGGTCAACTCTGCAATAGGGCGCGGCTACCGCTATAGCGGTATCGCTATAGCGGGATTGGGCTACTATAGCGGGTTGACGGGACCAAAAAACCCAAAAATAGTTTTTTAATTTTATTCTTTCCCCTTCTGTCACGACCCAACCTACTGGGCCTGCGGGCGCCTATTCTAACCACCTAGATAGACGAACCCTTACCACCCAACCAATAGGAACATGCGGAATTTAAGTAAACCATTAATTAAGTCATCTTTATACATAACAGAAGATCCCTTCTTTACAAAAATTCTATTCAGGAATAGACTACATAATAAGTTGCGGAAAATCTTTACAACATTCTTAAAACACCCTCCCCTAGGATCTTGTCTAAATAGGTACAAGAGCTATTACAAGATGACACAAAGAGATGAAAGACCCAACTTCCGCCATGGACAACGAGGACAGAAGTTGCTGGAGATCTCATCGCCGCAAATATATAAAACATCACCAACCTGCCACCAGACTATACCAAAAGGTATAGCAAGAGTAGAGTCAGTACAAACACACGTACTGGTAGGCATCATCGGTCGACCCGAATCCACTCCTACCATCATATAACAAAAAATAGGAAATACATGACCGAAATTAAAAAAATTGGTTTCCACCCCCATGTTCTTCCCTTACCTACTCCCTCATTCTCAAGGCTTCTAAGTCACACTAACCTTAGACTTATTAAGCCTTACCTTATCCCCGACTTTCCAAGTCACCTTACCCTTTGCAGATGCCCATGTCCATACATGGACTACCCTTCCCTTACCTAAGTCCACTGTTCTAACCAGCATTCCAACTTAGCCAGGCTAACTGCCAAACTCAACCACTTATACTCGTAACATTACTCATCAGGGTCCAACCCTCCACAGATCTCTAGTAAACCTTCTAATAAATATGCAATAGTCAGGACCGCAACCCCAAACTCTCAGTCTTCCTCCCAGTCTATCCACCACGTGAAATCCACCTACCAACCCTTGCTACTTTTAATGACAACCCCAGAGTTACCTCTAGTCCCCTTGTTTTACATAACCCAGACCCTCCAAGGATCCCCTTTAACCCCACCCTAGTGTTAACAAGCTACCCCGGTCTATACCAAGACCAACCCTTAGTCGTTAATCACAATTGATCCCCGACCACCTAGGCACACTCGAGATGACAATATATATATATAAATATGTGTAATTAACCGTCCTCTTTTACATAGTCCGGAACCACCCCGAGATCCCTTCTAAAAAACCCCTAAGTGTCAATGATCAACCCAGCCTAATCCAAGACCAACACAACAGTTATACCACAGTTCCGGCCACTCAAGGACCATTAATACTAGCACCTTTAACTAGACAACCCGGTCCACTCACAGAACCATTACCAAGTATTACATCCAGTAAAATAACCCAGTCCACTAACGGAACCAATATCAAGTATCACATTTAGTAAAACAACCCGGTCCACTCACGGAACTAATATCAACCAATGTAATACAATAGTCAATGAAATGATGCAGGATGCAATAAAGTAAACCCGTACCAGGCGTGGTACCCATGTCAACCGAATGATATACCGTACTAGGCGTGGTACCCATGCCAACCATGTGTTATACCCGTACCAGGCATGGTACCCGAGCCAACAAAATATCAACAACCACAGTCAATATATGAACCCACATAACTTATAAAACCAACAAGCAAATACCGTTCAATCACAAACTGTAAACAGGAACCTTGACATTCCACACAATTTCTCTAAGCAATGTAATGCATACAATCACTTAGACATGAGTACATGTATATACACATTCACAGAAATACGAAAGCCATCACCTACCCCCTTCCGGGTACAATTACGAACCATTAATTCCCGTCTGAAAACTATTTCCTGGTTCACCCTTTTTGTTATAACATGTAACTAGAAATTTCACCTTTTTATTTTAAACATACAAACATGCTACTCGATTTCCTTCCTAGCCTTAGCAAGATCGCCGCTAAACCTCAAGCAATAACATTTCCTGAAGCCCCACCTAGGAGCTTCCTATTCTCGTTTCCCGTGCTCCCAAGTACTTCCCCGGTTCCCCAAACCTTCCCGACCTACCAGTCCATCAACCCATCATTTTATATCAACAGAATAAATAAGCTAACCACATCATACCATTCACAAAACCCACCGTTTACTCCGTACATCCTAGAAACACACAACAATTCCCGAATCTGCCAGACCCCGTGCCCGGAGGCCTAAGACATGGATTATCTGTTTCTACTATACAAGATACGGAAAGTAAAAAGGTCTAACTACTCATAAAACCTATCCTACTGGGCGCCAACAGCTGCAATGATGCATTTCTGGCTCCGTGGTTGTATTCCCAGCTGAACCGTGATCCTGGAATTCGTTGTTCCGCGTCTCTTTATCCATGACCTCTTCTCCTCATAATTTCCCATCCTTGGAGCAGCAAGGGAGGGTTTTTGGAGGAACCCTCATATGTTTTCCAACTAAGGAGAAGAGACTTTTTAATAAAATTCCATCACAGGTTCTGTCTTCCATAAACCCGCTATAGCGGTCCACCTTACCGCGACAGCGGTGCCGCTATAGTGGAATAATTACCGCTATAGCAGTGTGACGTCATCCCAGATTCATTCCAGTAATCCAATTTTTTTTGTGACGTTACCCTATTTATTTCGAACGTATTTTTAACCATGTTCCCCAATTTATGGAATCAGGAAGAATTTACATAACGACGGACTCGATCATTACAACAGACACCAATTTACTCATCGTTACAACAGATACCAATTTACTCATCGTTTGTCCCCGAACGATCCTGAATCAAATTGGAGGAGAGAAACTAACCCGGGACTCTTACCGTCCCACGTGATCGCGTAATTACAGGACCTATGCAAGTTGTCGAACCTTCCCTTTACAAGTCTAACCGACCAAGGAAAATTTATTATTACCTCATCCGGATGAAAAATCTTACAAGCCTCACAAAGGCTATCACGCGTATCCCCATCCCGAGCACTTAAGAATTCCGGGGTCCATGTCATATTGGATTGGATGAATTTGAAAAGACCCGGGAGAACTTTTCTCGTACTATGACTGACTGGCTTTCTGCTGTAGCGGACAATTTTCTGTTATAGCGGTCCCGCTATCGCGGACAGCAGACCGCTATAGCGGTTGACAACAAAATGAAATTGGGGAGAAACGGATTCCTCCCCTCATTCTCCCCACATTCCACTTAAACACTACACTTTCTCTCCCGATCGTCCCACTCCCAACGTTGGAGTTTCCAAGTATTAATCATACTCACTCTCTCCCATACTCTTTTGCACTAATTTGTACATGAATGTGGTAGGATTTTAGGAACTTGTAGTATATTTGAAATGGGTTTTGAACTTGAACCCCCTTGGTTGGATTTCTGTCGAATTACCGAAGCATGGATGCTTCCCTTACGTTTACAACGCCTCCAAGGCATTCTGGGCGTAAGGATTGTACTAATGTTGGCCAAAAATGGGTGGGAGAAGTGAAGGGTTGATTCTTGAACAAAGTAGTGATTCGGGCAAATTTTAGGGGTTATTATGCCCAAATTTTTGTAGAAACTAGCAATGGGGTACTTTGGATAGGAAAATCTGGTCTTGGAATGACAAAATCGGAGTTTTGGACCAAAGGGCGCCATTGATGCACCCCTTGAAGATCTGGAATGATCAAAATCGCTACAACGGCAAGGCTCCGCTATGACGGTCCCGCTACAATGGATATTTCACCGCTATAGCGGTCCCGCTATCGCGAATGCACCACCCACTATAGCGGAAGGCCGCAAACCAGTGGCCTTCCCAAGTTACACTTAGAAAAAATTTCCTCCTTCTTTTTGTGTCCCATTACTCTTCTAATCCCGTTTCCTTCTTACCCTTACATGATAACACAATGGCTGAACAACAAGCGCTTGAATACGACTATAAGCGATTCCCCGACGAAGCTAGTGGGGAAAGGCTTCGAGATTACCAAAAATTTAACTTCTTCTATGAGAGAGGTTTCCACATGACTGGGATAGATGGAAAAGCAGCTGATTTCCATCGCCAGGTCCGAGAGTTTGGGTGGGAACCTTTACTAGTGGGTCCTCCTCCCGCGCTAACTGGCTAGGTGGGGAAGTTCTATGCCATCCTTCCTACGGTCCACTAGAGTGAAACGAATCCTACTATCAGACTACGAGAAATGGATGTTCCCGTGGATGCCCGGACCATCAATGAGGTGCTAGGGGTGCCCCACGTTTCCAATGCGGCATACATGGCTAAGTCCCGATTGTGGGATATGACCTGGTTGAGAGATACTCTGGTGGACCCTGCATCCAAGGACAAGGTGTACTGGGTCAGCCCCGAGGGTATTACTAGCGCTTATTTCTCCTCCGAGGCTAGGATGTGGCTAAATTTGGTGTCCTAGAGGATCGGTCCGTCGGGAAATCAGACCGACGTGACCTATGCCCGAGCCTTGGTGATCGCTTGCACTATGCAGGGGATTATTATGAATGTGGGGGAGCAGATCATCTCGGAATGAAAGAGCTTCTAAACTGGCCCTAGGAAGGGCCCTTATCTACCCAGGCTGGTTTCGAAGTTGTACAGGCGAGCTGGTGTGCCTCAGGACCACACCGATGCAGAGGTGGCCATAGATGAGCCCTTTGACCCGGTTCGAGTGAAGGACATTTCCAAGAAGAAGAGGAAGGTAGGTGAGGCAGGGAGAAGTCACCCGGTGGAGGAGGCCGGCGGCGATGATGAAGAGGATGATACCCCTGCCCCTTCCCAGTCCCATCCCTAGCCCCTGATCTCTAGAACCCAGCTGGAGGAGAACCTAGCCGCTGTCCGGAGGTTCATGGAGGATCCTAACGCTGGAGGTGCAGCCCCTCACCCAACCACTCAGGAACTTGCATCACTCCGAAGGGAGTTAGAAGAGGAGAAAAGGAAGAGGTTCTCCGGGGACCGTATGTTTGGCTGGATGTGGAAGACCATAAAGGTCACGTTCTCCTGTGTTGCCCTTGGTCAGGAGCTCCCAAGCCTCGAGCCCGATGACGTGCAAGAGTTCCCCTTCCTGAGTGAGGATGAGGCCTAAGACTCCCCCCTCTTTATTACTGATGTTACTGTTAGTTTGCCCCCGTTTGGGGCTTGTTTCAGACAATCTTTCCCCTTCCCCTTTTTATTTTGGGCACGTGGATGCCAGTGTTAGACGCTATTTCCTTTCCCGCATATATATATCTAGCTTCTTTTCCTTGGTTTATACAGTGGTTATGGTGATTTATGCTTGTTTTTATCTTGTCCCCGAAAGGGACCAAAACCAGGGGAAAACAAAGAAGCTCACTGCTTCGCTGGCCTCCGCTATAACGGTTGGTTATGCCGCGATAGCGATCCCGCTATAGCAGACATTTCACCGCTATAGCTGTCTCGATGGTAACTGTACAAAAAATTTGATTTTTCAGCTAAATGCACTCATCCCGCTTCCTTGTTACCACTGCCCCAACCTGCAAGTCCCGCCATGGTCTTAAACTACCCTCAAAACCATTCCTGGCACTAAACGCATTAAAAATCAAACATAACACGTTATAAACATATCAAATTTTATAAGGGCTTCACAACAATCAATTGTTTTCTAGTATTACCTTCCCTCCATTGCACACTAATGACTCTCTTGTTCCCATGGTTCCCAACCAAAATTTGGACTGCCCTGAAGCCGAAGCTTCCCTACAGTCCCAGTCACCAATACCTTACCATCTTAACCGATGATAAGGCCTTTAACACGTAGTACCCTTTTTTCAAATAAGGACAATTAACAGACTACCACAGTCTAAGGCACACAAACTTTTTCACTCAATGACCTTCTGTAGACTATGCATGCACACCAATTGGAAATACACACGCATTTCAACCAAGTCACACAAGTTTGTACACACAACAATTTAAATTTTCAAGTCTCAATAAAAGTAATTTCTGGCCAAATCAGATCACAAGTTTCACCTTCGTTGTACCATGGATGACCAATAGCCGTTTATCCATGCTTGTCACAGCCTCTCAGGCCAGATACTAATTGGAACCTTCCCGGTTCCAATCTCTCTTGCTTGTTTGTCATACCCGGAGTCCAATGACTTCGTTCACTTCATTGAGATACCAATTGAAATTGAGAGATACCAATTGGACTCAACCCATACAAGCAAGTAAACGAATCGAACGGAAAGGAATGAAAGAAGAGAGATGTTTCCTAGAATGTTTCATAGCTTCCCAAAGATTAGATGTGGACGTCACCACACCAATCCGTAGGACTCTATTCAAAATTTTGCTCTTGTACTGAGAGACCGGTAACCTAGGCTCTAATACCATCTGTCACGACCCAACCTACCAGGCCGTGTGGCGCCTACTCTAACCACCTAGATAGACGAACCCTTACCACCCAACCAATAGGAACATGCGGAATTTAAGTAAACCATTAATTAAGTCATCCTTATACATAACAGAAGATCCCTTCTTTACAAAAATTCTGTTCAGGAATAGACTACATAATGAGTTAGGGAAAATATTTACAACATTCTTAAAACACCCTCTCCTATGATCTAGTCTAAACAGGTACAAGAGCTATTACAAGATGACACAAAGAGATAAAAGACCCAACTTCTGCCATGGATAACAAGGACAGAAGTTGCTGGAGATCTCATCGCCGTAAACCTATAAAACATCACCAACCTGCAACCAGACTATACCAAAAGGTATAGCAATAGTAGAGTCAGTACAAACACACGTACTGGTAGGCATCATCGAAAAATCCGAATCCACTCCTACCATCATATAAGAAAAACAGGAAATACATCACCAAAATTAAAAGACTTGGTTTCCACCCCTATGTTCTTCCCTTACCTACTCCCTCATTCTCAAGGATTCTAAGTCACACTAACCTTAGACTTACTAAGCCTTACCTTATCCCCGACTTTCCAAGTCACCTTACCCTTCGCAGATGCCCATGTACATACCTGGACTACCCTTCCCTTACCTAAGTCCACTGTTCTAACCAGCATTCTGACTTAGCCTGGCTAACTGCCCAACTCAACCACTTATACTCGTAACATTATTCATCAGGGTCCAACCCTCCACGGATCTCTAGTAAACCTTCTAATAAATATGCAGTAGTCAGGACCGCAACCCCAGACTCTTAGTCTTCCTCCCAGTCTATCCACTACGTGAAATCCACCTACCAACCCTTGCTACATTTAATGACAACCCCAGAGTTACCTCTAGTCCCCTTGTTTTACATAACCCAGACCCTACAAGGATCCCTTTTAACCCCACCCTAGTGTTAACAAGCTACCCCAGTCTACACCAACAATTAATCCCCGACCACCTAGGCACACTCGAGATGACAATATATATATAAATATGTGTAATTAACCATCCTCTTTTACATAGTCCGGACCCACCCCGAGATCCCTTCTAAAAAACCCCTAAGTTTCAATGATCAACCCAGCCTAATCGAAGACCAACACAACAGTTATACCACAGTTCCGGCCACTCAAGGACTATCAACACTATCACCTTTAACTAGACAACTCGATCCACTCACAGAACCATTACCAAGTATTACATCCAGTAAAATAACCCGGTCCACTCACAAAACCAATATCAAGTATCACATTCTAGTAAAACAACCCAGTCCACTCACGAAACCAATATCAACCAATGCAATACAATAGTCAATGAAATGATGCAGGATGCAATAAAGTAAACCCGTACCAGGCGTGGTACCTGTGCCAACCCAATGATATACCGTACCAGGCGTGGTACCCATGCCAACCATGTGTTATACCCGTACCAGGCATAGTACCTGAGCCAATCGAATGTCAGCAACCACAGTCAATATATGAACCCACACAAATTGTAAGACCAACAAGCAAATACCGTTCAATCACAGACTGTAAACAGGAACCTAGATATTCCAGACAATTTCCCTAAGCAATGTAATGCGTACAATCACTTAGACATGAGTACATTTCTGTACACATTCACATAAATACAAAAACCATCACCTACCCCCTTCTGGGTACAACTACAAACCATTAATTCCCGTCCAAAGACTATTTCTCGGTTCACCCTTTTTGTTATAACATGTAACTAGCAATTTCCCCTTTTTATTTTAAACATACAAATATGCTACTCGATTTACTTCCTAGCCTTAGCAAGACCGCCGCTAAGCCTCAAGCAATAACATTTCCTGAAGCCCCACCTAGGAGCTTTCTATTCCCGTTTCCTGTGCTTCCGAGTACTTCCCCGGTTCCCCGAACCTTCCCGACTTACCAGTCCATCAACCCATCATTTTATATCAACATAATAAATAAGCTAACCACATCATACCATTTACAAAACCCACCATTTACTCTGTACATCCTAGAAACACATAACAATTCCCGAATCCGCTAGACCCTATGCCCGAAGGCCTAATACACGAATTCTCCATTTCTACTATACAAGGTACGAAAAGTAAACAGGTCTAACTACTCATAAAACCTAGCCTACCTGGGCACCAACACCTGGAATGATTCATTTCTGGCTTCGTGGTTTCATTCCCGGCTGAATCGTGATCCTAAAATTCATTGTTTTGCGTCCCTTCAGCCATGACCTCTTCTCCTCATGATTTCCCAGCCTTGGAGCAGCATAGGAGGGTTTTTGGAGGAACCCTCATATGTTGCCCAACAGGTTCTGTCTCCCGTAACCCCGCTATAGCGGTCTGCCTTATCGCGACAGCGGTGCCGCTATAGCGGAATAATTACCGCTATAGCGGTGTGATGTCATCCCGAATTCGTTCCGAAAATCTAAATTTTTTCGTGATGTCACCCTATTTATTCTGAATGTATTTTTAACTATTTTTCCCAATTTACGGAATCGGGAAGAATTTACAAAATGACGGGCCCAGTCGTTATACCTTCAGCCCCAAAAACAAACGAGGGTTACTCCAAGAACCCTCCTAGGCTGCTCCAAGGTTTGAGATCCATGGGGAGGGGAGATTTTGGCTTAAAGGACGAGAAAACAGGGATTTTAGGCTTGTCATCTGTCAGGAAATGCTTTCACGAAGTCAGAATATGCGTTGTGCAACTGCTTGGTATCCAGGTAGGCTAGGTTTTTAATTGAGTAGTTAGACCTGTTTCTACCTTCATATTATTATTGTAGAATGACGGAAGAATTCATGCCTAGGACTTCGGACATGGAGTCTGAAGGAATATTATATTGTCTGGCTGGATGATTGAGATGAGAATAAGGGTGTTAGGGTAATGGGTTTCATTCCGGGCTGTTTATAATTGTTAATTGATGTATAATATTGGAATCCAGGAAACTAGACTATTGGGGTAGGTTCAGAGAACTGGAATTATTATGTCCCAAATAATGTATTTCCAATTCAGATCTTATGGTTAATATTAGGATTCTACATCCTGGGGAGACTAGATTCTCGGGTGGGTTTGAGAAATTGGTAATGTTTATGTGTGAATGGTTTGCTAGGTTATAGCGGGTTCCTGAGAGAGATTTTAATAAGGTAAATGGGATGAATAGGGGGTTCAGAAATGAATATAAACGCCTATATGTGTCTAAATGATAAGCCGGGAACTAGTCCTCGGACGGGTTTAATTATACTTGTTGTTGTATTTGTTGATGGTCCCAATTAGTGGACCGGGTTAATTGTTGAACTGTGATTATTGCATACCGGTCCATGAGAGGCCGGATAGTTGAACTTAAATGTGGGGTTAGTCTTAGTGTAGACTGGGGTGGCATGCTGAACAAGTAGGAGATGGTTATTGTTTTCCCAATATATAATATGTGTTCATGTACTATCGCTCAGTGTCGTATGAGTTTGCATGCTTAGGGAATGGGATTATGAATGCCTAATTGTCCGGGTGTCAGTCATGTGAAATGAACTTGGTTTTGTTGCTTGTTAGTCTACAAGTGTGATTTTATTCATTATTTGTTGACTGTTGGATTTTGTGTGACATTTGATTGGCTCGGGTACCACGCCCGGTACAGGTTACATATTGGTTGGCTCGGGTACCACGCCTGGTTCAAAATATTTATCGGTTGTCTTGGATATCATGCCTGGTACAAGTTCTATAATAGTTAGATCGGGTACCACACCTGGTACGGGATACTTATCTATTGGCTTGGGTACCATTTCTAGTACAAGTTCTGTTATTGTTGGCTCGGGTACCACGCCTAGTACGGGATTGGGTGTTACATGCGTGTTGGTTCCTTGAGTGAACCGGGTCTATTTGTTACTTGTTGTTCCTTACATGTTGGTTCCTTGAGTGAACCGGGTTATCTGTTATTGATTTTCTTTACATGTTGGCTCCTTGAGTGAACCGGGTTATCTATTATTGATGCTCTTCACATGTTGGGTTCCTGAGAGGGTAGAGATTTATTATTATTTGGCGTATAATTGGTCTTTGAAGGGCCAGGTTGGTATGCTTATGTCACACCCCGAACCTACCCCCTGGACGTAACATGGGATCCAAGATCACAAGTGATCTCAAGATAACCCTTGGCATTATAGCATGACTTAAAAACTGAAGAAAACATAAGAACGGAAGCTTAACTAGAGTAATGAGCCACTTAATCTGTTATATAAATAAAAGTCTAAGAATGAAAATCAAAATACAGCTGAATATCTGAATCTATGTATGAAAGTCTCTACTACTGGGACAAGCCCCCAACTAACTCTAAATACTAAAAACTGAAATAAAGAACTAAAAGTCTAGAATGAAGCTAACTCCAAGTCCTTGAAGGAGGAGGATTCACCAAGCTGGTTGGATGTGCTGCTGATCTACTAGCCACGAATCTAGGAGTGGGATACAAAATCTACATCATGATACGATGCAACACAAGGAGGTATGCGGTCAATACTATAAAATGTACTGAGTATGCAAGATATGCACAAATCATGATAAAGTATACTTGAAAGCATGCTTAAAACTAAGTTCATGCATAAATAGAAGAAATCATAAGTAAATATCAAAATTTGAACGTAAGTCATAAAATAATAAGTCAAGCTGCAAAATAGGATATCATATAACTTAAAAGCTTGAAAACATTCATACGGGAGTTTCCCTTAACCAACATAAACCATGATGAGCTATATGGAGTCCAATGTCATACACCCACACCGAAAAAGGTTGTCCTAACCGACCAAGGTTAGAACCTTATTGACTAGGATCCTGTCATAAGACACAGAGGGCACCTACGGTGGCACGTAGTTTTGGGACTAAAGGTACTCTCACCCTGTCCACTTCGGTGCTAAATACTACTCCTAAAACATATACATATATCTCACATATACTTGTGACATATCTAATGCTAAATCTGTTTGAAAAGCATAAGGGTATATCTAATACCATGCATTTCACATAGCTTAGGTAGACATATCTAGATGCCAAACTTTTCATAAAACATAGGGACATATCTAATGACATGCAATTCATACTTCAAAATTCTTACAACTTAGCATAGCCATAATTTAAAAATATACTTTTCTTTCTAAATTCATAACTTAAAGAATTCGGCATGCACTTTCATAAATACATAGGCCATGTTATCTAAACATGCCAATTTTCACTTGAAATCATGCAATTCAATGGAATTATGCTAAAAATAATCTTTAATACATGGGCTTTTGAAATCAATTAAGGAAACCTCAAATAAATCATAGATAAGTGATGAGAAACATGAATTGATGCTCTAAAACTGAACCCATAAGTTTTCCCCAAATTGGGTAAGAACCCTAATTTCACAAATCCATAAATCAAAGTAAAAATCATGGGTTTTGGGCATAAGAGTTAAGGGAATCCCTTATTGAATACCCACATATCTTACTGAATCTTGCTTGATCTAATATGAAAAGAAATGGAGGCTTGAAGGAGTTCTATTCCTCTTTTGGAAGATGAATGAAGAATAATGAAAGAATTAGGCTAATAAGGGTAGAAACCCTACTAAATGTGGCAAAAAATACCTCACTTAAGAGTTAAAAGGGTGGGTAATTATAAAAATACCCCTAAGATTTAATTAAAGAAAAGCTGTTAAAAATCTCGGCTTCAGGAATCACTGGTGCAATCCATGAGCCGTTGACTGAACCATGACTCGTGGTTCCTGGCCCAAATGATCAACTACAAAAGATGTTCTACGAGTCAACAGGACAGACCATAGAATGAACTACGGTCCGTAGACCCATTCGTAGTTTTTAGGGGAAATAGTTAGTCCTTTGATCTAATTCCACGAGTCAACAGGATGGACTGTAGAATTAACTATGGTTCATAGAACTCACTTGTGGTTCTCAGACCAGTGACTGATCTACAGAACAGTAACCACGAGTTCATTCTATGGCTCGTGGTTCAAACCACGGCCCATGGATTGGACTCGTAGTTCCTGGAAAGGCCAAATCTTGAGGATTTTCTAAGTTTGAAAGCTGGATCGAGTTACGGAGCTGAATATGAGCGTAAATCTGAATGGAGTGCGTAAATTGAAATAGGACCATGGAGTTGACACACAAGGCATGCAAAGGTATTGTAATAAGCACAGAATACTCCTGATACTAATACGCCTCTGCCTCCCCTACCTCTGTCTTAACACTCACTAGCATCACCACCTGAGCCTCCAAGATATGAATGATTCTATATCCTACTATCCCCCCCTTAGATTCATGCTATCCTTCTAAGTCTATGGGCCCCTCTCCAATCTCTAAAAGGAACTATGATTATTTTACCCTAACAGAACATACCTACTCCAGAATCTAGCATGAATACCCACTTCCCTCTATAGTCTAAGACTCTCCTTTGCCTAAAAGTCTAGGCCTCAACTCTTCTATCTCCATTTTTTTCTAAGTTAAGACAACTCACAACCAAACAAGAATAGGGGTCCGGGGGCCATGGTGCATAAAAGAAGATACCCATTGACATACCTGATTCAGCTTCTGGAGGAATACTCTGACCCGACTGGCTAGGTTGTGAAAGGAATCAGTTTTGGAGCTGAACACCACTGTTGCTCTGCTTAGATGAGGGGCAATCCCTGATCCTATGACCTAACATTCCACACCTAAAATACCCCTCTTTGCTAGAAAGGCACTCACCTAGATGAAACTTACCACAACTACTACAACGAGGGTACCTCAAGTCTTCAGAGCCCTACTATGACAAGACTGAGAATTGAGTGAAGGTGTGCTAACTGAAGGCGGGGTTGGTCCAACTGACCTCTGCTGAAAAGATGACACGTTTCTACTACTAGTTTTCTACTGACCAGAGTCGTGGTTCCATGTTCTGGTCTTCTTGTTCTTCCTTTTTCTCTTCTGTAGTTTCTCTTTCTCATTCAACTGAGATGTTATGGCTTGAGACAACATACAGATGGCTTCAAACAAATTCCATATTCGTAACCTCATGGTCAGAAATAAGAGGATTAGCATCTCTCTTCGGTTTTCTTCATGAAGGCAATATCTGAAATGCGTAAGGAAAGAATTAGAAGGGTAAATAGAGTTAAACTCTATCACATGATATTAAATATGAAAGAAGTGAAGTTTTTCCTAAGATACCTCATAGCCTCCCTCTCATAAGTGTGGCGCTCTTCACACCCATGAAAGAGACTCTACTTTATGTGGCTTTCAGACATCCTAGGACTCTTGAACATGCTGCTATGATACCTAGTTTGTCACACCCCATAGCCTACTCCCTGGACGTAACACGGGACCTAAGATCACAAGTGATCTCAAGATAACCCTTCTTGCATTAGCATGACTTAAAAACTAAACAAAACATAAGAACGGAAGCTTAACTAGAGTAATAAGCAACTTAATCTGTTATATAAATAAAAGTCTAAGAATTAAAATCTGAATATAGCTGAATATCTGACTCTATGTCTGAAAGCCTCTACTATTGATGAGCTTCTGGGAAAAGCCCCCAGCAAACTCTAAATACTGTAAACTGAAATAAAGAACTAGAAGTCTAGAATGAAGCTAACTCCATGTCCGTGAAAGAGGAGGACTCACCAAGCTGGATGGATGTGCTGCTGATCTACTAGCCACGAATCTAGGAGCGGGCTACAGAATCTACATCCTGATATGATGCAACACAAGGAGGTATGCAGTCAGTACTATAGAATGTACTGATTATGCGAGATATGCATAAATCATGATAAAGTATACTTAAAAGCATGCTTAAAACTGAGTTCATGCATAAATAGAAGAAATCATAAGTAAATATTAAAATTTGAACGTAAGTCATAAAACAATAAGTCAAGCTGCAAAATAGGATATCATATAACTTAAAAGCTTGAAAACATTTATATGGGAGTTTCTCTTAATCGACATATACTATGATTAGCTACATGGAGTCCAGTGTCATACACCCACACCGAAAAAGGTTGTCCTAACCGGCCAAGGTTAGAACCTTATCTACCAGGATCCTGTCATAAGACACAGAGGGCACCTACGATGGTACGTAGTTCTGGGACTAAGTGTACTCTCACCCTGTCCAACTCGGTGCTAAATACTACTCCTAAAACATTTACATATAGCTCACATATACTTGTGACATATCTAATGCCAAATCTATTTGAAAAGCATAAGGGTATATCTAATACCACGCAATTCACATAGCTTAGGTAGACATATCTAGATGCCTAACCTTTCATAAAACATAGGGACATATCTAATGTTAGGCAATTCATACTTTAAAATCCTTAAAACTAAGCATAGCCATAATTCAAAACATACTTTTCTTTCTAAATTCATAACTTGAAGAATTAGGCATGCACTTTCATAAATACATAAGGCCATGTTATCTAAACATTCCAATTTTCACTTGAAATCATGCAATTCAATGGAATTATGCTAGAAATAATCTTTAATGCATGGACTTTTGAAATCAATTAAGGAACCTCAAATAAATCATAGATAAGTAATGAGAAACCATGAATTGATGCTTTAAAACTGAACCCATAAGTTTTCCCCAAATTGGGTAAGAACCCTAATTTCACAAATCCATAAATGAAAGTAAAAATCATGGGTTTTGGGCATAAGGGTAAAGGGAATCACTTATTGAATACTCACATACCTTACTGAAGCTTGCTTGATCTAAGATGAGAAGAAATGGAGCCAATAACTTGGAGCTTGAGACTTGGAGCTTCAAGGAATTCTTTTCCTCTTTTGGTAGATGAATGAGGAATAATGAAAGACTTAGGCTAATAAGAGTAGAAACCCTACTAAACATGGCCAAAATGACCTTACGTAAGAGTTAAAAGGGTGGATAATTACAAAAATACCCCTAGAATTTAATTAAAGAAAAGTTGTTAAAAATCTTAGCTTCAGGAATCACGGGTGCAATTCACGAGCTGTATACTAAACCACGACTTGTGGTTCCTGGCCCAGATGATCAACTACAGAAGATGTTCTACGAGTCAACAGGAAAGACCATAGAATCAAATACGGTCAGTAGACCCATTCGTAGTTTTCAGAGGAAAAAGTCAGTCCTCAGATCTGATTCCACGAGTCAACAGGATGGACCATAGAATGAACTACAGTCTGTAGAACTCATTCGTGGTTCTCAGACCAGTGACTGATCTGTAGAACTATAACCAAGAGTTCATTCCACAGCTCGTGGTTCAAACCATGGCTCGTGGTTTGGACTCGTAGTTCCTCGAAAGGCCAAACCTTGTAGATTTCCTAAGTTTAAAAGTTGGATCGAGTTTAGAGGTGCTACAATATCTCCCCTTTGGGATCATTCATCCTCGAATAAAGGCTAAGCAAAGAAAAATTGTAGAGAAAATAGCTTAACGAGAAAACAAAATATGAAACCTAAAGAATAAACATGAAAACTCAGCTTTTCAACTTAAAAAATGATTGAACTAACTTCGGAAAACATGAATGCATGCTAGGATCATGAGGACAACTAATGGGATAAAAAAATGATTATCTAACATAAAGTATGGTTTGGATTAAGAGTAGGGACTTGTATGGAACTGATAGAGAACAAGCGCATCTTTAGGAATCACAGTTAATCGAAAGGGATGTCAAACTGAGAGAGTAGCCATATGGGAAAAACCGTTTCCTTATAAATAAACTTACCGCCAAGGGCTGAACTAAGCGAATGGCTTACTGGCCTTTGGAATAATCACTGGAAGGTCTAAACTGATTTGATATGAGGAGTTTAGTATACTGGAAGCTGAAGCTACTGGACATAAGATATGAGCCTTCTAGGCAGGGAGTAAGAACAATGCTATTCCCATCTTAACAATACAGTTGACAACTTTTTAGCTGAGGAAAACCTTTCTAACTACACTAACTCCTCTAAATATCACACTGACCATAAGCATCTGCAATTCTCACTGGCGCATATATAGATACTAAGGTATGAGACTAACTACCTGTTTCCATCATGTCTAAGCCCATATCGACTTAATCTCTTGCATCTAGAGTTATCTAATCAGTCTTGAAAGAAAAGAGCGGGATCAAGAGCGTTCACGTATGAAGGATTACTGATCTGTCTTGACTCACACTTAGCGTGATCTGGCCACTCAAGGTAAGGCTTGGGGAATCAAGCGCAATAGGCATGAGCAATTTACATACTAGGCATGTAAGGCATGAATATTGGGGATCACCACCCCCGTCATTAAAGGCTCGGTCAAAAGGGCTTTAGAGCAAGAAAATCACAAGTGCGAACTATTTCAAGAGATTAGGTCTGAGCACATACATGGCGTAGCATGATTTGATTAGCCATTAAGGCATGTCTGAGGAATGAACTGAGTAAATAGGACTGAGCATACTATGGGACATGAGTTTACATACATAATGGGTCTCAAGATATAAAGCTGGGATTTATAGAAATGCAGAGTAAGAGTAGAGTACTGTCTCAAGCAACCACTTATCATTCTAGGAGCTGAATATGAGCGTGAATCTGAATGGAGTGCGTAAATTGAAATAGGACCATAGCGCTGACACATAAAGCATGCAATGGTGTTGTAATGACCGAAGCATACTCCTGATGCTAGGTTGGAAATACGCCTTTGCCTCCCCTAACACTGTCCTAACACTCACTATCATCACCACATGAGCCACGAAGATTTGACTGATTCTACATCCCACTATCTCCCCCTTAGATTCATGCTACCCTTCTAAGTCTATGGACCCCTCTCCAATCTCTAAAAGGAACTATGATTATTTTACGCTAACAGAACATACACTACTCCAAAATCTAGCACGAATGCTTACTTCCCTCTGTAGTCTACGACTCTTCTTCGCTTAAAAGTCTAGGCCTCGAAGACAACTCACAAACAAACAAGAATAAGGGTCCGAGGGCCATGGTGCATAAAAGAAGATACCTAGTGACATACCTGATTCAACTTTTGGAGGAATACTCTGACCCGACTGGCTAGGCAGTGAAAGGAATCAGTTTTGGAGCTAAACACCATTGTTGCTCTGCTTAGCTTAGGGGAAATCCCTGATCTTATGACCTAACTGACCACACCTAAAACTCCCCTCTTTGCCAGCAAGGCACTCACCTAGATGAAACTTACCACAACTACTACAACGAGGGTACCTCAAGGTCTTCAGAGCCTTACTATGACAAGACTGAGAATCGAGTGCAGGTGTGCTAACTGAAGGCGGGGTTGGTCTGGATAACCTCTTCTGAAAAGATGACCGGTTCCTACTACCAGTTTTCTGCTGACCAGAGTCGTGGTTATATGTTCTGGTCTTCTTGTTCTTCCTCTTTTTATTCTTTAGTTTCTTTTTCTCATTCAACTGAGCTGTTATGGCTTGAGCCAACATACAGATGGCTTCAATTTTTTTTGCATTTGTAACCTCGTGGTCGAAAATAGGAGGATTAGCATCCCTCTTGGGGTTTCTTCGCAGAGGCATTATCTGAAATGCGTAAGGAATAAATTAGATGGGTAAATAGAGTTAAACTCTATCGCACATATTCAATATGAAAGAAGTGAAGTTTTTCCTAAGATACCTTGTAGCCTTCCGCTCATAAGTGTGGCGCGCTTCACACCCATGAAAGAGACTCTACTTGATGTGACTTTCAGACACCCTAGGACCCTTGAACCTGATGCTCTGATACCAAGTTTGTCATGCCCCGAGCCTACCCCCGGGACGTAACACAAGACCCAAGATCACAAGTGATCTCAAGATAACCTTATGGCATTAACATAAATTAAAAACTGAACAAAACATAAGAATGGAAGCTTAACTGGAGTAATGAGAAACTTAATCTATTATATAAATAAAAGTCTAAGAATGAAAATCAGAATATAGGTGAATATCTGACTCTATGTCTGAAAGCCTCTACTACTGACGAGCTGCTGGGACAAGCCCTCAACTAACTCTAAATACTAAAAACTGAAATAAAGAACTAAAATTCTAGAATGAAGCTAACTCCAAGTACTTGAAGGAGGAGGACTCACCAAGATGGCTGGATGTGCTGCTGATCTACTAGCCACGAATCTAGAAGTGGGCTACAGTAACTACATCATGATAGAATGCAACACAAAGAGGTATACGGTCAGTACTATGGAATATACTGAGTATGCGAGATATGCATAAATCATGATAAAGTATACTTGAAAGCATGCTTAAAACTGAGTTCATGCATAAATAGAAGAAATCATAAGTAAATATCAAAATTTGAATGTAAGTCAAAAAACAATAAGTCAAGTTGCAAAATAGGATATCATATAACTTAAAAGCCTAAAAACATTCATACGGGAGTTTCTCTTAACCGACATAAACCATGATGAGCTACATGGAGTCCAGTGTCATACACCCACACTGAAAAAGGCTGTCCTAACCGGCCAAAGTTAGAACCTTATCTACCAGGATCCTATCATAAGCCACAGAGGGCACTTATAGTGGCACGTAGTTCTGGGACTAAGGGTACTCTCACCCTGTCCAACTCGGTGATAAATACTACTCCCAAAACATATACATATAGCTCACATATACTTGTGACATATCTAATGCCAAATGTGTTTGCAAATCATAAGGGTGTAACTAATATCATGCAATTCACATAGCGTAGGTAGACATATCTAGATGCCTAACCTTTCATAAAACATAGGGACATATCTAATGTTATGCAATTCATACGTCAAAATCCTTACAACTTAACATAGCCATAATTCAAAATATATTTTTCTTTATAAATTTATAACTTGAAGAATTAGGCATGCACTTTCATAAATACATAAGGCCATATTATCTAAACATGCCAATTTTCACTTTAAATCATGCAATTCAATGAAATCATGTTAGAAATCATCTTTAATGCATGGGCTTTTGAAATCAATTAAGGAACCTCAAATAAATCATAGATAAGTAATGAGAAACTATGAATTGATGCTTTGAAACTGAACCCATAAGTTTTTCCCAAATTGGGTAAGAACCCTAATTTTACAAATCCATAAATCAAAGTAAAAATCATGGGTTTTGGGCATAAGGGTGAAGAGAATCCCTTATTGAATACCCACATACCTTACTGAAGCTTGCTTGATCTAAGATGAAAAGAAATGGAGGCTTGAACTTGAGGCTTGAGACGTGGAGCTTGAAGGAGTTCTTTTCCTCTTTTGGTAGATAAATGAGGAATAATGAAAGACTTAGGCTAATAAGAGTAGAAACCCTACTAAAAGTGGCCAAAAATGACCTCACTTAAGAGTTAAAAGGGTGGATAATTATAAAATACCCCTAGGATTTAATTAATGAAAAGCTGTTAAAAATCTTAGCTTCAGGAATCACGGGTGCAATTCACGAACCGTAGACTGAACCACGACTCGTGGTTTCCACTCATGGTTCCTAGACCAAATTATCAACTGCAGAAGATGTTCTACGAGTCAACAGGATGGACCGCAGAATGAACTATGGTCCGTAGACCCATTTGTAGTTTTTAGGGGAAATATTCAGTCCTCTGATCTGATTCCACGAGTCAATAGGATGCATCATAGAATGAACTATGGTCCCTAGAACTCACTCGTTGTTCTCAGACCAGTGACTGATCTGCAGAACTGTAACCACGAGTTTATTCCACAGATCATATTCCAAACCACGGCCCGTGGTTTGGATGCGTAGTTCCTACAAAGGCCAAACCTTGCAGATTTTATAAGTTTGAAAGATGGATCGAGTTTTGGGGTGTTACAGTATCTCCCCTTTGGGATTATTCATCCTCTAAAGAAGGCTAAGCAAGGAAAACTAGAGAGAAAATAGCCCAACCAGACAAAAAAACATGAAAATTAAAGAATAAACATGAAAACTCAGCTTGTCAACTTAAAACATGATTGAACTAATTTCAGAAAACATGAATACATTCTAGGATCATGAGGAAAATTGATAGGATATGAAACTGATTATCTAACATAACGTCTGGTATGGTTTAAGAGTAGGGACTTGGCTGGAACTCATAGATAACAAACACATCTTTAGGAATCACAGTTAACCGAAAGGGACGTCAAACTGAGAGAGTAGCCATGCGGGAAAAACCCTTTCCTTCTAATTGAACTTACCGCCAAGGGCTGAACAAAGCGAAGGGCTCACTGGTCATTTGAATAATCACTGGCAGGTCTAAACTAATTTGATATGAGGAGTCTAGTATACTAGAAGCTGAAGCTATTGAACATAATATATAAGCCTTCTAGGCAAGGAGTAAGAACAAGGCTATTCCCTTCTTAACAATACAATTATAAACTTTTCAGCTGAGGAAAACCTTTCTTACTACACTAACTCCTCTAAATATCACACTGACCATAAGCACCTGCAATTCTCACCAGCTCACAAAAAGATACTAAGGTCTGAGCCTAACTACCTACTTCCACCATGTCCAAGCCCATCTCAACTTAATCTCTTGCATCTAGAGTTATCTCCTAAGAATAGTATTTCTTATGATCACAACAACCAACTAACCTTGAGCTCTTAATCAGCGGGTTTCTAATCGCCCAAAGCAAGGGTCCACATATATTTTATCCCGATATTCAAGCTTATAACTATGGTCACCTTATAGTTTCATAGCTTACCTTATTCAAGACTTCCCCTCTCTCCCTTAGCATATTTAGGAGCTACAACTTCAAGCACTTCTACAGAGAGACATACCAAAGTTTCTCATCTAACTACTCTGCATGAGTGATCCTTTCCTCGCAATTCACCCACACTAAAAGCCAATATGGAACAAGTACACCAACAAGAAAAGAAATATACTACTCCCCCTCTAGGATACTACTGGGCTTCCTCCCCTATCACCTATAACAACATAAACTAGAACCTTGAAAAAAAAGAGCGAGAGCAAGAGCGTTCACGAATGAAGGATTACTGATCGGTCTTGACTCACACTTAGCGTGATCTGGCCAATCAAGGTGAGGCTTAGGGAATCAAGCGCAATAGGCACGAGCCATTTACATACTGGGCACGTAAGGCATGAATAATGGGGATCACCACCCCCATCATTAAAGCACGGTCAAAAGGGTTTTAGAGCAAGGAAATCACAAGCGTGTACTATTTCAAGAGATTAGGTCTGAGCACATACATGGCGTAGCATGATTTGTTAGCCATTAAGGCATGTCTAAAGAATGGGGGAGGAAACTTCTTTTCCTTCATGGTGATATTCTTTCCGTGATGACCACGCACTCGAACCTATTGCTCGGCTACTGCCATGTGTTTTCTTACTGATTTTATTCCATACAGATAGTCCCTCCATCTTCTAGGATGCTACGTTATGTAGTTCACACGGGATAGAAAGTGAACCAAAAACCGCAGCTTTATCTTTCCCTCAGAATGCCATGCCCCATCATGAATCAATCTTTCGACACATGGATAGCTGAGAACTCACATCCTTCTTGAGGCACCCTTTAGGGTTGTTTGCTTGCCTTCTCCTTTATAAGTTCAGCGCGCTCCACTATTTTCACATCTAATTTTCTTTAAACCTTCTCATTAGTTTCTTCTAGCTGCACCATGTCTTGTCTTACTATGTTTGGCATTGCATCCAAGGGCAAAGGTAAGGGGCTGAGTTCCTCTAAGCCGGGTATCAATGAAATCCTTTCCGACTTTTTCTCCTTTGATAAAGACTTCACGTCCCTGAGTAGTAGAAAGATTAAAAAGGAGAACATGATGATAAGAAAGTTGTGTTTTCTCATGAAGAAGTGCGACATGGTCATCATTCAGAGGAATTGTGGTTCTCCTGATGATGAGTTTCAAGTTAAAGCACCCTATCCTTCCGAGAGCGTCACTCTATCTCGACCTGATAGGACCTTTGTCTACACCTATCCCTTTAGCATGGGTCTCAAGGACCCTATATGGATGAAGTGATTACCTCATTCTACAACACCTTCAAGTGTGTGTTGGTTAGCTCAGTCCTGGAGTATGGAGTACTATTGCATGTCTTCGAGCACTATCCACTTCAGTAGGCAAGGCGTTTTCTCTAACTCACCTACTTCTTCTATATTCTTCTTGTCTGGTTCGAGGAGGGGTAATCAAACTTTCTAGCCATGAGAGGAAATCTCTTGTCAACATCTTGGATGAACCCAGAGATCGAGATTAGGTCAACCAATTCATCGTGTAGGCCCCTCTCGATTTGTCTTAAAATATTCATCCTACAACTTGGAACTCCAACTGTATGTGACTTCGGGCTCCCCATTTTTGTTTATTTATGCCTTTTTTGGCTACTAACTATTATTACTCCACGTAGTTTCCAAGTGGATTTCTCCTATGGGAATGTCTTTTATCTGCTTAGTTGGCAGACTCCGCTCATGGGTTGAGAAGATTCTGAGTGTTACCATCATAGATGGGCATTCATGGATCTGCTTGCCCAATTGTTTTAACTGGAAGGCTAAGAATCATGGTGTTCCCGCTGTCCTATTCTTGCAATTATTTCTCATTCTCGTTCATATTCTTAAATTTTTCATTTGAATGTTTGTCTTTTGGCCCAATGATTTTGTCATCTCGAGCTACTACTTTGAACTTGACTAGTTGAGAACTTGGTGGAGGGTTATATGTTCTTGCAGGTGCCGCTAGTATCCTTTTGTACGAGGCCATGCTTCCCCTGCCAAGAGAAGGAGGATCAGGAGATTAAAGTCCTCTGAGAGGGAGCCTGATTTTAGGAAGAACAATCCGGTCGATGGCGTTGAGAGGATGGGATGTAGACTGCCAGAGGCTGATTTGAAATTACATGTTTATTTCAAGAGATGGAAGTTGCCATGGAAGTGGGGCATGATGTTCAATGCTCTAGGATGCTTTCCATCACGAAATTCCCTTTCATTTTCGAGGAGAAACATACTGCTATTTACTTAGCTTCTCCCAGGATCCCTTATTGTTCACTGACTATGGCCCCCCTGGTTTTGCCATCATGAAGAGCGCATCCACCGGCAACTTCTGCTACTCTTTAAACTGTCTATAATACTCTGCCTGATCCATCACAGAGTTAGACATAAAATTGAATGACTCTTTTACAAGTGGCCGATAAAGTCAACTTGACATTGAGACTAGTGGGAGTGGTCGACTACTTGAACTTCGTGGTCTCTGCTAAGGATCACCCAAAAATAGATGCTGCCCTGACATAATGCTTGTTTAACGAATGTGCTCATGCAATTGCTCGGGTGAGTAATTTGTCTTTTCTTGATTCTCTTGCAGCTATTCTTTCCCCTTTTTGACAGAGATTCTTTACATTATCCTTTTCAAGCTAGTATCTTAGCTGTAGAGGGTCTTCGGCAAATCTTGAAAGAGAGAGAGAATCTCTTGTCAAGATGTTCCCACCTTTAGAAGACTTCAACTGTTATGTGGAATTATGTGATTCTGATGTAGGCCTTAGCTCAACGAGATTTCAAAATCGAGGTGTTAAGAGCTGAGAGGGATATCATTTTGAATGAGAAAGAAACGTATACTCAAGGCTCACTTTGCTAGTCCAAAAAGATGAGGACTTTGCAATATGAGAACGTTGAGCAAGCTGATGCAAATCCAAACTAGAGGAGCTGATTCACTTAGCGATAGACGAGTCAGTGTTTTTGCCCATGACTTTGCTTTTCAAGGGTCTGCCTCGAGATGAAGTTCAACGCTTGTCAAAGAAAATTAGAGTTTTTTCCGAGAGAGACAAACTCAGGGATGAGCATCTCGAGGTGAAAAGAGCTTGAGAAACTCAAGTTGTTTGTATCAAAATCCTAGAGGAGATTTGAGTTGGAGGCTTTGACTTGGACAAAGAGATTAACAAGTCCTAGACCATGATCGATCTTTCTATTCGACTAGCCTTAAATGATGAGGGAGGATTTACTCCCTCTTCTGAAGGTAGACCAGGTTGAAGCTTCAAGGACTTTGTAGCTACATAGAGTTTTATTATAGGGTTCTCTACCCATGTATAATTTTTCTTGATTTGCTCATCTGACTTGGGGAACTCTTTTAAGACTTTTGAGGGTGTTTCTTTGTATTTGTAATGAATTCTTGACAATAACAAAATAAATGGAGTCATTTTGCCTAGCTCCTCCCTCTTTTGGTTGAATGGATTCAGGAGAAGTTGAGAGGATGAATGTGGGAAGTCGAGGGGAATTCTCTCTGATTGAGATTTGAAACATCAAATCGGCTAATATGTGGAGCAGTTTTGATGCCTCAATTTCTGAGAATTGTTGCTTTGAATTCTGTGCAGATTAAACATACCAGCTATATGGCAGTCATTCATGACATTCTACTTTAGCGCATTTATTACATTTTATACTATAATACCAGCCTTTCAGTCATGGATTTTAACTTTATCCAGACCCTTTATCCATTCGCATTTGATTAAAAGAGAGTAGAATGAGAAAAAACCTTCCTTACATGACATTCTCTTCTTACTTCCTTTGACGTTCAGACGTTGAAATGGGTCTTCTTTATAATTTTTGCCTTATCTTTGTCTTTGATCTCGACATTCAACCATGTGCTATTCCCTCTAGGTTACCAATGAGGGTAAGGTAAAAAATATGTATGAGGCTAGGGGTATGAGCGGTGAGAGGCAACTCTCCCCTCCTCGGCAACCTTGGAACTTAGGTCCGGTAGGTCTGTCAAAGCGACCCTCCGAGCAGTGAGTTGCATCCAAGGTGCCTGAGTCCCCAAAAGGGGAGTTCCTTGGCTGTGAGTGGTCCTCGATAGTATTCAGGGAGCCTACCTAAATCAAGTAAGGCTATCATAAGGATATGTCTCTTGTGAGTTTTTTCAGGAACAAGGCTCTCTAGGGTCCCTCCAATAACCTTGTTCGCCAATTTGTTCTCATGCAGGTTCCTGTTTCCTTCCCGAGGCCATTTTCCTCGAGTGTTTTACAAAAATTCTCACTCTAGGAAAGACTCTTTATGGACAGTGTGCCCTTCTTCAAGGTCGCTCAGGTCAAGGCTCAGCGTGAAGGTTCACCAGTGGATCCTGCTTGCTGAAGAGTAACTCCCATCATGACCAAGAGTCATCCAACAAATTAGGCCGCTTTCCTTTGCTGTTTGGGTTGGCGCCCGTGTTGAGACCCTTTTCAAGTGTAATTTTATAGAAGAAGTTTATGTAATACTTTTAATGTATGATTTTAATGCCTTTTTAGTATCTTCATTTTGTCAAATAAAGCTGCCATTTTTGTACGAAAGCATTGTACTTGAATTCTATTTCTAATAAATGAACTCAAACTTGTTATCTTTGAGGCCTATTTTAGCATGCTTTTCTCAGGAGTTGGTTTCCATATTATATGGCCGCAAGTGAGTATCCCTAGCGGGTCATACCCTGGGCTTGTTTTATCATTGATTCTGCTTGAGTAGATTCTATGGTGATTTAGTAAGTGTTGAGTTGTAGTAATTGATGATCGAAGATAGACTCTAACTAGTTTTTGTTTTCAGTGTTTCTTGCAAAATCATCTTTAAGGTCGGGGCATAGTTAGCTTTTACTTCGACCAGAGACTTGTTGTAAGCTTACTCTTTCAAACCTCATAGTTGAGGAGAAATTCCTATTTTTTTTATGATTGTGTCGCTAAGTCTGGACATCTTCGAGAGCAATAGAGCGTAGCGTCAACAAATGAGTTGCCTCTCTTTCTGTTATTTTCGACTGTGGACTCTTTAGTAGGGACATTTTTATGTTTTCAAAATAGCTTGTGGGTTTCTTGTGCTCGATTATACCCCGAGGGCCTAAGAAATGCTATCTTAAACTTCTTGTAGCGACCCTCTTGGAAGGATGCCACTTTTGAAACAAAAAACAAATATATACCTATAGCATTTAAAAGGGACTCCATTTAAAACATATTAATCATCTTTCTTTATATAGCAGAATTAGGCCCGTTCGAAAAGAGTTAAAGGTATAATATTTTGACATCTAATAATTCATATAATTCCAAGTAAAGACCATATAGGAGTTTCAATTCACGATGGCAGACCTTTAAAAAATAATCAAGCATGTACCTTATGAAAAGTCATTTTTTTCATTGAAATACAACTGCAGGATCATTTTGTACATCATCTTTGAACTTCCAAATACTAAAGAAAATACTAGTTTCTTTCATTACGCAAATTACAAACCAAAGTGTGACTTTAATACTTTACAAGACCTGGGTTTACACACCTCAAAATAGCCGACACGATACCAAATTCAAGTTTACAATTTATGGCACTATAATAAAATAAGCCTCTAAGATTTACATATACAGGTGCAACATATTGATAATGTACAAGTACAAAAAGTTCTACAAAACATGGATGCCTATATGCAAATGTGATCTTCTAAAAGCCCCAAAATGTCTATTTCAAGTGACCATCTTCAATTATTCTTCCGATCGTCACCTACGATAGAAAATAACTATCGCTAAGCATAAAGCTTAGTTGTGTATAAAGTTTGGGCTTAGAGCCATAGATTTCTCCAATTTTCTTCTAAATTATTTGCAGCTTAATATAACATATAAATAAAATCAAGCAAACGAATATATTATAAGTATCAAAATCGGCATTCAAAGCTCAAGTGTCAAGAAAGTTCATAGAACTACTTCAGGAGATGTCAAATAATAAATTTCACCCAGTATATATGTCATGCTGTCACACCAAGCAAAATCAAATATCAAAAAAGATCGAAGCCCTGTATCAAGTAGGGCCAAAATCTAATAATCAAGAGAATCAAGAACCATATTAAAAATGGTTTTCTACTTCGTACTTAAATGGATAATTTCCATAATTAAGACAAACCACAAATCCAAAGTCAATATGGCTAAAGATCCGTATCAAGAGGCATGCCAATACAACGATATAGTCACCGCAACAAGAAGGACAAAATCCGAATCAAGAATGCAGAATGATCGAGCAATCCGTACAAGTGGGCGAATTAACAAATATCTCACAATAATTCAAAAATACCAATATGATGATATAAGGTCACGAGGAAGCAAATGAATGTTCTAAGACAATAATAAAGATGCTTCAGCAAGTAATGAGAGTAAAAGTTTAAGTTTATACATAAACTTTGGCTTTTTAACAAATAAATAGTCCTACTACAAATTGATGTGTTCAAATCGTAGACTAATAAGTGTGCCAACTTCTTCAAACAAAAGAGTATAAATAACTTCAATATACAATCAAATACCCATTTAATATTCAGCAATTTCAGCAAGTGGAAATGAACAAGATAGACATCAAAAGTGAGCCAAGTTGGTGCAAATCACACCAAATCCCCAAAATAGTAAATCTGGACAGCCTAACTGCCTTGTGTGGTGACTCAGGTTTGAATAGGTAAACGGCAAAACCAAGCTTTGTAGTCTTCACAAAAGTTGTAGGCACGTGTCTTAGGATTGAAAAGGGTTAATAACCATCACAAAATTTGTTTTGTACGAAAATATATGTTTAAAGTACTAAATACAGTACATAGATGATTTCTAAATCGGAAAACTGGGCAGAACCTCTCTCGTATTGCATCCCCTTTTTTGAACCCATAATAGCAAAACCAGCTTTTGAAATAAACTTAAGAGTTGTAGATATGTGTGTTATCTTTCGAAAACATATTTTATCACTCAAAATGTATCTCTACACAATAAGATATTCTAAAATTACTCACAACTATATAGTTCTAAATACAAGTTTTGCACACTTACCACAAGAGAGATTGTCTTATGTTCTATCTGAAAAAACAAGTTGTTCTAGGTAATTTTGTGAGGGAATAAGATTGAGAGAGATTTCAGGGAGTTCCTCAGCCTTAAGGAACCAAAATTGGAGAGGAAGTGTAATATTTTACACACAAACATGGATATATATCAATAAAAAAGGTGGCTGCCCAAAAAGTTAAAGTTGGCTGCCCCAAATGTTAAATATCTCATGTATTTACTATTTTTTTGGATATAAATATAGTTGTAGTAGTTTACGTAAATACCATGATATAAGTTTCTAAAATACTATCTTACTTTAAGGCAAGCAACTTTCCAAAGGTCGCAAAAATTCAAGTTTAGGAGCGTGAAGTAGAGACTAATACTTTTTATAAAGAAATAGTCGAATGATGTGCAATGTTAGCTTTGATATTTGGGGTGTTACACTTTTGCTTTTGGATGATCAGTCCGCACGATGAGCGTGAATGTTGACATTCTAATAGGGTGACATAGAGGTGCCATTTTTATTGAAGGTCGAGTCTTGAGTCCGAAGTCATAGAATCCATTTTGCAACCTACGCAGCAGTCCCTAGTATTATTGTTTCTTATCTTAGAAAGCATTTTAGGTGTTGGCTTGCCCTAGACAGTAGGTTGGTTTTAGGAGGCTATATCATCGGGATTGAGAGTCCATAGCATAGTCCCATTCCCATGAGAACACTCGAGAGTGAGATTATCTCGGGAGGCTGCATTGTGGGGATCAAGAGTCCCCATCATAGTGTCGTTCCCTTGCAAATGCTTGAGAGTGATCTTATTTTGAGAGGCTGCATTATTGGGATCGAGAGTCCTTAACATGCTGTCGTTCCCCTTCGACCAAGGTTCTCGAAGAATGTGGCCTTAACCTTTCCAAACAAAGAATTGACATTCCGAAAAGCCTGTTTATTCATGTTTTTCATATTTGAAAAATTGTTAAATCAGATATAAGTTTTACAATATTTTTTTATCCTAACCTCCTCCCAGAAGTCCTTAGTGCTACCTCGTTAAAAATCTTGCCAGCAAAAACCCTCTTTAAGGACTATAATCTTGGTTAAAGGGGGAAAAGTGTAGCTCGTCCTTCTGGGCCTTCATTCTTGACTCCCCAATTGATGGTTTCCCTTTCTCTATATGCCTTTGAGGGGTCTTTGCACCCCAGGTAGCTTGCATACATTCGTACTCTACCAAGTGGTTTTTCTTCTATTTGAGGGAGAGAGAGTAGACATCGAGGACCTGCCAAATAAGAAAAGAAAAGTAGATAGTTTGAGGTAAAATGAGAAAGAGACACAATATATTTGGCACCTTGTTCGAGACTGCTTAATTTATCATCTTTCAAAGAGCTCCCTAGTTGACTGGTGGCTTGTTTATGTCAATGCCTTTTCCATTGTTGGATTTGGCATGGTCACTGAGAAATTCCCTTAGGCGTCCATCCTTCAGCAGTTCAGCCACTGCCTCTCTCAGATGGTGAATATCCCTAGTATCGTGCCCGTGCAAGCCATGAAATTTGCACCACACACTCTTATTTTGAGGATTGGGGATGGTGTGAATAAGATTCAGGAACTTGGTCCCTTTGATATCTCGAAAGGTCGAGACTAGTTCCCCCGGGCTGATGGTGAAGTAGTATTTCAAGAGATGGGGAGTATTATCTATGTAACGACCGGGCTTGTCATTATGTTAATTTTTTCTGATTTCATAAATTGAGGAAAATGGTTAAAAATTCATTCGGGTTAAGTAGGGTGACGTCATGGAAAAATTTTGAATTTTGAAAATAATCCGGGATGACATGACTCTATTATAGCGGTAATTATTCCGCTATAGTAGAACCGCTGTAGCGGAGGGATATACCGCTATAGTGGAGCTAAGGGAGGCAGTAGCCTGTGATGGTATTTTATTAAAAAGTCTCTTCTCCTCAGTTGGAAAACATACGAGGGTTCCTCCAAAAACCCTCTCATGCTGCTCCAAGGCTGGGGAATCTTGAGGAGGAGGGGTCATGACTGAAGGGACGCGGAACAACGGATTCCAGGACCATCGTTCAGTCGGGAACATATTTAAGGAGCCAGAAATGCACCGTTACAACTAATTGGCATCCAGGTAGGCTAGGTTTTCATGAGTAGTTACACCTGTTTACTTTCCATACTTGTTGTATAGTGGGAATGGAGAATCCATGTATTAGGCCTCTAGGCACGGAGTCTGGCAGATTCGGGATTGGTTGTGTTGATTTTAGGATATACGGAGTAAATGGCTGGTCTTGTGATTATGTTATGTGTTTACATTATACATATTAGTGTGATAACTTGATAGATTAAGGGACTAGTATGTCGGAAAGGTTCGGGGAACCGGGGAAGTGCTTGGGAGTTATGGGAAACGAGAATATGAAATTCCTAGTTGGGGTTTCAGGAATGTTTATGGACTGAGACTTAGCGGCGGTCTTGCTAAGGTTAGGAAAAAGGGAAATAGTGTAGCTGCTTATATGATTATGTAAAGAGGAAATTGCTCGTTACACGTTCTAGAATAAAAAGGGTGAACCGGGGACAGTCTTCAGACGGGATTTGATGGTTCGTGTTGTACCTAAAAAATGGGGTAGGTGATGGCTTACGATTTCTGTGAATGTTGTATATTCTTGTACTCATATCTAAGTGATTGTATGAATTACATTGCTCAGGGAAGTTGTGTAGAATGTCTAAGGTTCCTGCTTTACAGTCTGTGATTTGAATGGTATTTGCTTGTTGGTTTACAAGTTGTTTGTTCATGCATTTGACTGTGGATTATTGTCATTCGGTTGGCTCGGGTACCACGCCTGGTATGGGCATAACAAATGGTTGGCACGGGTACCACGCCTGGTACAGAATATACTAACAGTTGACACGGGTACCACACCTGGTACATAATATACTAACGGTTGGCTCGGGTACCACACCTGGTATGAGTTTACTTTTGTTGCATCATTGCATTGTTATTATTGTGTTGCATTCATTGATATTGGTTCCGTGAGTGGACCGAATTGCTTATTGAAATGTGATTAATTGTTATTGGTTCCTTGAGTGAACCGGGCTATTGTGAAATTATGATGTCCATGGGTGGTCCTTGAGGGGTCGGGAAATTCTGTATAATTGTTGTGTTGGTCTTGGGTTAGGCCGGGTTGATCATTGACACTTAGGTATTGCTTAGAAGGGATCCCGAGGTGGGTCTAGGTAATAGAAAGGGTAGGTTATTCATGTATATGTGCTTGCAGGTCATCGTCATTGAGTGTGCCTAGATGGTTGGAGTTTAATTGTGATTAATATCTAAGGGTTGGTCTCGATATAGACCGGTAGCTTGTTAACACTGAGGGTGGTTAAGGGTATCCATGGAGGGTCTGGGTTGTGTGCTGTAAAGGGAATTAGATGTGACACTAGTATTGTCATTAAATGTAGCAAGGGTTGGTAGGTGAATTCCACATGGTGGGTAGACTGGGAGGAAGACTGAGAGTCTTGGGTTGTGGTTCTAGTTGTTGCGAACACATTTGAAGGTTTACTAGAGATCCGTGGAGGGTTGGACCCTGGTGAGTAATGTTACGAGTATAAGTGGTTGAGTGGGGAAATTAGCCGGGCTAAGTCTGAAGGACAGTTAGAATAGTTAACTTGGAAAGTCTAGAATATTGAGACTTGGGAAGTTCAGGATTGGGTGACTTGGGGAGTCTAAGGTTAGTGTGCCTCAGAAGTCTTGAGAATGAGGGAGTCGGTAGCGGAAGAACGTTGGAGAATGGGAACCAAGTTATATTAATTTCAGTCATATATTTCCCCGTTTTCTCATATGATGGTAGGAGTGGATTCGGGTCGACCGATGATGCCTACAAGTACCTGTGGTTGTACTGAATCTACTCTTGCTATACCTTTTTTGGTATAGTCTGGTTACAGGTTGGTGATGTTTCATAGGTTCACGGCGATAAGGATCTCCAGCAACTTCTGTCTTTGATTTCCATGGAGGAAGTTGTTTCTTTTCCCTCTTGTGTCATCTTGTAGTAGCTCTTATACCTGTTTAGACTAGATCCTAGGGAGGGTGTTTTAAAAGTGTTGTAAAGGTTTTTCCGCAAGTTTTTATTATTATTCTACCTTTTGAACATGTTTTGTAAAAAGGGATTTCCCTAGGTATAAAATGGATTAATTTAAAGGGTTACTTTAATTTCTGCAAGTTACCTGTGAGACGGGTGTTAAGGGTTAGTCTATCTAGGTGGTTAGAGTAGGCACCTGCATGACCCGGTAGGTTGGGTCGTGACAATTGGTATTAGAGCCTAGGTTATCGGTCTCCCAGTACAAGAGCAAAATGTCGAATAGAGTCCTACAGATTAGTGTGTTGACGTCCATATCTAATATTTGGGGAACTATAAGGCATTCTAAGAATTATCACCCTTCTTTCATTCTTTCGTGCGGTTTGTACTTGCTTGTATGGGCTGGGTCCAATTGGTATCTCTCGATTCCAATTGGTATCTCAGCAAGGTAAGAGAGGTTTTCGTATTTTAGTTACTATAGGATAAGTAAGAGGAATTGGAACCGGGGAGGTTCCAATTGGTATCTGGCTTGAGAGGCTGTGACGAGCATGGACAACCGGTTAATGGTCATCCGTGGTACAAGCAAAGGTGAAACTTGTGAATTGATTGACTATGATTTGATATTATTGTGATTTGCACTTTAATTGTGTGTGTACAACCTTGTATGAATTAATCGGAATGTGTGTGGTTTTTAATTGATGTGCATGTAGAGTCTACAGAAAGTCATTGAGTGAACAATTTGTGTGCCTTAGATTGTGGTAGTCTGTTAAAGGTCGTGAATCGAAGAGGGGTACTGTATGTTAGAAAAAGGCTTATCACTGGTTAAGATGGTTAGGGATTGGGAACTGTGACTATAGGGAAGCTTCGGTTTCAGGATAGTCGGAAAATTAGTTGGGAACCATGGGAACAAGAAAGTCATTAGTATGTAATGGCGGGAAATCATTGCCGGAAAATAATTAATTGTTGCAAATTCCTTGTAAATTAGGATGTGCGTTGTGTTGTGTTATGCATGATTGTAATGTGTTCGGTGCCAAGAATGGTCTTTAGGGTGGTTTAAGACCATGGCGGAATTTACAGGTTGGGGCTGTGGTAACCGGGAAGGGGGATGAGTGTATTTAGCTGGAGATCAAATTTTTTGTACTGTTACCATCAGGACCGCTAAGCGGTGAAATGTCCACTATAGCGGAACCGCTATCGCAGAACCGCTATCCCGGAACCGCTATCGTAGAACCGCTATCGCGGAGTGACCAACCGCTATAGCGGAGGTCAGCGAAGCAGAAGCCTGCTCTATTTTTTTCCTTTATTTTTCATTTTCTTCCCGGGGACAAGATAAACAAGTATCAACTACAAAACCACTGTATAAAACCAAGGAAAGGCAGTGCTATATATATAATATATGGAGGAAATGAAAAATAGTGTCTACCATGGGCATCCACGTGCCAAAACAAAAAAGGGGAAAGGGAAAACATTGTCTTAAACAAACCCCAAATGGGGGCAACCCAAACAGTAGTAAATCAGTAACAAGGGGGAGGGGAGTCCTAGGACTCATCCTCGCTCAGGAGGTGGAACTCCTGCACGTCCTCGGGCTTGAGGGTGGGGAGCTCCTAACCTGGGGCAGCACAAGAGAACATCACCTTGATGGTGTTCCACATCCAGGCAAACATGCGGTCCCGGGAGCGTATCTTCCTCTTCTCTTCTTCTAAATCCCTTCAGAGTGCTTCAAGTTCCTAAGCATATGGGTAAGGGGCTACGCCTCCGGCATTGGGATCCTCCATGAACCGCTGGACAACTTTTAGATTTTCCTCCAGCTGGGCTCTAGAGATCGGGGGCTGGGGCTGGGACTGGGAAGGGACAGGAGTCTCATCGTCCTAATCATCATCGTCGTCCTCCTCTATCGGCTGACTGCTCTCTGCCTCATCTGTCTTCCTCTTTTTCTTGGAGATGTCCTTCACCCGGACAGGGTCAAAGGGATCTTCCATAGTCACCTCTGAGTCCGTATGGTCTTGAGGCACACCAGCTCGCCTGCACAGCTCCGAGACCAGCCCAGGTAGATAGGGGCCCTTCCTGTGACCACCATAGAATTCCTTTCACTCCGAGATGATCTGCTCCCCCACATTCATGATAATCCCCTGCATTGCACAAGCGATCACCAAAGCTCAGGCATTGGTCACGTTGGTTTGGTTTCCCGATGGACGGATCCTCCACGATACCAAATTCAGCCACCTCCTAGGCTCAGAGGAGAAGTAGACACTAATAATGCCCTTGGGGCTGACCCAGTACACCTTGTCCCTAAATTTGGGGTCCACCAAAGTATTCCGTAGCCAAGTCATATCCCATAGACGGGCCTTAGCCATGTAAGCCTTATTGGAGATGTGGGACACCCCTAACACCTCATTATGGTCCGTGCATCCATTGTAACGTCCACCTCTCATAGCCGAATGGTAGGATTTAGCTCATTCCAGCAGACCGTAGGAAGGATGGCATAGAACTCCCACACCGAGCCGGTTAGCGCGGGAGGAGGAGCTACTAGCAAAGTGCCACCTAAACTCTAGAACCCGATGGTGGAAATCAGCCGCTTTTCCATCTACCCCAGTCATTCGGTAGCCTCTCTCAATGCAGAAGCTGAATTTTTGGTAATCCTTGAACCTCTCCCGACTAGCTTCGTCGGGGAAGCACTCATAGTCATATTCATGCACTTGTTGTTCGGCCATTTGTTTTATCCTGCAAGGGTAAGAAGAAGGCGGGATTAGAAGAGTAATAGAATGCAAAAGGGAGGAAATTTTTTCTAAGTGTTGTCTTGGGAAGGCCACTATTTTACGGCCTTCTGCTATACCGGATATTGCATCTGCCATAGAGAAACCGCAATAGCGGAGGGGTACCGCTATAGCGAGACCACCATAGTAGAGCCCAACCGCTATAGCGGTCTTCATCGTCCCAGACCTTCAAGGGGTGCATCAATGGCGCCCCTTGGTCCAAAACTCCAGTTTCTTCATTTCAAGTTCAGATCTACCCACCCAAGGTGCCCCATTACTGTATTCTATAAAAATTTGGGCATCATGACCACTATAAGTCGCCCTAATCACTACTTTTGTTCAAGGATAACCCTTCACCTTCCCACCCATTTTGGCCTATTTTTGGCTAACAATAGCATAATCCTTAAGCCCAGAATGCCTTGGAGGCATTGTAAATGTAAGGAAAGCGTCCATGCTTTGGGAATCCAACAAAAATCCAACCATAAAGTTCAAGTTCAAACCCACTTCAACATACTACAAGTTTCTAGTTTTCTACCACATTCATGTACAAAATCATGCAAGAGAGTAAGAGAAGGAGGGATTACGATTATTACCTGGAAATTTCGACATTGGGAGAGGGATGATCGGGAGAGAGAGTAGAGTTTTTGAAGGGAATATGGGGAGAATGAGGGGAGAAATCCATTTCTCCCCAATTTCATTCTATTGCCAACCGCTATACCGGTCGGCTGTCCGCTATAGCAGGAAATGATATAGCGGTGTAATGTCCACCACAACGGACGGTTCAGTTAGTTATCGGTAAGGGAAAAGTTCTCCCGGGTCTTTCCAAATTTGTCCATCCCAACATGATACGAGACCCCAAATTTCTTGGGTGCTCGGAAAGGGAACACGTGTAATTGTCCTTGTGAAACTTATAAATTCTTCATCGGGATGAGGCAAGGATAAATCCTTCCTTGGGGAGGTAAGAGTCCCGGGTTAGTTTCTCTCCTCTGGTCTTATTCGGGATTGTTCAGGAACGAATGAGGGGTAAATTGGTATCTGTTGTAACGACTGGGCCGATCGTTATGTTAATTTTTCCTGATTTCATAAATTGGGAAAAATGGTTAAAATTCTTATATTCAGAATAATCTAGGCTGACGTCACTCCGCTATAGCGGTAATTATTCTGCTATAGCAGAACCGCTGTAGCGGAGGAACAGACTGCTATAGCGTAGCTGCGGGAGGTAGTAGCCTGTGATGGGATTTTATTAAAATGTCTCTTCTCCTCAGTTGGAAAACATACGAGGGTTCGTCCAAAAACCCTCTTATGCTGCTCCAAGGCTGAGGAATCTTGAGGAGAAGGGGTCATGGCTGAAGGGATGCAGAATAATGGATTTCAGGACCATCGTTCAGCCGGGAACACATTTACGGAGCCAGAAATGCACCATTACAGCTGCTTGGCATCCAGGTAGGCTAGGTTTTCATGAGTAGTTAGACTTTTTTACTTTCCATACTTTTTGTATAGTGGGAATGAAGAATCCATGTTTTAGGCCTCCGGGCACAGAGTCTGGCAGATTCTGGAATGGTTGTGTTGATTCTAGGATGTACGGGGTAAATGGCTTGTCTTGTGATTGTGTTATGTGTTTACATTATACATATTAGTGTGATAACTTGATAGATTAAGGGACTAGTATGTCGGAAAGGTTCGGGGAACCGGGGAAGTGCTTGGGAGTTATGGGAAACGGGAATAGGAAACTCCTAGGTGGGGTTTCAGGAATGTTTATGGCCTGAGACTTAGCGACAGTCTTGCTAAGGTTAGGAAAAAGGGAAAGTATGTAGATACTTATATGAATATGTAAAGGGGAAATCGCTCGTTACACGTTCTAGAATAAAAAGGGTGAATCGGGGACAGTCTTCGAATGGGATTTGATGGTTCGTATTATACCCAAATAAAATGGGGTAGGTGATGGCTTACAATTTATGTAATGTTGTATATTCTTGTAATCATATCTAAGTGATTGTATGAATTACATTGCTTAGGGAAGTTGTGTAGAATGTCTAAGGTTCCTGCTTTACAGTCTGTGATTTGAACGGTATTTGCTTGTTGGTTTATAAGTTGTTTGTTCATGCATTTGACTGTGGATAATTGACATTTGGTTGGCTTGCGTACCACGCCTAGTACGGGCATAACAAATGGTTGGCACGGGTACCACGCCTGGTACAGAATATACTAACGGTTGGCTCCGGTACCACTCCTGGTACGGGTTTACTTTTGTTGCATCATTGCATTGGTATTATTGTGTTGCATTAACTGATATTGGTTCCTTGAGTGAATTGGGCTGTTGTGGAATTGTGATTTCAATGGGTGGTCCTTGAGGGGCCGGGAAATTCTGTATAACTATTGTGTTGGTCTTGGGTTAGGTCGGGTTGATCATTGACACTTAGGTGTTGCTTAGACAGGATCCTGGGGTGTGTCTGGATAATTGAAAGGGGAGGTTATTCATGTATATGTGCTTGCAGGTAATCGTCATTGAGTGTGCCTAGATGATCGGGGATTAATTCTGATTAATGACTAAGGGTCAGTCTCGGTATAGACCGGGTAGCTTGTTAACACTGAGGGTGGTTAAGGGGATCCATGGAGTGTCCGGGTTGTGTGCTGTAAATGGAATTAGATGTAACACTAGTATTGTCATTAAATGTAGCAAGGGTTGGTAGGTGAATTCCACGTGGTGGGTAGACTGGGAGGAAGACTGAGAGTCTGGGTTGTGGTTAAAGTTGTTGCGAACACATTTGAAGGTTTACTAGAGATCCGTGGAGGGTTGGACCCTAGTGAGTAATGTTACGAGTATAAGTGGTTGAGTGGGGAAATTAGCCGGGCTAAGTCTGAAGGACAGTTAGAATAGTTGACTTGGGAAGTCTAGAATATTGAGACTTAGGAAGTTCAGGATTGGGTGACTTGGGGAGTCTAAGGTTAGTTTGACTCAGAAGTCTTGAGAATGAGGGAGTCGACAACGGAAGAACGTTGGACGATGGGAACCAAGTTATATTAATTTCAGTCATGTATTTCCCCATTTTCTCATATGATGGTAGGAGTGGATTCAGGTCGACCGATGATACCTACCAGTACGTATGGTTGTACTGGCTCTACTTTTGCTATACCTTTTTGGTATAGTCTGGTTGCAGGTTGGTGATGTTTCATAGGTTCACCGCGATAAGGATCTCCAGCAGCTTCTGTCTTTGATTTCCATGACGGAAGTTGTATCTTTTCCCTCTTGTGTCATCTTGTAGTAGCTTTTGTACCTGTTTAGACTAGATCCTAGGAAGGGTGTTTTAAAAGTGTTGTAAAGGTTTTTCCACAAGTTTTTTTTATTAGTCTACTTTCTGAACATGTTTTGTAAAAAGAGATTTCCTCAGGTATAAAATGGATTAATTTAAAGGGTTACTTTAATTTCTGCAAGTTACCTGTGAGATGGGTGGTAAGGGTTCGTCTATCTAGGTGGTTAGAGTAGGTGCCCGTACGGCCCGGTAGGTTGGGTCGTGACAATCTATGGAATATACTACATGCTTTTGAGCTTCCGTAGCCTAGAGGCCCTTATGTTTAAAGTCCCTTCTCTCTGGTCGAGGAGATACTGAGGAGTGAGCGCCGGCATGTTGGATTAAAACTACTTTTGAATCAGCTGCGTAAGGCACATATTTCCCTTGGGACAAGCCTTTTGGGCTACCCCAGCAAAGAATGTTCTGAGATGACTTATCTCCTCGATGCCAGGTTTTTTTTTGGTCTTTGCTTTGTTCCATAACCGAGAGACATTGCTTTCGACTCACATGCAATTATCTTCAATATAAATCTTGGATTCAGATCTACTGTGCATTTCAGCCCATGTTGTCACTAGAAACTTTGTCAGGATTTCTTTTAGCTTAAATGAAGCAACTGAACACTCGAGGTTTACTTCCTTTGTGAAAGATTCCTCCGCCCATTCATTCGACACTATCGGTAACTACATCCGCTCCTTTTGGAACTTGTCAATCAACTCCCAAAGGAGTTCTATATCTCCTCTCTCTATCATAAAGATGTCCTCTACAAGAGGACTCTCTCCCATCACTCCAGTGTGATCTCTAGGAAATTTATCTGCCAACATGTTAAAATATTCAATAGAACTTTTGGGTAAGAGAGAATACCAGACCATAGCCCCACCCAAAAGGGCTTCGCCAAATATTTTGACCGTCACTGACTCAGCTTACTCCATAGTTAGATTGTTGTCATTTACTATTGTTCTGAAGAACAATAAGGGTTCTTGAGGGTCGATAGTTCTATCATATTTGGTAATATCGTGCATTTTGAACCTCTTCGAGATAGGCTGAGTCACCGCGCTTGCCTTGTAGGGTACTTTTACGTAGATTTTCAAATCTGACCCTTTGTCTACAGGGGGAACTCCTAGGATATGGTTCATGTGGGTGTGGAGCTTTGTGTTTTGTGCCTTAATATCCTCCCTTAACATTCCTACCCCAAAAGCTAGCGTAAGAGTTGAGGTTTTTGGTTCACCCTTCGACTTTCTAGCCTCACGTCCTTTAGATCCATCGTAGTACTTCTCTTCTTTGTCATCCTCCTCTTAGGAGTTAGGAGTTCATTGAGTCGGAGCACTTTGAAATTCGTCCATTAGCTTACTTTGTGATTCCACTCTTTCCATCAACTTTCTCTGTCCTTCAACAAAACTTTTGAGGTTTTGTTGGAGGTCTTTTAGGTTAGCCGTTTCTTCATCGACTTCATTCTCCTTGTTATGGAGGTTGCGACCCATCTTTTGAGAGTTCATATTCGTGAGGTCCATGTTGATATGTGGGATTTCTTCATTGTAGTGGGTCATTTGACCGCTGTAGTCGTTTGGTCCTGGAGGCTGAGTTTTTGTTGCATCAGGAGCAACTAGTACCCCCTCGATCCGTTCTCCACGGGCACCAAAATATTTACTATCGATTTGGTACAGTTAAATTTATAGGTGAGTCAAGATCACGCACTACAATAAATCTTGCTTGAGCTATCAATTTTTTAATAGTCAGCACATTCAATGATTAAGGAAAAATAATAAGCAAAGACAGTAGAAAGTAAGCAAAGTGAATGAACTAAGCTAGTCTAAACCGTTTATGAGAGCTACTGAGAGCAGAATCATGCCGTCGAGAGGTCTTATGCAAATAAATAAAGAACAAAGTGATAAAACAGTAATGAAAACTTAGAGATTAAACAACTAATATTATATTGATAATGAATGCGAGAGAGGGAAACAAAGTCTTCTTACAAATGAGTAAGGGTCTCTATAAATAGTGTACATGTTAAGGCATTAAGTCATCTATGTTCAAGGGGAGTTCTGCTAATGCGAGGACGCCACCAGTCTGGTTTGTTAGTGGGCTGGCTGATAGTCTCTCTGTGGCTCTGCCCTGCAGGAGCTCATCCACGTCCTTGACACTATTGCCTCCTGCTTGTCGTATTGTGCCATGTCATTGATGGTGATGGAAGAAAAATTCTTTGCCTTCTGGGGTGATATTCTCGGCGTGACGACCACGCGTCCAAACTTTTTGCTCGACTACTTTCATGTGTCTTCATACCCATTTTACCCCATACATTCTTGTTATTGTTATTCTTATTGTTGTTATTATTCTTATTCCTATTGTTGTTATTCTTATTATTGTTATTGTTATTCTTGTTACTGTTATTCTTGTTATTGTTATTCCTATTATTGTTATTTTTATTATTATTCTTATTATTATTGTATTGTTATTCTATTCTTCTTCTTATTATTATTATAATAATAATATTTTTTATTATTCATTTCTTAAAACAAATTTAACTAATATGCAATGTTTAATCATTGTATAGTACGTGAATAATCAATGTGTATACATTATACATTTATTTGATACTGAGTATATATCGACAACAACTATAAACTGTTATTGCTAGGCAACTGAATTTTTTAGTGGAGTGAATAACAATGTTAAGAACTTTAGAATCGATATATGTATATATTTTAGGAGTTTAGATATTGATTGTGACGAGATTTTTTTTTAAAAAAATAGCATTTGAATTTATAGTTGAAAAGAGTATTTAGAAGTTGAAGCTAGCCTCGTTGGGATATGAAAATACAATTGAAGTTTTCTTAGTGAAACTTCTCAGAAAACTTCCTACAAACTTTTATTTTCAAATTTTGAATTAAATTTTTTATCCAATTTGATAAACAAATAATTATTTGAAGAATTTTCAAATAGTATTATTTCAATTGTTGAAAGCAACATCTATGATCAAACGAGGTGTAAATTCCTTCCTTTTGCCTTTTGGGTCAATGAATGCTCTTTTAAGTTGAAAGAGAATAAATACTATGGAGGAATCGTATATTCTATTTAACTGATATTAGAATGGAGATTTCATGCGGTTGAAAATTAATAGATACTAATATAAAGTTTTAATGGATCATTTAGTTTTAGATCAAACAAAGAAATGAAGGAAAAAAGAAGAAGAAGAGTGTCACGACTCGGACCATTGTGAGTGGCAACCACCCAACCCCCGGATGAGCGAACCAGTATAACTCAAACCCTAGCATACCCTAACAGCCTAAAACTAGTGCAAAAAGTAAACTAGCAGTAACATAAATAAACAACTCTATAAAAATATAACTTGCGGAAAATCCCTCCCTAGAATCCGAAAGTCATCGTACCAAAAACATCTACCAAAACTAGAGTACGGGGATGCAACCTCAAATAAAGGAATAGTCTAAGCCCGAAACAAGTGGGCTACAACTCAATAGATAGAAATCAAGGCATCTTGGTCAAACAACTCACCCTTGATATCTCGAAGTGTCAGGCCTACAGGTGAGGTCGTGCGTCAACCACCGGAAGATTTTCTGTACTCACAAAAAGACAAGAAAGTGTAGTATCAATACACAACCATTGTGTACTAGTAGGATCATCAGCCAGTTCCAAATAAATAGTGTATGGACAATATAGAAGTCAAGTAAGAGTACAGAATACACGTAAACAAGTCAACAGATATTTCTAGGCTACAAGTCTCTCCATAACTTGTCCCCACATGTAAACAACTTTCATAGACATGATTAACAATCCACAATAACAACAATTATACCGCATTACATATCCTGGATCCACCCTAGATCCCCTCTAGACAACACCTAAGTGTCAAACATATAACCCGGTCTACACCAAGACCAAACTGATAGATCAATGTAATAACCCGGCCTCTCAAGGACCCAAAGCATAATAAAAAACATAAGAACAACCCGGTCCACTCAAGGAACCATTAGTAAAGATGCAACAGTACAATAAAGTAAACTCGTACCAGGCGTGGTACCCGAGCCAACCGTTAGTATATCCCGTACCGGCGTGGTACCTGAGCCAACCGTTAGTATATTCTGTACCAAGCATGGTACCCGAGCGAACCGTTAGTATATCCCGTACCAGACGTGGTACCCGAGCCAATTGAATATCACATAAATCCATAGTCACAAATAATGAAAAATCAACACTTGTAAATCAACAAGCAAAACACCTAGTTCATTTTACAAGACTGAAAAACATGATTTTTGAACATTCTTAAACCATTCCCTAAGCAATGAAACCCATACAATTACTTAGATATGAGTACACAAACACATAATGCATACAGGAATCAATAGCCATCACCTACCTCGAATAATCAAGCTCTATAGTGCCGGAGCTTTCCCTGTTTCAAGATCCCTTGCTTGTTCTTGGTTTAGAAACAAACACCTAAACACTATAGTTAATTAACTGGCCTAAATTACCCGTTTTATACAAAAATCCTAATCCCCAGGCCAAACCATGACCATTCCACCCATTCCTGGGCTTTCCCACCATTAATTCACCTAAATTAATTATTTTTACGGATTCCCTTAGAGAATTATGGCTAAATGATCATCACCCATTATCAAGAATCAATACCCAAGAATTCTAGCACCCTAGAATCCCCTTTTCCCCAGAGTCTACAATTCTAGGTTATCCCAAACCATTCTCCAAGTCCGTCCCTAGCAATTCTATAGCGTCGGAAAGATATCACGAAGTTTGGGGATTAGAATCCTTACCTTTAGGACAAAAAATGGTGGAAAACTGGTAGAAATCGCCCAAAATCGCCCCCTTCTTCTCCCAAAATGAATTGCAAAAAACTGAACTATTTTGGAGAGTTTCTGCATTAAATCCCATCACGCTCCGCTATAGGTACTGCCGTAGCAGAGTCGTTCGCTATGGCGGAGGCTGACCAATGTTGACTTCCACTGTAGCTGTATTTTCTCTACTATGACGGAGGTCTCTAGTCCATTTTACAACACACATATTTTTCCAATATCCCAAAATAACCCCTTCACGTTAACCTTGATTCTGGGAGTTCTACTTACCAGAATTAGATACCGAAAAGTCCGCCAAACTTCTTTATGTCTTAGCTACAAGTAAAATTAGCTCGAATTAAGACATCTAACCCAATACTTACCCAAATTTCCCTAGACCATACCTAGCTCCAAATCTGGATGAGACTAGCCTAGCCCAGAATTTCAAACTCCCAAATTTGAAGTTCTCTAACTCTAAAAATTGGCACGAATGGTTTACCCATAATGACGGACCCGGTTATTACAAAATATACCAATTTACTCATCATTCATCCCCGAATGATCAAACCTGAAAATATGGAAAGTAAAGAGCGAAAACAGTTGTACCAATATCCTCAAACAAGTGAGGGTACTTGTCCCGCATATCCCTCTCGGTTTCCCAAGTGGCTTCCTCAACCAGAAGATGCTTCCATTGAACCTTTACCATACTGATCACTTTTGTCCTCAATTTCCAGACATCCCGATCAAGAATCAAAATCGGTTCTTCTTTATAGTGAAGATCCTTATCAAGTAACAACTCACCTCACTTGATGATGTAGTCCCCATCCCATGGTATTACTTTAGCATGGATACATGAAACACCGAATGGACACCCGACAGACTGGGCGGTAGCGCTAATCTGTAAGTGATGAGCCCTACGATCTCAAGAACCTCAAACGGTCCGATAAACCGAGGGCTGAGCTTGCCTCTCTTACCGAAATGTATAACACCCTTAATTGGTGAAACTTTTAACAATACCTACTCACCAATTTAAAATTCCATGTCCCTTACCTTGCGATTCATATATTCCTTCTGCCTGCTTTGGGCAGCTAGCAACTTGGTTTGAATGCCTCTTACCTTTTCTTGCTCTTCCCTTACCAAGTCTACGCCCAAAGACTTTACATCGCCTTCCTCAAACCACCCAATCAGTGAACTACAACTCCTCTCATACAGAGCCTCGAATGGTGCCATATCAATACTAGAGTGGTAGCTATTGTTGTATGAGAACTCACACACGGTAGAAACTGGTCTCAATGACTCCCGAAGTCAATCACACATGCTCTCAGCATGTCCTCCAATACCTGAATCATCCTCTCTGACTGACCATCAGTCTGAGGATGGAAGGCTATACTAAAGGCGAGTTGAGTGCCCAACTCCTCATGCAACTTTCCCCAAACCTCGGAGGTAAACTGCATACCCTTGTCTTAAATGATGGACAGTGGCACCCCATGAAATCTCACAATCTTCTTCATGTAGATCTTAGCCAATTGTTGCGAATTGTAATCCACCCTGAACGAAATGAAGTGAGCTGACTTGGTTAGCCTGTCAATAATGACCCAAATAGAGTCGTACTTCCCTAGAGTCTTGGGGAGACCCACCACAAAATCCATGGCTATTCTCTCCCATTTCCACTCTGGAATGGGCATTCTCTGAAGTAGTCCTGCAGGTCTTTGGTGTTCATACTTTACCTGCTGGCAATTGTGACACCTGGACACAAAATCCGCAATGTTCCTTTTCATCCCAGGCCACCAAGAAAATTGCTTTAAATTTCGGTACATCTTGGTTACCCAACTCTTGACTGCCTCAATCTTCTGGGGATCTACCATCACCCCCTGTTCTAACACTACATTCCCTAAGAATGCTACTGAAGTCAACTAGAACTCACACTTGGAGAGCTTTGCATAGAGCTTTTGATGTCTCAAAATGTCCAACACTATACAGAGATGTTTAGCATGCTCCTCCTTACTCTTGGAGTAGATCAAAATATCATCAATGAAAACGATGATGAACAAATCCAAGTAAGGTTTAAACACTTGATTAATCAGACTCATGAATACTGTCGGTGCATTGGTTAACCCAAACGACATTACTAAGAACTCATAATGCCTATACCGAGTCCGAAAAGCAGTCTTAGGAATGTCCTCAGGCCTAATCTTTAACTGATGATATCCTGACCTCAAGTCAATTTTTAAAAACACCGATGCACCCAGTAGCTGGTCAAAAAAATCATCAATACGAGGTAGAGGGTACTTATTACCGATGGTGATCTTGTTCAGTTGACTATAATCTATGCACATCCGCTTACTACCATGTTTCTTTTTGACAAACAAGACTGGAGCACCCCAAGGCAAACCACTGGATGGATAAATCCATTATCTAGGAGTTTTTGAAGCTGAGACTTAAGCTCTCTTAACTCTGCCGGAGCCATACTATAAGGAGGGATGGAAATTGGGCGAGTGCCCGGCTCGAAGTCAATACAGAAATCGATATCCCTGTTCGGAGGCATGCCAGGAAAATCTGCCGGAAACACCTCTCGAAACTCCGAAACAACTGGAACTGACTTGAGAGATAGGGACCCCACACTAGCATCCCGGATATGAGCCAAAAAGGCTAAACACCCTCTCCCCACTATCCTCCTAGCCCGAACAAATGATATAATCTCTACCGGCTTAGGCCTGTAAACACCCTCCCGCTCTAGCCTATCCTTACCCAAAATCTCTAGAGCCACAGTCTTGGTGTTAAAATTCAACACAGTATAATAAGGATATAACCACGTCATGCCCAAAATAACATCAAAGTCAACCATATCCAGAATTACTAAGTCTACCCAAGTATGCAACCCCACAAATACAACCGAACAATTACGATAAACATGAGTCACAATCACCGACTCTCCAACCGGGGCAAAAACATGAATAGGGGAATCAAGGGTATCACATATCAAGTCCAGACCCAACGCAAAACTCACAGACACATAAGAATATGAGAACTTGGGTCAAATAGTACCAAAGCCAAACTATCACAAACAAGAATGGTACCTGTGATCACCGCATCTGATGCCTCAGCCTCGGTCCTCCCTGGAAATGCATAGCAGTGATCCTGATCAACAATCTGGGAAACTTCCCTGGCCGAATAAACCGCACCCCTGCCCGCGCCGCTGTTCCCTCTGTCTCCCCGACCTCCCTAAAAATTACCTCGCCCACCCTGTGGATGACCTCTAGCATGACCACCTCTACCTACTGGTACCACAACCTTAGGCTGCTGGTGAACCTGATTACTAGTCTGCCGGTGAGGGCACTCCCTCTTAAAATGGCCCAAATCACCACAATGAAAACAACCATGATCAAGTGTAGGACTTCTAGCCGATGTGTAGGAAGCTCCCTGGCCTCTAGAAGCTGAAAACTGTTGATTAGCTCCCAGATGACAACCTATAGCAGCTGGCAGAGCTAACTGAATAGGACGGGCTGAGTATACCTCCTGATTCTGGCCCCTGGAGTATGAACCACTCTAATTTCCCTCATTCATAGGCTTCTTGGCTAACACTTTAGCCTGCCCCGCTTGCCTGAATCCCTCAAGTTTCTTTACATAATCTGCCACTTCATTGAAGCCTTTCCCTGAAGAAGTCATATGCATAGACAATACCTGAAGCTCAGTATTCAAACCCTTGACAAACAATCAAACACTCTCCTCCTCGGAACCCAACAATTGTGTAGCAAAACAAGACAAGGCATGAAATTTTGCCTCATAAGTAGAGACTGACATGCTACCCTGCTCTAAATTCAAGAATTCATCCTTTTTCCGGTCGCTCAAAGTACGGGGTACGTACTTCTCTAAAAAGAGGGCGTGAAACTACTCCCAAGTTAGTGGGGGTAAAACAGACGACCGACAATCCACATGAGATCTCCACCACTACTTGGCATCACCCTGCAAATGAAATGTGATGAACTCAACCCCATACTATTGCACAATGCCCAACTTATGCAGCCTCTCATAAAAATCCAGCATGAACTCATATGCATCTTCCCTATCAGTGCCCTTAAACGTAGGAAGTTTCAGCTTGAGAAACTTGGTCAGTATCTCATGTTCATTTCTTGTCATCACTAGGCCTAGCATTGGCCTGAAGAAGTCACCTATTCCTGAAGCTGCATCCATCCTAGGAGCCGTAGGGTCTGCTGGCTGAGTGCCTAGAGCCTGATTTGTAACGGTCGTGGGTATGGCTCCAACACCAACCAAACCACTCAAGAAGTTCTAAGCCTGCTGAAATGCTTCAGGGATCATAAAGGGAATGCCTGCACCTCCAACAGGTGCTTCCTCTGCCTCCGCCTGCGCCCCTTTATCCTCCACAACAACTTCCACATCTTCGATAACCTGCTTCTGAGGTGGGGGAAGGGTTACCTCTCACGCTCCTGCAGTAGCTTGAGCCCCACCCCTGGCGGGTGTGGCTCTACCTCGTCCTCTGCCCCTTCCCCTGCCTCTACCACAGTCGGCCGAGTCTGCGGATGAGACCGCTGGTCTCGCTCCGTTGTTCCTTGTGTTAACCATCTGCGGACAAAAGAGTGAAATAGTCAGATACCAATTTGTATCACCAGATACCAATTGGAATCAAGTTATAGCACGATGGAAGAAAGAAGATATAGTTTCCTAAAGTCTTATAGCCTCTCGAAGAAAAGTACGGACATCTCCGCACCGTTCTGCAAGACTCTACTAGACCTGTTTTGGACAATAAGATCAACGAACCTAGGGCTCTGATATAATCTTTGTCACAACTCGTACCATTGTGAGAGGCACCCACCCAACCCCCGCATGAGCGAACCAGTAGAACTCAAACCTTAGCATAGCCTAACAACCTAAAACCAGTGCAAAAAGTAAACTAGCGGTAATATAAATAAATAACTCTATAAAAATATAACCTATGGAAAATCCCTCTCTAGAATCTTAAAATTATCGTACCAAAAACATCTACCAAAACTAGAGTACGGGGATGCAACCTCAAATAAAGGAACAGTCTAAGCCTGAAACAAGTCGGATACAACTCAATAGATAGAAATCAAGGCAGCTTGGTCGAACAACTCACCCTTGATATCTCGAAGTGTCAGGCCTACAGGTGAGGTCGTGCATCAACCACCAGAATATTTTTTGTATTCACAAAAAGACAAGCAAGTATAGTATCAGTACACAACCACCGTGTACTGGTAAGATCATCAGCCAGTTCTAAATAAACTGTGTATGGACAGAACAGAAGTCAAGTAGGAGTACAAACAACACGTAAACAAGTCAACAGATATTTCTAGACTACAAGTCTCTCCATAACTTGTCCCCACTTGTAAACCACTTTCACAACCATGATTAAAAATCCACAATAACAATAATTATACCGCATTACATATCCCGGACCCACCCTGGATCCTCTTTAGACAACACCTAAGTATCAAACATACAACCCGATCTACACCAAGCCCAAACTCATAGATCAATGTAACAACCCGACCTCTTAAGGACCCAAAGCACAATCACAGATCATAAGCACAACCGGTCCACTCAAGGAACCATTAGTAAAGATGCAACAGTACAATAAAGTAAGCACGTACCAGGCATGGTACCCTAGCTAACCGTTAGTATATTCCGTACCAGGTGTGGTACCCAAGACAACTATTAGTATATCCCGTACCAGGCATAGTACCCGAGCCAACCGAATGTCACATAAATCCACAGTCACAAACAATGAAAATCAACACTTGTAAACCAACAAGCAAAACACCTAGTTCATTTCACAAGACTGAAAAACCTGATTTTTGGACATTCTTAAACCATTCCCTAAGCAATGCAACCCATACAATTACTTAGACATGAGTACACAAACACACAATGCATACAGTAATCAATAACCATCACCTACCTCAAATAATCAAGCTCTACAGTGTCGGAGCTTTTCCTTTTTCAGGATCCCTTGCTTGTTCTAGAAACAAACACATAAACACTATAGTTAACTAACTGGCATAAATTACCCGGATTATACCAAAATCCTAATCCCCAGGTCAAACCATGATCATTCCATCCATTTTCGGGTTTTCCCACCATTAATTTACCTAAATTCATCATTTTTACGGATTACCTTAGAGAATTATGGCTAAATGATCATCACCCGTGATCAAGAATCAAGACCCAAGAACTCTAGCACCCTAGAATCCCCTCCCCCCCGGATTCTACAATCCTAGGTTATCCCAAACCTTTTTTCAAGTCCACCCCTAGCAATTCTATTGCGTAGGAAGGATATCACGAAGTTTGGGGAGTAGAATCCTTACCTTTAGAATGAAAAATGGTGGAAAACTGGTAGAAATCGCCCAAAATTGCCCCCTTCTTCTCCCAAAACGAGTTGCAGAAAAATTGAACTATTTTTGGGGAGTATCTGCATTAAATCCCATCACGTTCCTCTATAGCGGTCTGCTCCGCTATAGTAATACCGCCATAGCGGAGTCATTTGCTATGGCGGTGGCTAACCGACGTTGACTTCTGCTGTAACAATATTTTCTCATCTACGACGAAGGTCGTCATGGCAGAGTGTCATCCGCTATAGTGGTTGACACGGGAAATAAAGTCATAAAATCTCCAAAACTAGTCCATTTTACAACACACTTATTTTTTTGACCTTTCGGAACAACCCCTTCACGTCAACCTCGATTTCGAGAGTTCTACTTACCCGAATATGATTCCAAAAAGTCCCCCGAACTCTTTTATGTCTTAGCTACAAGGAAAACTAGCTCGAATCAAGGCATCTAACCCAATCCTTACCTGTATTGCCTTAGATCATACCTCGCTCCAAATCTGACCGAGACTAACCTAACCCAGAATTTTAAACTTCCAAACCCAGAGTTTTGTAACTCTAAAAATTGGCACAAACGATTTACCCGTAACGACGAACCTGGTCGTTACAAAGAAAAAGACGTGTCATCGACTTTAGCTTATAAAGAAAGTCAAAAGTAAGACACTCTTGATCATTAGCATAAGATATAGTGAAAAGGTAATAATCTCTCTTCAATTCTTAGGATAATAAGGTAAATCTTCATTCAAATGTACATAATTATAACTTATTCTTACGTAACATTTACTCTTGTATTACAAGTTAAAATTTTAAGGAATAAAATAAGAAAGGATGACAATGTAAAAGAATTTTTTTTTGGGAAAATTAAACATAATGACCATTGTGCTATATTCTTATACAAAAAATAGTCCACTTATCATTTACTACCTAAAACGGTCATTCGGCCAAAGTTCCTACCTGAAATGACCATTCGATCGACATAATTACCATTAAAAAGGCCATTCGCCTTTATTATTGCACTTGAAATGCATATTGCTTCTTTTCTCTTTGTTTGTCATTCTTTCTTTCTCACCTTCCAAAATTTTTTCTTGCAGCAACATATATATATTGTATAAATAGTGTCCATGGATATATATATATATCTCTGATACATAAATTCACATCATATATACATGATTTATACACAATTGATATATTACATATACATTGCGGTATACATGCAATATATATGCGACTATTTTTCTTAAAATATTTTTTGGTAGTGATACATATTCGTAAAAATTTTAAAAAATTTAGCCAAACTTTTAATGTTGTTATAACTTATAAGGGTGGTAATGCAGCCGAGTTTGGCCAATTCACCCCCTAAAAGTGGGTACTATCCATTTTGGGGCCAGACCAAGCTTATTTTTAGGTGGCCCGGTTGGAGGGTAAAAATGGTGTTCGACCCAACCCTCTTATTAGGTTATGAGTCGGGCTTTGGAAGACCGTGTTGAATTTTGGGTCTGCTATTTTATTTTTATTTAATTATTAATATAATTGACATTAACATCAACATTGTGAAACCATTTTAATATTGAACTCTATTTTTTCCATAAAAGATTATAGAACGAAAGATTAAAATCTTGTATCTATTTGGTGCAAATTATAGATTGAATAGGAAATCAATTATTTTTCTTGAAGCTGTAAACTTTAATTAATAATAATGTAAATGGACACAAATTTAAAAACAAACTTTAAACTTTAATTGATAACAATGCAAACTCAAAACATACAAATATGATTTTTCTAACTCCATAAAATTAAAAAAAGATAAGAGAAAATGTCTAAAAGCACCCCACCCCAACCTATTCCCATATTTCAACTACACACTTTATATTTGCGGGAGTGCTATTACCTCCTTGAGTTATTTTAAAGTGAAATCAATTTCACCTTAGGCGTTGATGTAGGATAGCGAGTGAGTTTTACTCTCTTAAGTAAAGTGAGAAGCTAAAAAAATATTAAAAATTATTTTTATAATATATTTTTTAGTAGATATAATTTCTTGCAATATTTTTTAAAATTTCATTCTCTTCTCTTGTTTTTGTTTCTTTCTCTCTCTTTCTCATTATATATCTATTCAACTATACCTCCTACGCTATTATCATTGTCGAAACTTTATCAATGGTTGTTCAATCCAAAAATTATCAGCAATTAATGCATTTCATGAACAAATAATTCTCCAATAGACTTGTTTAGATCACATCTAACAAACCAAACCCATTTTTTAAAAGCATACATGCTAATTGATTTTTCATTTACTAATGTCACGATCTGAAATTCGAAGACTGTGATGACACCTATCTAACCCATCGATAGGTAAGTCAATCAAAAATCATAACTCAAAAATACAATAATTATGCTGATATTAACAAGGCAAAACCAAACAAATCAATAAGGAAGATCTTTTATAAAATCTCAAGTGTGGAAACAAAAAATAATAATAATAACTCTCCCAAAACACAAAAGTCACTAATAGATGCCTCTATACAATTTTTATACAAGTGTGAAAGGCTCAAAGTCAATAAAGGAACGAGAAATAAATAAACATAGAAGAGATCCGAGTATGCTGCGGAGCATTCAAGCAGCTATCTCAAGACTACAACGACTATGCTCCGGACGACTAGCAAATCAACGGGCAAGTTCACCTGACTTCGAACCTGCATAACAAGGTGCAGAAATAACGTGCATGAGTACTAATCTATATGTACTCAGTAGCATTATCGGCTGACCCTAAATCGAAGTGATGGCGATAATCGGTCCTATACTGCTAAAACCTGCACTCAAACTCAATATTGTTATAAAACTAATAGATACAAACTAACAATGATCCAACAATAATTAAAAATAATCAACTACCAAATAATATCACATAATCATCAACTACGTTTCAAAACATCTAAAAACATATTCATCAAGTAAAATCTTGCAACATCCTAGGTAAAAAGGAATAAATGGATGAATGTAATGCATATGTTGTGTATACACTAATTGTTCTTTACAACTACCTAGGATTCATGAGGGATTCATGAGGTTCATATACCGAGCAAGCATTCCTCTCCGCTCCCGAAATACCGAGCAGGAATACCACTCTGATCCAAAAATACCGAGAAGGCATGTCACTCTGATCCATATAACATTGGACAGACGTGCCAATCTGATCCCAATAAAATATAATGCATAATGTGTAGGAGTGCAACCCCAATCCCCAAACAACAAGTACAAATCTAAAGCAATGCATTTTATGTCATAGTTCAATTCAATTATCAAGTCAAGTTTTCTTTCTTCAAACTTCACAATCAACATAGATTCCCTTTTGTGATCCACAAATAACTAGAATCTCATACTTTCACAAAATGTCATTGGAATCCGACTCAAATCCTTAAAGGAGAGTAAAAACCATCAACTAGCATGCTCATAGGTCACTTTAAGTTACAATTTACCAATCATGATTAAGGAAAATAGTCCAAACAATTCAATTAAATATTTAAAACCCTCCACATAATACTGTTAACCGCATAGATGCTCGTCATCTCACCTATGGGACCTCTATTTTTTATTACCCTTATACAAATAATTAGTACATAAATACTTCAAAAAAGAGTCAAAGAAAGCTTCAACTTGCCTTAAACGAAGTCTAGGAAAGTCTAATCAAAGTCTTTTCTTTTTGTAAAGCTTTAGAATAAGCCCAATATGATCAAATACATAATCTACATAGGCATACGAATCAAGACACTCATATTGTAATACTTTATGTTGAGTCTAAAAAATTACCTAAAAATTCAACCTTGAGCCTGAAAGAGAAAAAAAAGAAATTTTATTTGAAAATTATATTACCCATAAGGTATGGAATTCTAGGAAGAAATTTTATGAAAAATGGAGATCAAATCGACCTTCAAATCATCAAACTATGATTCTTAACGTTAGACTCAAAATTTCTAATTTCCATATTCATACACAGTTTAAAAAGGTGAATAATCGATAAATCAGTTAATTGATGCCAAATTGGTTTTCCCATTACATAAGGACCTTAAAGTCCAAAAAATTAATGAAAACCCATCACAAATCGATCCTCAAATAAAAAACTTTTGATTTCTTATTTTTGGGATTTCAAATCTCAACTTTGTGAAATAAAATCATATAAGTAAAATGGATATTCTTGAAAAATGAATAAAATAAAGGTAGAAACACAATCCTAACATTTATACAAGAATGACTCGATGGAAATTGACTCAATCGGAGTTCTCTAGCTCCTAAAATATAAAAAATGCTAAAATCCCAAAATCTGCCTCCTCTATATACTCCTAGACCTCGCAATTGCGATCAAGGTTTGCATTTGCAATACCCTCGCATATTTGCAAGCACCAAATGACAATAATAACACTATGCACTAAAAAGACCATAAATTCCTCATACAAACATGAAATGTGACGATTCTTTTTTCAATGGTTCTAAAATTTTGATACAGATCTAAGGATTTCATTAAAACACCCTTTGGAGCTCATTTGATTTAGGTGATAAATTTAAAACTCAAAAATGCTGAAACACCAAACTCTGAACGAGTATCCAAAGCTCATCAGAGACCTTCCAAATACAAACAAATAGTGCAAATCGATCATAAAAAGTGTTCCAAACCTATTGGAACCATCAATACACTGAATCGAGGTTTTCTTGAATAAATATTGACCGAAGTCAATAACCCTCCAAATTTCCAACCAACTACTCAAAATCAATTTGAACACCTCGATACCTGAACCATAGGTTCAACCAACCCAAAAATTATTTTTCAGAGCTAACAGAATTGTCAAAATCCCATTTTGAGCTTGTTTTCATTAAATATTGACTTTGGTCAACCATATCAACTTTTCAAAATAAAAGACTCGCATAATTATCAATCAACCACCTTGAGAACAATTCCACTTATACTCGCAAACCACAAATACCATAAAATAACTATGAAAAGGGATAAAACAGTCAAAATATATAGGAAATTAAAAACAACCATGAGAGTTACTACATCATCCACCACTAAAACACACGTTCATCCTCAAACGTGAGGATAAGAAAGGTACCTAAACTGTTGGAAAACTATGGATATCTCTTTCGCATGCCTAACTCTGTCTCTGTCGTGTAAGTGGCCTCATCAACAGGTCGGTGCCTCCACTAACCTTCACTGAAGCAACTTTCTTAGACCTCAACTTCAGAATCTACCTATCCAAAATGGCCGCAAGCTCCTCATCAAAAGTCATATTCTGATCCAATTCCACTGAATCCCACTAAATCACATTAGAATCATCAGAGTGATATTTTTTCCATATCTAGACATGGAAAACTAAATGCACAACTGAAAGTCTAGGCCAACTCATAGGCCACCATCCAGTGCACCGCAAAATTTCAAATTGACTTATAAACCTCAGGCTAAGCTTTCCATTCTTCCCAAACCTTATCACATCCTTCACAGGTGATACTTTCAACATAATCCAGTCATCAATCATGAACTCCAAGTCACAAACTCTCTGATTCACATAATTCTTTTACCTGCTCTGAGCTGTCAAAAGTCAGTCCTTAATTAAATTCACCTTATCCATGGAATCCCTCAATAAGTCTGTACCCCATGGCCTAACTTCAAAAGAGTCGAACCAGTCAATAGAAGATCAACACTTCTTTCTATATAATAACTCAAATAGTCCCATCTAGATGCTAAAATGATAACTATTACTGTATGCAAACTCTATCAAAGGAAAGAACTGGTCCCAATGACTACCAAAATCAATCACAAGCTCAAAACATGTCCTTCAACACCTGAATAGTCTGCTTTGACTGACCATCTATCTAAGGGTGAAAAGTTATACTCATCTCGAACTGAGTACCTAACTCGCACTGCGTAGAACTCCAAAAATGCAATGTAAACTGAGTACCTCAATCTAAAATGATAGAGATGGGCATATTATGCAAGTGAACAATCTCTCAAATGTAGATCATAGACAACCTCCTTACATTGTAGGTAGTATTAACTGATACAAAATGTGATGATTTGGTCAACATGTCTACAATAACTCAAATAGAGTTAAATTTCCACAAAGTTTGAGGAAGAGCAACCACAAAGTCCATAAAAATACACTAACTTCCAGTAAGGTATAGGCATCCTCTGAGTCATACCACTCGGTCTCTAGAGTTATTGAAAATTCAAACACTTCGCTACAAACTCCATGATATCACTCTTCATCCTGCACCACCAATAATGCTACTCCAAGTCATGATATATCTTGGCTACACTCATAGGAATAGAATACCTCCTACTACGAGGCTCCTCCATGATCAACCTAGTCAAATCACCAACTCTAGGAATACATATCCGACCCTTGATCCTAAAAACACCCTCTTGGTCAAGAATTGCTTATCTAGCTTCACCTTTCCATACTGTCTCAAATTATGAACAACTTCTCATCCTCAAACTACCTATCTATAATCATATCCATTAAAAGTGATCGTGCCTCAACACAAGCAAGAACACCTACCAGTCTCAAATATACCAAGTATCACGAAGCTATTAGCCTGTCATAACCCAAAATCTCAAGTCATAATGGCACCTACTATAACCCACCAGTAGGTAAGACAAACCCTTAGCCTGGAATGACAAGTAATGGGCCAATAAGAGAAAAATATAAGAACGGGCAATTCAACATTAAATAATGGAAGATAAATTGAACATGCATATATAAATATGGGGGCGGGGGGAACAAACAAGATATACAAAAGATCCCAAGACCCGGTATTAGGAAGTACAAGAGCTACTATGACATTGTGGTACTAAATAACTACAATATAATACATAAAAGTCTCCAAAGTACAAGTAAGACTAGTCTAACACAGAAGGAGATGGATCAACTCTGATTGCCAAGAGTTCACTATGTATTTCTGATCAACAACTCCGCACGAGGATGACATTAATGGTGATAACTCGTACTAGGACCTGCATCAAGAAAAAGATGCAAAAGTGTAGCATGAGTACCAAAACACAGTAGCCAGTAGGCATCATAGGCCAACTGATCTCAAATAAGATATAAGTATAACCAAATGGGAATATACACTAACAGGTAAGACAGAGGGGTCAGAGAGAGAATAACAGGTCATAGCTAGATAATAAAGGGAAGCAAAAGTAAATAACTCAGAAAAATGTAAGTTATAAGCTAAATATAACCTAACCGAACCCCCATAATCCCACAAGGTACAACAATAATAAATAAACCCAACCGGACCACCATTTGCCCGGTGGATGCAAGCACCATGAAATTCTAACTACAAACCAACTTAATAGTAAAATAGTGCAGAAAAATGCCATGATATGCAATATAAGATAAATGCAGTGCAAAATGTGGCCAATGCACTAATAAGTAAAACCCTGAGTTATCTCATGGGCCGCCGAAGCTCATCTAAAAATGCCATATAGTAAAACTTAGAGTATTCTCACAGGCTGCTGCAGCTTATCAACACGTACCATGAAGTGAACCCCGAGTATTCTCAGGAGCTGTTGGAGCTAATCAATGTAGACTTACAGTAAATCCCAGAGTATTCTCATGGAACGCTGGAGCTTATCAATATATACAAATAGGTAAACGAAGGAAAAGGTCCAAAGCCGTCTCTCAGATCGAGTGTAAAATTAGTACGATATTTTTCCAACTCAGAAATCAATAAAAGATGGTATGATTCCCCCAGTATTACAAAATCTATGGTAAAAGATGGTTCAATTCCCTTTTCAGTATTCAAAGATTAGTAATAATAGTAGTATGCTCTCCTCGAAGCTCCAATCCTTCGAAATGATGTATTTTAATTTAAAATCCAAAATCAGTATAGGTCGGCTAAATCATTTTTTAATCTAAAAATCATTAGTAAAAGTGAAGAATTTTCTTTAAATCAGAAGAGCCATTATTTTCCTCTCAAATCGTTCCATAATTCATGCACATATGTCAGTGGATGTATATGTGAGAACTCAGGTGCGTATATATATATGGGTAAAATCACCCTTCATACCAAAATCCTACTAACCTGAAGTCCATCAATCCAAGTCTAACTCCCTAGGCCCACAGTCTCCAACATAAGGAAATACAGAAATAAGCCATAATAATGAACAAGAGCTAGAGGAGGAAAACTACTCTACCACGAGCTACTACCCCAGCATATACTAAGGATACCTATTCTAGAGTAAGTATTTTATGGAACCACTAAACTAACTATAAACTTCCAAGGAACCCCATCTAGGGCAAGCAACTAACTTAACTAAGCTAAGGCACACAACTAACAGAACTAAGCGAAGGCACGCAACTAAACGAACTAAGATAAGGCACACAATGAACCAAACTAAGCTAAGGCATGTAACTAATAAAAAATTTAAGCCAATGACAAATCAAACTGACCTGGAGTTTATCCAATCTAGCTTATAAGGCCTCGGGCCTACAAATATAGAATATACAGGATAAATACAGGAAAGAAATGATAAATGTAAATCAAATGATAAATTCCTACTCTACCTCAAAAACCTCCTCTAACTCTATGCTAAGGATCTTTAATCTAATCAACCAAGGCCACAAGCAACCTAAACAAAGGATTCCCAAGCAAAAATCTACTCTAAGGCCCCTAAATAAGCTATACTAATAAAAAATACCTAAGCCGAGTATGTTAAAGCCAGAATATCCCCCCAACCACTAGCAAGTCAATATACAAATACCTTAGATGAGCAAAGTCTAAATGTAGGTAAGCCATAACCTACCTGGAGGCTGAACACACATTGCCAAACCCACTATACCAGAGCTTTTCCCTTTTGGAAAGCCTCCGACTGCTGCCACGCTATCAAGAATAATAATCTAATCATCAAAATGAGAATAATAATGCCACTATCACTACTTTAATATTTTGGTCAAAAATCATCCACGGGGTTCATTTATGAAACTAGATAATTAGACCCACCATAAATGTCCCTCGTGGGACGAGGGTCACATGCTTAAAATTTGAGCATGATCCACCTTCCAATTCGAGCTCAAAACATCCCCAAAGTAAAGAGAAAATTGAAGATTAAAAAAAGGAGAATTTAACGCAATATTATCTAAGAACTTACAAATTTAGGATGGGAAGATAATCACGGACAAGGACCCAATAATCCTAGGATTTACTGGACGATCCCACAATAATATTTGAGCTTAAAGCTCACAACAATGGAGGAAATTTAAGATTTTATGATAAAAAACTAAGGAGGAAATATTATATACTACCAGGGGTTCTTCATCGCGAACGCGATGACCGCCCTGACTGACTCATCACGATCATGATGGCCAGCCTCACAGTCGTGAAGAAAGAATTAGGACCGGGCCCAGATGCCCTATATTGCAATCGCAATGGTCAACAGGGTCAGACCATCACGAATGCAATGGACACATCGCGTTCACAAAGAACAGCTGGTAGCTTCACCAGCAGCTGAAAACCAATATTTTTATACAGTTCAAAAATGTTTAGATGAACCCTTGGGATTCATTTAGAACCCTATGCATGCAAATGAATTATGCTACCCTACCAGAAAGAACATTCTAGACTCAATAGAATCGATAAAATTCCTAACAAAAATTATTTCAATGAAAAGTGAGTCCCACACCCAAAACTCTATTTTAACCAAAAAACCAACCAATAGCCCAAAATTACTCTCGAACCCTCGGGACCTGAATTAAAGGTTTCAATAGCCTTAAATCCATGCTTCATAGCTAACATCACTAATAGAATTTTCATCCGAGCCTTTTTACTCTAAATATTGACCAAAGTCAATTTTTTCAACTTTAAGAGTTCTAAAAGAGGGAAACTCTTCTAACATGCAAATGAACTGCTTGAGAATCAAACCAGCTATCTCGGAAGGTCATAAATAACTTGTTGTTGTTATGGGAAGGCTCAAAACACATAAAATGCACGAAAACAGAGAAAATAACCTAGAGAGTCATTACAACATCCACTACTAAAATAACTTTTATCCTCAAAAGTTAAGATGTAGAAAGCACCTAAAGACTTGAAAACACGAATATCAGGTTCACATATCGAGCTCGGCTTCCTGAGGAGCCTTCTCGACTAGGCGATGCCTTACAGAACTTTACCAATAGAAAATTTCCTAAACCTCAAACTTCTAATATGCCTTCCGAGAATAGCAATATGCCCTTCCTTGAAAACCAAGGTCTCATCTAGGCGAACCAACTCCCACTGAAGCACGTGAAACTCATTCAGAATGCATCATACATAGACACAAAGAGAACCAGTGTGAACATCCAATGGATCTAGTAACCAGGCTAACTCAAAATCTACCCCTCCAACACTAAACTCACAAACTCTGTGATCTTCATAACCCTTTTGCTTATCCTGAATTGTATGAAGCGTTTCCTAAATCATATGCACTCTAACCATAGAATTACGCAATAAGTCATTCAACCAAGATAGCTTCGAAAGCATCAACCAACCTACTGGAAACTTGTACCTTCTACCACACCTCACCTCGAATAAAGTCATCTGAACACTCAGATGGTAGCTATCATCAAATGTAAATTCTATTAAGTCCAAGAACTAGTTTCCCTTTCCTCCGAACTCAGTAACACATGCATGTAGCATATACTTGAGAACCTGAATAGTCTGCTCCAACTAACCATCAGTCTGCGGATGAAAAGCTGTGCTAGGATCAATTGGAACACCCAACTCTCTTTGAATCAAACTCCAGAAACAGGATGTAAATAAGACATCATAGTCACAACTAATAGGAATAAGCACCCCGCACAGACAAATAATATCCCAAATGTAGATCTGAGCCAACCTCTTTGAATGGTAGAAAGTACAAACCCCAACTTGTTCCCACCATAAAGACCTAGCCTCTATGCAAGCAAGAATTCTCTCGACTTTGCAATAGCAAGTCAGACCAACTTGTTGACTAAGGACTAGATGCCCGAAGCCAAAGGTCACCACTTAGCTACTAGAAGTGCCATAACCTCTATACTCACTGCCTTCCAGCTCAAAAAATCTGTCTAGCTGCATCGATACACAAGCCACCCACTCTAGAAGCATATGAATATACAATAAACCCCTGGACCTCAACTGGAAGAGTCTGAATTGCCACTGAAATCCACAAGTCTTGAGATTTTAGAAAACTCGCCCAACACTTGTCGAACCACTAGAAGGGAACAAAATATTAGAAATCAATCTAGCTAATAGTACCATAACCAAAGGAACTCAATTAAAAACAGTCTGAAGTACCCTGCTAACTCACACAGTCTAAATCCAAAATCTCAATGCTGCTCATACTCCTTTCTATTCCTCGAGTAGACTCAAAAGTCATTGATAAACACCATAGCAACCAAAACTGAATAGGCTCTGAACATATGACTCATCAAATACACAAACGCTGCTGGTAGTCAATACACATACGTAAGGAGCCATCTTTCTCTTTTACATATCAAAATAGAAACACCCCAACAAGATACACTAGAGAAGGTCCTGAAGTCATTCCTTTAACTCCCACACCCTGCTGGTGTCATTTGTCATGGCAGAAAAGGAATGGGCTAAGTGCCCAACTCAACATCAATGGCAAAGTCAAAACATACCCGAGTTAAAAGACTGGGTAAAGTAGTAGGAAATCACACTGAATACTCACTAATCAAAGAAACTTACCCAAGTGAAGAATGCTGGCACTAGAACATGAGCAAGATAATCCAAACATCCCTTAACCTACCAACCATCACACCCTCAGAAATGATACAACTACCCTTGGAACTATTCCACATTGACTGAGAGATACCAAGCATATGAAAGGTAATGGCTTTTGCAAAATAACCCTAGATCGCTAGACATTGAGATAACCAAAGAAAGCCTAGAACTACAGTGAAAATCGACAATTAGGATAATATGGTCTACCCGCTTGTCATACCTTAAGATAGTCACCTCCCAAGGATGATAGACTCGATCCATTACTAAAAGAATTTTCCTCTGAGGGTAGCTACAAACATGGTCACCAATAAGACTCACATAGTAAGCCCAGAGAAGAAGCAACGTAAGCAGATATGTATATGGATATGCACACCCCAGATCGAATAATACAAAAGCTGGCTAGTGATAATAGAGATCATACTTTTGATGAAGGCATCTGAGTGACAGCATCTGCCACGACCGCCGGACCGGCCTGACTGAGGACCACCTCTAAAAACCTAGGGACCATCTTTCTACCCTACGCACCACCACTGGCCGATGGCACTAGAGCTCAGAGAGGGTAAAACTGCCTGAACCTGAGACAAGTCCTAGAAATATTCCCCCACTCACCACACAAGTAGCAACCCTTACCAGTTGCATGCTTCTGTGATGACCCAACTGAACCAGACTAGCAACCCTAGCCTAAATTCCCCAACTGCGAAACCCACAAAATCTGACCTAACTTCTGGTTGTCCTGTCAACCGTGTCCAAAATAACCATTCCCTGAAATATATAGCACTGCCAGGACTGGGTTGCTAGGATGAAATGCTGAAGGTGACCCCTACCTTAAAACTGCGAATTTTTAAAACTACCCTAATGGCAGGGCCTTTTTCCGATGCCTCCATAGGCCCACAATGTATACCCTTAATAGTTTGCACATGATCGACAATCGCAAGAAATCTAGTTCCTAATGCAACTAGCTACTCCGTAGCCAAACAAAGTGGTAGAGTCAACCATTTGACAAACAGGTGGACCCTCTTATGCTCTGTCTGGAAAACCATAGTAGCATGCCTAGCCAAGTTGTAGAGCCACGCCTCATACTCAGAGACAGACATAGAGACCTGCTCTAACTTGGTGAACTCATTCCTCACTCTCTCTCTCAAGCTATAAGGCACATACTTCTCTAACAAAGTCTCAAAGAACTGAGCCCAAGTCATCGGAGGTGACCCAGCTGGTCTGCAAGTAGTATAAGATCTCCGCCACTGCTTCACTGAACCATCCATATGATATGCAGCATAATCAGCTTTGTATGACTCTTCTAACTTGAGGTTATGCAACCTCCCTTGGTAACTCACTAAGAACTCGTGAGAATACTCCCTCGGGGAACAAGAAAACCTTGGAGGACCCAACATGATGAACCTACTAAGCATCTTGTGCTCCTCAGAAGGCATAACTGGCCTAGATGCAATAGGCTAAGCAACTAACAGAATCAGCAATACCTCTAATTAGGAAGCTGCAGTGACAGGCTGTACTCCTAATCCATGACCACTATATTCCGCTACCTAGACTTAACTTTGTGCCTCTTCTCTAATATGTGAACCACTAGGCGTGCCAAGGAGAGTCCCATCATGTGACATATAGTCTAGAAAGCTAAGAATCTTGACCAAAATATCTAAAAGACTGATATAACTATAAATCTTGCTGGAGGCTAGGCTGGCCCCATGCCCTCTAGCTTATGCTAAATATCCTCAACCTCTGGCTCTGGTACCTATGCTTTATCAACAGGTGCGGAGGCCTCGCCCACACTCGCTGTTGACCTTGTCTTTACCATCTAAGGAGGAGTGGAACCAATGATGTTTAGATTTTTATAGAGTCAATAATGCATGAGAAGGATTTAAGAAGATAGAATATTGCCTAAGAAAGCCCTCTAGCCTCCCGCAGATAGGATACGAATGTCATCATACTGGTCCACGAGACTTTACTAGACACTTACTTTTGTACCAATGACACCAGTGAACCTAGAGCTCTGATACCACTTCGTCATGAGACAAAATCTCTGGTCATGATGACACATACTCTAACCCAGTAGTAGATAAGCCAAACCCTTAGACTAGAATAATAAATAATGGGCCAATAGGAGAAAGAGATAAGAATGGACAATTCAACATTAAATAATGAAAGATAAACTAAGCATGCATATATAAACATGGGGAGATGGGGGGATAAACAAACAAGTTATACAAAAGATCCTCCTAGACCTGGTATCAACTAGTACAAGACGTACTATGATATCAAGGTACAAAATAGCTACAATATAATACAGAACAGTCTCCAAAGTACAAGTAAGACTAGTCCAACATAGAATGAGATGGATCAACTCTGGTTGCCAAGAGCTCACCCTGTATCTCCGATCAACAACTTTGCATGAGGATGACATCAATTGCGATAACTCATACTAGGACCTTCATCAAGAAAAAGATGTAAAAGTGTAGCATGAGTACCAAAACACACAGTACCCAGTAGGCATCATAGACCGGCTGAGTTCAAATAAGATATAAGTATAACCAAATGAGAATATACACTAACAGGTAAGACAAAGGGGGTCAGAGAGAGAATAACAGGTCATAGCTAAATAATAAAGGGAAGCAAAAGTAAATAAATCAAAAAAATAAAAGTCATAAACTAGGTATAACCTAACCGGACCCCTGTAAGCCAGAAGGTACAACAATAATGAATAAAGACAACTAACCCCATAAGCCCGGTTGGAGCAAGCAACATGAAATACTAATTACAAACCAATTTAATAGTAAAAAAGTGCAAAAGAATGCCATGATATGTAATATGAGATAAATATAGTGCGAGATGTGGCCAATGCATTAAAAATTACAACTCTGAGTCACCTCACGAGCCACCAGAGCTCATCAACAAATGCCATACAGCAAAATCTAGAGTATTGTCACAGGATGTCAGAGCTTATAAACACGTACTATGAAGTGAATCCCTGTGTATTCTCAAGGGCAGCTAGAGCTTATCAATGTAGACTTAAAGTAAAACCCAAAGTATTCTCATGGGCTCTTGAAACTTATCAACATATGCAAATAGGTAAACAGAGGAGAAGGTCGGGAGCAGTCTCTCAGACCAGTGTAAAAGTAGTACAATATTCTTCCAAATCAGAAATCAGTAAAATGTGGTACAATTCCCCCATAATACGAAATATATAGTAAAATATGGTTCAACTCCCTTTTCAGAATTCAAAGATCAGTAATAATAGTAGTATGCTCTCCTTGGAGCTCCAATCGTTCAAAAATGAGGTATTTTAATTTAAAAGCCAAAATCAGTATAGGTCAATGAAATCATTTATTCATATAAAAATCATTAGTAAATATGAAGAATTTCCTTTAAATTCGAAGAGCCACTATTTTCCTCTCAAATCGTGCCTTAATCCATGCACATGCATCAACGGATGTATATGTGCCAACTCATGGGTGTGTGTGTATATATATATATATATATATATATATATATATATGCACAAAGTTACACACCAAGATGGGGCAAATCACCATTCATACTATGATCATACTAAGCTGAAGTCTATCAGTCCAAGTCTACGAATTTAGGCCCACAGTATCCAATAAAAGAATATACAAAAATAAGCAATGATAATGAACAAGAGCTAGAGGAGGAAAACTACTCTACCATGAGCTACTACCCTAGTATATACTAAGGATACCTATTCTAGAGTAAGTACTTTATAAAATCGCTACACTAAATATTAACTCCCAAGGAACCCCACTTAGGGCAAGAAACTAACCAAACTAAGCTAAGGTATGCAACTAATAGAACTAAGCTAAGGCACACAACTAACCAAACTAAGATAAGGCATGCAACTAACTGAGCTAAGCTAAGGCACGTAACTAATAAAAAATTTAAGCCAAGGACAAATCAAACTGATCTGGAGTCCAGTCAATCCGTGACCTCAGGCCCATAAATATACAATATACATGATAAATATGTGAAATAAATGATAAATATAAATCAAATGATAAATGCCTACTCTACCTCAAAAACCTCCTCTAACTCTATACTAAGGATCTTTAATCTAATCACCCAAGGTCATAAGAGACCTAAACTAAGGATTCTTAAGTGAAAATCTACTCTAAGGCCCCTAAATAAGCTATACAAATAAAAACTACCTATGCAAAGTATATTCAAGCCAGAATATCCCCTTGACCACTAGCAAGTCATCATACAAGTACCTTAGATGAACAAAGTCTAAAAGTAGGTAAGCCGTAACCTACCTGGAGGCTGAATATGCATTCTTGAACCTATTATATGAAGCTTGTCCCTTTCGAGAAACCTCTGACTGCTGCCACGCTATTATAATAATAATCTAACCATGAAAACAAGAATAGGGATACCTATATCACGAGCTAGTATTTGGGTCAAAAATCAGCCACCGAGCTTGCTTACCAAATCAAAAAATTAGACCCGCCAAAAATATCCCTTGTGGGACAAGGGTCACATGCTAAAAATTAGAGCATGACCCGCCTTCCAATTCGAGCTAAAAACATGCCCAAAGTCAAGAGAAAATCGAACATTAAAAATGAAAAATATAACCAAATTTAAGCTGGAAACTTACGAATTTATGATGGAAAGATGATCACGGACAAAGACTCAACAATCCTAGGCTTTACTGGATGATCCCACAATAATATTTGAGCTTTGAGCTCACAACATGGAGGAAATTTGGGTTTTAGTGATCAATAATTAAGCAAAAAATATTATATACTGCCAGGGCTCCTTCATCGCGATCACGAGGACCCCAATTGCAAGTGCGATGACTGCCCTGGCAGACTCATCACAATAGCGATGGCCAGCCTCATAGTCACAAAGAAGGATCATGATTGGGCCTAGGGATCCTTCATGGAAATCACAATGGATAACTCGCGATCCCAATGGTTAAAAGGGTTAGACGATCGCGAACATGATGGCCACATCGCCTTCGCAAAGAACATCTAGTAACTGCACCAACAACTTGAAAACCATCATTTCTATCAAGTTAAAAAATACTCGGATGGACCCTCAGGATTCATATGGAACCCCGTGCATACAAATGAAATATATTACCCTACCAGGAATGGAATTCTAAGCTCAACAAAATCAACAAAGTTCTTAATGGATATCCTTTTTATAAAAAGAGGATCCCACACAAAATCTCTATTTTAGAAAAAAAACCAACCAATAGCCTAAAATGAGTCCAAAAGCCTCGAGATCTGAACCAAAGGTTCCACTAGCCTAAAATCTATGATCCAGAGATAATAGTGCTGACAGAATTATTATCCGACCCTGTTTACTCTGAATGTTGACCAAAGTTAACTTTTTCAATTTTAAGAGTTCTGAAATAGGGAAACTCTTCTAAAATACAAAGGAATCCCCGAGAACCGAACCGACTATCTCGGCTAGTTATATATGACTGTAGCCACTATAGGAAGGATTGAAACACCAAAAACATATGAGAATGGAGAAATGACCTAAAGGGTCATCACAACACCAAACTTTGAACATCCATAACTATAGGCCGCTCCTCAACTAATAACAAAGCAAGACTTCCCATATTAGCCTTGCATGGGTGATAAAAAATTGTCATGTCATAATGTTTTAACAACTCTAACCACCTTCATTGTTTCAAATTTAGATCCATCTGGTTGAATATGTACTGTAAGGTGCGATGATTGGTGAAAACCTCACAATAAAATCCATACAAGTAGTGCCTCTACTACTTCAAGGAAAATACTACCGCTGTCAACTCCAAGTCATGAGTAGGGTAGTTCACCTCATGAGTCTTCAATTGTGTCACGACCCAGACCGTCGTGAGTAGTACCCACCCAAACCTCGGATGAGCGAACCAATAGAGTTCAACCCTTTACCTAGACTAACAACCTAAAACCAGCAAAATAGAAGTAAACTAGCAATTTAATAAGTAAGAACTATATCATTAATATCATCCTGCAGAAAATTCCCCTAGAAACTGAAAGTCGCAGTACCAAACATTACTACCAATATCTAGAATACGGGGATGCAACTCGAAAGGAAATACAGAAGTAGTTTTAAACCCGAAACAAGTGGGCTGAAACTCTAGAGATATATCCAAGGTAGCTTGATCAAGCAGCTCACCCTTGAAGTCAGAAATTGTCGGTGCTATAGATGAGGTCGCGTATTATCCGCTGGAAGATTTTCTATACTCACCAAAAGGAAAGCAAGTGCAGTATCAGTACACCACCACTGTGTACTGGTAGGATTATCAGCCAGATTTCAGATAAATAATGTATAAACAGTACGACAATATCAAGTAAAAGGTATGGAAGACATGCACCAATATTAACAAACACACTTACACTACAAGTCTCTACTTAGCTTGTTCCCGCATGAAATCAACCACCGATACTCTAAGCCATAACCATATACCAATAACTATACCTTCCCGTCTAGCTCGGACCACCTTGGGATCCCCTCTAGACAACACAAAATGTCAATTAACAACCCAGCCTAAACCAAGACCATCACAACAGTTATTCAAAAATTCCCAGCCACTCAAGGACCACCAAACCAATAACATATTTCAATAATCAGCCCTGTCCAGTCATGGAACCGATATCAATCAATGCAACACAATGATAAAAATGCAATGATGCAACAAAAGTAAACCCGTACCAGGCGTGGTACCTGAGCCAACCGTTAGTATACTCGTACAAGGCGTGGTCCCCGTGCCAACCATTTGTTATACCTGTACCAGGCGTGGTACCCGAGCCAAGAGAATGTCAACAACTCACAGTCAAATAGATGATCAAACAACTTGTAAACCAACAAGCAACTCCCTTCAATCACAGACTGTAAAGTAAGAACCTTAGACATTCTACACAACTCCCCTAAGCAATGTAATTCATACAAGCACTTAGATATGAGTACAAGAATATACAACATTCACAGAAATCGTAAGCCATCACCTACCTCGAAATGAGCCAAGCTCTATTCAACCCGAGCTTTCCCGTGTTCCAGATTCCTTTCTTGTTCTTGGTCTAAAATAACACACAAGTACATAAAATTAACACACAAGGCCTGTGAAATACCTGGATTACACCAAATCCACAAACCCCTGGCCACCCATGATCATCCTACTCTTTTCCTTGGCTTTTCTCTTATTAATTCACCTACTTCTATTATTTTTACGGATAAAAATAGAGAATTTGACAATCTATGATCATGATAACATACTTTGAACAATGTCCAAGAATATTCATGCTTGGAATCCCCTTCCTTCCCCGGATTCTACCATTCCTAGGTTATTCCAACCTTTCCCCAAGTTCCCTCCTATAAATTCTACCGCATAGGAAACATAGTACAAAGATTGGTGAGTAGAACCCTTACCTTAGGGAAGAAAATCGAAGGAAAAAGGAGGAAAATCGCCCGGAATCGCCTAGCCCTTCTCCCAAAATGAAATTGTGAAAACTGAATGTTTTGGGGAATGTTTCTGCATTAAAATGTCATGGGCCTGCTATAGCAGTCCTCGCTCTGCTATAGCGGTCAGGCTATATCGAAAAACTCCCGCTATAGCGGTCTTAAGCGGTGTTGACCGCATTGACAATCGCTATAGCGGTATTTTCCACCGCTATAGCTCAGGCCGCTACCGCGGATGGTTGAGCTTGTCACGGACAGAATTTCCATAAATCTTCCAGTTTTGGCCATTTTACAACATACTTATTTCCCCTATGACCCGAAATAACCCCTTCACATCAAATGCGATTTTGGGTGTTCTACTTACCTAAATTCGATTCTGAAAAGTCCCCCAGACTCCTTTATGTCTTGGCTATGTGGAAGACTAGCTTAACACAAGACACATAAATCAACCCTTACCCGAATTTTCCTAGACTCCACCTCTCTCTAAAACTGGCCGAGGCTAGCCTAGCCCAGAATTTCAAACTCCCAAACCTGGAGTTTTCTAACTCTAAAACTTGGCACGATTGGGCTACCTGTAACGACGGACCTGGTCATTACAACAGATACCACTTTACCCATCGTTCGTCCCCAAATGATCAAAACAAAAATTATGGAAATAAAAGGAGGAAAGTGTAGTACCTGAGTCCTCAAACATTTAAGGGTACTTATCCTGCATGTCCTTCTCGATTTCCCAAGTGGCTTCCTCAATCGGACGATGCTTGCACTGAACCTTTACCATGTCAATCACTTTTGTCCTTAACCTCTGGACATCCCAAGCAAGAATCAAAACTGTTTCCTCTTCATAACGAAGGTCCTTATCAAAAGGTACCTCATCCCACTTGATGATGTAATCCCCATCCCCATGGTATCGCTTAAGCATGGATACATGGAATACCGAATGGACGCTTGACAAACTAGGTGGCCGTGCTAACGTTTAAGCCACTAGCCCCACAATTTCATAAACTTCAAATAGGCCGATGAACCGAGGGCTAAGATTGCCCTTCTTACCAAACCGCATAACCCCTTTCATTAGTGACACCTTCAACAATACCTGTTAACCAGCCTGAAAGTCCATGTCTCGGACCTTGCGATATGCATACTCTTTCTGCCTGCTTTGAGCAGCCAGCAACTTAGTATGAATGCCCTTACCTTTTCCTGCTCTTCCATTACTAAGTCTACGCCTAGAGGCTTTACATCACCTTCCTCAAACCACCCAACCAGTGATCTGTAGTTCCTCCCATATAATGCTTCGAATGGTGTCATGTCAATACTGGAGTGGTAGCTATTGTTGTACAAGAATTTGCACAACGATAGAAACTGGTCCCAATGACCCTCGAAGTACATCACACATGCTCTTAGCATATCCTCTAATACCTGGATCGTCCTTTCTGACTGATCATCAGTCTAAGAAAGGAAGGCTGTGCTAAAAGTGAGTTGTGTACTCAACTCTTCATGTAACTTTCCCCAAAACATAGATGTAAATTGCGTACCTCTGTCTGAAATGATGGACAGTGGTACCCCATGCAGTCTCACAATCTCCTTCACGTAGATCTTAGCCAATTGCTGCGAATTAAAATCTACCCTGACCGAAATGAAATGAGCGAACTTGGTCAGCCTATCAACAATGACCCAAATTGAGTCGTACTTCCCCAATGTCTTGGGAAGACCCACCACAAAATCCATGGCCATCCTTTCCCACTTCCACTCTGGAATTGGTATTCTCTGAAGTAGTCCTGCAGGTCTTTGATGTTCGTACTTTACATGCTGGCAGTTCTGACATTTGGACACAAAAACAACTATGTCCCCTTTCATCCCGGGACACCAGTAACGCTGCCTTTAGTTCCTGTACATTTTAGTCACACCCGGATGAATTGAGTACCGCAAACCATGAGCTTCTGCCAAGATTTTCTGAATCATATCATCTACCCAAGGAACACAAATCCTCTCTCTGAAATGCAACACCCCACCAGAGTCTAGGATAACATTTCTGGACTCCCCGGATATTGCCTTACCTCGCAACTTACTCAGTTTTGGATCCTGAAACTATTTCTCCTTTATTTCATTTATGAAGATGGCGTTGACCTCAATGATGGACAATAACCCACCTCGATCTGAAACACCCAAGTGCATGAACTTGGCCTCAAAAGCTCGAATTTCCTTAGCTAGTGGTCGTTTGGACACCCCCAAACAAGCCAAGCAACCCATGCTAACAGTTTTCCAGATTAATGCGTCTGCCACCACATTAGCCTTATCCGGATGGTATTGAATCATCACATCATAGTCCTTCAATAGCTCCATCCACCTTCTCTGCCTCAAATTCAAATCCTTCTGAGTGAAAACATGCTACAGACTGCGATGATCTGTGAATACCTCACACTTGACACCATAGAGGTAGTGTCTCTAAATTTTTAATGCAAAAACCACCGCTGCCAACTCTAAGTCGTGAGTCGGTTAATTACTCTCATGCACCTTCAACTGCCTGGATGCATAGGCTATCACATTCCTATCATGCATCAGCACAACACCCAAACCAAAATGTGAAGCATCACAGTAAACAATAAAGTCTTTACCTTCGACCGGCAAGGACAAAATAGGGGTTGTGGTCAAAAGTGTCTTGAGCTTTTAGAAGCTCTCCTCACACTTGTCGGACCACATGAACGGTACATATTTCTGTGTCAGCCTGGTCAGGTGAGTAGCAATAGAAGCAAAATTCTTAAAAAAGCTCTGGTAGTACCTCAGAGCCCAACAAAACTTCTCACCTCTATCACAACGTTAGGCCAAACCCAACTCTTGACTGCCTCAATTTTCTGGGGATCTACCATCACCCCTTGCCTGACACTACATGCCCCAAAAATGCAACTGAAGTCAACCAAAACTCATACTTAGTAAATTTTTCATAAAGCTTTTGGTGTCTCAAGATATCCAACACAATACGAAGATGATTAGCATGCTCCTCTCTACTCTTAGAGTAGATCAAAATATCATCGATGAAGATGATAACGAAGGAATCCAAGTAGGACTTAAATACCCAATTCATCAAACTCATGAATGCTGCCGGCGCATTGGTTAAACTAAACGATATTACTAGAAACTTGTAATATCCATACCGAGTCTAAAAAGCAATTTTTGGAATGTCCTCAGGCCTAATCTTTAACTGGTGGTACCCCGACCTCAAGTCGATTTTTGAAAACATTGATGCGCCCTGAAGCTGGTCAAACAAATCATCTATACGGGGTAGAGGGTACTTATTCTGGATGGTCACCTTGTTCAACTGCCTATAATCTATGCACATCCGCATACTACCATTCTTCTTCTTTACAAATAAGACCGACACACCCCAAGTCGAAACACTGGGACGTATAAATCCCTTATCTAGGAGTTCCTGCAGTTGAGTTTTAAGTTCCCTTAACTCTGCCGGAGCCATACGATATGGAGGAATGGAAATGGGATGAGTTCCTGGCTCCAAATCAATACAAAAATCTATATCCCTGTCCAGAGGCATACCAGGCAAGTCCGCTGGAAACACCTCTAAAAATTCAAAAAACCACTGGAACTGACTCAATAGGCGGGGACTCCACACTATCATCCCGGAGATGAGCCAAGAAGACTAGACACCTCCTCCCCACTAGGTTTCTAGACCGAACAAATGATATTATCTTAACTGGCTTAGGCCTGTACACTCCCTCCCACTCTAGTCTATCCTTACCAAGAATCTCTAAAGTCACAGTCTTGGTGTTACAGTTCAATACAACATGATAAGGAGATAGACAGGTCATACCCAAGATAATATCAAAATCAGCCATATCCAGAATTACCAAGTCTACCCAAGTATGCAACCCTACAACCACAATAGAACAATCACTATATACATGAGTCACAATCATAGACTCTCCAACCGGGGTGGAAACTTGGATAGGGGAATCAAGGATATCACAAATCAAATCCAGCCCCAATGCAAAACTCACAGACACATAAGAATATGTAGAGCCTGGGTCAAATAATACCGAAGCCATTTTATTGCAGACAAGAATAGTACCTATGATCACCGCATCTGAGGCTTCTGCCTCGGTCCTCCATGGGAAAGCATAGAAATGAGCCCGATCATCAATCCGGGAAACTTCCCGAGCTGGCTGCACCACACCCCTGCCTGCGCCGCTATTTCCGCTGTCTCCCCGGCCTCCCTGAAAATTACCTCGCCTACCCTGTGGACGCCCCCTAGCATTACTGCCTCTATCTGTCGGGACCACTGCTCTAGTCTGCTGCTGACCCTGATTACCTGCCTGCCTATGTAGACACTCCCTCTTAAACTGGCCCAGATCACCACAATAGAAGCAACCATGGTCAAGAATAGGCCTGCTAGCTGATGTATAAGACACTCCTTGACCTCTAGGAGCTGAAGACTGAGCTCCCTGATGACCACCTGTAGTAGCTGGTAGAGCGGATTGAATAGGATGGGCTGAGTAAGCCTGCTGATTCTGGCCCCTGAAATATGAACCACCATAGTTTCCCTCATTCCGGGGCTTCTTGGCCAAAGCCTTAGCCTACCCCACTTGCCTAATTCCCTCTAACTTCTTCACATAGTCCACCACATCATTAAAGACATTTCTTGAAGAAGTCATATGCACTGACAGTACCTGTAGTTCACTATTCAAACCTTTGATAAACAACTGGACCCGTTCCTCCTCGGACACCAACATCTGTGTAGCAAAGCGAGACAAAGCATGAAACTTGTCCTCATAAGCCGAGACCGACATGCCACCCTGTTCTAAGTTCAAGAACTTATCCTTCTTCTGTTCCCTTAAAGTACGTGGGACATACTTCTCTCGAAACAACACGTGGAACTGCTCCCAAGTCAGCGGAGGTAGAACAGAAGACCGACACTCAACATGAGACCTCCACCACTGCTTGACATCACCCTGCAGCTGAAAAGTGACAAACTCAACCCCATGCTGACGTACAATACCCAACTTGTGCAACCTCTCATAGCAATCCAGTATGAACTCATAGGCATCCTCCTTGTCTGTACCCTGAAATGTCGGAGGTTTAGGCTTAAGGAAATTAGTCAGCATTTCATGCTCATTTCCAGTCATAACCGGGCCTAGCATTGGTCTAAAGAAATCTTTCGTGACTGAAGCTGCGTCCATCCTAGGTGCTGTAGTAGCCACTGGCTGAGTATCTAAGGCCTTATTTGCATAATCTGCGGGTATGGCTCCAACACCAACCAATCCACTCAGAATATTCCACGCCTGCTTAAAATCTTTTGGTGTCATAGTAGGAAGGCCTGGACCCCCAACCGGTGCCGCCTCCACTTGATCCCCTTCACCATCTACAACCACTTCTTCTACGTCCTCAGCAACATGCTCTTGAGGTGGGGGAGGGGTTACCTCGCATATATCAGTAGCAACTGGAGCTCCACTCGTGGAGGGTGTGGCTACAGCTCATCCCCTGCCTCTTCCTCTACCTCTACCTCAAACTTCCGGTCCCGCTGCTGGGACCGCTGGCCTTGATCCATTGTTCCTTGTAGTAACCATCTGCTGACATAAGAGTGAATGAGGTTAGATACCAATTTGTATCACCAGATACCAATTGGAATCAAGTTATAGCACGAAGGAAAGAAGGAAGAGATAGTTTTTCCTAAAGCCCCATAGCCTCTCGAAGAAAAGTACGGACGTCTCCGCACCATTCCGCAAGACTCTACTAGACCTGTTTGGTACGACGAGATCAATGAACCTAGGGCTCTAATACCATCCTTGTCACGACCCAGACCGTCGTGAGTGGCACCCCCCAACCCCCGAATGAGCGAACCAATAAAGTTCAACCCTTTGCCTAGACTAACAGCCTAAACACAGCAAAACATAAGTAAACTAGCAATTTAATAAGTAAGAACTATAGCATTAATATCATCCTGCGGAAAATCCCCCTAGAAACTAGAGGTCGCAATACCAAATATTACTACCAATATCTAGAATACGGGGATGCAACCCCAAAGAAAATACGGAAGTAGTTTTAAACCCAAAACAAGTGGGCTGAAACTTTAGAGATATATCCAAGGTAGCTTGATCAAGCAGCTCACCCTTGAAGTCAGAAATCGCCGGTGCTATAGATGAGGTCGCATCTCATCCACTAGAAGATTTCATGTACTCACCAAAAGGAAAGCAAGTGCAGTATCAGTACACCACCACTGTGTACTGGTAGGATCATCAGCCAGATTTTAGATAAACAGTGTAAAAACAGTACGACAATATCAAGTAAAAGGTATGGAAGACATGCAACAATATTAAAATACACACTTAGACTACAATTCTCTACTTAGCTTGTTCCCACATGAAATCCACCACCGATACTCTAAGCCACAACCATATACCAATAACTATACCTTCCCGTCTAGCCCGGACCAACCCTAGGATCCCCTCTAGACAACACAAAAAGTCAATTAACAACCCGACCTAAACCAAGACCATCACAGTAGTTATACAAAAATTCCCAGCCATTCAAGGACCACCAAACAAATAACATATTTCAATAATCATCCCGGTCCACTCATGTAACAAATATCAATCAATGCAACACAATGATAAAAATGCAATGATGCAACAAAAGTAAACCCGTACCAGGCGTGGTACCCGAGCCAACGGTTGGTATACCTGTACCAGGCATGGTACCCGTGCCAACCATTTGTTATACCCGTACCAGTCAATTACATGATCAAACAACTTGTAAACCAACAAGCAACACCCTTCAATCACAGACTGTAAAGTAAGAAACTTATACATTCCACACAACTCCCCTAAGCAATGTAATTCATACAAGCACTTAGATATGAGTACAAGAATATACAACATTCACAGAAATCGTAAGCCATCACCTACCTCAAAATGAGACAAGCTCTATTCAACCTGAGCTTTCCCGTGTTCCGGATTCCTTTCTCGTTTTTGGTCTAAAATGACACACAAGTACATATAATTAACACACAAGGCCTGCACAATACCCAGATTACACCAAATCCCCAAACCCTAGGCCACCCATGATCATCCCACCCTTTTCCTGGGCTTTTATACCATTAATTCACCTACTTCTATCATTTTAACGGATAAAAATAGAGAATTTGACAACCTATGATCATGATAACATACTTTTAACAATGCCCAAGAACATTCATGCTTGGAATCCCCTTCCTTCCCCAGATTCTATCATTCCTAGGTTATTCTAACCTTTCCCCAAGTTCCCTCCTAGAAATTCTACCGCATAGGAAATGTAGTACAAAGATTGGGGATTAGAAACCTTACCTTAGAGAAGAAAATCAAAGGAAAAAGGAGGAAAATCGCCTAGAATCGCCTAGCCCTTCTCCCAAAATGAAATTGTTAAAATTGAATGTTTTGGGGAATATTTATGCATTAAAATCCCATCGTCCTGCTATAGCGGTTCCCGCTCCACTATAGCGGACAACTCCCGGTATAACAGTCTTAAGCGGTGTTGACCGCCTTGACCACCGCTATATCCGTATTTTCCACCACTATAGTGAAGGCCACTACCGTAGATGGTTGGGCTCATCAAGGATAGAATGTTTGGAAATCTCCTAGTTTTGGCCATTTTACAACACACTTGTTTCCCCCGATGACCCGAAATAACCCTTTCACGTCAAACGCGATTCTGGGAGTTCCACTTACCCAAATTCGATTCTAAAATATCCCTTGACTCCTTTATGTCTTGGCTATGTGGAACACTAGCTTAAACCAAGACACATAAACCAACTCTTACCCGGATTTTCCTAGACTCCACCTCACTCCAGAACTGGCCGAGGCTAGCCTAGCCCAGAATTTCATACTCCCAAACCCGGAGTTTTCTAACTCTAAAACTTGGCACAATTGGACTACCCATAACGACGGACCCGGTCGTTACAAATTGTCTCAAAGTAGAAGCTATATATTTCTCTTTCTGCATTAGAACACAACCAAGGCCAACACCTAAGGCATCACAATACACTGTAAAACCTATATCCTCCCTAGGTAAAGTCAAAATAAGTTCTGAAGTCAATAAAGTCTTAAGCGTTTAGAAGCTCACCTCACACTTATTGGACCACTGAAAAAAAAATTCTTATGAGTCACCCTGGTCAACAAAGCTGCAATAGAAGACAAACCCTCCATGAATCATCTATAGTAGCCTGCCAATTCAACAAAACTCCAAATCTTGATAGGTGAAGTAGTCTTAGTCCAATCCCAATCTGTCTCAATAGTGGTTGTATGTAGTATAATACCCTCCTTAGGAACTACGTCTCCTAAAAATGCCACAAAACTGAGCTAAAACTCACACTTTAAAAGTTTAGCATATAACGCTCATCCCTCAAGTTCTTAAGCAAGATTCTCAAATACTGCCCATGCTCCTCCTGTCACAACCCAAAATTAGGCCATGATGGAATCTACTATAACCTTGTGTAGGTAAGCCAAACTCAAGATATAATAGAAAGTAACTACAATAATAATTAATAAGGAATGCCTATAAGAAGAGGAATGGACCACCATGCATAGATATATGCATAACATGTACAAATAATACAACCGTAGGCCCTATAAAAACATAGGAAAGATAAAATATACAAGATACGAATCTTGAACCTAGTGTCACCGGTACAAGATCCTCTAAAAGTATGAGAGTAGGCATATACAAGACACAACTATCTGGTAAATATAAAATAGAGATAGTAGATACAAAAAGGAAAGAAGTAAGCCTTCCAACGCCAAGAGCTCACTATGATAGAATCGATAAGGGTCCTTAAAACAAGCAGGAAGTCAACAAGGGTGACTCATACTGGGCGCTACATCTAAAAAAGATGCGTAAGTGTAGTATAAGTATCAAATATGGGGTACTTAGTAGGCATCATAGGTCGACCGAGCTCAGCTGATAATATATATTATAAAAGACATGAAAGGAAACTATACATCAGAAGCTAACCTAAAAATCTTAAATATAACAAGGATAGAGTGAAGATAATAATAAAAAGGCATGCAATATAAGAATACATGAAAAATGTCATGCAATATGCGATGATGTGATGCAACACATGGCCAATGCAGAAAATAAAAACCTGGGATTATCCCTTGGGCCACCCTTAGTGTAACGATCGAGTCCATCATTATGGGTAAACCTTTCGTGCCAAGTTTTGGATTAGAAAACTTTCAAGTTTGGGAGTTGAAAATATTGGCTAGGCTAGTCTCGAATGGTTTCTGAAAAAAGTATGGTCTAGGGCAATCCGAGTGATGATTAGGTAATGTATCTTGTATTGAGCTAGTTTTTTTGTTAGCTAAGACATTGAGGAGTCCCAGGGACTTTTTGGGAATGGATTCGGGTAAGTAGAACTCCCTGTATTAAAGTTGACGTGAAAGGATTGTTCCGGAATGTTAGGATTTAAGGTGTGTTGTAAAATGGGAACTTTTGGGGGATTTTTTGAGGTTCTATATTGTATCAACTACTATAGTGATTGACACTATGCTATAGCATCCATCATTATAGCGGAGAAATGCTTGTTATAGCGGAAGTCAATGTCAGTCAGCACCGCCACAGAGATCGATTCTGGTACGGCAATGATGCTATAGCGGTGTATGGAATGCTATATCGGAATTAGTGGGGTAAATGCTAAAACTTCCCCAAAAATATTCAAAAAATCACAAGAACATTTTGGGGAAGGGCATAGGCAAAGGGAGACAATTTTTAGTGATTTTCCAACAAACTCTGTCGAAAAGGTAAGGTTTTTATTCCCCATATCCGTATTTCGATTCCCAGACCTTAGAAACTATAATCTCGGGCTTGGGGGAATGTTTAAGATAACCTAAGATGATAGAATCCAGTGGAAAAAGAGGAATTTTAGGTGTAGAATTCGTGGGTTATGATTATTATTGCTTATGCATGTTTAAAACACCATTATTTGCTAAATGTACCGATATAAATGGTAGTTTCGGGCGAATAAATGGAGGGAAAGCCTTGAAAAGGGTGTAATGATTATAGTTTTGGCCTGGTGATTAGTATTTTGCATAATACAGGTAATTTTGGGCCATTGGACTGATTTTAGCATATTGTCAACATGTTTTTAGACCAAGAGCAAGCGAAAGTTCTGGAAATAGGAAGGCTCCGGTCCAATAAAGTTTCAGGCTATTCGAGGTAGGTGATGTTTATTGTCTTATCAAATGCAATATATTTATATATAACCTATCACGTCCCGAGACAGGCCCTGGACGTGATGGGAAAACCAAACTAATGAAGGCCTGAGAAAACACCTTAGCATTCATTAAAAACACATTCAATAAATAAAGAATTTGCGAAAAAAGGACCCATTTGAGAACATCATTTAAAACATATATAAAAAATTAACCAAGTGTTGGGAATAAAATATTTAAACAACATATACATAGGTCTATGAAGCCTCTAAAATAAGAATAAAATATCTATGCCGGGACATGACCCCGACATTACCATAAAACTAAAACCAAAGTCAAATAAGAATTTAGATCGCCTTCCGAAATATGGAGGGCTCAGCAAAAGTTAGACTTGTCTGATTTAACCTAGTGTTTTATAGTACCACGAGAAGGTGCCTCTGAACCTACATCATACAATGATGTAGTTTCCCGAAGATGGTTAGTACGTGGAATGTAGTGGTACACAGAACAGAAAAATAGATAAATATCCGTAGAAAATTCCATTATGAGAAAACAATAAAGTTTTTATTTGTTACTTTTGAACTAGATGGTATCATCGACTTCTATTCAGCACCATGGGCTATGTGGGTCCGATCAACACTCGATCGGCTAAGCCCCAACCCATATTTGCCGCATTAGTCGAGATTTCAATATAATATGGCCAGTACAATCGTCCTCATAGAGGAAAAGTTAAGGTTGTCCCAAGTTTGGATCAAATCATCCCTATGTTGGCAAAACACAGGTTTTGGGTGCTGAGACATTTAGCCTCACACCTTCTCGGCTAACCATTTAATTCTCTTAGAGCCCAAATTATTACCATTATCAAATATCTTTAAAAACATCCTTCATTAATACAATTCCATTAGGGGCATAATCTGTTATTAGTATTGTCATACCAAGACTTGCAAGTCATTCATTTCATCAATATAGAACCCATAGGGTCTATCAACAATTCAATATGCCTGTAATGACCCTTCCGGTTATTTCCACGTATATGTTTTCCTTGTACCGTTAGAGCTTGTTTGTAGCGGCCCCAAGTCATTTAAGGCTTGTCGGGACCGGTATTTCAGTGCCGGGTCCATTTGTTTGGTCGTATGATAAGTTTTGAAGTCAAGCAAGTCGGCAAAGTTATCAAAAGTTTCTTTAATAAATTTTTTGAACTACGGTAAAATGTCTCAGAGCTTTTCTCTCAATATATAAAGAGTTAGAAGTCTCCCGAAATACCAAATTGAAGGTCTATGAGTCTAGTTTCCAATGCACAAAACCTCACGTCCAACTAATCTCAGAGTAAAAAGTTATGACTGTTTTACCGCTGACTGTCTGGTAGAAACCGGGTTGAGAACCGGGTCGCGAACCGGGTCGGGTCAAAATCGATTTAAGCCTCAACTTCACGTTTTAAAATGTCATTTCAGTTCTGAAACAGTGAGAAAACATAAGGGAGGGTTCCAAGAGAGTTCTTGAGTATCAAATCGTGCGATGGTGAATTGTGAACCTAAATTTAAGAATTTTATTAGCATCGCGCGTATATTTGAAAATATTTTATTTTAACGTTATATTTTTTATTACCTTTTTTTAAAGTATTTTAAAGGTCTATGATATAGTAGGTTTTATTCAAAATAATTTTCTATTTATTGGGATATATTTAAAATATTATATTTATTTTACCACGAATTTATTCAATACCCGAATACATACATAACGGGATGGAAATAATTAAAATGTTGCCACCTCCACAACACGTGGAGGTGAGGCAAAGCAGGCAACATATTTGTAGCTACTATGTGTCTAATACATGGCATATAATATTATTTTATTAAAACTATTCTAGCATTTAATGCTAAAGGTAATTTGATATATATGTTTCTTCCATTTTCACATTCACTTAGCATATATCGGATAAAATTGTATTAATGGGCATCCTTGGGTTGGTTTATTAGGTTGGTACCACAGACCTCGACCGCTTTATTCATGTCCGCCTACTTTTGTTCCTCCGTTGCTTGTAGTACTTGCCAATATATTTTATTTACCCTTGTGGTCCTGTGAGGCCTTGTTGACTCTGGAACATAGAAGATGGGATTTTGGGAATGTCCGCGAGTCCCGGGCATAGAATTATCCTTCTAGGCTGGTTATGCTTGCTGAGTAGCTGTGGGCCTGTGCAGGGTCGATAGGTTGATTGTGAGCTGCTGGGCAGCTATTGTGTGTGATCATACCATTTCCATGCATATAAAGAGGTTTTATCCATGTTTTACTATGGTTTTGGCTTCGGGCCTACTGGCACTATTTTCTAAACCTTGCATGGCCCCGGGGGCCTGTTTTTGATGGAAATGATTGGGAAATGGTTTGAATTTACTTGTGAATATTCCTGGGTAAAAGGAAGTAAAATTATGTTTTAAATCACTAGTTTTACGATTAACGCTAGACTAGGAAGGGCGGGGTGCTAGTTGAGTTTTCTAGCTATTTGAGATAATTTTAGCCTCGGTCGAACCGAGCACCTGAGATGACTTTCTACTGTTTAGACCCGGTTATTCCCGGGCACCCTTGGAGGGGTTTTTGAGATATTTTCCTACTACTTTAGTCCTGGACAGGGTCTGGGCATGTATATTAGAGATTGGGTTTCTATCTTGAACCCGGACTTGCTTCCGGACGACATATTTTGATAATGAGTTTTAGTATGGGGTCAAGGACCTCCATGGACCTTGCCATCCGGGCAAGGGGCTACGGGCTGCGTGTGTCGGAGGAAGGGTATACGGTGGAGTAGAGGTATACGGGAAGTGTCCATCCATGGAACCTACCTGCTGGGCCGGATCGGCACCGGAGGGGGTACATACAAAGATACCATTACTCTTGAGACCTTCATGCATCATATCATTCATTGTTTGAGGCTCCACCCTTGTTTGTTGTTTGTTGATTGTACGCTCCGGTAGTATGAGATGCCGGAGGGTTTGTTTTCACTTGTTTGTGTTCCTCGGTTGTATGGGCGGCCGGGGGACTGTAGGTAGACTCTTTCTATTTACTTGTAGAATTGTTCCCTGTTACGGTTAATTATAAAATTGGTTACTGCTAGACTGTTAGTTGCTGGATTTGAGATTGATATGATTAGTTGGGCTTGATTCATGTCTCGAAGCATGCCTATCATTACTCTTTCTCTCTTCTTCTTACACTTGAGGTTACCGGTATACCTTCCATTTCGTAAACTTATTATGTATACACTGTTATTGCAAGGACCCCAGGTGCGTTGTTTCTTACTTTCACCTGTGCCTATGGTGTATATATTCGGCTTGCTGGCCTCACATGTGGTTCTGTTGATTTCCCTCTAGGCTAGTTCCTGTGTACCTTTCGTTGATTTCTGTGACTGCTTGCTTCTATTCTGTCTGTTACTACGCTTTTATCTTATATGTGCCTAGTCGGCCTATGATACCTACTGGGTACCTTATGCTTCGCATTTGGTGCTCACCCTACCCCCCTGCATCTTTGAGTGCAAATCCTAGCGTGGGCCATCGCCGTTAGATCACTGTGATTCGTGCTTGGAGGTCTGTTGGGGACTACTTCAGACTGAGGGTGAGCTCTTGGCGATCGGAGCTTAGCTTTAGTTTATCTTTTGCTTCATGTACTCTATTACCATTCAGAGACATCTGTATATATTATTTTGGATCGTTTGCACTCCATGTATGTAGTTTTGGCTCTATACTATGATACCAGGTCTTGGGATTTGGTTTAGTTTCCGCATATGTATATATATACTCCTGTTATCTATTCTCCTCATCTGACTCCCTTACTTTTGCTTATTAAACTATTCTTCCGCTTATTTGTTAGATAGTAGACCATTACTAACTGTCCTGGGCTATGGGAATTGGTTCGCCTACTAGGGGGGTTGTAGGTGCCATCATGACCGAAAAATCAGGTCGTGACAACTTGGTATCAGAGCGCTAGGTTCACCGGTGTCATCGGTATAGGAGCCAATGTCTAGTAGAATCCTGCGGATTGGGGTGGAGATGTCCGTACTCAATCTTTGGGAGGCTACAGTGACATTTAGGAAATTTGACTCTCTTCTTGCTTCTGTGTCGTGCGTGGAACCATTGAAATTTCTGGAAATCTCATTTGTTCTACTTTATTCTTCCGCAGATGGTTCGTACGAGATCATCGGCATCACGCGGAGATGAGCCTCCCACTCCAGCTAAGGGTCGAGGACGCCCTCGAGTAGTGGCACCTGCTAGAGCTGCTAGGATAGAGATAGAGCCCGAGCAACATGTGGATCAGGGGGCATCCCAGGTACTACCAGCTCCAGTACCAGCTTTAGTACCAGCTCCAGTTCCCACTTCTGTGCTAGCTCCAGCCTCAGCTTAGTCTCCAGATATTCGGGGATTACTATTACATCTTTTGGGTGTGATTAGAGAGTGGACTTCTGAGGTAGAGCAGACATCCGCTCAGGGGGCAGCCCCGGGTGCACAGAGCTCAGGAGCGCAGCCTGCTACTATGGCTCCCCGTGCAGAGGTCATTCCAGTTCCATCTGTTGCACAGCCTCTTGCTCCTCGCCCAGTTATGACAGAGTCAGAGCAGAAGGCGTTGGGTAGGTTTATGAGGTTAGCACCTCCGAGGTTTGTTGGTACTTCTGGACAGGATCCACATGACTTTATTACTACCTGTGAGGAGATGTTGCATCATTTGGGTTTGTTGGAGACTCACGGGGTTGGTTATACTACCTATCAGTTGGAGGGCCCAGCGAAGTTATGGTGGAGGGCCCAGGTTGCTTGTAGACCACTATCATCACCTCCTTTGACCTGGTCTGAGTTTTATGAGGCCTTTATGGCCAAGTTCCTACCTCAGAGTGATCGTGAACGTCACAGGGAGCAATTTACTCACCTTATGCAGGGGTCTACGACTGTCTCAGAGTATGAGACCCGTTTTCTTCAGCTAGCACCATTCGGAGCTATGATAATTCCTACCGAGGCAGATAGGATTCGCAGATTTGTATGGGGTTTGAGGCCAGAGATCAGGCAGCCAACTGAGATATTGATTACCGGTGGTCGGTCATTTTAGGCTATCGTAGACTATGCCCGCACTGTGGAGGACTTACAGCGACATGATCAGGGGTCCAGAGATAAGAGGCCTCGACATCATGGTGTCTACAGTGGTTCGAGGTTTGGTGGTAGAGATTCTGGCCAGTGGAGCCGGAGTTATCAGCCACAGCAGCACCAGGGTCAGTCCAGCCGACCGGTTCAGGCTTCCCTTCAGACTTTTGGTAGTACCCAGTTCGAGCAGGGTCAGAGCAGCCATCAGGGCTATGGCGTCCAGTCTTCGAGGGGTACAGTTTCTAAGGCATCAGGACGTGGTGGTTATACGGGATCTGCTGGTTCATCTCAACCGAGTAGGCCGCCAGGGGCTTGTTTTACTTGTGGTGTGATTGGTCATTATGCTAGAGATTTCCCTCAGCAGGGTACAATTCAGTTGGATGAGCCTTTACGAGCAGTTCACCCCCCTGCTAGAGGGGGTGGTCGTTAGGGTAGAGGTGGTGCTCCACGCGGCAGAGCAGGTGGTAGGGATGGCGGTCGGGCAGGTGGAGGTCGTCGTCATTTTTACGCGGTCCCTAGGAGACCAGAGGCAAAGGCCACAGATGCTGTGATTACAGGTACGATTTCTGTGTGCCATCAGTCGGCTATGGCTTTATTTGATCCTGGATCAACTTGTTCATACGTATGTGCCTACTTTGTGCCTTGTTTGGGGTTGGCTAGTGAGCCATTATCTATTCATGTTTCTGTTTCGACCCCAGTAGGAGATTATTTAGTAGTGGATCGAATTGTGAGATCTTGTATGCTATCTATTGGTGATTCACAGACTTGGGGTGATTTGATGATTCTTGATATGCTAGATTTTGATGTGATACTGGGCATGGACTGGTTATCCCCTCACCGTGTGGTTTTTTATTGTTATGCCAAGACCATTACCATAGTTGTGCTCGATGTATCCCCGGTTGTATGGCAGGGTTCTGTTAGCCATGCACCATCTGGGATCATCTCTTGTCTTCGAGCTAGGAAGTTGATTTCCCGTGGGTGTTTAGCTTATCTAGCATATGTCCGAGATGTTAGTGCTGACCCTACTTCTCGTGAGTCTGTTCCTGTGGTTAGATACTTCCTCGATGTGTTTCCTACCGACCTTCCAGGCCTTCCACCTGAGAGAGATATTGATTTTGCTATTGAGCTAGAGTCGGGCACTAGGCCCATTTCTATTTCTCCTTACCGTATGGCTCCTGCTGAGTTGAGGGAGCTTAAGGAGAAGCTCCAGGATCTGTTAGCTAAGGGGTTTATTAGACCTAGTGTGTCACCTTGGGGTGCTCCTGTTCTCTTCGTGAAGAAGAAGGATGGGGCAATGCGCATGTGTATTGATTATCGGCAGCTGAATAAGGTGACAGTGAAGAATAGGTATCTGATGCCGAGGATTGATGATTTTTTTGTCCAGCTTTAGGGTTCAGTCATGTTTTCAAAGATTGATTTGAGGTCTGGCTACCATCAGTTGAGGATTAGGGTGGAGGACATCCCTAAGACAGCATTCAGGACACGTTGATGCATAGGGTTCTTGGCCCGTATTTGGGCTCATTTGTGATAGTTTTTATAGACGACATCTTGGTATACTCGCGTAGTAGAGGTGAGCATAAGCAACACTTGAGGGTTATACTCTAGACTTTGAGAGATCATCGGCTTTATGCCAAGTTCTCAAAGTGCGAGTTTTGGCTTGAGTCAGTTGCATTCCTAGGGTACGTGGTGTCTAAGGATGGGATTAGGGTTGACCCGGGAAAGATTTCTGCGATTTGTGATTGGCCTAGACTTACTACTGCTACTGAGGTCCGCAGCTTTATTGGGTTAGCAGGTTACTACAGACGGTTCGCTGAGGGATTTTCCTCCATAGCAGCACCCTTGACTATGCTGACTAGGAAGGATGTCCCATTTCAGTGGTCGGATCAGTGTGAGGATAGCTTCCAGAGGCTTAAGGCCTTATTGACTTCAGCTCCAGTTTTGACTTTGCCGGTTGAAGGTCAGAGCTTTTCTGTGTACTGTGATGCTTCTGGGGTTGGTCTTGGTTGTGTGTTGATGCAGCAGGGTTGAGTAATAACATATGCGTCGAGGCAGCTGAAGGTTCACGAGCGCAACTACCCCACTCATGAATTAGAGTTGGCGGCGGTAGTTTTCGCGCTCAAGATCTGGAGGCATTACCTATATGGAGTTCACTGTGAGATCTTCACTGATCACCGTAGTCTTCAATATATCACGAGTCAGCGAGAGTTGAACTTGAGACAGAGGAGATGGGTCGATTTACTGAAGGACTATGACTTTCACTATTCTGTATCATCCGGGCAAGGCAAACATGGTAGTGGATGCCTTGAGTCGGAAGACAGTGAGTATGGGTAGCCTAGCTTCTCTTTTAGTTTCAGAGTGACCGTTGGCCTTGGACATCCACTCCTTGGCTAACCGTTTGGTTAGGCTTGACTTATCGGATCCTAGCAGAGTTCTGGCCAGTATTGAGGTTCGTTCTACTTTGATTGATCAGATTCAGAGCCATCAGTTTGAGGATCAGCAGTTGTATGACCTTCGTGATCAGGTTTTTCAGGGTGAGACCAGTCGGGCTACTCTAGATTCAGATGGGGTTCTGAGGTTTGATAGTCGCCTTTGTGTTCCGAGGATTAGTGATTTGATTCAGTTGATACTTCATGAGGCACATTGTACTAGATACTCCATTCACCCTGGCACATCAAAGATGTATAGAGACTTGAGACAGCTTTACTGGTGGAGTGGTATGAAGCAGGATATAGCGGATTTTCGTATCTCGGTGCTTGAACTGTCAGCAGGTTAAGTTCGAGCACATGAGACCTGGTGGTTTGATGCAGCGACTTCCCATTCCTGAGTAGAAGTGGGAAGGGATTACTATGGACTTTGTTGTTGGTTTGCCTCGTACTTCTCATGGGTTTGATTCCATATGGGTAATTGTTGATAGGCTGACTAAGTCAGCACATTTCTTGCCGGTTCAGACTTCTTATGGCGCAGAGAGGTTAGCTCAGATCTACCTTCGTGAGATTGTTCGGTTGCACGGGGTCCCAGCTTCTATCATTTCAGACCGTGGCACTCAGTTCACATCTCAGTTCTGGAAAGCTATTCAGCGAGATTTGGGTACAAAGGTTCATCTTAGTACCGCTTTCCACCCTCAGACAGATGGCCAGTCCAAGAGGACCATTCAGATTCTGGAGGACATGCTTCGGGCCTGTATTCTTGACTTTGGAGGTTCTTGGGATCAGTTTGTTCCCTTGGCAGAGTTTACTTATAATAACAGCTTCCATTCGAGTATCGGCATGGCACCTTTTGAGGATTTGTATGGCAGGCATTGCAGATCACCGGTAGGTTGGTTTGATGGTTTTAGTTCTAAGCCATAGAGCACAGATTTTCTTCGAGATTCCTTAGATCAGGTCTGAGCGATTCAGGACAGACTTCGGGCCTTGGAGTTTAGTGTCGGTGAATTGGTGTTTCTCCGTGTATCGCCCATGAAGGGCGTGATGAGATTTGGTAGGCGGGGCAAGCTTAGCCCTAGGTACATTGGGCCGTTTGAGATTCTTCAGAGGGTTGGTAGCGTTGCCTATCAGCTAGCTTTGGCTCCGATGTTTTCAGCTATACATCCTGTATTTCATGTTTCGATGTTACGTCGGTATGTCCCAGATGATTCTCATGTGTTGCAGTGGGATTCAGTTCAGTTGGGTGAGGGTTTAGCCTTTGTTGAGGAGTCGGCGGCTATTTTGGCCATAGATGTCAGGAGATTGAGGTCTCGAGAGATCCCGGTTGTTAAGGTTCAGTGGAGGCACTGTCTAGTCGAGGAGGCTACCTGGGAGACCAAGAGAGATATGCGGGCTCAGTATCCGCAGCTGTTTGAGCCTTCAGGTACCCCCTTGACCTTGACTTTCGAGGACGAAAGTCCTTTTTAGTAGTGGATGATGTAATGACCCTTCCGGTTATTTCCACATATACGTTTTCTTTGTACCGTTAGAGCTTGTTTGTAGCGGCCCCAAGTCATTTAAGGCTTGTCGGGACCGATATTTCAGTGACGGGTCCATTTTTTTGGTCGTATGATAAGTTTTGAAGTCAAACAAGTCGGCAAAAGTTATCGTAAGTTTCTTTAATAAATTTTCTGAACTATGGGTAAAATGTCTCAGAGATTTTCTCTCAATATATAAAGTGTTAGAAGTCCCCCGAAATACCAAATCGAAGGTCTACGAGTCTAGTTTCCAACGCACAAAACCTCACGTCCAACTGATCTTGGAGTAAAAAGTGATGACTATTTTACCGCGGACTGTCTGGCAGAAACCGGGTTGCAAACCGGGTCGCGAACCGGGTCGGGTCAAAATCGATTTAAGCCTCAACTTCACGTTTTAAAACGCCATTTCAGTTTTGAAACAGTGAGAAAACATAAGGGAGGGTTCCAAGAGAGTTCTTGAGTATCAAATTGTGCGATGGTGAATTGCGATCCTAAATTTAAGAATTTTATTAGCATCGCGCGTATATTTGAAAATATTTTATTTTAACGTTATATTTCTTATTACCTTTTTTTAAAGTATTTTAAAGGTCTATGAAAAATATTTTTGTTACGATATAATTGTATATGTATTTATTTTATAAGGTTTTTATACATTGTATTATTTTAACGTAGATAGTAAATTTAGTTATGTTAAAAATTATTATTATGATATAGTAGATTTTATTAAAAACAATTTTCTATTTATTGGGATATATTTAAAATATTATATCTATTTTACCACGAATTTATTCAATACCCGAATACATACATAACGGGATGGAAATAATTAAAATGTTGCCACCTCCACAACACGTGGAGGTGAGGCAAAGCAGCCAACATATTTGTAGCTACTAGGTGTCTAATACATGGCATATAATATTATTTTATTAAAACTATTCTAGCATTTAATGCTAAAGGTAACTTGATATATATGTTTCTTCTATTTTCACATTCACTTTTGCATGGTGAGTAGTATAGCCTCTTTTCTGTTAAACATGCTTCATACAAATATATGTACGCATATGTTAAAGAAGAGTTATTGTGGTGCTATATTTTGATCTTCGGAAGAAAATTAATTATCTACGTCAAGTTATTCAAGCCCGAGTTCGAGTTTGATTTCGTGTTGGAGCTTTTTTCGGAGAGGTTCAAGCTTGTCATCGGACAACAGGTAGTTTACGGTTTAAACTCCCTAGACTTAGCATATATCGGATAAAATTGTATTAATGGGAATCCTTGGGTTGGTTTATTAGGTTGGTACCACAGACCTCGACCGTTTTATTCATGTCCGCCTACTTTTGTTCCTCCGTTGCTTGTAGTACTTGCCGATATATTTTATTTACCCTTGTGGTCCTGTGAGGCCTTGTTGACTCTGGAACATAGAAGGTAGGATTTTGGGAATGTCCGCGAGTCCCGGGCATAGAATTATCCTTCTAGGCTGGTTATGCTTGCTGAGTAGCTGTGGGCCTGTGCAGGGGCGATAGGGTGATTGTGAGCTGCTGGGCAGCTATTGTGTGTGATCATACCATTTCCATGCATATAAAGAGGTTTTATCCATGTTTTACTATGGTTTTGGCTTCGGGCCTACTGACACTATTTTCTAAACCTTGCATGGCCCCGGGGGCCTGTTTTTGATGGAAATGATTGGGAAATGGTTTGAATTTATTTGTGAATATTCCAGGGTAAAAGGAAGTAAAATTATGTTTTAAATCACTAGTTTTACGATTAACGCTAGACTCGGCAGGGCCGGGGTGCTAGTTGAGTTTTCTTGCTACTTGAGATAATTTTAGCCTCGGTCGGACCGGGCACCTGAGACGACTTTCTACTGTTTAGACCCGGTTATGCCCGGGCACCCTTGGAGTGGTTTTTGAGATATTTTCCTACTAATTTAGTCCTGGACAGGGTCTATGCGTGCATATTAGAGACTGGGTCTCTATCTTGAACCCGGACTTGCTTCCGGACGACATGTTTTGATAATGAGTTTTAGTATGGGGTCAGGGACCTCCATGGACCTTGCCATCCGGGCCAGTGGCTGCGGGCTGCGTGTGCCGGAGGAAGGGTATACGGTGGAGTAGAGGTATACGGGAAGTGTCCTTCCATGGAACCTACCTGCTTAGCCGGATCGGCACCGGAGGGGGTACATACAAAGATACCATTTCACATGAGACCTCCATGCATCATATCATTCATTGTTTGAGGCTCCACCCTTGTTTGTTGTTTGTTGATTGTACGCTCCGGTAGTATGGGATGCCGGAGGATTTGGTTTCACTTGTTTGTGTTCCTCGGTTGTATGGGCGGCCGGGGGACTGTAGGTAGACTCTTGCTATTTACTTGTAGAATTGTTCCCTGTTACGGTTAATTATGAAATTGGTTACTGCTAGACTGTTCGTTTCTGGATTGAGATTGATATGATTAGTTGAGTTTGATTCATGTCCCTGAGCATGCCTATCTTCACTCTTTCCCTCTTCTTACACTTGAGTTTACCGGTATACCGTCCATTTCGTAAATTTATTATGTATACACTGTTATTGCAAGGACCCCAGGTGCGTTGTTTCTTAGTTTCACCTGTGCCTATGGTGTATATATTTTGCTTGCTGGCCTCACATGTGGTTCTGTTGATTTCCCTGTGGGCTAGTTCCTGTGTACCTTTCGTTGATTTCTGTGACTACTTGCTTCTATTCTGTCTGTTACTACGCTTTTATCTTATATGTGCCCAATCGTCCTATGATACCTACTGGGTACCTTATGCTTCGCATTTGGTGCTCACCCTACCCCCCTGCATCTTTGGGTGCAAATCCTAGCGTGGGCCATCGCCGTTAGATCACTGTGATTCGTGCTTGGAGGTCTGTTGGGGACTACTTCAGACTGAGGGTGAGCTCTTGGCGATCGGAGCTTAGCTTTAGTTTATCTTTTGCTTCATGTACTCTATTACAATTCAGAGACATCTATATATATTATTTTGGATCGTTTGCACTCCATGTATGTAGTTTTGGCTCTATACTATGATACCAGGTCTTGGGATTTGGTTTAGTTTCCGCATATGTATATATATACTCCTGTTATCTATTCTCCTCATCTTACTCCCTTACTTTTGCTTATTAAACTATTCTTCCACTTATTTGTTAGATAGTAGCCCATTACTAACTGTCCTTGGCTACAGGAATTGGTTCGCCTACTGGGGGGGGTGTAGGTGCCATCATGACCGAGAAATCGAGTTGTGACAATGCCCATTTCACTAAATTCGCATAGTAAAACAATAATTTCTGTCTCAATCCATTCCATTCATAAAATCCATTAGAATAACAATATATTTCGAAATCCGTAAATCACTTTGAAAACTTTTGGATATTAAGAAGAACAAGTAAAAACCTTTCAATCCCCTTTTTGAGTACCATTCATCCCATAATCCCTTATTAGTTTCAAGTAAAAGTTAGGGAATAACATTTTCATGAGCTTTCCTCAAAGTTAGAAAAACCATACTTGTAACCCTAAGTTCATAACCAAAATAGTATAAATGTTTACCAAAGGGGTTTAAAACCATAACGTTTATAAGATACTTTGAAAAGGGATCGTTTTGCGTACCTTGGAGAAGAAGATTGTGGAGAGGAACTCTCGGGATAGAAACCCTAGCCTTTGTTATCTCTGAGACTTGGAAGATTGGTGTTTTGAGGGAGAGGAGCATTTGAAACCATCCTGGAAAGAAGTTCCCCGTAAAAGGTTTTACCCTAGGAGTCCTATTTATAGGCAATCCCAATTAAAATCCGGATTGATCTAGGAAAGAAAGATGCGTCAGAAAAATGGACGCCAAAATGGTCCGTTATGGCCACAAATGGACCGTTATCAAAGGCATTTTAACTTATGGAATTTGATGAGCTTCTGGTCCAAAATAATGGTTGGGAAAATGGACCGTACAATGGTCCATTTTCCCTTCCATTTTAACTTCCAAAATTTGATGCACTTCTGGTCAGACAAACGTCTTCTTGGTAAACTAATTATAACTTTTTACTCCGAGCTTGGATTAATGCATGGTCAGCGGCGTTAGAAAGAAGAATCAAAAGACTTTAATTCGGTGGTGATGGTCCATCTAACTCTTTATATTCTAGGAGAAATGATCGTTTGAATAACCCAAGTTATAAAGTTATACGAAAACTTAGTCGGTAGAGAAGCTTTCAACTTAACTTGTGCTAGAGGTTCCTTAAGACCTTAATTTACCTCCAACACTCTTCCCACACATATTTCTTGACCATAACACCTAGATACAATGAAATCTTTTGGGTTCAGGTTTAATTGCACGCAAAAAAATGATTGGAATCCTAGCTCAAAAATTTGGGGTGTTACAATATCTCCCCCTTGGGATCATTCGTCCTCGAATGATGGGTAGGGAATTATTGAAGCCATACACGTAAGGAAGTAAAAGTCTATAACTTCACATCAAGAATTCTCTTTTGAACAAAGATGGAAACACCTCAAGAGGCGCTCTATCACAACATCAAGCAAAACGTGAGAGTAGGAAATCGTGAGACATATGAGACTTGGCATATGCATGATCTAGGACATAAGTTTTATGGAACATGATCATACAAATGTATGACATGAAATTTTGAAAATCATAAGCATGAATTGAGATTGATACATGGCATGAAATAAGGTTTTTGGATGTATGAATAGAATTATCCTCACCTTAAATGATATGGATAATAGACCTTAGATTTAGCAACACCTTTCAACTGTATAACCTCCTCCGAATACTACACATCACCCCTTGCGACTTGAAGTTTTCACATTGGTGCATATAGCTACTAAAGTCTGCATCTAACATCTTGCTCTTACCCCGTTTAAGCCTAACTTGAAGGCATAAAGTGCTACATCTAATGTGATCATACTAGTCTGAATTTCGAGATTTGATATGACATACCCCTATAGGAACCTTCTTCCCTAAAGGTGATCAACCCTTAGGTTTATTCTAAACACGCCAAAGTCTCTTTTTACATCTAGATTTATCCTACAAGAATACTACTTCTCCTTACCAATTTAATCAATCAAGCTTAAGCTTTTAACAAGAAGTCACTTGCCATAAGAAGCAATTGCCCACACGCATCCAATATCGCATTCAAGTCTATTACTATATTCTCTTCTCGGCTTATATATAACTAAACGATCAAAGAATTCTCTCAAGCATCCCCACAATCAACAATTGTCGAACTTTTACAAGGAGACACATCATATATTCCCAGCTTACTATTTCACATAATAATCCTCATATCGCACCTCATCCACACTTAACAACTTAGGTGACACAATCACACCGTAGCCACCATTAAAAGGGAACCTCCACTACCTTCCATCTAGATCACTACTTAGCTTCCTTTTCTGATAGTTGACCAGACATAAACTAAACATTACTGAAGGATTAGATTGAGAGCGTGAACTGCATCACCTGCAAATAGAGGCCTAATTTTTGACCACAAACATAGAGTATGCACTGAACGTATTTAGTAAGAGCATGAGCATTGGGGATAGATGGTTGTTGTTCAATATTGACTTATACTTAGCGTGACCTTGTCACTCAAAATGAGATCTGGGAAATCTGGTGCGATGAGCACGGGTACTTCATATATACTGAGCGCAAAAGGCGCAAACTGAGGGTGTTCTGAGCATAGACTTGCCATAACCATCTATAACCATCAAGGGTGGACGTACACATGGATTAGAGAAAGGAAATCAAGAGCACAAATCTTTCAAGAAGACTGATCTAAGTATGTACATGATGTAATATGATTTCAATAGCCATTTTGGACATATCATGAAGCTTTAGTTCATAGGACTGAGTATAACATGAAATATGGGTTCATGGATCATGAGCATTGTATCATAGACCTTGGATCCCTAGAACCTTAGAGAAAGATTTATACCGCTTAGAGACGTTATTGCTTTCATTTCAAAGGACGGAGCATTAACAAGAGACTCACATAGAAAATTCGGCCCTCAGACATAGGCATGATTCAAAGGCATACGACATGGGTAGAGTGTCCTCTTAAGCTGAAGTATAAGGAATATGCTAGAATAAGAATGGATCATTATGACACGCATCATAACTCCCTTCTGCAACTCATCACCACTAGAAACTCAATACTTCCCTTGGGTCAACACCTCATCAACTCCCCCTTAGTGCAAAGGTCACTATCCTAGACCTGCGGACCTATTCTTTAAAAAGATCTATAAGTACAACACTCGAAACTGCGGGGTATCACTATACACATAAACTCTAATCTCACCCAGATATTATATTTGAAAAAATACAAGCTCCTTTCTAGGCCATTCTCTTCAGAGACACTATTCTTAACTTACTCTAACCTTTATATATAGTCAAAATATTTAAACTTAGCTCTCTTGGGCACACACATTCATGTTCTCTAACACTTAAGAATCTATCTCCCACTCCTTAGTCTACTAGCATGAATCCAATATCATATCCACCCAATCTAACAATTTTTTAAAGGATAAGCCAAGAGGCTCAATAACGCCCCTTTAGATCTATAATTTCCTCAATTTCATTCCAAAGAATACCAGATAATAACTACTTAGCCTCCTCCATATAAATAAACTCAAGAACACTAATTAGGAACACCTAGCATTTAACAACTTAAAACCACATCTAACAACATATTACCTCGGGTGTAACTCATTCTTATAAGCTTAAAGCTCTTATTCATCTAATGAATTAGCCACAATTCACTTCTTCAACACTAGTTCTCATGTATATATCATTCTTACACCTTCAAACCTTCCCTAATTTATCAACCTTGGCCCTCTCACGCACCATGTCAAGCCTACTAGTTCAGTTTCATAAAAGCAACATTATCATCCCTGACTATCATTCTTTCTACCTCAGTAACCACCCCTGACTCAAGCTTAGTGTCTAACACTAGGTAAAGTCAACATCACAACTTAGCATGCTTTTTAGGCTTGCATCTACCAAATAAAAATCAAGAAACACTAATCCACCAAAACTTTGAGAGAGTGGTCGATCTTAATTCCTTCTTCAACATGATTACGGTTAACAAGCACGACCTCCTTTCTATAAACATCTCTAAGTCTCCCTCTCCAAAACCTCAAAATGGAGTCTAAATTTTATAAACTTGTAACCACTCTATCCCTACATTCACAACTTATAATTGGTCTATGCTACTACAATAACAAGGCATCATAAGCTCTTTCCCTATTTCAAATAATTCAAAAGGAACATCTTAACTAACCACTCTATTTCTACTAATTTCCATAAAATTTTCTAATCTTGCTACACTAGAACTCATTCCATACGGGGATACTACCTCTATCACTCCCTAATTAGTGGGTACATGACTCTAGCTACATTTTTTGATCATTTACTACCTGCACTCTTTGACTTCTAAACTCATGACTCCACATATCCCTGGCCTTGGGATTACTTCACTACTCATATCTCATAACACCCTAATTTATACTTTCTCTCCGGTGTAAATACTATCCCAACACTCACATACATCTCTCTCCCCTTTAAGCATGACAACTGCAATAAAGCTTTCGAAAGGGTTTGAAAATATGTTTGACTTTGGCTCAAATGCATGATTCAAGAAAATAGGAGTTTATACTTAGAATCAATAGACGTTGATGCAATAATGAACTCCTCTCAATTCCTTGTGCAGTTTCATAACCTTTTGGATGACTCAACCAGATAGGATTACATAATAAGGAGTTTGAGCTTTGTACTTCTTTCACCTCAAAGATAGGGCGTAGCCAACTAAGTTAGAGCAGAGTAGGGATATGGATAAGTTTCTTATAGAAAACACTTTCGCATGATCTGGAGTATGAAATAATGAAAAACATTTTCTAAATGCCCTATAGCCTCCTGATTATAAGTGTGGTGCACAACACACCCATAAGTAAGTCTCTACTGGACACGGTTTCATAGACACCTTGGGACCATGAATCATGCTCTGATACCAAGTTTGTCACATCTCGAGACCAGGCCCTGGACGTGATAGGCAAACCAGACCAATGAAGGCCCGAGAAGATCCCTTACCATTTATTAAAAGCACATTCAATAAATAAAGAATTTGTGGAAAAAAGACCCATTTGAGAACATCATTTAAAAAAAAAAAATTAACCAAGTGTAGTGAATAAAATGTTTAAACAATATCTACATAGGTTTATGAAGCCTCTAACATAAGAATGAAATATTTATGCTGGGACATGACCCTGACAATACCATAAAATGGAAACCAGAGTCAAATAAGAACTTAGATCGCCTTCCGAAAGGTGGAGGGCTCACCAAAAACTTGAGTTGTCTGATTTAACCTAGTGGTGTATAGTATGACGAGAAGGTGTCTCTGAACCTACATCATACAATGATGTAGCCTCCCGAAGATGGTCAGTACGTAGAATGTAGTGGTACACAAAATAGAAAAAGAGATACAATATACTTTATTTGAAAAGTTGGCATTTAAATACTTCCAATACAATAAACAATAATTATCCGTAAAAAATTCCATTATGAGAAAATAATAAACTTTCTATATGTTACTTTTGAACTAGATGGTATCACCGACTTCTATTCAACACCACAGGCTATGTGGTTCTGATCGACGCTCGACCGCTAAGCCCCAACCCATGTTTGCCGCATGAGTTAAGATTTCAATACAATATGGCCAGTACAATTATCCTCGTAGAGGAAAAGATAAGGTCGTCCCAAGTTAGGAGTTAGGATCAAACCATCCCTATGTTGGCAAAACACAGGTTTTGGGTGCTGAGACGTTTAGCCTCAGACCTTCTCGGTTAATCATCTAATTCTCTTAGAGCCCAAATTATTACCATTTTCAATATCTTTAAAAACATCCTTCAATAATACAATTCCATTAGGGGCATATTACGTTATTAGTATCATCATACAAAGATTTGCAAGTCATTCATTTCATCAATATAGAACCCATAGGGTCTGTCAATAATTCAATATGCCCATTTCATAAAATTTTCATAGTAAAACAATAATTTCTGTCTCAATCCATTCCATTCGTATAATCCGTTAGATTAGAAATATCTTTCGAAATCCGTAAATCACTTTGAAGACTTTTGGATATTAGGAAGAATAAGTAAAAACCTTTCAATACCCTTTTTGAGTACCATTCATCCCATAATCCCTTAGTAGTTTCAAGTAAAAGTTTGAGAATAACATTTTCATGAGATTTTCTCAAAGTTAGAACAACCATACTTGAAAATGGATTGTTCTGCGTACCTTGGAGAAGAAGATTGTGGAGAGGAACTCTCGGGATAGAAACCCTAGCCTTTGATATCTCTGAGACTTGGAAGATTGGTGTTTTGAGGGAGAGGAGCGTTTGAAACCATCCTGGAAAGAAGTTCCCCATAGAAGTTTTTACCCTAGGAGTCCTATTTATAGGCAATCCCAGTTAAAATCCATATTGGTCTAGGAAAGGAAAGACGCGTTAGAAAAATGGATGCCAAAACGGTCTATTTTAGCCAAAAATGGACCATTTTTGAAGGCATTTTAACTTATGGAATTTGATGATCTTCTGGTCCAAAAAACTGGTTGGGAAAACAGACCGTTGTCCCTGAAAATGGACCATTTTCTCTTCTGTTTTAACTTTCAAAATTCGATGTACTTCTGGTCAGACAGACGTCTTCTTAGTAGACTGATCATAATTTTTTACTCCGAGCTCGGATTAATGTGTGGTTGGCAATATTGGAAAGAAGACTCGAAGACCTTTAATTTGGTCGGTCATCGGACATCTAACTCTTTATATTCTAGGAGCAATGATCATTTGAAGATGAACCAAGTTAGAAAGTTATACAAAAACTTAGTGGGTAGAGAAGCATTCAACTTAACTTGTGCTAAAGGTTCTTTAAGACCTTAATTCACCTCTAACACTCTTCCCACACATATTGCTTGATCATAATACCTAGTTACAATGAAATCTTCTGGGTTCAGGTCTAATTATACGCAAAAAAATGATTGGAATCCTAGCTCAAAAATTTGGGGTGTTATATAACCTTAGCTTAGTGATGTACGTTCTTGCATGCTTAAGGGTGAATTTATGAATGTCCAAGTATTGGGGTGTCAATTATGTGAAATGAATTTAATTATTGCTTATTGGTTTTACAAGTGTGTTTTTGTTCACTTAACTATTGACTGCTTACGTTGTGTGACATACGGTTGGCTAGGGTACCATACCTGGTATGAGATACTAATGGTTAGTTTGGGTACCACACCTGGTATGGGATACTAAGAGTTGGCTCGGGTACCATGCCTGGTACAAGTTCTATACCAGTTGGCTTAGGTACTACGCTTGGTATGGGTTTAATTATGAATTATTGGCTGTGTTTGTCGATGGTTCCATGAGTGGATAGGGTTGATTGTTGAATCTGTGATTGATTATATCGATACTTGAGAGGACGAGTTGTTACACTTAAATATGGATATGGTCCTGGGGTGGACCGGGCATTGCATGTTAACACTTAGGTGTTGTTCTAGGGAGCCTTAGATGGTCAGGGTGATGTGAATAAGAGTAAGTGTCATGATTGATGTTCATTGTTAGATGGTTGTTGAACCTATCACATGTGGTTGATAAGGTAGAAGGTAGTCTGAGAGTTTGGAATTATATTACTGGTTGTTGCTGTATGTTTGTACTACTTAACTCAGTTTTGGTTTATTGTATCTATATTGTTTGTTGGAGCTAGCCGATGATCCTACCAGTACACTGTGGTTGTGTACTGATTCTGCACTTGTTTTCTTTTTATGAGTACAGGACATCTTCCAGCAGCTCCTACGCAACATCAGATATAGTTCCAGCGATTCCAGATTTCAAGGGTGAGTTGCTTATGTCGAGCTACCTTTTTTTCCAGATAGTTATAGTCCATCTATTTTGGGACTTAAACTCCTATTTTTTTTGTTTGGGGTTGCATCCCCATTTCTAAACATTGGTAGATGTTTTGGTATGATGACTTTTAGTTTCTAGGGGTAATTTCCACAGAATATTATTAGTTTTGGTTTAGAGGTGAATGATAGTTCTTTATTTTAATACAACTAGTTTTGAGCTGTTAGATTTGCCAAGTGTTGGGTTGGAAATTGGTTCGCTCATCTGGGGGTTTCAAATGGGTATCCCTCACGGCGGTTGGGTCTTGACAAAGGTGGTAACATAGCCTTAGGTTCGTTGATCTTGTCCTACCAAAATGGGTCTAGTAGAGTCTTGAGGAATGGTACAGAGACATCTGTACTTTTCTTCGAGAGGCTATAGGACTTTAGAAAACTGTCTCTTCTTTCTTCCTTCTTGCTATAACTTGATTCCAATTGGTATCTGGTGATAAAAATTGGTATCTAACCTCTTTCACTCATTGTATTAACACAAGGCATAATAGAGTGAGAGCGGCCATTCCGTTGGCAGAACCAGCAATCAGGGGGCGAGGAAGGGGCAGGGACATAAATAGAGGTAGAGGAAGAGCAGCACCCGCTGGAAGTGAAGCGCAGGCAGCTGCTAAACCAAAAGAGGCGATCCTCCTCTACCCCAGGATCCTGTCGAAGAGGACGTAGAGGTTGTTCTTGACAAGGGCACATAACAGGAGGAGGCGGCACCGTCTAGTGGTACATGCCTTCCCCTATATCGCCTGAGGCATTTCAACAAGTGTGGACTTTCCTGAGTGGGCTGGTAGGTGCTAGACACACCCTTATGGGTACTATAGATCAGGTTATGAGCACCCAACCAGCTACTACAGCAGCTCCTAGGATGGATGCAGTGTCGGGTACTGATGACTTCTTCTGTCCGATGCTAGGTCCTGTTATGACTGGGACTGAGCATGAGATGTTGACCAAGTTCTTGAAACTGAAGCCTCCGACATTTTAGGTTATTGAGAAAAAGGATGCATATATGTTTATTTTAGACTTCTATGAGAGGCTGCATAAGCTGGGCATTGTGCAATAGCATGGGGTAGAGTTCATCACCTTCCAGCTTCAGAGTGATACCAAGCAGTGGTGGAGGTCTCATGTAGAGTGTCGGCTATCAGCTTTTCCTCCGCTGACCTGGGCGTAGTTCAATGATCTTTTCTTAGAGAAGTATGTGCCTCACACCTTGAGGGATCATAAAAAGGATGAGTTTCTGTCTCCTGAGCAGAGTAACTTTTCGGCTTCAGCTTATGAGGCCAAATTTCATGTTTTGTTATATTTTCCTACTCAGCTTCTGGGTACGGAAGATGAGAGGATTCGCCTATTTGTGAAGGGTCTGATTACTAAGTTGCAGGTGTTGTCTGTGCATATGACCTCAGCAGGAAAAAGTTTTAATGAGGTAACAGATTATGTGAAGAAATTGGAGGGGGTTAGGCAGGTTGGGCAGGTTGGGCAGGCTAAGGTGTTACCCAAGAAGTCTCGAGATGAAGGTAATTACAGAAGTTCATACTCCAGGGGTCCCAACCAGCAGGTGTATTCTGCTCATCCTATTTAGATAGCCTTGCCAGATTCTACAGGTGGTCGTCTGTGAGCCAGTCAGTTTTTAGCTCTTAGAGTCCATGGGGCTTCTTATACTTCTACTAGCAGGCCTACTCTTGACCACGAATGCTTTCATTATGGTGATTTGTGTCACTTAAAGAGGGAGTTCCATTACACACAGGTAGTTAATAAGACTTAGCTGTAGTAAATGGCTATGGTTCCAGCAGGTAGAGATGGCTACGCTAGATGTCACCCACAAAGTGGACGAGGTAACTTTCATGGAGTCCGGGGACAGAAAGAAAATAGTGGCACGAGCAGGGGGTGGCGTAGAAAGATAGGGAAGTTGCTTGGATTGATGACCATGCCTATTGTTATGCATTCCTAAGAAAGTCTGAGGCATGAAAGACAGTCTCAAGGAATGCATCTTCACTTGAGCCAGGGAGCACAAAGTCCAGTGCTTCTTGAACAATCTCCTCCATCACAAATTCTTTGTTCAAGGTTTCCCGGCACATGATGTTCCCTATGGTAAATGGCGTGAGGCCCCTCTCTACACCTTTCTTCAAAATCATTGTAGAGATGTGGAGTGTGCATGCACTTTCCAAAGGCATGTCCCACCCATAAAACTTCAACAAGGCAATGTCTTCTTTCGCATCAAGTGATTTTATGTACTCAATGGTTTCAGGGCTAAATGGTTGACGAGATTGTGGCCAATACAGCCAATAAAAAGTGACAGCTTCAAACTGCAATATCATAAAGATAAAAGCAACTCAAAAACCAAAAGATACAAAAAACTTCCCAATCTTTAACAGATGTTCCTTCTATTGTCAATCTTGAACTAAAGAGAGAGACCGAGAGAGGATATAAACAATTTAAACAAATTTTTAAAATTCTAATTTGTAGAATTTTAAAAGATTGTTTAAATTGTTTATATCCTCTCCAGGTCTCTCTTTAGTTCAAGATTGACAATAGAAGGAACATCCGTTAAAGATTGGGAAATTTGTAGAATTTTAAAAGATTGTTTAAATTGTTTATATCCTCTCTCAGTCTCTCTCTTTAGTTCAAGATTGACAATAGAAGGAACATCCGTTAAATATTGGGAAGTTTTTTGTATCTTTTGGTTTTTGAGTTGCTTTTATCTTTATGATATTGCAGTTTGAAGATTTCACTTTTGATTGGCTGTATTGGCCACAAACTCATCAGCCATTTAGCCCTGAAACCATTGAGTACATAAAATCCCTTAATGCGGAAAGAAGACATTGCCTTGTTGAAGTTTTATGGGTGGGACATGCCTTTGGAAAGCGCACACACACTTCGCATCTCTACAATGCTTTTGAAGAAAGGTGTAGAGAGGGGCCTTACGCCATTTACCATTGGGAACATCATGTGCCAGGAAACCTTAAGCAAAGAATCTATGATTTAGGAGATTGTTCAAGAAGCACTGGACTCTGTGCTCCCTGGCCGAAGTGAAGATGCATTCCTTGAGACCGTCTCGCATGTCACAAGAAAGTTTCAATATTAGTCAGCCCAAAATAAATCACAAAGAACTTGTAGTGTCTGTACCTGGTCCAGAATGCGGTCTTAGGGATATCATAAGGCCAAATTTTAACTGATGGTAACCGTACTTTTAATCAATATTAGAGAATACTGAAGCACCCTATAACTGGTCAAACATATCATCAATATGGGGAAGAGGGTACTGGTAATAGATAGTAACCATGTTCAATTGCCAATAGTCTATGCACATTCATAGACTACCATCTTTCTTTTTAACGAAAAATACTTAAGCACCCCAAGGGGAGGAACTCGGATGAATAAACCCTTTACTTAGTAACTCCTATAACTAAGCCTTAAGCTCTCTCAACTCATTTGGTGCCATCTTATAAGGATGAATAGCGATAGGATATATATTCGGCTATAAATCACTGCAAAAGTTGATATCTCGATCGGGTGGAATGTGGGGAAGTCTATAGGGAATACCTCCTGGAGCTTACCCACCACTAAAATTGACTCAATAGATGAGACCTTTGAACTAGTGTCCCAAAGCTGAGCTCCAAAAGCAAAACACCCCCCTTCTATCAGACTCTAAGCATCAAGGAACGACACAAACTTCATAATGACAGGACTATAATTACCCTCCTACTCTAGTCTATCCAACCCATGCATAACCATTATCAGTCTTAGCATGACAGTTAAAAGAGCATGGAGCAGATACAACCAACTCATCCCCAGGATAATGTCAAAATCCACCATGTCTAAGATCACCAAATCAACAAAAGTCTTTCCCCCCACAAATATTACTGGACAAGAACGAAAGACCCTATTCACAACTATAGAGTCCCCCACTAAAGTAGACACAGTAACAATAAAGTCAAGGAATTCACATATCATATCAAAACTCTCAACAAATCCAACGGACACATAAGAGAAAGTAGAACATGGTTAAATAAAATAGAAGCCATGCGGTCACATACAAAAATAGTACTTGTGTTGATATAGATCCATCTTGAGTAAAAGAAATGACATGTGTGTGTGAGATAATTTTGTTGATATTACATGCCTTTCATGTTGATGTTTATAGCTTGCTCGATGTGAGTGCAAAGTGAAATGAATAATATTGAGTCTAGGAGATGATATATATATTTCTTTGATTAGACATATTTTTTGCCTTCTCTTTTACATAATCATATGTGATATGCTTGGTTACACCCGTTGAGCTGTTAGCTTACTCTCATGATAATCACATCTGAAGCTTAATCAATTTATATTAATTGACCATAAATTTGATCCCATAGGTCTTATAAGCACTTTGAATCATTAATGAGTGCTTAAAAATGTTTAGAAATTAAAGATAAAGAAAATATGAGAATGAAAACCTGGAAGAAAAGACTAAGGGTGCAAGGTTTTGAAAGAAATGGTTTGTGCTATTAACAAGGAGCAGGAAATTAAAGAAAAAAAGAGGAACAAATGATGGATTGTACCTTGCTAGTGGCATGAGAAAATATTTTTAAAAATAGGGTAAATAAAGGAAAATAGTGGGTGTAAAGAGAAAAAGAAGGGTTAGCAAGTTGAAGAGTGTGCTGAACAAATCAAGAAAGTGTGATGTATTAAAGCGCTTAGGGAGGATAGTCACTATTTTAGCCAAACAATTCCTACCCGTCAGCTAATAATAAAGCAAGAGTACTAATACTCACCGCCATTTTAGCAAGCCTTTGTACACGTAACGCTGAGGTCGCGGGAATTTGATGAGTTTTTACTTGTATATATGTATGTGGTAGTAAAAGCAAATTTTGAATTATCTATAATCATATTTATCATATATTTTATTTATTTAATTTCATAATGCATGTGAGGGTTGTCCTACCTACTGATATGCTCAAATTACACCTCATAAATAAGATATAAAGCAGTCATTGTAAAATATAGAACCCAAACAAGGTTGGGGTCAAATCCCATAGAGAATATGGTAAGAACTATGTTAGTAGTGAATATTTGACTGGTAACTTTATTTTCAAAGGGGGTTGCAGAAAAAGTAAAAGTAAGCAATTGTTTGTGAGTTATTTGTAACTGATTGTTTTCAAAGTAATTGATGTTTTTTTCAATCATTGAGAAATAACTAGGACTATGTTCTCCATGATTTCATAACTTAATATGTGTACGCAACTAGTGATCTATCTTGGTGATATGCATGCAAAACTAATGATACTTTATTGTTCAACTAAGGGCCGATCGGCCCACATAGAAGAATTTAACTTGACCTCCAGTCGGTCTCACATATGTGAAATTACTAAACTTAATTAATTGTCTCAAATTTATCATCTCTGATCGGTCTCAAATCATTCGATGAGGGTTAGTAGCCTTAAATCTCTATTGTTAATCTCTTTTCCTAATCTATCACCTCCTTGGTCTGGCAAGTAAAGATTAATGGTGAGTTCTATGTCACACCCCGAGCCTACACCCTGGACATAACTCAGTGCTTAGAGTCACAAGTGACCCCAAGCTTACACATGGCATGATATAATACTAAGTATTCTAAACAAATAAGACTGAGCGAAAGCTAAGTTGATGAAAACATAAGTCTTAGAATTTAACTGATAAATCTCTGAAATAATATAAGTCTGAAAGTTAAAGCTCAATTTGAAATAAGCTGAATATCTGAATCTATGTCTGAAAGCATATACTACTAACGAGCTGCTGGGACAAGCCCCTAGCTAACTCTAAAATATAGAAAACTAAAATACTAATGAAAAACATCATAATAGTACATCCTCGGATGATGAGGACTCACAACTAGTAACTGTTAAAGTGGCACAAATTGTCCTAATAGTGCTGCTAAAACTGAACGTCCGAACCTGCATCCTGATAAGATGCAACACAAAGAGTATACAATTAGTACTTTGAATGTACTAAGCATGTGAGATATGAATACTATAAGGTAACTAAACATTCTGAGAAGAAATGCTGATATTCTACACTAAATGCAAACTGAGTGAAAAACTACACAATAGCACAATGACCCCAATCATAATCTGAGTATGATAACTATGTGAGATAATCTGAAGTAAAAATCATGATAAGATGTGCAACTGAGCTGAAATGAGGGTCATGTACAATCTACTAAATCTAAATATGTAGGAGATCCTGTTAACTGACATAAACCATAAGAACTAAACATGGAGTCCAAAGTATACCCCCCATCAAGAGGATCCTATATACCTTGCCAAGGTATAGAGGAATGACTGGCGTGATCACAAAATCTGATGCCTAACTGGAGGGCTAAATAGACCTACAGTGACACGTAGTTTTGGAACTTTAGATAAAACTGGGACCCTAGTCCAACTCGGTGCTAAGTACTACTCCCAAATTGATATATCTGATAGCTCTTTCTAACTGATGTTCTAAAAACTCGGTCAGAACTTAACTGTACTAAATTGATTCCAAAAGACTAAATGCTAAAAACTGATAGTATCATGTGACATATCTGTATGTCAAGACTGTTCATAAATAATGTGGACATATCTAGATGTCATACTAATAAAAAAACTAATTGAGTTCATAATCATTGATGGCATACCTTAATACCATACTAATCATGAAACCTACTAAGTTCATCATTATTAATGGCATATCTGAATGTCAAAATTGTTCATATTTAAAAATATATCTTGTAAATCTTACCGAAGGTAGGTCAAAGCCTACTAAATCATGCACAGTTCTTTCATACTAAAATAACAGGATTGAACATTTGAAAATCATGCATACTTGTCTTGAAGAGAAAATCATAGTCATAATCATCATGAGAAAACTTAAACATTGTTTAAACTAAATGCTGACAATCTGAGCTAAATTCTGAAGGGAAAGCTAAATCATGAAAAATTTCTAAAAAGTCAGGCTAAATTTGTTTCTCCTATAATCTTGAGGTGATAAATTTATTTACAATAATTTATAGAAGAATCATTCTAATGAGGATAATAAACATGTAGCATTATAAAAAAATCTAATTCGTAGTAAATCACATGTTGGGGGTATGAACCTTAGAATTCATGAACTGTAAGAATCATAACTGAAAGCTAAAACTTGGGGCATGAGTGTGAAAGAAAATCTTCATTGAAGTCCCACATACCTGGAGTAAAAAACCTGAACTATCCTGGAGGTTTGGAATCTTTTGAAGAAGAAGCCCTAGGCTTGAGGTGGAGGGAAGATCGCTCCTTTTTCTTTCTTTCTGAAGTTTGGTCGATGGAATAAGGGGGAGGGTAAACGTAGTCTAATAAAAACCCCACCAATAGTCTTAAAATGACCTATTGTAGGATTTAAAAGAGTGGGAAAAGACCAAAATACTTCCAAGGAATGAGTTTGAAAAAGTGCAGAAATTTCTAGCATGGGGGTCGTGGATAGTGTTTCACGAGTTGTGGAATGATCCGCAGATCGTGGAACTAGTTTGTGGTTTTCAGAACCTTTTTAAAGGTTTTCTAAGTGAGGTCCACATATGGTTTTCATGGTCTATGGATTGATCCATGGGTCGTGGAATCACAATCCACGGTTCATAGAATCAACTCGTGGTTTTTGAAAGTGCTCCACTAAAGTCCCCATAACTTTTTACTCCGGACTTGGGTTAACACACGGTTAGTAGAGTTGGAAAGAAGACTCAAAAACTTTTAATTTGGTGGGTACTAGACCATCTAAATCTTCATATAATAGGAAGAGTGATTGTTTGAAGTTGACCCTTGTAAAATCTTATACGAAAACTCAATCGGTAAAGAATCTTTCAACTCAACTTTGAGCTAGAGGTTCTTTATGACCTTAATTCATATCTATTACATTCCCACACTTATGAATTAATATTAACACCTATGTACCATTAGAAATCATTGGGTTCTGATCTAATAACATAAGAAGAACGGTTAGGATCTTAGCTTAGAATTTTTGGGGTGTTACAATATATCCCCCTTGGATCATTCATCCTAGAATAAAGACTAACATGAGATGGTAGGGAAATAGCTCCAATCGCACCAACTAAGTTCTAAAAGCTAGAGTACTGATGTGGTAACTGATTTCTGACTGAAATATAAATTGAGATGAATCTATGAGACATGTATGCATACTGAGAGCATAAAAACAACTGATGGGACATGAAACTGAATATCTAACATGATATTTGGTCTAGATTAAGAGTAGAGACTCAGATGAAACTCATAGAGAACGAATGCATTCTTAGAAATTGCAATTAACTGAAAGGAACATAGATTTGAGAGGACTGGCTATACGAGAAAACTATTCTTTACTAAACTGAACTTACTGTCATTGACTGAACAAACGTAGGGCTTTCTAGCCTTAGGAATAATTACTGACAGTTCTAAAATAATTTGATATTAGGATTCTTGTATCTTGCAAGGTAAAGTTACTGGACATAAGATATGAGCCCCCTGGGCAGGGAGTAAGAACAAAACTATTTTTGGTTTAAACAATACGGTTGACAACTTTTAGGCTTAGGAACACCTTTTTAACCACACTAGCTTCTCTGAATACCACACTTACTATTTGCAACTAAAATTCTCACCAGTGCACATATAGATACTAAGGACTGAGTCTAACTACCTGCTTTCACCATATTCAAGCCTATCTCAACTAATATCTTGCATCTAGAGTTATCTCCCTAGAATAGTATTCCTTCTAATCATGAAAATCAACTAACCTTGAGCTCTTATTCAATAGGTCACTAGATGCACAAAGCAAAAGTACACATGTACCTCATCACGACATTCAAGCCTATCACTATGATCACCTTATGGTTTTATAGCTCACACTATCCAAGAATTCATCCCTCTTCCCTAGCATATCTAGAAGCTGCAACTTCAAGAACTTTTACAAAGAGACACACCAAAATTCTTGTAATGACCGGGGCCATCGTTACGGGTAGTCCAATCGTGCCAAGTTTTAGAGTTAGAAAACTCCAAGTTTGGGAGTGCAAAATTCTGGGCTAGGCTAGCCTCGGTCGATTTTAGAGCGAGGTGGAGTCTACAGAAATTCAGGTAAAGATTGGTCTATGTGTCTTATGTTAACCTATTCTTCCACATAGCCAAGACATAAAGGAGTCCGGGGGACTTCTTGGAATTGAATTTGGGTAATGTGAACTCCCGGAATCGCATTTGACGTGAAGGGGTTGTTTTGGGTCATCGGGGGAAGCAAGTGTGTTGTAAAATGGCCAAAACTGGGAAATTTCCAGACATTTTATCCGTGACGAGTGCAACCGTCCTCGATAGCGGCCTCCGCTATAGCGGTGGAAAATACCGCTATAGCGGTGGTCAATGCGGTCAACACTGGTTAAGACCGCTATAGCGGAGGCAGTCTGCTATAGCAGAGCGGGGACCGCTATAGCAGAGCGACCGCTATAGCGGACTGATGGGATTTTAATGTAGAAACATTCCCCAAAAATATTCAGTTTTCACAACTTTATTTTGGGAGAAGGGCTAGGAAATTCCAAGCGATTTTCCTCCCTTTTCCTTCAAATTTCTTCCCTAAGGTAAGGTTTCTACTCTCCAATATTTGTACTACGTTTCCTATGTGATAGAATTACTAGGAGGAAACTTGGAGAAAGGTTGGAATAACCAAGGAATGGTAGAATCCAGGGAAGGAAGGAGATTCCAGGCATGAATGTTCTTGGGCATTGTTAAAAGTATATTATTATGATCATAGGTTGTCAAATTCTCTATTTTTATCCATAAAAATGATGGAAGTAGGTGAATTAATGGTGGAAAAGCCCGGGAAAAGGGTGGGATGATCATGGTTGTCCTAGGGTTTGGGGATTTGGTGTAATCCGGGTACTGTACAGGCCTTGTGTGTTAATTGTATGTACTTATGTGTTATTTTAGAGCAAGAACGAGAAAGGAATCCAGAATATGGGAAAGCTCGGGTTGAATAGAGCTTGGATCATTTTGAGGTAGGTGATGGCTTACGATTTCTGTGAATATTGTATATTCTTGTATTCATATCTAATTGTTTGTATGAATTACATTGCTTAGGGAAGTTGTGTAGAATGTCTAAGGTTCCTGCTTTACAGTCTGTGATTTGAATGGTGTTTGCTTGTTGGTTTATAAGTTGTTTGATCATCTATTTGACTGTGGGTTGTTAACATTCAGTTGGCTCGAGTACCACGCCTAGTATGGGTATAATAAATGGTTGGATCGAGTACCACGCCTAATATGGGTATAACAAATGGTTGGCTCGGGTACCATGCCTGGTACAGGAATACTAACGGTTGGCTCGGGTACCACACCTGGTACGGGTTTACTTTTGTTGCATCATTGCATTTTTATCATTATGTTGCATTGACTGATATTTGTTCCGTGAGTGGAACGGACTACTTATTGAAATGTGTTATTAGTTTGGTGGCCCTTGAGCGGCTGGGAATTTCTGTTTAACTATTGTGTTGGTCTTGGTTTAGATCGGGTGGTTCATTAACAATTTGTGTTGTCTAGAGGGGATCCCACGGTGGGTCCGGGCTAGACAAAAAGGTATAGTTAATGGTATATGGTTGTGGCTTAGAGTATAGGTGGTGGATTTCATGCGGAAAAAAGCTAAGTAGAGACTTGTAGTCTAGGTTTGTCTGTTGATATTGTTGCATGTCTTCCATACCTTTTACTTGATATTGTCGTACTATTTATACACTATTTATTTGAAAACTGGCTAATGGTCCTACCAGTACACAGTGGTGGTGTACTGATACTGCACTTTCTTTTCTTTAGGTGAGTACAGGAAATCTTCCAGCGACTGAGACGCTACCTCATATATAGCATCGGCGATTTCTGACTTCAAAGGTGAGCTGCTTGATCAAGCTACCTTGGATTTATCTCTAGAGTTTCAACCCACTTGTTTTGGGTTAAAACTACTTCCGTATTTCTTTTTGGGGTTGCATCCCCGTACTCTAGATATTGGTAGTAATGTTTGGTACTGCGACTTTCAGTTTCTAGGGTGATTTTATGTAGGATAATATTAATGCTATAGCTCTTTACCTATTTAATGGCTAGTTTACATCTGTTTGCTGGTTTTAGGCTATTAGTCTAGGCAAAGGGTTGAACTCTATTGGTTCGCTCATCCGGGGGTTGGGTGGGTTCCACTCACGATGGTCTTGGTCGTGACAAAGATGGTATCAGAGCCCTAGGTTTGTTGATCTCATCGTACCAAACAGGTCTAGTAGAGTCTTGCGGAATGGTGCAGAGATGTCCGTACTTTTCTTTGAGAGGCTATGGGGCTTTAGGAAAACTATCTCTTCCTTCTTTCCATTGTGCTATAACTTGATTCCATTTGGTATCTGGTGATACAAATTGGTATCTAACCTCATTCACTCTTCTGTCCGTAGATGGTTACTACAAGGAACAACGGAGCAAGGCCAATGGTCCTAGCAGCGGGCCTGGCAGTTCGTGGCAGAGGCAGAGGAAAGGGCAGAGGACGAGCTGGAGCCGCACCAGCTAGAGGTAGAGCTCAAGCTGCTGTTGAGGTTCGTGAAGCGACCCCTTCCCTACCTCAAGATCATGTGGCGGAAGAGGTGGAAGTGATTGTGGAGGATGAAGGGGCACAAATGGAGGCGGCACCGGTTGGGGGTGAAGGCCTTCCTACTATGACACCGAAAGCTTTTCAGTAGGCATGGAATATTCTGAGTGGGTTGGTTAGTGCTGGAGACATACCCACGGCTTATGCAAATCAGGACTTAGATACTCAGCCAGTGGGTACTATAGCACCTAGGATGGATGCAGCTTCAGGCACAGACAGTTTCTTCAGGCCAATGCTAGGTCCCGTGATGATAGGGAATGAACATGAGTTGTTGACTAAGTTCCTTAAGCTGAAACCTCTGACGTTTCAGGGTACAAAAAAGGAGGATGCCTATGTGTTCATCCTGGATTGTTATGAAAGGTTGCATAAGTTGAGTATTATACGTCAGCATGGGGTTGAGTTTGTCACTTTTCAGCTGCAGGGTGATGCCAAGCAGTGGTGGAGGTCTTATGTTGAGTGTCGGTCTTCTATTCTACCTCCACTGACTTGGGAGTAGTTCTACACACTATTTATAGAGAAGTACGTTCCCCGTACTTTGAGGTACTGGAAGAAAGATTAGTTTTTGAACTTGGAGAGGGTAGCATGTCGGTCTCGGCTTATGAGGCTAAGTTCCATGTGTTGTCTCATTTTTCTACACAGATGTTGGGTTCCGAGGAGGAACAGGTCCGGTTATTCATCTAGGGTCTGAATACTGAACTGTAGGTACTGTCAGTGTATATGACTTCTTCAGGAAAGGGTTTTAATGAGGTGGTTGATTATGTTAAGAAGTTAGAGGGAGTTAAGCAGGCAGCGCAGGATAAGGTTTTAGCCACGAAGCCTTGGAATGAGGGAAACTATGGTGGTTCATACTCCAGGGGCCAGAATCAGCAGGCTTACTCGGCCCGTCCTATTCAGTCAGCCCTACCAGCTACTACAGGTGGTCATCAGGGAGCTCAGTCTTCAGCTCCTAGAGGCCAGGGAGCGTCTTATACATCAGGTAGCAGGACTGCACTTGACCATGGTTTATTCCATTGTGGTGAGCTGGGACACTTTAAGAGGGAGTGTCCATATAGGCAGGCAGGTAATCAGGGTCCACAGCAGACTAGAGCAGTGGTCCCAGCAGGCAGAGGCGGTAATGCTAGGGGTCGTTCACAGAGTGGGCGAGGTAATTTTCAGGGAGGTCGGGGAGACAGGGGGAACGATGGCGCCGGCAGGGATGCAACGCAGCCGGCCCAGGAAGTTCCCCAGATTGATGATCGGGCTCATTGCTATGCTTTTCCAGGGAGGACCAAGGCGAAAGCCTCAGATGAGATGATCATAGGTACCATTCTTGTCCGTGATAAAATGGCTTCGATATTATTTGACCCAGGTTCTACATATTCTTATGTGTCTGTGAGTTTTGCATTGGGGCTGGATTTGATTTGTGATATCCTTGATTCCCCTATCCATGTTTCTACCCCGGTTGGAGAGTCTGTGATTGTGACTCATGTATATCGTGATTGTTCTATTGTGTTTGTAGGGTTGCATACTTGGGTAGACTTGGTAATTCTGGATATGGCTGATTTTGATATTTTCTTGGGTATGACTTGGATATCTCCTTATTATGATGTGTTTAATTGTAACACCAAGACTGTGTCTTTAGAGATTCCAGGTAAGGATAGACTAGAATGGGAGGGTGTGTACAGGCCTGAGCCAGTTAAGATAATATCATTTGTTCGAGCTAGGAAGCTAGTAGGGAGATGGTGTCTAGCCTTTTAGGCTCATCTCCGGGATTAGAGTGTGGAGTCCCCACCTATTGAGTCAGTTCCAGTGGTTTTTGAATTTTTAGAGGTGTTTCTAGCGGACTTGCCTGGTATGCCTCCGGACAAGGATATAGATTTTTGTATTGATTTTGAGCCAGACACTCATCCCATTTCCATTCCTCCATATCTCATGGCTCCAAAAGAGTTAAGGGAACTTAAGACTCAGCTGCAGGAAATCCTAGATAAGGGATTTATACGTCCCAGTGCTGCGCCTTGGCGTGCTTCGGTTTTATTTATAAAGAAGAAGGATGGTAGTATCCGAAAGTGCATAGATTATAGGCAGTTGAACAAGGTGACCATCCGAAATAAGTACTCTCTACCCCGTATAGATGATTTGTTTGACCATCTTCAGGGTGCATCAGTGTTTTCAAAAATCGACTTGAGGTCGAGGTACCATCAGTTAAAGATTAGGCCTGAGGACATTCCGAAAACTGCCTTTTAGAATCGGTACGGACATTACGATTTTCTACTAATGTCATTTGGTTTGACCAATGCGCCGGCAACATTCATGAGTTTGATGAATGGGGTGTTTAAGTCCTACTTGGATTCCTTCGTCATCGTGTTCATCGATGATATTTTGATCTACTCTAAGAGTAGGGAGGAGCATGCTAATCATCTTCGTATTATGCTGGATATCTTGAGATACCAAAAGCTTTATGCAAAATTCACTACGTGTGAGTTTGGGTTGACTTCCGTGGCATTCTTGGGGAATGTAGTGTCAGAAGGGGGGTTGATGGTGGACCCCCAGAAAATTGAGGCATTCATGAGTTGGGTTCGGCCTAGCTCTGTGACAGAGGCGAGGAGTTTTGTTGGGCTCGCAGGGTACTACCAGAGGTTTGTTAAGAATTTTGCTCCTATTGCTACATACCTGCAAAGGCTGATACAGAAGGATGTACCATTCATGTGGTTCGACAAGTGCGAGGAGAGCTTCCAAAAGCTCAAGACATTTTTGACCACAACCCCTATTTTGTCCTTGCCGGTTGAAGGTAAAGACTTTGTTCTTTACTGTGATGCTTCACATTCTGGTTTGGGTGCTGTGTTAATGCAGGATAGGAATGTGATAGCCTATGCATCCAGGCAGTTAAAGGTGCATGAAAGAAATTACCCGACTCACGACTTAGAGTAGGCAGCGGTGGTTTTTGCATTAAAAATTTGTAGACACTACCTTTATGTTGTCAAGTGTGAGGTATTAACAGATCATCGTAGTCTGCAACATATATTCACTCAGAAGGATTTGAATATGAGGCAGAGAAGGTGGATGGAACTATTGAAGGACTATGATGTGACCTTTCAGTACCATCTGGGTAAGTCTAATGTGGTGGCAGACGCATTAAGCCAGAAAACTGTTAGCATAGGTAGCTTGGCTTATTTGGGGGTGTCCAAACGACCACTAGCTAAGGAAATTCGGGCTTTGGAGGCCAAGTTCATGCACTTGGAAGTTTCATATCAAGGTAGGTTGTTGGCCAGCATTGAGGTCAAGGCCACCTTCATAGAGGAAATAAAGGCAAAACAGTTTCAGGATCCGAAACTGAGTAAGTTGCGAGGTAAGGCAATATCCGGGGAGTCCAGAGACGTTATCCTAGACTCTGGTGGAGTGTTGCATTTCAGAGAGAGGATTTGTGTTCCTCAGGTAGATGATATGATTCAGAAAATCTTGGCAGAAGCTCATGGTTCAACGGTACTCAATTCATCCGGGTGTAACTAAAATGTACAGGAACTTGAGGCAGCGTTACTGGTGGCCCGGAATGAAAAGGGACATAGTTGATTTTATGTCCAAATGTCAGAACTGCTAGCAGGTAAAGTACGAACATTAGAGACCTGCAGGACTACTTCAGAGAATGCCAATTCCAGAGTGGAAGTGGGAAAGGATAGCCATGAATTTTGTGGTGGGTTTTCCCAAGACATTGGGAAAGTACGACTCAATTTGGGTCATTGTTGACAGGCTGACCAAGTCCGCTCATTTCATTCCGGTCAGGGTAGATTACAATTCCCAGCAATTGGATAAGATCTACATGAAGTAGATTGTGAGACTGCATGAGGTACCACTGTCCATCATTTCAGACAGGGGTACGTAGTTTACTTCTAAGTTTTGGGGCAAGCTACATGAAGAGTTTGGTACACAACTCACTTTTAGCATAGCTTTCCATCCTCAAACTGATGGTCAGTCAGAGAGGATGATCTAGGTATTGGCGTACGTGCTGAGATCATGTGTGATGGACTTCGAGGGTCATTGGGACCAGTTTCTACCATTGTGCGAATTCCCGTACAATAATAACTACCACTCCAGTATTGACATGGCACCGTTCAAGGCATTGTATGTGAGGAACTACAAATAACCAGTTGGGTGGATTGAGGAAGGCGATGTAAAGCCTCTGGGTGTAGACTTAGTAAAGGAAGCGCAAGAAAAGGTAAGGGGAATTAAGACCAAGTTGATGGCTGCTCCGAGCAGACAGAAGGAGTATGCAGATCGCAAGGTCCGAGACATGGACTTTCAGGCTGGTGAACAGGTATTGTTGAAGGTGTCACCAATGAAAGGGGTTATGTGGTTGGGTAAGAAGGGCAAGCTTAGCCCTCGGTTCATCGGTCTGTTTGAAGTTCTTGAAATTATGGGGCCAGTGGCTTACAAGTTAGCACTGCCACCTAGTTTATCGAGCATCTATCCGGTATTCTATGTATCCATGCTTAAGCGATACCATGGGGATGTGGATTACATCATCAAGTGGGATTAGGTACTTTTCGATAAGGATCTTCGTTATGAAGAGGAACCAGTTTTGATTCTTGCTCGGGATGTCCGGAGGTTGAGGACAAAGGTGATTGATATGGTGAAGGTTCAGTGGAAGCATCATCCGGTTGAGGAAGCCTCTTGGGAAACAAAGAAGGACATGAGGGACAAGTACCCTCAACTGTTTGAGGATTCAGGTACTACACTTTCCTCCTTTTATTTCCATAATTTCAGGTTTGATCGTTCAGGGATGAATGATTGGTAAATTGGTATCTGTTGTAACAACTGGGTCCATCATTACGGGTAGTCCAATCATGCCAAGTTTTAGAGTTTGAAAACTTTGGGTTTGGGAGTTTGAAATTCTGGGCTAGGCTAGCCTCGGTTGGTATTGGTGCGAGGTTGAGTCTAGGGAAATCCGAGTAAGGATTAGTCTATGTGTCTTGTGTTAAGCTAGTCTTCCATGTAGAAAAGACATAAAGGAGTCCAGGGGACTCTTAGGAATTGAATTTAGGTAATGTGAACTCCTGGAATCGCGTTTGATGTGAAGGGGTTGTTTCGGGTCATCAGGAAAGTAAGTGTGTTGTAAAATGGCCAAAACTAGGAAATTTATGGACATTTTGTCCGTGACGAGCGCAACCGTCCTCGGTAGTGGCCTCTGCTATAGCGGTGGAAAATACCGCTATAGTGGTGGTCAATGCGGTCAACACTGCTTAAGACCGCTCAAGCGGAGGCAGTCCGCTATAGCGGGACCGCTATAGCAGAGCGGGGACCGCTATAGCGGACCGACAATATTTTAATTCAGAAACATTCCCCAAAAATATTCAGTTTTCACAACTTCATTTTGGGAGAAGGGCTAGGCGATTCCAGGCGATTTTCCTCCTTTTTCCTTCGAATTTCTTCCCTAAGGTAAGGTTTCTACTCCCCAATCTTTGTACTACGTTTCCTATGCGGTAGAATTGCAAGGAGGAAACTTGGGGAAAGGTTGGAATAACCTAGGAATGGTAGAATCCAGGGAAGAAAGGGGATTCTAGGCATGAATGTTCTTTGGTATTGTTAAAAGTATGTTATTATGATCATAGGTTATCAAATTCTCTATTTTTATCTGTAAAAATTATAAAAGTAGGTGAATTAATGGTGGAAAAGCCCGGGAAAAGGGTGGGATGATCATGGGTGGCCTGGGGTTAGGGGATTTGGTGTAATCCGGGTACTGTGCAGCCCTTGTGTGTTAATTGTATGTACTTGTGTGTTATTTTAGACCAAGAACGAGAAAGAAATCTGGAACATAGGAAAGCTCGGGTTGAATAGAGCTTGGATCATTTCGAGGTAGGTGATGGCTTACGATTTTTGTGAATGTTGTATATTCTTGTACTCATATCTAAGTGTTTGTATGAATTACATTGCTTAGGGAAGTTGTGTAGAATGTCTAAGGTTCCTGCTTTACAGTCTGTGATTTGAACGGTGTTTGCTTGTTGGTTTACAAGTTGTTTGATCATCTATTTGACTGTGGGTTATTGACATTCGGTTGGGTCGGGTACCACGCCTGCTACGGTTATAACAAACGGTTGCCTCGGGTACCACGCCTGGTACTGGTATAACAAATGGTTGGCTCGAGTACTATGCCTGGTACAGGAATACTAAAGGTTGGCTCGGGTACCACGCCTGGTACGGGTTTACTTTTGTTGCATCATTGCATTTTTATCATTATGTTACATTGACTGATATTTGTTCCGTGAGTGGAACGGACTACTTATTGAAATGTGTTATTAGTTTGGTGGCCCTTGAGCGGCTGGGAATTTCTGTTTAACTATTGTGTTGGTCTTGGTTTAGATCGGGTGGTTCATTAACAATTTGTGTTGTCTAGAGGGGATCCCACGGTGGGTCCGGGCTAGACGGAAAGGTATAGTTAATGGTATATGGCTGTGGCTTAGAGTATAGAGGGTGGATTTCATGCGGGAACAAGCTAAGTAGAGACTTGTAGTTTAGGTGTGTCTGTTGATATTTTTGCATGTCTTCCATACCTTTTACTTGATATTGTCGTACTGTTTATACACTGTTTATTTGAAAACTGGCTGATGATCCTACCAGTACACAGTGGTGGTGTACTGATACTGCACTTGCTTTTCTTTTGGTGAGTACAGGAAATCTTCCAGCGGCTGAGACGCGACCTCATCTATAGCACAGGCGATTTCTGACTTCAAGGGTGAGCTGCTTGATCAAGCTACCTTGGATTTATCTCTAGAGTTTCAATCCACTTGTTTCGGGTTAAAACTACTTCCGTATTTCTTTTTGGGGTTGCATCCCCGTACTTTAGATATTGGTAGTAATGTTTGGTACTGCGACTTCCAGTTTCTAGGGGGATTTTCCACAGGATGATATTAATGTTATAGTCCTTTACCTATTTAATGGCTAGTTTACTTCTGTTTGCTGGTTTTAGGCTGTTAGTCTAGGCAAAGGGTTGAACTCTATTGGTTCGCTCATTCGGGAGTTGGGTGGGTGCCACTCATGATGGTCTGGGTCATGACAATTCCTCATCTAACTATTACATATGAATGATCCTCACCTTAAAAATCAACCACACTTACCACCTAAGGTGGAACCAATACACCAAAAAGGAACAACTACTTCTTCCTATCTAAGCTACTACTTAGCTTCCTCCACAAACACCTATGACAATATAAGCCAAAATCACTGAAGGAAAACCAAAAGTTGCAGAAATTTCTAAAGTTGAGGACCCATGGATGGGAAACACAATCTGTAGTCCAGTCCACGTCTCATGGATTGGAGTCGTGGTTTCTTGGGAAATTGTTAGGCCTCTAGTTTGATTTCCACGAGCTTTGACAATGGTCCATCGACTGTTCCACGACTCGTGGAACCCTTCCATGGATCTCAGGCCTTTTTGCCAAGTCTCTGGTCTGTGTTCACGAGTGGAGTCCACAGCTCTTGGACTATTCCACGGCTTGTGGATCCATCTCGTAGACTTGGGTCACGAGTGGGAGCATGAGCATCATACATGAAGGAATACTTATCGATCTTGACTTACACTTAGCGTGATCTAGTAACTTAAGGTGAGGTATGAGAAGTCAAGTGCAATGGCATGAGCGTCTCATATCCTGGACATATAAAGCATGGTTAGAGTAAGGAAATCATAAGCACAAAATGTTCAAGAAATCTGGTCTGAGCATATACATGACGTAGCATGATTTTATTAGTCATTAAGGCATATCTTGAGGACTGAACAAAGTACATAGAACTAAGCATACTATGAGACATGAGCTTACATATATAACGGATCTCGTGGCATAAATTTGGGATTCATAAAATCATAGAGTAAGACTTGAATTGTTGTTTGAAGCGATTACTTATCATTCTAGGAGCTGATTATGGGCATGGATCCATATGAAGTGAGTGAAACCAGTCTTGATTATGGCACAAATATATTGGAGTATAGTGTCATCTTGATTAAAGTATTAGGAAATCCGCTAGAATAAGAATGGATCGACGTACCATCATTTGTTTGCTGGAATTCTATATTGGTTGAGTCATAGGACTTGACTTGGTTCTTTACCCTATCATCTCCCCCTTAGCTAAAAGGTTGATGTCTTAACTTTGTGGACCTCTTCTCTAAATTGGGTTATAATTAACTAGCTCTGCAAGGATGGGGCATCACTATACATATGGATGCTCAACTCTCCCTCGAAGACTATGTCTGCAGTACTAAAACTTTGGCTAGGAATCATTTCTGAAATAATCCCCTAATTTCCCTTTGCCACTAAGACTAACACTATAGGGTTCTTATTCTCACTATAATATTAACATTATACATCTAGGCCTCTATCTACCAAACCAAATGCGTACAAGCCTATAACGAGAGGCTTAAAATTGTCTATCCTTCTCTGGCCCACATATATATATATCATGCTTACACATTCACACTTTCTGCAACTTATCAACTTAAACTCTTGCACACACTATACCAAGCCTACCAGATAAATCCTACAAAACTATTATTATCACTCTCATACTATCATCCTTTCGTTCACATCCTATACCTGGGATATACTTAGAACAATAACTTACTACTTTTTAGTCCACGCCAAGGGATGTATCATCCCATTACTTAGCTAATAAAGCACAACTCTAAATGCATACTCAAATCAGATACTATACTCCTTTCTTGTCTACCACACTTCTGACTTCATATTTCTTGATCTAGGTTCATTCTACTACTCATGGCTTATAACACAATATCCCCAAATCACAACATTTATCGGGTGGGAACACTACCCAAGGATCTAGGTACACATTTTCCCTTCTTCAAGGGTGGTATTAGTAACAAAGTTCAGGAACAGATCTAAGATCACTTTATACTACTTTCTCACTATATGATTTATATGAACATGGCTACATCATTTTGAATCGATAGACTTCGAAGCACTGGTAGGCTCCTTTAAAGCTCTTGTGCATTCTCTTACTTTCTGATGGCACTACCTGAGAGCACCTTGATGATAAAAATCTAAAATTTACTGCTTCTGACACCTCATATATGATGCATAGTCGGCGAAATTTGGAACGATGCATGAATTTTGAGGATAAATAGAGTTAAACTTTATCATATGATAAAGAACATAAAATAAGTGAAGTGTTCCTAAAAATGTCTCATAGCTTCTCTCTCATAAGTGTGGTGCGCTTCAGACTCATAAAAAAAACTCTACTTAATGCGGCTTTTAGACACCCTAGGACACCTTAAATGTTATGCTTTGAAACCAAGTTTGTCATGCCCCGAGCCTACACCCTGGTTATAACACGGTGCTTAAAGTCACAAGTGACCCCAAGCTAACCCATGGCATAGCATAGTACTAATTATTCTGAACAAATAAGACTGAGCAGAAGCTAAACTGATGAAAACATAAGTCTTATAGGACTCTATGTTTGAAAGCCTCTACTACTGATGAGCTGCTGGGAAGAGCCCCAGCTAACTCTAAAATACTGAAAACTGAAATACTAATGAAAAGCATCATAAATGTACGTACTCGAATGATGAGGACTCACCACTAGTTTCTGCTGAAGTGGCACATAATCAAAAACCTTGAACAACCCTGAAGGTTTAAAAGCATTTGGAGAAGAAGCCCTAGGCCTGAGGTGGAGGGAAGATCGCTCTTGTTACTTTCTTTTTGAAGTCTAGTCGATGGAATGAGAGGGAGGGTCAACTCTAATAAAAACCCCTCCAATAGTCTTAAAATGACCTAATATAAGAGTCAAAAGAGTGTGGAAAGACAAAAATACCCCCAGGGAACGAATTTGAAAAAGTGCAGAAATTTTTGGCATAGGGGTCATGGATAGTTGTCATGACCCAACTACTGAGTTGTGTGGGCACCTAATCTAAGCACCTAGATAGGAGAACCCTTACCACCTGATCCAACAGATAATGCGGAAGTCAATAGTAAAACATAAGAAATAGCCTTTTTAATACTGGAAAAATATTTATAAACTTTAATACAATGAAATCCTTTACAAAACTTGAATACAACCCTCTCTAGGAACTAGTCTAAACAAGTACAAGAGCTCTAAGAAGAGATGCAAGTAAAATAAGGCACAGTTCCCACCATAGGAAAAAAAGGAGTAGAAGCTGCTAGAGATCATCGTCTTCTTTACCTAGAAATATCACTGACCCTTAAACTAGATTATACCAAAGGTATAGCAAGATTAGTATCAGTACAAACAACACGTATTGGTAGTCATCATCAGCCGACCCGAATGCACCACATAATATCATGCAGAAATCCAAAAGAAACATACAACATGAAGTTACTAAATCCAGTCCCTTATCAACCACCTTTACTACCACGATATAACATCTATGAACCTATACGATCTGTCCCAGCCTTCCTACCCCATTCCGCTACCAACTCCACCCTTTGGAGCCCTTTCACCATTATATCTTAGTCAAAACCAAATGGTCACACATAACACCAAGACTTCCCAGGTCACATATAATACTAGGACTACCTAAGTCACACCTAACACTAGGACTTCCCAAGTCACACTTAACACTAGGACATCCCAAGTCACACTTAATACTAGAAATACCTTACCAGTTTTGATCGCGTAATTCATATTACTAACTAACCATGTTAGTAGATCTCTCACCCTCTCTTAATATCCTAAGACAACCATCTTGACCCTTAGCCCTTAGCCCAATAATGGACTACCTGTGAGTTCTGCGTATTCAACCCCCTAGGTTCCTCACCCTAGACATCTCGCTGGTTTAGGCACTTATAGAATACTAGCCTTGTTTCACTAACTAAGTCAAACCTGACTTCCTAGGAACCTTAGTTCCTCCAAGCTCACCCACTTTGGATCCTTCAAGAAATACGCCTCACAACCTTTAGTCTTATGCCCAACTAGCCCAGACATCACCGCTAGCCAGCTGTCTCTCTTGTCAAATTAGGAATTTCAAATGTACGACATTAACTGAATATTACCAGACAATATAAAATAATCCAGTCCATATGACTATCAATAAAACCCCCAGTCTCTAATCGGACTCAACAACCACATAAGTCATGCCCAACTATGCAAGTAACCAGACTACATATAATTGTGTCACCGCTTGCAAGCTACCCGGACCTCCCAAGGATCCCTAGGACATTATCTATGCCATTTAACATGCACCCTATGTTTCCAGACGAAACCACCTTATCACTTAAGCACACCAAACTGGACCTTCAAGGACCAATATGTATGTCGAGTAATACTAACTCCCAGCCCTCTTAGGAAACCAATATGTAATGAAAATCACTGACAGATAAACCCAATTCACTCAAGGAACAAACATGTATCGAACACCAATAACAGATAAGCCCAACTCACTAAAGGAACCAACAAGTAATGAACATTAATAATAATAAGCCCAATTCACTCAAGGAATGAACACATATATAGCAATCAATCTTGTACCAGGTGTGGTATTCGAGTCAATCATAATAAAACTTATACCACGCGTGGTACCCGACCCAACCGATATAGAACCTGTACCAGGCATGGTACTCGAGCCAACTGATATAGAACCTATACCAGGCGTGGTACCCGAGCCAACTGATATAGAACCTTTACCAGGCATGGTACCCAATCCAACTGATAGATATCTCGTACCATACGTGGTACTCGAGCAAACCAAATGTCACATACAATCCAATAATCAACAATAATGAACACAAACACTTGTAAACCAACAAGTAAATAAGACAAGTTCATTTCAGATGATTGACAAATGGATATACTAGACATTCATCAATTAATTCCCTAAACCATGCAATGTGCATAGAACACCAAGCAACAGTTACAATGTACACATATTGCAAATGGGAAACAAGAACCATCACCTACCTAACAAACCTGGTTCATAACCCCAACCTTGATGACATGTCCGAAGACTAACCCCCGATTTACCATCTAGGCACATATAGTCATTTACATCAAATTTTGGACACCTTTACAAAATTAAGCACATTCTAGGGAATTCATCCCCTGACATTAAGGGCTTTAAATCTTTCCTGTTTATCCCATTTCTCTTAATTTACTACTCGAGGGAAATTTGCTAAGACCTAGAAATTCATTCACGAGTACACATTACCGGTTCCCCCAAAACCTACCCAACAATCTAGCCCCACTAGAATTTAGCATCAAACATCAATGATAATATGAGAATCGGGTCACATTACCCATAATAACATCTTCCCCTTCAGGAAACCAAACAATCAATACGATATCCCTCCAGACTCTATGCCTAAAGGCCTAGGCATGAATTTTACCATCATTCTACAATAATAATATGCACTGAATTACAGGTCTAAGTCTACTCAGTTAAACCTAGCCTACCTAAATGCCAAGCATCTACTACAGAAGTTTGAACAAGAACTTTTGGCTCTGTGGAGGCGAATCCTAACTGAAAGTGGACCTGGAATCCATGGGTTTTACGCTATTCGAGCGGAAATCCTTCCTCTCCATTGCTCCCCAGCATTGGAGCAAGCTAGGAGAGTTTTTGGAGCAACCCTCGCCTGTTTGAGACTGAAAAGGAGAGAATGAAATTATAAAACTCATTTTTGGGTTTTCTGGTCCAGTCATACCACTATAGAGGCCCAATCCCACTATAGCGGCACCTCCATAGCAATAGCTTCCCACTATAGCGGCACTGCCATAGCAGTAGCCGTCTGCTATAGCAGGGTTGACCACCTTGACTTCGGCTATATCGGGAATTTTTCTTCTATAGCGATCATCATCATAGTGGTGTGTCAACCGCTACAACGGATGACACTGGATAGAACCTTGGGAATCCTTCCAGAATTGGCTATTTTACAAGACATTTCAAATCTTGATGTTCCAAATCAACCCTTTCACGTCAACTTTGATATCGAGAGTTCTACTCACCCAAATGTACTTTTGAAAAGCCCCATGGACTCCTTAATGCCTTAGCTAATGGAAAAACTAGCTAAACCTTAGACATTTTACCCAATCCTTTCCCGGATTGCCCTAGACCTTACCTCCCTCAGAATTTGTCCGAGAGTAGCCTAGCCCAAAATTTTCAACTCCTCAACCCAAAAGTTTTTCTAACTCATTTCCTCACATAAATAGCTCACTCATAATGAGGTGTCTTTTAATAATAACTGAACATATCATTACAACAGATATCAATTTATCCATCGTTTATCCCCGAACGATCTCTAAGGCAGAAGGAAAAGAATGAGCCAGCCCCTTGAACCTTAATGCTCTACCATGATAGTGTAAATATAACCACGCGAACCACCAAAACTTTCAATTCCCTCGGTGTATCAAAACTCAACTGAAATTAAACTCGATCCACCCTATCAAGGAATTCCTTCCTTCGAGCTGCATGAGACCAACTAGAGTACCCATCTCTGAGTGCCCAAGAAATATGGGGCCTCGTCAAAATACCAGAGAAAAATAAATTCAAACATAACAGACCAAAAATAAATTCCATGCCACGAGGAACCAAAACCTACCGTGGCGACCGAATCCCGCTATAGCGGCCTCGCTACAGCGGGAAAATTCCCACTATAGTGGCATCGCAATAGCGCCCTACCTTCTGCTATAGCATTATAGGCGAGGGAGTAACTCCTGACAATATCAGTTTTGGCTAGTTTTTTAAACACAACCTAGATTTTGACATTTTGAACTAATCCCTTTACGTTAATTTCTATACCCTGAGTTCTATTAACCCGAACTCAATTCCAGAAGCTTCTATGGTATACTATGGTCCTCGCATATCATGATATCACCTTACTCCCATCAACACTACACCCCAAGACACCAAGTATCTCTAACCCACACAACACCGAAATTCCATTAGAACCCATCCTAGCTGAGATTTTTGTCAACTCTCATCTTAGAGAGAATTCTACTTGGGCACTTACACCCTAACCAGTGCTATAACTTGCACACCCATTTTCACGATTTAGGTTTCTCCCATTTTGCTCGTCGCTACTATAGGAATTGTGTTTGCTTTCTTTTCCTCTAGCTACTAAGATATTTCAGTATTCCAGGTTGTCTCTTACCTGCCCATGGATTCAGCAGCAGTACAAAAGGTTTCCCTATTCGGGAATCTCTGAATCTATACTTATTTTCAACTCCCTGAAGCATTTTGTAATTTATTACACTCTTCCTCGTCTCTGGGTGCCTAGGTATCCACAATAACACCAGGTATTATCATTGTTAACAAGAGGGATATGACAGATCAAGAAACCATTTACTAACCCCACTTCCTCAAGAGACCTACTACAAGGATCATCGACCATGAACAAGCCAACTTAGTTCAAATTCTCCCCAATTCCGCTATACTCTTTTCAAGAGCTACTATCAACCAATGATCACTCTAAAAAAAAGCCTATGAGTAATGTGCAACACTACTCAGCCAATTACAGGTCCTTTTTCCAAATACTACATGAGCGACTATTACCACCAATGGACAATCATAATTTTATCAATACCTGAAAACTTGGTTCCACCATAATCTTACGATTTCCTCACTAACTACACATTATCATTATAATGCAAGTAGTTACTCATTCAAGGGTAAAAATCACCCCGTCAATTAAGATCTGTTGTTCAAATATGTATAGGTTACCTCAAACAGGTAACATCACCCATATAAAGCCAATAACCCTTATGCCCTGGGCTACCATATTTACCCTTTCCTTTTATCATACATGGATGCTAATTTTTATAATTCATACAAAAGCTCGCAGCTCAACTAGTGATTTGGAACAACCCACGAATGAAAAAAAAAACAGGGGAAAACAAGACAGGGATTCTGCCCTGCCCCTCTCACTAAAGAGGCTTGTACATCACTATGGCGACCCCCAACAGTAGCAACAAAGAAAATTTACCATTTTCTGCAAAATTCCCTCATTCCCCTTCTCTGTTATCAATATTAACTCCTGAAATTGCGTCATGGTCTTAAACATAACCCCAAGACCATCCCCAGCAATGCATAATGGACAATTTAACACCACATTATCATAAAATCTGTTATGAAACACACCAGAAAGTTGTTCATAACATTACATTCTCGCTATCATACAACATTAACCCTTTTCCCTATTGTTCCCAATCAATCCCGACTGTCCTGAAATTGAAGTTTTCCCACAATCACAAATGATCATGTCCCCATAACATTTTTACCAACGGTAAGTCCATGCCCAAAACTTAACATAAAAATTTCAGTTAAATCACATAACAGTTAACCCTTTAACCAATCACATATAACCAAGTTAAAATTCTTTGCTAACCACAAATTTCAAAGTAATACAAGCAATTACACACCACACATTCACAGTCATTCAAACAATGCAATGCACATAATCACAAATCTTAAGTTTCACCACTAACAAGTATTTTTTTTTCATTATCCTCTATTCGCCTCATGGATGATCGTTAGCCGATTCATCCATGCCTTTACATTGCCTCCCAGACCAGATACCAATTGGAACCTTCCCAATTCCAATTTACGTTACTTGTGTCATTTCAGCAGGAGGCAAATGACACCCTTCGACCTAGTTGACATACCAATTAAAATCACGAGATACCAATTAGACTCAACCCATACAAGCATGCAACATACCGTATGAAAGGAATTAAAGAAGTGGAACAATTTCCTTAAATGCTTAATAATTTCCCAAAGATTAGATATGGATGTCAACATACCAATTCGCAGGACTATATTCGATATTTGCTCTTGTACTGGGAGATCGGTAACCTAGGCTCTGATACCAAATTATCACAACGCAATAATTGGGCTGTGCGGGCACCTACTCTAAACACCTAGATAGGATAACTCTTACCACTCGATCCAAAATGTAATGCGGAAATCAATAGTAAAACATATGTAATAGCCTTTTTGATACTAGAAAAACATTTATAAGCTTTAATACAATAAAATCTTTTATAAAAACTTGAATAAAACCCTTCCTAGGTACTAGTCTAAACAGGTACAAGAGCTCGAAGAAGAGATGAAAGTAAAATAAGACACAACTCTCACTAAAGGAAAGAGAGGAGTAGAAACTGTTAGAGATCACTGTCATCTTTATCTAGAAACATCATTGATCCTGCAACCAGACTATACCAAAAGGTATAGCAAGAGTAGTATCAATACAAGCAATATATACTGGTAGGCATTATCGATCGACCCAAATTCACCACATAATATCATGCAGCAGTCCAAAAGAAATATACAATATGAAGTTACCAAATCCAGTCCCTTATAACCCACCTTTACTACCACGATATAACATATATGAACCTATACGTTCTGTCATAAGCCTTCCTACCCTGTTCCACTACAAACTTCATCCCTTGGAGCCCTTCCACCATTCTATCCTGGTCATAACCAAATGGTCACATATAGCACTAGGACTTCCCAGGTCACACACAACACTAGGACTTCCCAAGTCACACTTAACACTAGGACTTCCCAAGCCACACTTAACACTAGGACTTCCCAAGTCGCACTTAACACTAGAATTACCTTACCAGTTTCGATCCCGTAATTCACATTACTAACTAATCTTGTTAGCAGGTCTATCACCCTCACTTAAATTCCTAAGTCAACCACCTTGACCCTTATCCCTTAGCCCAATAATAGACTACCTGCGAGTTTTGTGTATTCAACCCCCTAGGTTTCTTACCCTTGACATCCCACCAATTTAGAAACTCATAGAATACTAGCCTTGTTTCACTAACACAGTCAAACCTGAATTTCTAGAAATCTTAGTTCCTCCAAGCTCACCCATCTTGGACCCGTCAAGCAATATGCCTCACAACCTTTAGTCATATGCCCAAATAGCCTAAACATCACTGCTAGCGAACCTGTCTCTCTTATCGAATTGGGAATTTCAAATGTACGACATTAACCAAATACTACCAAGAAATATAAAACAACCCATCCCATATGACTATCAATAAGACCCCCAGTATCCAACCAGACACAACAACTATATAAGTCATGCCCAACTATGCAAGTAACCAGACCACATAAAATTGTGTCACTTCTTACATGGTACCCGAACCTCCCAAGGATCCCTAGGACATCATCAATGCCATTTAACATGACACCTCAGTTTATAGACAAAACCACCTTATCACTTAAGCACATCAACCTGGCCCTCTCAGGAAACTAACATGTAATGAACATCACTGATAGATAAACTTGGTTCACTCAGGGAACCAGCATGTACTGAACACCATTAATAGATAATCCCGCTTGACTCAAGGAACCAACAAGTAATGAACATCAATAACAATAAGCCCGATTTACTCAAGGAACTAACACACATATAACACTCAATCCCGTACCAGGCGCGGTACCTGAGCTAACCTTAATAGAACTTGTATCAGTCGTGGGACCTGAGTCAACTAATATAGAACCTGTACCAGGCATGGTACCTGATCCAACTGATATAGAACCTATACCATGCGTGGTACATGAGCCAACTAATATAGAACCTATACCAGGCATGGTATCTGAACCAACCGATAGTTATCCCGTACTAGGTGTGGTACCTGAGCCAACCGAATGTCAAACACAATCCAACAATCAACAATAATGAACACAACCACACTGGTAAACTAACAAGTAAATAAGACAAGTTCATTTCACATGATTCACAACTGGATATACTAGACATTCATCAATTAATTCCCTAAACCATGCAATGTGCAGATAATACTAAGCAACAGTTACAATATACAAATATCACAAATGGTAAACAACAACCATCACGTACCCAACAAACCTGGTTCATAACCCCAACCTCTATGACCTGTCCAAAGACTAGCCCCAGATTTACCATCTAGACACATAGTCATTTATATCAAATTATGGACCCCTTTAGAAAAGTAAGCACATTCTAGGTAATTCATCCCCTGATATTAAGGGCTTCAAACCCTTCTTGTTCATCCCATTTCTCTTAATTTACTACGCGGGGAAAATTCACTAAGACCTAGCAATTTATTCATGCGTACACATTACCAGTTCTCCGAACCTATCCAACAATCTAGTCAAACTAGAATTTAGTAGCAAACATCATTGATAACATGAGAATCGGGTCACATTACCCATAATAACATCCTTCCCCTTCAAGCAACCAAACAATCAATATAATATCTCTCCAGAATCCATGCCCGGAGGCCTAGGCATAAATTCTGCCATCATTCTACAACAATAAGATGAAATGAATTACATGTCTAAGTTTAATCAGTTAAACTTAGCCTACCTATATGCCAACCATCTGCTGCAAAAGTCTAAATAAGAACTTCTGGCTTCGTGGAGGCTAATCCTGATGGAAAGTGGACCTAGAATCCATGGGTTTTACCCCATTAGAGCGGAAGTCCTTCCTATTTATTGCTCTCCAGCCTTGGAGAAAACTAGGAGTGTTTCTGGAGAAACCCTCGCCTATTTGAAACTGAAGAGGAGAATGAAATTATAAAATCCGTTTCTGGGTTTTCTGGTCCCTTCATCTTGCTATAGCGGCCCAATCCCGCTATAGTTGCACCGCCATAGCGGTAGTCACCCGTTATAGTAGGGTTAAATGCCTTGACTTCCTCTATAATAAGAATTTATCCACTATAACGGTCATCATCGTAGCAGTGTGTCAACTACTACAGCGGTTGACACGGGATAGAACCTCGAGAATCCTTTTAGAATTACCCATTTTACAACACACTTCAAATCTTGACATTCTAAACCAACCCTTTCACTTCAACTTTGATATCGGGAGTTCTACTCACCCGAATTCACTTCTGAAAATCCCCACTGACTCCTTAATGCCTTAGATAATGGAAAAACTAGCTCAACCTTAGATATTTTACCCAATCCTTTCCTGGATTACCCTAGACCTTACCTCACTCATAATTTGTTTGAGACTCTCCTAGCCCAAAAATTCTAACTCCCCAACCTGGAAGTTTTTCTAACTCGTTTCTTTGCACGAATAGCTCACCCATAACAAGGTGCCTTTTAATAACGACTGAACATGTCATTACAATGGTGTTCCATGGGTCATGGAATAATCCACGAGTCATAGAACCAGTTTATGGTTCTTAGAACCTTTTTAAAGATTGCTGAAGTGAGTTCCACGGATGGTTTTCAAGGTCGGTGGATTTATCCATGGGCCGTGGAACCTCAATCTACGATTAATGTAATCAGCTCGTAGTTTTTGATAGTGCTCCACTAAAATGCCCATAACTTTTTACTCCAGACTTGAATTAATGCGCGGTTGGTGGTGTTGGAAAGAAGACTCAAAAACCTTTAATTTAGTGGGTACTAAGCCACCTAAATCTTAATACTCTAGCAGGAGTCATTTTTTAATGCTGACCCTAATAAAATCTTATACAAAAACTCAATCGGTAAAGAATTTTTCAACTCAACTTTGAGTTAGAGTTTGTTTATGACCTTAATTCATATCTAATACACTTTCCACACTTAAGAATTAATCTTAACACCTATGTACCATTAGAAATTATCGAGTTTAGGTCTAACAACATATGAAGAACAGTTCTTAGCTTAGAATTTTTGTTGTATTACATCTAACATAGGTCTCCGTTAAAAAGCAATCAATACAAATAGATTAATAATACATGCAAATTCACCATTCAAGAACTAATTATTTAGCCTATTTTATTAATCCATCATAGTTCACACAACCCTAGTTATAACATTTTGGTACTCATGCTTTAGAGATTCATAGTAATATTGATAAGAATAAACTTACTTGTAGTAACCATAAAAATCTAAGAACAAGCATTAAAGCAATCTTCAAGAATCAAGAACAATGAAAGAGTTTTATATTAATCATATAAAATATGTAAAACAAAGTTAACAAAGTCGATATGTGTCAAATATGTCGAGTAACATTAAAAAACCCTAAAGAAGGTATTTACAGACATAAAATTTGAATCCTAAATGAACTAAAAAATCTGACTTCGGTGCTTCCCACGGTCAGACCCACGGTCCATCGGGTCCTCCACGACCCATCGAAGTGGACCATGGGCTTCTCTTTAATTCCTCTGGCCAAGCTCTGTCGTATTTATATGGGTTAGGCAGATGGCCCATGACAGTCTGCATGGTCCATCAGAAGCTTCCTTTAGTCAAGGTCCCAGCTTCAATCTCTTCTGTATCTTTCTCATAGTCAGGCCTCGATGGCCCGTGGCTTGTTCCATGGTCCATTGTAGATGTTCGTCGATTAGAAATCATTATTTTGAACCTTCACTGGAACATTCTCATGGTAGGGCATGACAGCTCATGGCCTGTCCCACGGTCCATGGCAGTCTACCATTGGGTATGTTTTACTTATTCTTCTCCTCTGGATTGAACCCACGACTGCTTCCACGGCCCATGGAGTATCTCACAGCTTGTGGAGCAGTGTTTTACACCAAAAATCATCTCTTTTCTACCCGAAGTCATTTTCCTTTCACATGTAGCAAATAACCATCATATCTAATAATAACACATTTAAGAACTCCCAAAATCCTATCAAAATTTCCATGAAATCCCAGCATATCACCTACCAAGAGGGTTAAGGTAGGTGTCATCACAATCCCAATTTTTGGGTCGTGACACTAAGAAAGACTCATCAAAATCAGTGAAAACAACCACTAATGCTTGCATGCAGGTAGACTTTCTATAGCACACTCCTTGGGGTACGACCTTTACCCATACCCTATTAACACGAGATACTTTATGCACCGACCTACACTTTCTTTAATTATATTTTCAAAAAATCCTAAACATAGATTGTTTTGCATTACAAGTACAATTTTATCGAATCTTTAATAATATTTCTTGATATTTAAAATCTTAATCGCTTTTAAATTTCTAAATCTTCTACATATTTCAAATAAGGAAGGATTTAATACATAAAATTTAATTAATTTAAAATTTATAATATCAAAATAAATAATTAATTGACAAATTTTTCAAGTGTAACCTCTATTTTAAAAGGGTAAAAAGAGAATGACAAGCACCTATGTCGGTACCAGTGAATCGTGAATAGATTAAAAAGTAATTGATTAACTTTTTTGAGTTAATTTCCTTAAGAAGTTGAAATTATATTGAATGTTTGACTCGCTTTCACTATCCTCTTGATACAATGATGATTCTAGATAGACTTTAGATTGCATGAGCTGGGATTTTTGATTGTTAAAGGACTCATGTGCATTTGATATTACATCTCATACATTTGGATACAAAAAATTGAGGAAGTGAACGGATAAATCCCAGTGAAGGGTTACCTAGAACATTAATGGTATATAGGGTTTATTTGGTATGGGGGTGTTGCATCCTGGGCAGACCAAAGAGTTGTCTACTACAAGATGCATATATAGATATCGCGAGTATCCTATGGGTACCATCTCGTTAAGGCAGAGGGTATATACATGTTTTTGTCCATGTAGGAGGAATATGCATCATACGCATCCGTTGCATCATTCCAGACCCTATAATATGGAAATACACTGGGTATGGTTGTGTCATTGGACTTTTGTTGTATAAGTTTGGAATTGGAATAGATTATTATAATAGTGAATTTATGATTCTTAATTTGATTTGGCTGTGGATTGAGTTATTTCTCTTGAACTATATACAAGTTGTTGACATTAGCCGCTAGTTTTTACTGAAGTTAGTGAAATGAGTGGTAGTTGTTGGGTATCAAAATTGGGGTTTTAAAATTGTTTCTCACCATCATTTTGGATTAGAGTGAGTCAATAATGCTAGTGAGTACATGTGGGTTAGTACTCTCGCTTGTTTATTTATGTACTTTGTGTGAAGCTATTGAGCCTAGTATCTCCAACCATTGACCTATAGCAGTATCTGAGGCCTTCATTTTGAGATCCTGAGGTAGCTACTGGCTAATCTGCGATTTCCATCAAACCTACTCTATCTAATGTCATGTAATTTTCTTAAGTTGAGATATTTGAGACTCAGATGTATTTTGGTTATTCATAGAGGCTTGTACTAGTGACTTCCAAGTTTTGGGGTAAGATTATTATGAATTTCTGTATTTTTCTTTAACTAATTTATTAAAGAGTATGAGTATGATTTTATATGAATGAATGACTATATTTCGTATATTTCTCTTCATATTTTGGTATGATATTTGTGTTGGTTTACCTATCATGGGGGTGAGATAGGTGTCATCACTTCCTTTGATTTCAAATGTGACACTTATATTCTGTTTGTTTAATTTCTTACTCTCTTTGAGAGTTGGATTACTACCAGGAGGGCTTAAGGTAGGTGTCATAATCCTAATTATTTGTTCATGACACTAAGAAAGACTTATCAAAATCAGTAAAAACAACCACTAATGCTTGCATTAGGACTGTCTATAACACACTCCTAGGGGTACGACCCTTCTCCGAATCCTGTTAATACGAGATGCTTTATGTACCAAGATGCCTTTTTTTAATTATATTTTCAAGATCCTAAACATAGATTGTTTTGAATTACAAGTACAATTTTATTCAATGTGTAACTGTTTCTTGAAATGTAAAATCTTAATTGCTTTTAAATTTCTAAGCTTTCTATATATTTCAAATAAGAAAGGATTTAAGACATAAAATTTAATTAATGTTAAAATTCTAAATATCTGAAAAATTATTAAATGGCCATTTTGTCAAGTATAAGCTCTATTTTAAAAGGGTAAAAAAGTGAATGACATTTTTCTATGGAACTTTGTACTTTAAATATTTATTAATAACTCAATTACCTTTATGAGATGATTTCAACTCAAAATATTTTCTATTTATCTTAATCTATGTGTTTAGTCAAACAACTTTACATTTGATGTTACAAAAGAAATCTTGCAATTTTAACTGAAGGGCATGAATACTAATAACATTCAATTAAATAAAACAACTTAAAGTATGTTGTGTTTCTATTTTTTTATTGTAAAATTTTAAAGATAATAATAACAATTAAAATAATAATAAACATAAAAATAAATGTATTAATATAAAATAAAGTTACAATATTTAATTTATTTATTCATATTGTGTAAAAAAAATGTGACAGATAATTAATTTAATAAAGAGAGTGCTATACATTAACAAAATTGTAATTGATTTTAAAGTCTTAAATGTTAGGACTTTTAATACAGTTCAAATAAGAAAAGATTTAAGAAATAATTTTTTTTATCAATTTTAAAGTACTAAATGTTAGTTCTTATATCTTACAAATAAATAAAGTTTTAATAGCTATAAAATTAATCAATTTCAAACTCCTAAATATTAAGATAATAATTAAATGACAATTACTTGAGAAAAATAGTAAATGACAATTTTTGTCTAGGGTAGATTCTTTAAATGAAAAACAAAAAGTTCAATCAACATTTCTAAGAGTCTTCATGCTTTAATATTGTAGAGATGTGTATTAACTTAAAATAGACCACTTGCATTTGTTAACTTAACAGAGCCATGAAAGTAAGGAGATCTTGTACTATCACCTTATTAGTAGGTCTTTTTGATAATTTTCTTTATTGTTTTAATTCCTTTTGAATTTTATATGTGTTATTATTTAATATTAAAATTTTATGAAATAAAATTTACCCGATATATATACTTATTTGTTTGATTTTTGAACTGTAAAATATCATTTTTGGAAATCATAATAACAACAACACTATTTTCAATAACAACAACAATGAAGGCACAAATAATTATAAAGTATTTAGTAAACATAAAAAAAATTAAGCAAAGATTTAATAAGTGAATGAAATAAAAAACTTTAAAAAAATAAAAAATGTCATACGAACACATAGAATGAGGACAAAGGGAAAGAGATGTGGAGAGTCCTAAAAAATACTTAGACATGAAAATAGAAAAAGAAATAAGTCCATGGGAAAAGATGCACATACAAAACATTACTGATTAAAAGAGACAGACATTGGTCCTAGGTCCTTAGAAATTATTGTGGTAGTCTGGATCTTGAACATTTATATTGTTAAAATATTAATCATCAAATAAAGACTTTAAGTTATCATTATTCCAGTCTATCGAATCAAACAATGCAAGACTCTGTGAAAAGCCAGCAATGTAGTTTTGAATGTTATTCACTAGCGTTGATGCATCCATTGGAGGTATATTGGTTGGAGGGTCCACCTGTGGTGTCACTGGAGGGAACACTGGATCATACATTAGAGAAGCTATCATTTGTGAAGGCATTGAAAAATCCATTGTTTTTGGAGGTATTTGAGGGGCTATTATAGGATCCCTTCTAAGATCCAATTGGATGTTGAAGAATACATTTGTGAAACTGTTGGAGGAAACATTTGCAAAGAAAAAGGAGGAATCCACGAGGGGTGCACAATAGGAAACCTTTGAGTAGGATTCCTTAAAGGATCTGCCAGATGAAGTAATTATTGGGGCACTTCAGTAATAGAGTATGAAAGAACTATCGGTAGAGCCACGGTAGGAAGATCCCACATTGGAGCCACATCAGGGACCAATAGAGGAGCTCTTGGACCTTTATAGATGATCCCACAAAAAATGATTGATAGATACATATGAGAAACCATCGGTACCAGACGACCACCAGGGGCCAAGAGAGGAGTCATTAGACCCTCTGAGTTAGTTTTACCAAATATCTTCTGTCCAGAAATGAGTTGAAAGGCATTCGATGTAGAACCCTCTCTGTCATTATTTTTTTTCATCAGTTCACATATTTTTTTGAGATGTTGCTCCATTAAATACATCTGAGCATTGACATCGGCAGGGTTCATGTCAACGGTAACATCTTTTTCTTTAAAAACTTTATGCATCAGATTCGTTATTTTCTTTATATTATTTTCCTTCCTTAACTTCTATTGTTTTTCCTTCATCTTCTCAATCTTTTTGTTGGTGAACTCATTTGTTGTCATCATATGTTTTGATTGAAGCAAAATTGAAAGGTCCTTAAATTTTGTAAAAGTCTTGACTGCATCTTCATTATTTGAATACACAACTAGTTTTTTTTGGAAAGGACTATACCTGATACTAGGCACTTCAACATCACAAAGTGTGCTGAATTCCTTCGCCTTTTTCAAAAGCCCTTCTTGTCTTTTCTGGTTTGCGTCTCTCCTCCTAGAATTATTTTAAATAAAAACAAGTTTCACTTTTGATCTAGTCATGGTTAGAGGAAGAGCGCGAGAAATATGTTTGTTTTGATGGGGATCAAATGGTTTTCTTGTTGTTGTGTGTGTGTTTCTTTGTGTAGAATAAATTTCTCTTTATAGGGGAAATTTAGATTCTGTAAATTTTTGAATAGTTTTCAATTGGAGTATTCTTAGTTATTAATAGTAACTATTTTGGCATAAATCTAAATGAGGGTGTATGAGATACCAAGTTAGATATTATCATCTTAAAATATATGTAGTTTATGGCTCTGATCTTATAATGAACAATATTTTTAGTCAAACTTTTCTTATAAGGAGAATAACTAAATATGGTTTAAATCTCAGTAAGTAGTATCCATAAAACATGGTCACAAAGTAATAAGAAATATTTTTGCTTACTCATTTCAGTCATCAAAAAAATTAAAAAATATATATTTTAACTTATGTATGTACCATATTATAAATTTAAACAAGCAAACATTTTAAATGATTAAGAATTTTTAAATATCAATTTTCGATAATATGTGTATGATTATAGTTGTTGCAATGCTTATAGAAGCACATTAAAATTTTCTCCAATTTGGACATAAATCATATTTAGTAAAAAATTTATGCTACTTTCAAATATATTAAAAATTAAATCATGCTTCTGTTATTTTCTGATACTCATCAACATGTCACTCAATCACATTTAAAAGAATTCTAAATTAGTTTTGAGGTAAATATATATAAAATAATTGCACAAAAGACTAATCAAATAATTTATTTAAACATACTCGGAAGAAGAGGAATAATTAGCCATAAAATGCCTTACTATTTTTTATTAAATGAAATTAGATATTTTACTATGATGATATTTCCCCCCTTATGATAATTAAATTAAAACTTTAATCATCTGGTGTGATGACCCTTCCGGTCATCTTCGCGTTTACGCATTTATTGCACTGTTAGAGCCTTTCTGTAGCGGCCCCGAGTCATTTATGGCTTGCTGGGACTGGTGGTTCGGTGCCCTGGTCGTTCGTTTAATCGTTTTGACTTCTTGCCTGTTTTAGAGCTTAAACATAGAATATCGTTGACTTTGGTCAACATTCTTAGCTAACGTGCTCGAAATCAAATTCTGACAATTTTGTTAGATCAAGAGCGATGAGTTTGGTCTAGTTATATTTTGACAGTTTTGTTAGCTTCGGAGCGATGAGTTTGGTCTAGTTGGACCCTTAATTGAGGCCTGAGAACATCTGGTGTGGGTTTTGTGATGTTTTCTCAGTTTTCAGGTCATTTGGAGTTGAAAGTGTAACTTTGGGTGACTTTTGATGATCCGAGTATCGGATTCAAATTCTGATGATTTGATCAGCTCTGGAATTGTGAGTTTGGGTTAAGGAGGTGGTTGGTTGGGTTCTGGAACTTTTTGGTTTCGTCCCTCTTAGTTTCTGTGTTTTAGCAAAGTTAAACTTGGAAGTTTGACTTTGGTTAATGTTTGGAGAATACGGCCTCAGATGGAAATTCTGACAGCGCTATTAGCTCCGGAATGTTGACTTTGGGCTAGGGGGACCTTTGGTTCGGGTCCCGAGGCTTCTGGGCTAGTTTTAGGCCTTGGTGTTCCATTTTGGAAAGTTTAGCGTAAAGTTATTCGTGGGCGTGGGACCCACTTTTCATTCCATTGACCTCTGTTGGAATCTTCATTGATTTTGTTGAGTCCAGAATGCCATTTATAGTCAAATAGCTCTGTTCGTTTGTGTTCGCGGGACCCCGGATGCTTTCTCGAGGGCCCATCGGAGAAATTCTTGTGTTGGGCATGTTGTTGGCAGCTGGTGCTTTCATGGCATCATCTTGGCTTTTGCGTTCGCGGTGTCCAGCCACGTTTGCGTAGGCCAATGTTAGTTGCCCCTTTGCCTTTGCCTTCGCTTAGGCGACCACCGGGCTGCTTTCGCAGGCCCGCGTACGCGGTGGCCTGGCCACGTTCGCGCAAGGCAGGAGCCTGGCATAGCCAGTGCTTGGACTTCGCGTGCGCACCGGCTGCCTGCGTTCGCATGCCTCGTGTAGGCGGCGGCCTGCCGCATTCGCGAAGGAGCTTTAGCCAACAACTATTTAAGCTGGCCATTTCGTATTTCCAGCTTTTATCTCTTAAATTCCCGAACTCCAACTCGCCCAAACCCCCCTCTAAACTACTCAAATCAGTGCGCCATTGAAGAAACCCCGTACCCTCGATAATTTCGTGTTCTGTTGATATTTTGGTAAGTTTTCCCTCTTCTCCTTTGTTGTCTTCTCCAACTACCCAAACGTCCATTGTTGTAAATTCTGGAAGCTTGGTCTTGCTTGTAGATTCTGCTCCTTTTCGTGGATGCATGTTCATGGGCTAGTTCAATTCACATTCTTGGCTAAATTCTCTTACGTGGTAAGTGATTCTTGCCTATTTCCGATTTTCTTCCCCTAAATTTCCCAAATTGGGCTCTTGGCTACTAAAGGTTGTTTGAGCTTGAAATTGCCACCCTATTCCTTTGATTTTGTAGGCATGCACTCCCATGATCTTGGGAATCATAATGTGAGTTTTCATTTTCGGTTTTGGGTTACGGGGCCTACGAGCCCACGGGTGACCCAAATTTCGACCCAGCTATTATTATAGCAATATGGGTATCATTAGACCCATCTTGATGTGCTTGCCATGATATTGATATCTCAATCCTCGTTTGGAGCCCCTCAAGGCAGCTCGGCCTCGATATCATTATTCCTACAGCTTGTCGTTAAACGACACGTACGTTACGGCTTAACTCCCTAGACTTCACACATATCGGGTAAAATTGTACTAGTTGGCATCCTTGGGTTGGGTTATTAGGTTGGTACCACAGACCTTGGTCGCTTCTTCATGATCCATCCCGTTTATTTCCTTCATTGTGTGTAGAATTCTTGGTAATTGATATTATTACCCTTGAGGTCCTGTGAGGCCTTGTTGCCTCTGGAACATAGACGGTGAAGTCATTGGGAATGTTCACGAGTCTCGGACATAGAATTATCCTTCTAGGCTGGTTATGCTTGTTGAGTAGCTTTGGAGCTTGTGCAGGGCCGATAGGTTGATTATGAGCTGCGGGGTAGATATTGTGTGTTTGATCATGCCATTTCCATGCATATAGAGGGGGTTTCCCGCATTTTACTATAGTTTTGGCTTCAGGCCTTCTGGAATTGTTTTCTAAACTTTGCATGGCCCGAGGGCCCATTTTCGATGGAAGTGATTTGGAAATAGTTTTGACTTGTCTTGTGGATCTTCTTGGGGTAAGGGAAGTTTTAAAAGATTTTTTATCAATAGTTCCACTTTTCTGGGCTCGATAGGGTCTGGTGCCTTACTTTTATACTACAGCATCCGGGGTGTTGCTGGACTATGCGGGGCTGAGTGCTAGATCTTTTGGGCTTACTATTTTAGACCTGGATACCCTCCAGGCACCTCTACTTGGGGATTTTCTTGAGGATGGGGGGCATCTAGTATGTTGGTCTGGGGCTTCCATGGGCCTTGTCATTCCAGACCGGAAGCAGCAAGTTGCGGATGCCGGAGGGAGGGTATACAGTGTAGTAGTGGTATACGGATGGGACCTTCCATCGATCCTATCTTCTGGGCCTTATAGGTCGCCGGAAGCGAGTGACATACGGTACTTTGATAACTTTTACTTAGCATGGCATCATATTATTCATCTGCATGAGGTACCACAGTTGTCTGTTGATTGTTGATTATACGCTCTGGTAGTATGGGATTCCAGAGGGTTTATATTCACTTGTTTGCATTCCTCGGTTGTATGGGCGGCCGAGGGATTGTAGGTAGAGTCTTGTCATTATTACTTCTGGTTGGAGTGTAAGATTGGTCAAAGTAGGGCTGTTGGTTTCTGGAATGAGATTGTCGTGATTAGTGTGTTTAGATCTTGGTTACAACGGGGATGTTGGTGTCTGGAATGAGGTTGTTATGATTAGTGTGGTTATTGTTTACTATTTTCGAGCATGTCTACTTTACCGTTCTCTACCATTCCTTATACTTGAGGTTATCGATATACCATCCATTTCTAGACTTATGCATATATACTATTTTTGCGAGGATCCCAAGTGCGTCGTTCCTACTTTCACCTGTGTTTGCCATGTATATATTCTATTTTTTAGCCTTGCTTATTGCTTTCTATTCTCTTCCCTCTGGGCTAGTTCTTGTGTACCTTACCGTTAGTTGTCGTGACTGTTTACTTCTTTTCTGTCTGCTATTGCTCTTTTACTTTATATGTGCCCAGTCAGCTTATGATACCTACTAGGTACCTTATGCTTCACATTTGGTGCTCAACCTACCCTCTGGATCTTCTGGTGCAGATCCTAGTGTGGACCATCGCTGTTAGAGCACCGAAGACTCGTGCAGGGTGTTGTTTTGGGATCATCCAGGCTGGGGGTGAGCTCTTGGCGTTCAGAGCTTGACTTTAGTTTATCCTTGATGTATTTTGTACTCTTGTAGTTTTGGAGACATCATGTATATGTTACTTTTGGACCTTGTACTCCTGAACTAGTTCGGATCTTATACACTATGATACCAGGTTTTGGGTTGGTTTAGCTTCCGCTTGTATTTATATTACTCCGGTTATCTGGTTTATTCATCTTGTTCCCTTGATTCTGCTTACTTACTTGTTCTTCCGTTTAAATTGCTAGAAGGTAGCCTATTACTAACCATTCTGGGCTACGAGGATTGGTTCGCCTACTGGGGGGGTTGTAGGTGCCATCATGATCTAGAAATCGGGTTGTGATAGCTTGGTAACAGAGCTCTAGGTTCACTAGTGTCATCGATATAGGAGCCAATGTCTAGTAGAGTCCTGTGGATCGGGGTGGAGACGTCCGTGCTCAATCTTCAGGAGGCTATAGTGACATCTCAGGGAAATGAACTTTTCTTGCTTCTCTTTCATGCGTAGTGTCCTTGAAGGTTCCTGGAAATCTCATTTGTCTGGTTCACTCTTCCGCAGATGGTTCGTATGAGATCGTCAGCTTCAGGCGGAGGAGAGCCTCCTGCCCCTACACCTCCGACTCGAGATAGGGGTCGGGGTGGTTGCAAGGGCAAGGTTAGAGGTCATCCTAGAGCAGCGGCGCCTGCTAGGGCCGCCAGAGTTGATATAGAGACGTAGTATTACTACGAGCTAGAGTTAGCTCCAGAGCAGCAACTTGTGGACCCGGGGATAGCCCAGGTACCACCAGCTCCAGTTTCAGTTCCAGTATCGGTTTCTATGCCAGCTTCAGCCCCAACTCAGTCTTCAGATGTTCGGGGTTTACTTGTTCAACCCTTGGGTATGATTGGGGAGCGTCCTTCTGAGGCAGCACAGACATCTGCTCAGGGGGCAGCCCTGGGTGTTCAGAGTTTAGGAGCGCAGCCTGTTACTGTGGCCCTACACGCTGAGGGTGTTCCAGTCCCATCGGTTGCTCAGCCTCTTACTCATTGCCCCGCCATGATAGATGGGGAGCAGAAGGCCTTGGGTAGGTTTCATAGATTGGCACCGCCGAGATTTGCTGGTACACATGGTCAGGACCCCCACGATTTTATCACCACCTGTGAGGAGATGTTGCATCACTTGGGGTTATTAGAGACTCACGAGGTTGGCTATACTTCATATCAGTTAGAGGATCCAGCAAAGTTATGGTGGAGAGCACAGGTTGCTTGTAGGCCTTCTACGTCACCTCTCTTGACCTAGTTCGAGTTTTATGAGGCCTTTATGGCCAAGTTCTTGCCCCAGAGCGATAGAGAGCATCAGAAGGAGGAGTTCACTAGACTGTCCTAGGATTCTATGATTGTCTCAGCATACGAGACTTGTTTCCATTAGCTTGCTCCATTTGGGGCCATGATTATGCCTACTGAGGCCGACAGGGTCCACATATTTTTTTGGGGGCTACGAAGAGAGTTTAGAGAGCCTACAGAGATACTAGTTTCTAGCGATCGATGATTCCAGGACATTGCGAACTATGCCCGTATAGTTGAGGATTCATGTCATTTTGACACCGAGGCCAGAGATAAGAGGCCTCCATATCAGGGTGGTTACATGATTCCAGTCATGGTTGTAAAGGTTCCGGCCAGTGGGGCTTGGTTATCAGCCACAACAACATCAGGGTCAGTCTAGTCAACCAGTTCAGGCTTCACTTCATGATTTGGGTTCTCAGTTTGAGCAGGGTCAGAGCAATCAGCGTGGTCACAATGGTCAGTCTACGAGGGGTACTACTTTTGGGGTATCAGGCCGAGGTGGACACACAAGTTCAGTGGGTCCATCTCGACATGGTGGGCCATCAGGGTCGTGCTATGAGTGTAGTGTTAGTGGTCATTTTGCCATAGATTTCCCACAGCGGGGTATAGCTTGTTATGAGTGCGTAGTTTGTGTCTATTATGCTAGAGATTTCCCCTAGCGGGGTGCGGTTCAGCCTTTTTGCTCTGTTCAGCCACCGGCTCAGAGAGGCGGTGGTCAGGGTAGAGGTGGTGCTCTGTGTGGTAGAGTAGGTGGTACGGATGGCAGTCAAGCAGGTGGAAGTGGTCGTCAGTTCAATACAGTCCAGGAGAGACCAGAGGCAGAGGCCTCAGATGCTGTGATAACAGGTACGATTTTTGTATGTCATTAGCTGGCTTATGCTTTGTTTGATCCTGGATCCACTTGTTCATATATATCTGCCTACTTTCTACCTTATTTGGGTTATGCTAGCGAATCATTGTCTGTGCCTGTCTCTGTTTTGACCCCAATAGGAGATTCTTTAGTAGTGGATCAGATTGTGAGATCCTGCGTGATATCTGTTGGTGATTTGGATACTTAGGCTGACCTGATGATACATGATATGTTGTATTTTGATGTGATACTAGGCATGGACTAGTTATCCCCTCACCGTGTGGTTTTGGATTGCTATGCCAAGACCGTTATCATAGTCGTGCCTGGTGTATCCCCGGTTGTGTGGCAGGGTTCTATTAGCCATGCACCGTCTGGGATCATTTCTTGTCTTCGAGCTAGGAAGATGATATCCCGTGGGTGTTTAGCTTATCTAGCATATGTCCGAGATGCTAATGCAGACCCTGTCTCATGATTTTGTTCCTATGGTTAGAGACTTCCTAAATGTATTTCCTACCGACCTGGCAGACCTTTCACTTGAGAGGTATATTGATTTCTCCATTGAGTTAGAGCCAGACACCAGGCCCATTTCTATTCCTCCCTACTGTATAGCTCCTGCTGAGTTGAGGGAGCTTAAGGAGCAGCTCCAGGATTTGTTAGCTAAGGGGTTTATTAGACCGAGTGTGTCTCCTTGGGGTGCTCCTGTCCTCTTCGTGAAGAAGAAGGATGGGTCGATGCAGATATATATTGACTATCGATAGTTAAATAAAGGACAGTGAAGAATAGGTATCCAATGCCGAGGATTGATCACTTATTTGATCAGCTTCACGATTCTGCCGTGTTTTCTAAGATTGATTTATGGTCTGGCTACCATCAGTTGATGATTAGGGTGGAGGACATCCCTAAGACAGCATTCAGGACACGTTATGGCCATTATGAGTTCCTGGTGATGTCTTTTGGGTTGACTAATGCCCCCGCAACCTTTATGGATTTGATGCATAGGGTGCTTAGCCTGTACCTGTATATGTTCGTGATAGTCTTCATTGATGACATTCTGATATACTCGAGGAGTAGGGATGAGCATGAGCAGTATTTGAGGACTATACTTCAGACTTTGAGAGCTTACCGGCTTTATGCCAAGTTCTCAAAGTGTGAGTTTTGGCTGGATTAAGTTGCATTCCTAGGACACGTGGTGTCTAAGGATGGGATTAGAGTGGATTGGGGTAAGCTTTTTGCGGTTTATGATTGGCCTGGACCTACCACTCCTACTGAGGTTCATAGTTTTGTTGGGTTAGCCGGGTACTACAAACGGTTTGTTAAGGAATTTTATTCCATAGCAGCACACTTGACTATGTTGACTAGGAAGGATGTTCTATTTTAGAGGTCTGATAAGTGCGAGGATAGTTTTCAGAAGCTTAAGCCTTATTGACTTCATCTCCAGTTCTGACTTTGCCGGTTGAGGGTCAGGGTTTCTTCGTGTATTGTGATGCTTCAACGGTTGGTCTTAGTTGTGTGTTGATGCAGCAAGGTCGAGTGATAGCATATACGTCAAGGAAGCTAAAGGTTCACGAGCGCAACTACCCCACTCATGACTTAGAGTTGGCGGGGATAGTTTTCGCGCTCAAGATCTGGAGGAACTATATATATGGAGTTCATTGTGAGATATTCACTGACCACAATAGTCTTCAGTACATTACGATTCAGCGCGAGCTTAACTCGAGGTAGAGGAGATGAATTGAGTTGCTGAAGGATTGTGATTTCACAATTTTATACCATCTGAGAAAGGCAAACATGGTAGCGGATGCCTTGAGTCAGAAGGCGGTAAGTATGGGCAGTCTAGCTTCACTTTCAGTTCCTGAGCGACCGTTGGCCTTGGACATCCAGTCCTTGGCTAACCGTCTGGTTAGGCTTGACTTATCGGATCCCAGCATTGTTCTTGCCAGTGTTGAGGTTCACTCTACTCTAGTTGATCAGATTCAGAGCCGACAGCTTTAGGATTAGAGTTTGTGTGACCTTCGTGATTAGGTAGTTCGGGGTGAGGCCAGCTGGGCTACTTTGGGTTCTGATGGTATTTTGAGGTTTGAGGGTCAACTTTTTATTTCGAGAGTTGGTGATTTGATACATTTGATACTCCATGAAGCACATTGTTCCAGATACTCCATTCATCCTGGCGCAGCGAAGATATATAGACATCTAAGGCAACTTTACTAGTGGGGTTGTATGAAGCAGGATGTGGCAGGGTTTGTATCTCAGTGCTTGAACTGTCAGCAGGTGAAGTTCGAGCACATGAGATCAGGTGGCTTGATGCAGCGACTTCCTATTCCTGAGTGGAAGTGGGAAGGTATTACTATCGACTTTGTTGTTGGTTTGCCACATACTACTCGGAGGTTTGATTCCATTGGGGTGATCGTGGATAGGCTGACCAAGTTGGCGCATTTCTTTCTAGTTCAGACTACCTATGGGGAAGAGAGGTTAGTTCAGATCTAAATTGGTGAGATTGTACAGTTGCACGGGGTCCTAGCTTCTATCATTTCAGATCGCGGCACTCAGTTCACAACTCAGTTTTGGAGAGGTATACATAGGGATTTGGGTACGGAGGTTCAGCTTAGTACTGCTTTCCACCCTCAGACAGATAGCCAGTCCGAGAGGACCATTCAGGTCCTGGAGGACATGCTTCGGGCCTGTGTACTTTACTTCGGAGGTTCATTGGATTAGTTTGTGCCATTGGTTGAGTTTGCGTATAATAATAGCTTTTATTCGAGCATTGGCATGGCACATTTCGAGGCTTTGTATGGTAGGCGTTGTAGATCGCCCATTGGTTGGTTTGATGGGTTAGAGTCCAGACCGCAGAGTATGGATTTGCTTAGAGATTCCCCGGACTGAGTCCGTTTCATCTAGGATAGACTTAGAGCAGCCCATAGTAGGCAGAAGAGCTACACTGATCGTAGACTTCATGCTTAGAGTTCAGTATTGGTGACCTGGTTTTTCTGCGTGTATCGCTCGTGAGGGGCGTGATGAGATTTGGTCGGAGGGGAAAGTTTAGCCCCAGGTTCATTGGGTCATTTAAGGTTCTGCAGAGGGTTGGTAGTGTTTCCTACATGTTAGCATTGCCTCTGATATTTTTAGCTATTCACCCAATGTTTCATGTCTCGATGTTGCACCGGTATGTACCAGATAAGTCTCATCTATTGCATTGGGATTTGGTTCAGTTGGATGAGAGGTTATCATTTGTTGAGGAGCCGAGAGCTATTCTGGCCAGGGATATCAGGAGGTTGATATCTAGGGAGATTTAGGTTGTGAAAGTTCAGTGGAGGCACCGTCTGGTCGAGAAGGCTACTTGGGAGACCAAGAGTGAGTTGTGTGCTCAGTATCTGCAGTTGTTCGAGCCTTTAGGTACTCCCTTGTTCTGGACTTTCGAGGATGAAAGTTTTCTTAGTAGTTGATATTGTGATGACCCTTCTTTTCATCTTCACGTTTATGCATTTATTGCACTGTTAGAGTTTTACTGTAGCGGCCCCAAGTCATTTATGGCTTGCTGGGACTGGTGGTTCGGTGCCCTGGTCGTTCATTTGGTCGTTTTGACCGCTTGCCTATTTTAGAGATTAAACTTAGAATATCATTGACTTTGGTCAACATTCTTAGCTAACATACTCAGAATCGAATTCTGACAGTTCTGTTAGCTCCGGAGCGATGAGTTTGGTCTAGTTGGACCTTTAGTTGAGGCCTGAGAACGTCTGGTGTGGGTTTTGTGCTGTTTTCTCAGTTTTTAGGCCATTTGGAGTTGAAAGTGTAACTTTGGGTGACTTTCGATAATCATATTGTCGGATTCAAATTCTGATGATTCCATCAGCTCCAGAATGGTGAGTTTGGGTAAGGAAGGTGGTTGGTTAGGTTCTGGAAGTTTTTGGTTTCGTCCGCCTTAGATTTTGTGTTTTAACCAAGTTAAACTTGGAAGTTTGAATTTGGTCATTGTTTGGAGAAGACGGCATTATATGGAAATTTTGACATCGATGTTAGCTCCTGAATGTCTACTTTAGGCTAGGGGGACCTTTGGTTTGGGTCCCGAGGCTTCCAGGCTCATTTTAGGCCTCGATGTTCCATTTTGGAAAGTTAGGCCTAAAGTTGTTCGTGGTCATGGCACCCACTTTTCATGCTATCGAACTCCGTTGGAATCTTCGTCGATTCTGTTGAGTCCAAAATTCCATTTATAGTCAAATAGATCTGTCTGTTTGTGTTCGCGAGACCCCGGAGGCTTTCCAGAGGGCCCGTCAGAGAAATTCTTGTGTTGGGCATTACTGTTGGTAGCTGGTGCTGTCATGGCATCAACTTGGCCTTTGCATTCGCGTTGGCCAGCCGCATTCGCGTAGGCTAATATCAGCCGCCCCTCTTCCCTTGCCTTCGCCTAGGCGACCACCGAGCTGCGTTCGCAAGCCCGCCTACACGATGGCCTGGCCGCGTTCGCGCAAGGCAGACGCCTGGCCTAGCCAACACTTGAACTTCGCGTGCGCGCCGGCTGCCCGCGTTCGCATGCCTAGTGTAGACGGTGGCGTGCCGCGTTCGCGAAAGAGCTTCGGCCAGCAGCTACTTAAGCTAGCCATTTCGTATTTCCAGCTTTTATCTCTCAAATTCCCCAACTCCAACTCACCCAAACCCCCTTCTAAACTGCTCAAATCAGTGCGCCATTGAAGAAACCCCGTACCCTCGATAATGTCGTGTTCCGTTGGTATTTTTGTAAGTTTTCCCTCTTCTCCTTTGTTGTCTTCTCCAACTACCCAAACCTCCATTGTTGTAAATTCTTGAAGCTTGGTCTTGCTTGTAGATTCTGCCCCTTTTCATGCCTGCATGTTCGTGGGCTAGTTCAATTCACATTCTTGGCTAAATTCTCTTACGTGGTAAGTGATTCTTGCCTATTTCCAATTTTCTTTCCCTAAATTTCCCTAATTGGGATCTTGGCTACTAAAGGTTGTTTGAGCTCAAAATTGACACCCTATTCCTTTGATTTTCTGAGCATGCACTCCTTTGATCTTGGGGATCATAATGTGAGTTTTCATTTTTGATTTTGGGTTGCGGGGCCCACGAGCCCGTCGGTGACCCAAATTTCAGCCCAGCTATTATTATAGCAATATGGGTATCATTAGATCCGTCTTGATGTGCTTGCCATGATCTTGATAGCTTGATCCTCGTTCAAAGCTTCTCGGGGTAGCTCAGCCTCGGATATCATTGTTCCTGCAGCTTTTCATCGAACGACAGGTACGGTATGGCTTAACTCCCTAGACTTCGCACATATCGGGTAAAATTGTACTAGTTGGCATCCTTGGGTTGGGTAATTAAGTTGGTACCACAGACCTTGGCCGGTCCTTCATGATCCATCCTGTTTCTTTCCTCCGTTGTGTGTAGAATTCTTGGTAATTGATATTATTATTCTTGTGGTCCTGTGAGGCCTTGTTGACTCTGGAACATAGACGGTGGGATCATTGGGAATGTCTGCAAGTCCCAGACATAGAATTATCCTTCTAGGCTGGTTATGCTTGTTGAGTAGCTTTGGAGCCTGTGCATGGTCGATAGGTTGATTGTGAGCTGTTGAGAAGCTATTGTGTCTTTGATCATGCCATTTCCATGCATACAGAGGGTTTTTCCCACGTTTTACTACGGTTTTGGCTTCGGGCCTTCTGAAACTATTTTCTAAACTTCACATGGCCCGAGGGCCTGTTTTGGACAGAAATGATTTGAAAATGGTTTTGACTTGTCTTGTGGATCTTCTTGGGGAAAGGAAAGTTTTAAAAGATATTTTATCAATAGTTCTACTTTTCTGGGCTCGACGGGGTCGGGTGCCCTACTTTTATACTACAGCATTCGGAGTGTTGCTGGACTAGGCGGGGCCGAGTGCTAGAGATTTTGGGCTTACTATTTTAGACCTGGATACCCTCCAGGAAGCTCTACTTAGGGATTGTCTTGAGGATGCGGGGCATCTAGTATGTTGGTCGGGGGCCTCCATGGACCTTGCCATTTCGGACCAGAAGCTGCGAGCTGTGGGTGCCGATGGAAGGGTATACAGTGTAGTAGTGTTATACGGGTGGGACCTTCCACGGATCCCGTCTTCTTGGCCTTATAGGTCATCGAAAGCGGGTGACATACGGTACTTTGATCACCTTTACTTAGCATGGCATCATATCATTCATCTGCGTGAGGTACCACCCCTGTCTTTTAATTATTGATTGTATGCTTTGGTAGTATGGGATGCCGGAGGGATTGTATTCACTTGTTTGCATTCCTCGGTTGTATGGGCGGCCGAGGGATTGTAGGTAGAGTCTTATCATTATTACTTCTGTCTGGAGTGTAAGATTAGTCACAACGGGGCTGTTGGTTTCTAGAATGAGATTGTCGTGATTAGTGTGGTTAGAGCTTGGTTACAGCTCGACTGTTGGTGTCTGAAATGAGGTTGTTGTGATTAGTGTGGTTATTGTTTACTATTTCCGAGCATGTCTACTTTACCGTTCTCTCCCATTCTTTATAGTTGAGGTTACCGGTGTGCCGTCAATTTCTAGACTTATGCATATATACTGTTTTTGCAAGGATCTCAGGTGCATCATTCCTACTTTCACCTGTGTTTGCCATGTATATATTCTATTTGCTAGCCTTGCTTGTTTCTTTCTGTTGTCTTTCCTCTGGGCTAGTTCTTGTGTACCTTATCATTGGTTGTCGTGACTGTTTACTTCTTTTCTGTCTGCTATTGCTCTTTTACTTTATATGTGCCCAATCGGCCTATGATACCTACTGGGTACCTTATGCTTCACATTTGGTTCTCACCCTACTCTCTGCATCTTCTGGTGCAGATCCTAGTGTGGGCCATCGTCGTTAGAGCACCAGAGACTTGTGCGGGGTGTTGTTTTGGGATCATTCAGGCTGAGGGTTAGCTCTTGGCATTCAGAGCTTGACTTTAGTTTATCCTTGATGTATTTTGTACTCTTGTAGTTTCAGAGATATCATGTATTTATTACTTTTGGACCTTGTACTCCTGATGTAGTTCGGCTCTTATACACTATGATACCAGGTTTTGGGTTGGTTTAGCTTCCGCTTGTATTTATATTACTCCGGTTATCCGGTTTATTCATCTTGTTCCCTTGTTTCTGCTTACTTACTTGTTCTTCCGCTTAAATTGCTAGAAGGTAGCCCATTACTAACCATTCTTGGCTACAAGGATTGGTTCGCCTACTGGGGGGGGGGGTTGTAGGTGCCATCATGATCTAGAAATCGGGTTGTGATAGCTTGGTATCAGAGCTCTAGGTTCACTAGTGTCATCGATATAGGAGCCAAAGTCTAGTAGAGTCCTGTGGATCGGGGTGGAGACGTCCGTGCTCAATCTTCAGGAGGCTATAGTGACATCTCAGGGAAATGAACTTTTCTTGCTTCTCTTTCATGCGTAGTGTCCTTGAAGGTTCCTGGAAATCTCATTTTTCTGGTTTACTCTTCCGCAGATGGTTCATATGAGATCGTCAGCTTCAGGCGGAGGAGAGCCTCCTGCCCCTGCGCCTCCGACTCTAGATAGGGGTCGGGGTGGTCGCAAGGGCAAGGTTAGAGGTCATCCCAGAGCAGCGGCGCCTGCTAGGGCTGCCAGAGTTGATATAGAGCCGTAGTATTACTACGAGCTAGAGTTAGCTCCAGAGCAGCAACTTGTGGACCCGGGGATAGCCCAGGTACCACCAGCTCCAGTTTCAGTTCCAGTATCGGTTTCTATGCCAGCTTCAGCCCCAACTCAGTCTTCAGATGTTCGGGGTTTACTTGTTCAACCCTTGGGTATGATTAGGGAGCGTCCTTCTGAGGCAGCACAGACATCCGCTCAGGGGCAGCCCTGGGTGTTCAGAGTTTAGGAGCGCAGCCTGTTACTGCGGCCCCATATGCTTAGGGTGTTCCAGTCCCATCGGTTGCTCAGCCTCTTACTCATTGCCCCGCCATGATAGATGGGGAGCAGAAGGCCTTGGGTAGGTTTCATAGATTGGCACCGCCGAGATTTGCTGGTACACATGGTCAGGACCACCACGATTTTATCACCACATGTGAGGAGATATTGCATCACTTGGGGTTATTAGAGACTCACGAGGTTGGCTATACTTCATATCAGTTGGAGGGTCCAACAAAGTTATGGTGGAGAGCACAGGTTGCTTGTAGGCCTTCTACGTCACCTCTCTTGACCTGGTTCGAGTTTTATGAGGCCTTTATGGCCAAGTTCTTGCCCCAGAGCGATAGAGAGCATCAGAAGGAGGAGTTCACTAGACTGTCCTAGGATTCTATGATTGTCTCAGCATACGAGACTTGTTTCCATTAGCTTGCTCCATTTGGGGCCATGATTATGCCTACTGAGGCCGACAGGGTCCACATATTTTTTTGGGGGCTACGGAGAGAGTTCAGAGAGCCTACAGAGATACTAGTTTCTAGCGGTCGATGATTCCAGGACATTGCGGACTATGCCCGTATAGTTGAGGATTTATGTCGTTATGACACTGAGGCTAGAGATAAGAGGCCTCCACATCAGGGTGGCTACAGTGATTCCAGTCATGGTTGTAAAGGTTCCGGCCAGTGGGGCCGAGGTTATCAGCCACAACAACATCAGGGTCAGTCTAGTCAACCAGTTCAGGCTTCACTTCATGATTTGGGTTCTCAGTTTGAGCAGGGTCAGAGCAATCAGCGTGGTCACAATGGTCAGTCTACGAGGGGTACTACTTTTGGGGTATCAGGCCGAGGTGGACACACAAGTTCAGTGGGTCCATCTCGACATGGTGGGCCATCAGGGTCATGCTATGAGTGTGGTGTTAGTGGTCATTTTGCCATAGATTTCCCCCAGCGGGGTATATCTTGTTATGAGTGCGGAGTTTGTGTCTATTATGCTAGAGATTTCCCCTAGCGGGGTGCGGTTCAGTCTTTTTGCTCTATTCAGCCACCGGCTCGGGGAGGCGGTGGTCAGGGTAGATGTGGTGCTCCATGTGGTAGAGTAGGTGGTACGGATGGCAGTCGAGCAGGTGGAAGTGGTCGTCAGTTCTATACAGTCCAGGGGAGACCAGAGGCAGAGGCCTCAGATGCTGTTATAACAGGTACGATTTCTGTATGTCATTAGCTGGCTTATGCTTTGTTTGATCCTGGATCCACTTGTTCATATATATCTGCCTACTTTCTACCTTATTTGGGTTTGGCTAGCGAACCATTGTCTGTGCCTGTCTCTGTTTTGACCCCAGTAGGAGATTCTTTAGTAGTGGATCAGATTGTGAGATCCTGCGTGATATCTGTTGGTGATTTGGATACTTAGGCTGACCTCATGATACTTGATATGTTGTATTTTGATGTGATACTAGGCATGGACTAGTTATCCCCTCACCGTGTGGTTTTGGATTGCTATGCCAAGACCGTTACCATAGTCGTGCCCGGTGTATCCCCGGTTGTGTGGCAGGGTTCTATTAGCCATGCACCGTCTGGGATCATTTCTTATCTTCGAGCTAGGAATATGATATCCCGTGGGTGTTTAGCTTATCTAGCATATGTCCGAGATGCTAATGCTGACCCTGTCTCATGATTTTGTTCCTATGGTTAGAGACTTCCTAGATGTATTTCCTACCGACCTGCCAGGCCTTTCACCTGAGAGGTATATTGATTTCTCCATTGAGTTAGAGCCAGACACCAGGCCCATTTCTATTCCTCCCTACTGTATAGCTCCTGCTGAGTTGAGGGAGCTTAAGGAGCTGCTCCAGGATTTGTTAGCTAGGGGGTTTATTAGACCGAGTGTGTCTCCTTGGGGTGCTCCTGTCCTCTTCGTGAAGAAGAAGGATGGGTCGATGCAGATATATATTGACTATCGATAGTTAAATAAAGGACAGTGAAGAATAGGTATCCAATGCCGAGGATTGATGACTTATTTGATCAGCTTCACGATTCTGCCGTGTTTTCTAAGATTGATTTATGGTCTGGCTACCATCAGTTGAGGATTAGGGTGGAGGACATCCCTAAGACAGCATTCAGAACACGTTATGGCCATTATGAGTTCCTGGTGATGTCTTTTGGGTTGACTAATGCCCCCGTAACCTTTATGGATTTGATGCATAGGGTGCTTAGCCCGTACCTGTATATGTTCGTGATAGTCTTCATTGATGACATTCTGATATACTCGAGGAGTAGGGATGAGCATGAGCAGTATTTGAGGACTATACTTCAGACTTTGAGAGCTTACCGGCTTTATGCCAAGTTCTCAAAGTGTGAGTTTTGGCTGGATTAAGTTGCATTCCTAGGACACGTGGTGTCTAAGGATGGGATTAGAGTGGATCGGGGTAAGATTTTTGCGGTTTGTGATTGGCCTAGACCTACCACTCCTACTGAGGTTCGTAGCTTTGTTGGGTTAGCCGGGTACTACAAACGGTTTGTTAAGGGATTTTATTCCATAGCATCACCCTTGACTATGTTGACTAGGAAGGATGTTCTATTTCAGAGGTCTGATAAGTGCGAGGATAGTTTTCAGAAGCTTAAGGCCTTATTGACTTCATCTCCAGTTCAGACTTTGCCGGTTGCGGGTCAGGGTTTCTTCGTGTATTGTGATGCTTCAACGGTTGGTCTTAGTTGTGTGTTAATGCAGCAAGGTTGAGTGATAGCATATGCGGCAAGGCAGCTAAAGGTTCACGAGCGCAACTACCCCACTCATGACTTAGAGTTGGCGGGGATAGTTTTCGCGCTCAAGATCTGGAGGAACTATCTGTATGGAGTTCATTGTGAGATATTCACTGACCACCATAGTCGTCAGTACATTACGATTCAGCGCGAGCTTAACTCGAGGCAGAGGAGATGAATTGAGTTGCTGAAGGACTGTGATTTCATAATTTTATACCATCTGAGAAAGGCAAACATGGTAGCGGATGCCTTGAGTCGGAAGGCGGTAAGTATGGGCAGTCTAGCTTCACTTTCAGTTCCTGAGCGACCGTTGGCCTTGGACATCCAGTCCTTGGCTAACCGTCTGGTTAGGCTTGACTTATCGGATCCTAGCATTGTTCTTGCCAGTGTTGAGGTTCACTCTACTCTAGTTGATCAGATTCAGAGCCGGCAACTTTAGGATTAGAGTTTGTGTGACCTTCGTGATCAGGTAGTTCGGGGTGAGGCCAGCTGGGCTACTTTGGGTTCTGATGGTATTTTGAGGTTTGAGGGTCAACTTTTTATTTTGAGAGTTGGTGATTTGATACAGTTGATACTCCGTGAAGCACATTGTTCCAGATAATCCATTCATCCTGGCGCAGCGAAGATGTATAGACATCTAAGGCAGCTTTACTAGTGGGGTTGTATGAAGCAGGACGTGGCAGGGTTTGTATCTCAGTGCTTGAACTGTCAGCAGGTGAAGTTCGAGCACATGAGATCAGGTGGCTTGATGCAACGACTTCCTATTCCTGAGTGGAAGTGGGAAGGTATTACTATCAACTTTGTTGTTGGTTTACCTCATACTACTCGGAGGTTTGATTCCATTTGGGTGATCGTGGATAGGCTGACCAAGTTGGCGCATTTCTTTCTAGTTCAGACTACCTATGGGGCAGAGAGGTTAGCTCAGATCTAAATTGGTGAGATTGTACAGTTGCACGGGGTCCCAGCTTCTATCATTTCAGATCGCGGCACTCAGTTCACATCTCAGTTCTGGAGAGGTATACATAGGGATTTGGGTACGGAGGTTCAGCTTAGTACTTCTTTCCACCCTTAGACAGATAGCCAGTCCGAGAGGACCAATTAGGTCCTGGAGGACATGCTTCGGGCCTGTGTACTTTACTTCGGAGGTTCATTGGATCAGTTTGTGCCATTGGTTGAGTTTGTGTATAATAATAGCTTTTATTCGAGCATTGGCATGGCACCTTTTGAGGCTTTGTATGGTAGGCGTTGTAGATCACCCATTGGTTGGTTTGATGGGTTAGAGTCCAGACCGCAGAGTATGGATTTGCTTAGAGATTCCCCGGACTGAGTCCGTTTCATCTAGGATAGACTTAGAGCAGCCCATAGTAGGCAGAAGAGGTACACTGATCGTAGACTTCATGCTTAGAGTTCAGTATTGGTGACCTGGTTTTTCTGCGTGTATCGCTCGTGAGGGGCGTGATGAGATTTGGTCGGAGGGGAAAGCTTAGCCCCAGGTTCATTGGGTCATTTGAGGTTCTGCAGAGGGTTGGTAGTGTTTCCTACATGTTAGCATTGCCTCTGATATTTTTAGCTATTCACCCAATGTTTCATGTCTCGATGTTGCACCGGTATGTACCAGATAAGTCTCATCTATTGCATTGGGATTTGGTTCAGTTGGATGAGAGGTTATCATTTGTTGAGGAGCCGAGAGCTATTCTGGCTAGGGATATCAGGAGGTTGATATCTAGGGATATTTAGGTTGTGAAAGTTCAGTGGAGGCACCGTCTGGTCGAGAAGGCTACTTGGGAGACCAAGAGTGAGTTGTGTGCTCAGTATCCGCAGTTGTTCGAGCCTTTAGGTACTCCCTTGTTTTGGACTTTCGAGGATGAAAGTTTTTTTAGTAGTTGATGTTGTGATGACCCTTCTTTTCATCTTCACGTTTATGCATTTATTGCACTGTTAGAGTTTTACTGTAGCGGCCCCAAGTCATTTATGGCTTGCTGGGACTGGTGGTTCGGTGCCCTGGTCGTTCATTTGGTCGTTTTGACCGCTTGCCTATTTTAGAGATTAAACTTAGAATATCATTGACTATGGTCAACATTCTTAGCTAAAATACTCAGAATCGAATTCTGACAGTTCCGTTAGCTCCGGAGCGATGAGTTTGGTCTAGTTGGACCTTTAGTTGAGGCCTGAGAACGTCTGGTGTGGGTTTTGTGCTGTTTTCTCAGTTTTTAGGCCATTTGGAGTTGAAAGTGTAACTTTGGGTAACTTTCGATAATCAGAGTGTCGGATTCAAATTCCGATGATTCCATCAGCTCCAGAATTGTGAGTTTGGGTAAGGAAGGTGGTTGGTTGGGTTCTGGAAGTTTTTGGTTTCGTCTGCCTTAGTTTTTGTGATTTAACTAAGTTAAACTTTGAAGTTTGAATTTGGTCAATGTTTGGAGAAGACGGCCTCATATGGAAATTTTGACATCGATGTTAGCTCCTGAATGTCTACTTTAGGCTAGGGGGACCTTTGGTTTGGGTCCCGAGGCTTCCAGGCTCATTTTAGGCCTCGATGTTCCATATTGGAAAGTTAGGCCTAAAGTTGTTCGTGGTCATGGGACCCACTTTGCATGCTATCGAACTCCGTTGGAATCTTCGTCGATTCTGTTGAGTCCAAAATTCCATTTATAGTCAAATAGCTCTATCTGTTTGTGTTCGCGAGACCCCGGATGCTTTCCAAAGGGCCCGTCAGAGAAATTCTTGTGTTGGGAATTACTGTTGGCAGCTGGTGCTGTCATGGCATCAGCTTGGCCTTTGCATTCGCGTTGGCCAGCCGCATTCGCGTAGGCTAATATCAGCCGCCCCTCTTCCCTTGCCTTCGCCTAGGCGAACACCGAACTGCGTTCGCAAGCCCGCGTACACTATGGCCTGGTCGCGTTCGCGCAAGGCAGACGCCTGGCCTAGCCAGCACTTGGACTTCGCGTGCGCGCTGGCTGCCCGCGTTCGCATGCCTAGTGTAGGCGGTGGCCTGCCGCCTTCGCGAAAGAGCTTCGGCCAGCAGCTACTTAAGCTAGCCATTTCGTATTTCCAGCTTTTATCTCTCAAATTCCCCAACTCCAACTCGCCCAAACCCCCTTCTAAACTGCTCAAATCAGTGCGCCATTAAAGAAACCCCGTACCCTCAATAATTTCGTGTTCCGTTGGTATTTTTGTAAGTTTTCCCTCTTCTCCTTTGTTGTCTTCTCCAACTACCCAAACCTCCATTGTTGTAAATTCTTGAAGCTTGGTCTTGCTTGTAGATTCTGCCCCTTTTCATGCCTGCATGTTCGTGGGCTAGTTCAATTCACATTCTTGGCTAAATTCTCTTACGTGGTAAGTGATTCTTGCCTATTTCCAATTTTCTTTCCCTAAATTTCCCTAATTGGGATCTTGGCTACTAAAGGTTGTTTGAGCTCAAAATTGACACCCTATTCCTTTGATTTTCTGAGCATGCACTCCTTTGATCTTGGGGATCATAATGTGAGTTTTCATTTTTGATTTTGGGTTGCGGGGCCCACGAGCCCGTCGGTGACCCAAATTTCAGCCCAGCTATTATTATAGCAATATGGGTATCATTAGATCCGTCTTGATGTGCTTGCCATGATCTTGATAGCTTGATCCTCGTTCAAAGCTTCTCGGGGTAGCTCAGCCTCGGATATCATTGTTCCTGCAGCTTTTCATCGAACGACAGGTACGGTATGGCTTAACTCCCTAGACTTCGCACATATCGGGTAAAATTGTACTAGTTGGCATCCTTGGGTTGGGTAATTAAGTTTGTACCACAGACCTTGGCCGGTCCTTCATGATCCATCCTGTTTCTTTCCTCCGTTGTGTGTAGAATTCTTGGTAATTGATATTATTATTCTTGTGGTCCTGTGAGGCCTTGTTGACTCTGGAACATAGACGGTGGGATCATTGGGAATGTCTGCAAGTCCCAGACATAGAATTATCCTTCTAGGCTGGTTATGCTTGTTGAGTAGCTTTGGAGCCTGTGCATGGTCGATAGGTTGATTGTGAGCTGTTGAGAAGCTATTGTGTCTTTGATCATGCCATTTCCATGCATATAGAGGGTTTTTCCCACGTTTTACTATGGTTTTGGCTTCGGGCCTTCCGGAACTATTTTCTAAACTTCACATGGCCTGAGGGCCCGTTTTGGACGGAAATGATTTGAAAATGGTTTTGACTTGTCTTGTGGATCTTCTTGGGGAAAGGAAAGTTTTAAAAGATATTTTATCAATAGTTCTACTTTTCTGGGCTCGATGGGGTCGGGTGCCCTACTTTTATACTACAGCATTCGGAGTGTTGCTGGACTAGGCGGGGCCGAGTGCTAGAGCTTTTGGGCTTACTATTTTAGACCTGGATACCCTCCAGGAAGCTCTACTTAGGGATTGTCTTGAGGATGCGAGGCATCTAGTATGTTGGTCGGGGGCCTCCATGGACCTTGCCATTTCAGACCAGAAGCTGCGAGCTGTGGGTGCCGATGGAAGAGTATATAGTGTAGTATTGTTATACGGGTGGGACCTTCCATGGATCCCGTCTTCTTGGCCTTATAGGTCATCGAAAGCGGGTGACATACGGTACTTTGATCACCTTTACTTAGCATGGCATCATATCATTCATCTGCGTGAGGTACCACCCCTGTCTGTTAATTGTTGATTGTATGCTTTGGTAGTATGGGATGCCGGAGGGATTGTTTTCACTTGTTTGCATTCCTCGGTTCTATGGGCGGCCGAGGGATTGTAGGTAGAGTCTTATCATTATTACTTCTGGGTGGAGTGTAAGATTAGTCACAACGGGGCTGTTGGTTTCTAGAATGAGATTGTCGTGATTAGTGTGGTTAGAGCTTGGTTACAGCTCGGCTGTTGGTGTCTGAAATAAGGTTGTTGTGATTAGTGTGGTTATTGTTTACTGTTTCCGAGCATGTCTACTTTACCGTTCTCTCCCATTCTTTATAGTTGAGGTTACCGGTGTGCCGTCCATTTCTAGATTTATGCATATATACTGTTTTTGCAAGGATCTCAGGTGCGTCGTTCCTACTTTCACCTGTGTTTGCCATGTATATATTCTATTTGCTAGCCTTGCTTGTTTCTTTCTGTTGTCTTTCCTCTAGGCTAGTTCTTGTGTACCTTACCATTGGTTGTCGTGACTGTTTACTTCTTTTCTGTCTGCTATTGCTCTTTTACTTTATATGTGCCCAATCGGCCTATGATACCTACTGGGTACCTTATGCTTCACATTTGGTGCTCACCCTACTCTCTGCATCTTCTGGTGCAGATCCTAGTGTGGGCCATCGCCGTTAGAGCACCAGAGACTTGTGTGGGGTGTTGTTTTGGGATCATTCAGGCTGAGGGTGAGCTCTTGGCATTCAGAGCTTGACTTTAGTTTATCCTTGATGTATTTTGTTCTCTTGTAGTTTCAGAGATATCATGTATATATTACTTTTGGACCTTGTACTCCTGATGTAGTTCGGCTCTTATACACCATGATACCAGGTTTTGGGTTGGTTTAGCTTTCACTTGTATTTATATTACTCCGGTTATCCAGTTTATTCATCTTGTTCCCTTGCTTCCGCTTACTTACTTGTTCTTCCGCTTAAACTGCTAGAAGGTAGCCCATTACTATACCATTCCGGGCTACGGGGATTGGTTCGCCTACTGGGGAGTTGTAGGTGCCATCATGACCGAAAAATTGGGTCGTGACATCTTGTGATTCAAATTTATGTTTATCTGATTCATTCTAACTAATGTCTATAATATCTATCTGTATAAATAAAAAAAAAAAGAAGAATTAACTAATTCATTGAGTTTAGATTATAGTTTCATTATGTTTAACAATTAAAAGGTCACAATTTAAACTTAATCAATGAATTTTCTTTCTTAGAATCCATTTAGAAGGTGTTTGGATTGACTTTTCAAAACTAGCTTATCAGCTAAGAGCTAAAAGCCATAAGTTGGGTACCCAACTTTTGAATTTTAGCTTATTTTTGTACTTTTTAGACTAAAAATAGGTGCTTAAAAATACTTTTTGTCTTTCTCAAACACCTCAAAAAAAATCTCAGAAACCAAAGCCACTTAAAATAAGTCAATCCAAAAACCCTCTTAGTCAGTCAATCAAGTTCCGCTATCAAAAAAATAAAAGGTCTTGGCTTGTAATTTAGGTTAGGTTTAATCTCATTATTCACATGATTTTTATGTCTATCGTCTCATCTTCCTCTTATTACTACTATAAGAAAATCTATTAGTATAAGTAACGATGGAAGAACGAACAAAGACTACATATGTAATGTACGGGTTTGAGTTTGGTACACTATTAGTATAGATCTTTTTTACACCATTAGATAATTTTAAAGGTAAAATAGTAATTTCCTAATTAATATTAGAATCTTTCTTAAGTTAGAAATATTATGGGAAATTTGAATACTAGTTGTAGTAGTGTAACTTAAATTATCTCCACATTTTAGAATTATTTCCTCCCCGAGTTGTTGCAGCTAATGCATGCGCAAGTATACATGTATGCACAAGTAATACTTGAGGTTAAGTGCACTTATCAATTCCACAGGGATTATAAAAATTGATTAAGCGCCACACAACCCCATAATTAAGCTTCAATCATGGTTCTTTTTATATCTGATATATCTGACAACTCTTTTTAACTAATATTCTGAAAACTAAGTCAAAACTTAACTGTACTTAACTGATTCTGAAAGACTAAATGCTGAAAACTGATCGTATCATGTGACATATTTGGATGTCAAGACTGTTCATAAATTATGTGGACAAATCTAGATGTCATACTAATCATGAAACTTACTGAGTTTATAATCGTTGATGGCATACCTGGATACTGTCATGACCCAACTACCGGGCTGTGTAGGCACCTACTCTAAATCACCTAGATAGGAGAACTCTTATCACCCGATTTTAAACAAGTATGCGGAAGAAATAATAAAAACATAAGAAAAAGCTTTTAATACTTAAAACTACTTACCAAATCCTTAGTACATTAAACCTTTTACAAAAGCTTAAATAAAAACTCTCCCTAGAAACTAGTCTAAATAGGTACAAGAGCTTCTAAGAGAATACAAAAGCTAAACAAGACACAACGTCTACCATAGGAAGAGAGGAGTAGAAGTTGTTGGAGATCACCGTCGTCTTTACCTAGGAACATCACTGATTTTGCAACCAGACTATACCAAAAAGTATAGCAAGAGTAGTATCAATACAAATAACACATATTGGTAGGCATCATCGGTCAACCTGAATCTACCGCATAATATCTTATAAATAATCAGAAATAGCATGCAATATGAAAGTTATGCAATCCAGGTCTATTAACAACTTCCCTTACTACCTCGGGTATAACACCATTGAACCTATACACTCTGTCCCAAGCCTCCCCTACCTCCTTCCACTGCCAACTCCACCATTAGGATTTATTTGCCCCTTCTATCTCAGTCATAGCCTGACCCCCTATCGCACCAAAGCTTTCCAAACCTACCCATCTTACCAACACTAGAATTACTTTAATGATCCCAAGTTTGAAATCACACTTGCTAACTATCACTGTTATTTAGTCTGTCCCTCTCACCTGAGATCATATGCCAACAATCCTGTCCCTTGACCCTTATCCAATTAAACAGACAACCTGCAACTCTGATAATCATCATGACTCAACCACCATATACCCTTATACCATCCCACAATGTACTAAGCCCCATAACCTCATGGAACATAAATCAGATAACTACGCCGGTACGGTTCGAACACACCTCCCAATAATTCAGACCACCCAAGGATCCCTAAGACATTATCTATAGAGTTTAATATGTAGTCTCGGTCTACACAAGAACCACCCAGCATTTAAACACAACCACTCGATAAATTATGGAACAACATGACTACATCCCAATAAATAACCCGATTCACTCATGGAATTAACACTCAAAACATAATCAAACATGTACCAAGCGTGTTACCCGAGCCAACTATCATGCCCCAAACTAGAGGAGGTACAACTAGCACTCAATACCTTATTCCACTGATTTAGCCACTAAAACATACTAGTTGACTAAACCTCAGGCCTAAAAAGTTGGGCAGCATAACATCTGAAATACTACGCCTAGACCATTAAGGTCATAACCTGAATGACGATAAGTCATATAGACAAAGGTATACTAGCAAAAAATAATGAAGTACTGACTGGCCGATGAGGTCGAAACTTAAGACATACATACATACATATACATACATGCCAAACCTATGGGGCTGGAAACTAGAAGCTGCAAAAAGAAACTTAAAATACCATATCCATAATAGCCTCTAAGAGTTTTATAAGCACTGATCGGGACAAAGCCCTGACTATACCCAAACTGTACAACAAAAGTAAACATCCTATGATTGCCCCGGGAAGAGTTTGAGCTTACCAACTCACAGTTGAACCCCTAATCCTAGCAGAGGGGTCGATAAAAATCCCTATATGGACCTGCATGCACAAAATAAAAATGTAGCATCCCAGGCAATGGAATGTCAGTACGAATAAAAATATAGTGGTATATAAGGCGGAGAGTAGAATCATAAATAGTTGCTGCAAAAAAGGTAATAAAGATACCATCAGAAACTGAAACTCTGATAGCCTCCATGGCCGACATCTGACCTTATAGAAATCAAATATGCATGGTACGCTTGTGTAATCATATGTTGTAAATACATATACATATACCAATGCAAATGCATGTCATACCCAACAAAATGCTAGCAATGGTGGTGCCTTCCGATAGCTAATCGACATCATATTTGCCCACTTGTGGTCATCTGTTTCTCATATGTGTAAATATTGACAATAGGCCTCATACCTTTCGATTATAGCTCGGGAGTAGAATGCATATCATGTCATGTTATAAATTTGTAATACAGGAATGTCATCATAATCATGTTGTCAATCTTTGCTCGCTGATACTCGTTATTTTCATAATCACGTAATCACTTTCGTATAACATGTAAATGCCTCGTAGAACCTCATATGTTTTTAGAATAGACTTGAACACTTAAGTTGAATTTAGAAAGGTAATTTAAACCTGCAGATGTTCATAAAGATCTTAAGGTGTTTCACTTAGTTTCTAGATATGTTTCCCTAATGATTTATAAAATAAGGTATTTCAAAACCGAGTTCTTTGGTAGTTTAAACATATGAGTTACATTTGAGAATTTTGGAAATCGACATATTATTTTAAAGTTCTCCAAAAATTATTTTTGCGAGGAAGGAGGGATGGTTGTGAATTCTTAATGTTCCTTTGTAATCATTTTAAGTCACGATCCCCAAAGAAGAATAATAACTCCTACATATAGAAATATAGTTAAGAAAATCGACAAAATAACATATAGATGTCAAATACCCTATATAACCGAATAAATGGAATATCAACCTAATAATATCACAAAAATACTTCACTTGTGATCCCAATGCCTTTCACATAATTTCTTTCTAGCAATAGAATAGTAAAATATCGCATTTGACGATTTAAGAGTTTTCTAAAAGTCGTGCTCAAAGGAAGGATGAAGCTTAGCCTTAACATACCTTTTGAACGAATGTTCGAATGCCCGTAGTTCCTTCACGGAAGTTGTTCCTTATGCCTTAAGCTTCACAAACACTATATATATGCATCTTATACGCACCTTTAACCAGTTCAAAATTAAGCTTAAATCGGCAAATTTCCCTAAAGGATCATAACTTGATGAAACATCCATAGAACTTCATAAAAACGATCCTAAAAGTTCCCTGAGATAGTTACCTTAGCAAACCAAGTGTAAAGCTCGAAGAACCTCCAAAAACTACAAAGTTATATTTTTTAAAACTAGCTCCAAACGTGGCTAATCGAAGGGGACAATGGTTGCCATGCATAGAGATCGCTTTTCTAGCCATGGTGCAAACTTTAGCGATAGAAATCACTAAAAATGCACCTTCATCACTCAAGAAATCTCTTGGAACCCTCCCTTATGTTTTCTCTCTATTTCATAACTGTTTCAGAGTTTTAAAACGTGAATTTCAAGCTTTAAATCAATCTTGACCCGACCCAGTTTGCGACCCGATTTGCGACCCAGTTTGCGACTTGGTTTTCAGCTCAGACAGCCCGCGGTAAAACAGTCATAACTCCTTACTATGATATCGGTTTGATGTGAGGTTTTATGTGTTGAAAACTAGACTTGTAGAACTTCAATTTGGTAGATCGGGGGCCCTCTAACTCTTTATATATTGGGACAAAAGCTCCAAGATATTGACCCAAAGTTCAGAAAATTTATTAAAGAAACTTACGATAAGCAGACTTTTATTTCAAAACTTGCTTGACTTCAAAACATAACATATGATCATTTTGCAATTATAATACTTCATAACACGTCCTTTTTTGGATATTAGACACTATTAGTCTTACCCCAAAGGTATGGGTTAATTTAAACCTTTCGAATGGGCAAGGTGTTACACGAGGCATTTCTTTAACTCGAACTTTTGTTTAAGGGATTTCATTGACCTAAAACCTTAGTTTAATTCTTTGATATTACTACTTATTTAAAATCTTATTCTACCGACATGCTACACCAAGTCATATACACATCATATACTCACACCACGCTATATATATTATGCGGAAAAAAACATGGGGTCTCACATTCTCCCCCCTTAAGAACATTCATCCGCGAATGGATCAAAATAATTCCTTGGTTGCATTCCATTGTTGCTAATATGTTATTTGCGAGGCTATATTTGTTACGATCGCAAACACTAAATCCAATACTGAAAATTCAATAACAAGGATTCATATAGCCACCACGCGACAAGACATATAAATTGCAATTTCAAGTTATTTAAAATCCAATTAAGTTACTGTAAAGGAATAATTGTAAATTACTGAAATGCGACTCGCCTTAAGTCATAAATAGTTTGGGGTATTTGCGATATACTGAGTTAGGCCTCCAGGTTGTTCTACTTTAAGTTGCTAGAAGTCGGGAGATTGGGCTACCATCTCAGCGATATCTCTTTTCAGGTTATTCCTCTAATAGATCTGACACAAGTCCTTATACAATTTCTTTGCTCCAAGGTGAGTTGCATACCTAGAATAATGAGCCTCCGAAAGAATCCTCGCATGGAGCTCTCCTATTGTCAATACGTATAAGCGGCCCTAGTATCTAAAGGCACTATCTCCAATCAGCTTAAATAAAGTCTGATGTTGTTGCGAATCCCTTCTCTCAGTTTTTTTTAAATGTAGGATCCTCGTGATGTCGCTCTTTCACTTCAGAAACAAAGAAAAAATTTGTCGTATTCTGAATGACAACACCTCCATCCTCTGCATCTAATAATCGTTGATCTAAACTAGCTAGCTAGCGTAGATCATTGGTTATTTTGACCTTATCAGCTTCAATGTGGCTTAGACTGCCCATGGACTTTTGGCTAAGCACATCAACAACAACATTAGCTTTGTCGGGATGATATAAAATGTCAACATCATAGTCCCTTAGCAATTCTAGCCATCTCCTCTATCGTAGGTTCTCCCTCAGCTTAAATAAATATTGAAGACTCTGGTGGATACTGAAAACATCAATATGAACTCGGTATAAATAATGCCGCCAAATCTTCAGGGGAAAGACAACTGCAGTCAACTCAAGATCATGAGTAGGATAGTTCTGTTCATATTTCTGGAGATGTCTAGAGGCGTATCCGATAACCTTGCCATGTTGCATAAGACACAACCTAGGAAAATTCTTGAGTCATCTCAATATACAATATAATCCTCGGTGCCATCCGAAAGAGTCAAGACAGATACTATGGTAAGCCTTTTCTTTAGCTCCTGGAAACTCTGCTCGCATGCCATAGTCCATTGAAACTTAGCTGCCTTATGTGTCTGATTTGTCAGTGGTGCAGTGATAGAGGAGAAATCCTTCACAAACCTGCGGTAATACCCTGTCCAGCCTAAAATGCTATGGACCTCTGTCGGATTCAAGGGCCTCGGCCATCTCATCACTACTTTAATCTTATGGCCATCAACCATGATACCATTGTCGGTGATAACATGACCAAGAAAAGCTACTGAAGTTAGCCAAAATTCACATTTAGAGAATTTAGCATATAACCTGTGGTCCTGGAGAGTTTGTCATATAGCTCGCAAGTGGTCTACATGATCAGCATGGGACCATGAAAATATCAGGATGTCATCAATAAATACAATCACAAATACATCCAAGAATAGTTTGAAAACATGGTTCATAAGATCCATAAAGGCTTCTGGGGAATTAGTAAGCCCGAAAGACATGACAAGGAATTTAAAATGGCAATACCTCATCCTGAAAGATGTCTTTGGGATATCAACATCCTTAACTCGCAGGTGATGGTGACCGGATTGGAAGTCAATCTTAGAAAAGCATTTGCCAACCTATAACTGGTCAAACACAGGATCCTCGTGTTGTCGCGCTTTCACTTCAGTAACAAAAGAAGATCTGTCGTATTCTGAATAAGAACACCTCCATCCTCTACATCTAACAACCGTATATGTAAACTAGCTAGCTAGCGTAGATCTTTTATCATTTTGACCTTATTAGCTTTAATGTGGCTTAGACTGCACATGGACTTCTGGCTAAGCGCATCAGCAACAACATTAGCTTTGGCGGGAAAATATAAAATGTCAACATCATAGTCCCTTAGCAATTCTAGCCATCTCTTCTATCGTAGGTTCAACTCCCTCAGTTTAAATAAATATTAAAGACTCTGGTGGTCGGTGAAAACATCAATATTGAACCCCATATAAATAATATTGCCAAATCGTTAGGGCAAAGACAACTATAGCCAACTCAAGATCATTAGTAGGATAATTCTGTTCATGTTTTTGCTGCTGTCTATAGGCGTATGTGATAAACTTTCCATGTTGCATGAGAACACAACCTAGGCTAATTCTTGAGGCATCACAATATACAACATAACCCTCAGTTCTATCCAAAAGAGTCAAGACAGGTGTTGTGGTAAGCCTTTTCTTTAGCTCCTGGAAACTATGCTCGCATGCAACAATCCACTGAAACTTAGTTGCCTTATGTGTCAGCTTTGTCAGTGGTGCAGTGATAGAGGAGAAACCTCCACAAATCTGTGGTAATATCCTTCCAAGCCTAAAAAGCTACGGACCTATATCGAATTCAAGAGCCTCTGCCAGTTTATCACTGCTTTGATCTTATGTCCATCAACCCTGATACCATCACCGGTGATAACATGACCAAGAAAAGCTACAGAAGTTAGCCAAAATTCACATTTAGAGAATTTAGCATATAACCTGTGGTCTTGGAGAGACTGTAATATAGCTTGCAAGTGGTCTGCATGCTCAGCTTTTGACCATGAAAATATCAGGATATCATCAATAAACACAATTACAAATACATCCAAGAATAGTTTTAAGACACGGTTCATAAGATACATAAAGGCTGGTAGGGAATTAGTAAGCCCAAAAGACATAACAAGGAATTCAAAATGGCAATACCTCATCCTGAAAGCTATCTTCGGGATATCAACTTCCTTAACTTGTAGCGGATGGTAACCGGATCGCAGGTCAATCTTAGAAAAGCATATGGAACCTTGTAACTGGTCAAACAAGTCATTGATCCATGGAAGAGGATATTTATTCTTGATCGTGACTTTGTTTAGTTGCATGTAGTCAATACACATCCGCAAGGAGCTATCTTTCTTTCGAACAAATAGCACTGGAGCACCCCCACAGGGATCTACTTGGCCTCATAAAGCCTTTATCATGCAAATACTTTAGCTATTCCTCCAATTTCTTTAGCTCCACAGGAGCCATTCTATACGGATGAATAGATATAGGCTGCATATTAGGAAGAAAGTCTATCACAAGGTCAATTTCCCTTTTGGGGGGAATTCATAAAAGCTCGTCAGGGAATACCATCAAAAATTCATTCACAACAGGAACCAACTGAAGAGTCACTTTCTCCTTATCTGTATCCCTGACAGGAATTAGATGGTATATACAACCTTTAGCAATCAACTTCCAAGCCCTAAGGTATGAAATAAACTTACCCCTGGGCGTGGCTACATTACCTTTCCATTCCAAGACTGGCTCACCTGGAAAATGAAATCTGACCAGGTTTGCACGACAATCAATATTAGCATAACAAGCTGTGAACTAATCTATATCCATAATGACATTGAAGTCGAGCATAGTCAATTCAACTAAATCAACAGAGGTGGGATGATTATTAATTAACATCGTACAACCTCGTTAGACACAACTAGCTATAATAGGGTCACCAACTGGCAAAGACACCTTAACTGACTGTAGCAACAACTCAGATCTTATGTCAAGCTTACCAGTAACATATAGAGTAATATATAAAAATGGAGAGCCGAGATCTATCAATGCATAAACAACTTGAGAAAGAATCATTAATATACTTGTGATAACATCTGAGGACGCCTCTGAATCTTATCAAACTGTGACTATATAAATACGATTCAAGCCACCACTTGAACCTGAGGTATCTCCTCTACCTCTCCCCCTACCATGACCCTGAGTAAACTTTGGGCCTAGTTGATGGGCTAGATTGAGGGAGAAGAGGTTGTTTTGGATGCTAAAGACTAAGCTGGCTCACCTCTGCCCAACCTTGGGCACTGGCTAATAAACTAACCTGTCTACCCACAGTGATAACATGCACCTGAACACAGTCCACACTACTCAGTGTGCGGCTTACCGCACTGTGTACAAGGAGGAGTAGGTTGTATTATTTTCCCAGAATGCTCTGACTGACGGCCCTCCTACTTACTTGAGCTTTGCCCGGCCCTGACTGATGTAATGATCAAATTGTTTTCCCTACATCTATGGTAGAGAGCTACCTCTAGGAAGGGTGGATATCAAGGGAGTATGGGCCTAAAATCACCATTTGTCTTCGTATAAGACCTCATAGTATAATCCCTCTTACTATGGTCCCTATCCCTAGGGGTGTCCTATATCCAGTGAGAAAGGTTCTCTGTAGTCTGAGCCAAAGCCTATATGTGAGAAACATCTGTATCATTTTGTAGGGATGCTACCGTACAATTTCTGATCAGATGATCCCCCAAACCAGCCACATAACAATAAAGTTTGGACCTCATGGTACATACGATATCTGGTGCATACCTCGCCAAGGAATTAAACCTATGGCTATAATCCCTCATGCTCATATTCCCCTGCCTTAGACTGATAAACTAGTTAAGATGGGGCTCTTAAACCTCCCTCATCTGCTGCTCCCCAGTCTCTGGTGGTGGAATAATAGGTGTTAGAGGTCTTGTGTCCCTAGATGCCTCAGGTATAAATAAAACTAGTGAGGCTGGGGGCACTACATCTCCCGGGCTTTAGCAGGTGCCAGAGAAGTTATGTACCTCCAAGGGAACTCTAATCCCTCTGACTGGACGAGGAATGACTGGTACCTTCCCCTAGATCCATGTCTATCTCTTATTATTCCAAATCCTAAGTATAGGTACTCTGTCAGATAAGAAACACAAAGCACTATTTAGATTTCATATGTCCTTATAACTCCGCTCTACATCATGATATACCAATTCAATGAAATATAACCATTCCTAAATGTCTTGTAGCCTCCTGATTATAAGTGTGGTACACAACACACCCATAAGAAAGACTCTACTAGACACGGCTTGTAGACTCCCTGGGATATGGCCTGCTCTAATACCAAGTTTGTCATGCCCAAACTAAGGTAGGCGCGATAGGCACTTCATACCTTATTCGACCGAGTTAGACACTAAAACATACTAGCTGACTAAACTACGAGCCCAAAAGTCAGGCAGCATAATATCTGAATTACTAAACCTTGATCATTAAGGTCATAACTTGAATAAAGATAAGTCATATAGACAAAGATAGACTAGCCAAAAATAATAAAGTATTGGCTGGATGACGAGGCTGCAACTAAAGACATACATACATGCAAAATCTATAGGGATAGAGACTGGAAGCTACAAAAAGAAACTCAGAATATCATATCCACAATAGCCTCTAAGAGTGTCAAAAGGACTGGTTGGGACAAGGCCCCGACTATATCCAAACTGTAGAATAAAATTAAACATCCTATGATAGCCCCAGGAAGAGGTGGAGCTTACCAACACACAGCTGAACCCCGAATCCTAGCAGAGGGGTTGATAAGAATCCCTACTTAGACCTGCATGCATAAAACAAAAATATAGCATTCCCAGGCAATCGGGCGTCAGTACGAATAAAAATGTATTGGTATGTAAGACAAAAAGTAGAATCATAAATAGCTGGTGTAAAAAGGGTAATAGAGATACCACCAGAAACTGAAACTCTGATAACCTCCATGGACGACATCTGACCTTCTAGAAATCAAACATGCATGGTATACTTGTGTAATCATATAGCGTGAATACATATACATATACCAATGCAAATGCATGTTATACCCAACCAAATGCTAGTAATGGTGGTGCCTTTCGGTAGCTAACCAGCATCATATTCACCAACTTGTGGCCATCTGTTTCTCATACGTATAAATATAAGCAATAGGCCACATACCTCCCGATTATAGCTCAGAAGTAAAATGCATAGCATGTCATGTTATGAATTTATAATGCAGCAATGTCATCATAATCATGTTGCCAATCTTGACTCGCTAGTACTCATTAAAATAATAATCACATAATCACTTTCGAATAACATGTATATGCCTCGTTGAACCTCATATGTTTTTAGAATAGACTTGAACACTTAAGTTGACTTTAGAAAGGTAACTTAAATCTACGGATATTCATAAAGATCTTAAAATGTTTCACTTAGTTTCTTTATATATTTCTTTAATGGTTTGTAAATGTGTACTGACTGGGTCCGTCATTATGGGTAAACCTTTCGTGCTAAGTTTCAGGTTAGAAAACTTCCGAGTTTGAGTGTTGGAAATTTTAGGCTAGGCTAGTCTCAGATGTTTTTTGAGTGAAGTGTGATCTATGGAAATTCGAGTGAGGGTTGGATAATGTATCTTGTGTTGAGCTAGTTGTTTCATCAGCTAAGACATTAAGGAGTCCGGGGGACTTTTCAGAAATAAATTTGGGTAAGTAGAATTCCCGATATTAAGGTTGACGTGAAGGGGTTATTCCAGAATGTCAGGATTTAAAGTGTATTGTAAAATGGACACTTTTGGGGGATTTTTTGAGGTTCTGTCCCATGTCAACTGCTATAGCGGTTGACACTGCGTTATAGCGACTACCGCTATAGTGGAAGTCAACTTCGGTCAACACCTCTATGGCGATCGATTTTGCTACGGCGGTGCTGTTATAGCGGTGTACGGACTGCTATAGCAGAATAAGTCATGATTAATGCAGAAACTTCCCCAAAAATGTTTACAATTTCTGATGAACATTTTGGGTAAGGGTTAAGGCAATCTTGGAAATTTCAAGGCAGTTTTCCACCAAATTTTGTCCTAAAGGTAAGGATTTCTCTCCCCTAACTTAGTATTATATTTCCTACATAGTAGAATTGTTATCTACGAGATTGGGGGAAGGTTTGCGTTTACCTAAGAATGTAGAATACAGGGAAAAAGGAGCTTCTAGGTGGTGTAATTCTTGGGTTGTGTTTATTATCGCTTTTGCATGTTAAAAAAACCAGTATTCGCTAAATGTAATCGTAAAAAGGTAGTTTAGGGTGAATTATTGGTGGCAAATCCCGAGAATGGGTGGAATGACTATAGGTTGGCCTAGGATTTAGGATTTTTGCATAATCTGAGTATTTTAGGCCATTGGACTGATTTTAGTATATTGTGTGCTTGTTTTTAGACTAAGAGCAAGCAAAAGCTTCTTGAAATGGAAAGGCTCCGGTCTAGCAAAGTTTTAGGCTATTCTAGGTAGGTGATGGTTATTGTCTTGCCAAATGCAATGTATATACATATAACTATAGCTTAGTAATGTATGTGCTTTCATGCCTAGGAAAGGAAGTTATGAATGTCCAAGTATTTGGGGTGTCAATTGTATAAAGTGAACTTTATTATTCCTTGTAGTTTTACAAGGGTGTTTTCTGTTCATTTAATTATTGAATGTTGGTTTTATGTGACATTCGGTTGGCTCGAGTAGCATGCCTATTATGGGATACTAATGGTTGGCTCGGGTACCACGTCTGGTATGGGATACTAACAGTTGACTAGGGTACCATGCCTGGTCAAGGTTCTATATCAGTTGGCTCGGGTACCACACCTGTTATGAGTTTAATTATGCATTGTAACTGTATTTATCGATGGTTCTATGAGTGGATTGGGTTTCTTGTTGAATCTGTGTTTGATTATTATTGGTCCTTGAGAGGCGGGTTGTTACACTTAAACGTGGGGATGGTCCTGGTTGACCGGGAATTGCATGTTAACACTTAGGTGTGGATCTAGGGAACATTAAATGGTCTAGTAATGTGAAAAAGAATAAGTGTCATGATTATTGTTTATTGTTAGATGATTGGTTAACCTGTTTCATGTGGTTTATGAGTTAGAAGGTAGGTTGATAGCCTGGAATTTCATTACTAGCTGTTATTACATGTTGTACAGCTTACTCAGTTTTGATTTATTGTATATTTATTATTTATTTGAGCTGACAATTGATCCTACCAGTAAACGGTGGTTGTGTACTGATTCCGCACTTATTTTCTTTTATGAGTACATGACATCTTCTGGAGTCTCCTACGCGACCTTAGATTTATTCCCAGCAATTTCAGATTTCAAAGGTGAGTTCTTTCCGTCGGGCTGCCTTGTATTCATCTAGTTTAGTTCTAGTCCATCTGTTTCGGACTTAGACTCTTATTTTTTGGGTTGCATCCCCGTTTCTAGACATTTGATAGATTGTTTTGGTACGATTACTTTCAGTTTCTAGGGATAATTTCCGCAGGATATTATTAGTTTATGGGTTTAGATGTGAATGCTAGTTTATCTTTAATGCAAACTACCTTTGAACTGTTAGATTTTACTAAGTGTTGCGTTGATATTGGTTCGCTCATCCGGGGGTTTCGGGTGGGTGCTACTCATGGCGGATTGGGTCATGACAAAAAGAAATTATTTCAAAAACTGAGTCTTTTGGTAGTTTAATCATACGAGTTACATTTGAGAGTTTTGGAAATCGACATATTATTTTAAAGTTTTTCGAAAATCATTTTTAAGAGGAAGGAGGGTTGTTGCGAATTCTTAATGTTCTTTTGTAATCATTTTAAGTCACAACCCCCAAAGAAGAATAAGAACTCGGCTAACAGAACCCTACCACACAACCGAGGATATACCGGGCACGGCTATGGTAAAGGTCTTGGCATAGCAATCCAAAACCGTACGGTGAGGGGACAACCAGTCCATTCCAAGTATCACATTAAAATCCAACATATCAAGTATCATCAGGTCAACCCAAGTATCCAAATCACCAACAGATATCACACAGGATCTCACAATCCGATCCACTACTAAAGAATCTCCTACTGGGGTCAAAATAGAAATAGGCACAGACAATGGCTCACTAGCCAACCCCAAACAAGGAAGAAAGTAGGCAGATACATATGAACAAGTGGATCCAGGATCAAACAAGGAATAAGCTGGCTGATGGAATACATAAAGCATACATGTGATCACGACATCCAAGGCCTCTGCCTCTGGTCTCCCAAGGACCGCATAGAACTGAGGATGACCTACACCTACCCGACTGCCATCCCTACCACCTGCTATACTACGTAGGGCACCATTACTAGCCTGACCACCACCCCCTCTAGCCGGAGGCTGAACTGCTCGCAGCGGCTCAGCTGGCTGAACTGTACCCTGTTGCGGGCAATCTCTAGCAAAGTGACCAACCACACCACAAGTATAATAAGCCCCTGATGATCTACTCAGTTGGGATGAACCAGTAGAACCCGAATGGTCACCACGGCCTAATGCCCCAAAATTTGTACCTCTCAATGGCTGACCATTGTGACCTCGTTGACTGCCCTGACCCTACTCAAACAGAGAACCAGAAGCCTGAAGTGAAGCCTGAACCAGTCAATAGGACTGACCCTGGTACTATTGTGGCTGATAACCTCGGCCCCACTGGCCTGAACCTCTACCCCATGCCTAGAACTACTGTAGTCACCCTGATGGCGAGGTCTCTTATCTCTAGCCCTCTCATCAGGTCGCTGCAAGTCCTCCACAGTACATGCATAGTCAGCGATAGCCTGAAATGACTGATCGCTGGCAACTAATATCTCAGCTTGCTGCCTAATCTCTGGACTTAAACCCCATACAAACCTGTGAATCCTATCTACCTCGGTAGGAATGATCATAGCTCTAAACGGTACTAACTGATGAAAATGGGTCTCATACACCGAGACAGTCATAGAATCTTGCATAAGCTGAGTAAACTGCTCCCTGTGATGCTTATGATCACTCTGAGGTAGGAACTTGGCCATAAAGACCTCATAGAACTCAGACCAGGTCAAAGGAAGTGATGTCAAAGGCCTGCAAGCAACCTGTGCCCTCCACCATAACTTTGTTGGACCCTCCAGCTGATATGAAGTATAGCCAACACTGTGAGTCTCTAATAACCACAAATGGTGCAACATCTCTTCATAGGTGGTAATGAAATCATGTGGGTCCTGACCCGACGTACCAGCGAATCTCAGCGGTGCCAATCCAAGAAACCTACCCAAGGCCTTTTGCTCCGTCTCTGTCATAGTAGGGCAAGGAGTAAGAGGTTTGGCAACCAATGGGACTGGAACAACCTTAGCACGGGGAGTCGCAGTAGCAGGTTGCGCTTTTGAACTCTGAACACCCAGGGTTGCCCCCTGAACGGATGTCTACGCTTTCTCAGAAAGACGCTCCCCAATCATACCCAATAGCAGAAGTAACAAACCCCGAATATCTGAAGACTGAGCTTGGGCTGAAGCTGGCACAGAAGCTAATGCTGGAACTGGTACTAGAGCTGGTGGTGCCTGGGCTATCCCCGGGCCCACATGCTACTGCTCTGGAGCTAACTCTGGCTCGTAGTCATAATCATGCTCTATATCAACTTTAGAAGCTCTAGCAGGTGCCGCTGCTCTGGGGAGCCCTCGACCCCTACCTCTATCCCAGTGACAACCCTGGCCCCTAGTTGGAGTCAGAGGTGCAGGGGCAGGAGGCTCTCCTCCGCCAAAAGTTAAAGATCTCAGACAAACCATTTGCGGAAGAGTGAACCAGAATAAGTGAGATTTCTAGAAACTTTCAAGGATACTATGCATGAGAGAGAGACAAGAAAAGTTCAGTTTCCTAAGATATCACTATAGCCTCCCGAAGATTGAGCACGTATGTCTCGGCCTCGATCCATATGACTCTGCTAGACATTGGCTTCTATACCGATGACACCGGTGAACTTAGAGCTCTGATAATAAGCTGTCACGGCCCGATTTCTCAGTCATGATGGCACCTATAACCCCCCAGTAGGTGAACCAATCCCCGTAGCCCAGAACAGTTAGTAATGGGCTACCTTCTAAAAGTTTAAGCAAAAGATTCGATAAATAAGCCGAAGCAAGGGCATAACGAGAAGAAAATAGATATAAGAGAGATATAGACGAGCGGAATCTAAACTAACTCAAAACCTAGTATCAAAGCGTATAAGAGCCGAACTACATCAGGATTATAAAGGTCCAAAATTCCTATATACACAATGTCTCCGAAACTATAAGAGTACAAAATACACCAAGGATAACTGAAGTCAAGCTCTGAACACCAAGAGCTCACCCTCAGCCAGGATGATCAAAAAATTGCACCCCGCACGAGTCTCCAATGCGCCAACGGCAATGGCCCACGCTAGGATCTGCACCAGAAGATGCAGAGGGTAGGGTGAGCACCAAATGCGAAGCATAAGGTACCCAGTAGGTATCATAGGCCGACTGGGCACATACAAAGTAAAAGAGCAATAGCAGACAGGGTAGAAATAATCAATCACAGAAATCAATGAAAACGTACACAAGATCTAGCCCAGAGGGAAGACAACAGAAGGTAACATACAAGGCTAGAAAATAGAATATATACACACAACAGGCACAGGTGAAAGTAAGGATGACGCACCTGGGATCCTCGCAAAATAGTATATACGTAAATAATTTCTAACAATGGGCAGTATACCGGTAACCTCAAGTATAAGGAAATGGGAGAGAAGAATAAAGGTAGACATGCTCGACATACGGGAGTTAATACCCAATCTAGTCATACAAACTTAATCTAGGAACTCACAACCTTAGTAATCACACTCATACTCGATCGTAACAGGGAACAATATCGAAATAAAGTGACAAGAGTCTACCTACAGTCCCTCGGCCGCCCATACAACCGAGGAACGCAGTTAAGTGAAAACAAACCCTACGGCATCCCATACTACCAGAGTGTACAATTAACACACAACAAACAATGGTGTTATCTCAAACAATGAAATATATGATGCCTGAAAACCTTAGGGTGAAATAAAACCTTTGTATGTACCTCCTACGGTGCCGATCGGGCCCATCAGGCAAGTTCAATGGAAGGACACAACCTGTATACCTCTACTCCACTGTATACCCTTCCCCCCGGCACACGCAACTCGAATCAAAACGTGTTCTCCGAAATCGAGTCCAGGTTCAAGCCAGTGGCCAAGTCTTAAATATGCATGCCTAGACCATGTCTAGGACTAAAATAGTGAAAAGGATATCTCAAAAACCCTTCCAAGAGTGCCCGAGCACAACCGGGTCTAAAATAGTAGTAAAAACATCTTAGATGCTCGACCCAGCCGAGCCTGATATCATTTCAAATCAGTAAGGAAATTCAGCTAGCACTCTGACCTAGTCAAGTCTAGCAATAGTAGTAAATCATGATAAAACTAGATCTTTAACCTTCTTTTACCAACAAGAAGATCCACGTATCAAGTCAACTCATTTCTAAATCAAATTTCATCGAAAATGGGCCCCGCCTCCAGGGCCATGCAAGGTTTAGAAAATTAGTTTCCGTAGGCCCAAAGCCAAAAACCATAATAAAACATGGAAAAACCTCTTTATATGTATGGAAATGATATGATCAACCCAAATAGCTGCCCGGCAGCTCACAATCAACCTAACGGCCCTGCACAGGCTCCAAAGCTACTCAGAAAGCATAACTAGCCTAGAAGGATATTTCTATGTCCGGCACTCGCGGACATTCCCAATAATCCCACCTTCTATGTTCCAGAGTCAACAAGACCTCATGGGGTCACAACGGTAATAAATATATAAAACTAATAGGAATAATACACACAATGGAGGAAAGAAATAGGATGAATCAAGGAAAAGCGGTCAAGGTTTGTGTTACCAACCTAATAACCCAACCCAAGGATGCCAACTAGTACAATTTTACCCGATATATGCGAAGTCTAGGGAGTTAAGTCGTAATCTACCTGTCGTCTGATGACAAGCTGTGGGAACGACAATATTTGAGGCCGAGCTGCTCCGAGAATCTCCAAATGAGAATCAATCTATTAAATTCATGAATAAAATGTTACGACGAGTCTACCAATACTTATATTGCTACAATTGTAGCCGGGTCGATATCCAGGTCAAAAGCGGGCCCATGGGGCTTGCAACCAGAAATAAAAAATGAAAAGAACCACGATGACCTCAACGATGCCAAGAAGGCATGCTCCAAATTTGAGCACAATTGGACAATGCAAGGGCACCAAAATAGCCCGCCCAAGTTGGGGATTAAAGAATGTAAATTTCAAAAATAAAAACAGAAATTGGGCAAGAATTACTTACCAAAATGATGGAAAATCAGCCCAAGACAGATAAAACTTCACACCCACGAACATGCACAAGCTTAGCGGGAAGAATCTATCACAAAATCCAAGCTTTGGATGAGCATCAATGGAGGAATTAAGAGAAAAAATGAAGAAGGCAAGTTGGAGAATATGACTTACCAAGAGGCAAAGAACTATGGATAATCGACGAACAAATAATTCCCCAAGGTTTAGAACTGAAATGGAGCAACATGGTGGAGAGAAGTTTGAGTTTTAGAGTGAGAAAAGTGAGGAGAAGGGCTGGAAAAACGAAATGACAACAATAAATAGATGTTGTCCGCAGTTGATTTTCTGCACTTTTTAGAAAACTCGATGGGACATTTCGGGCACAATCGGAAACCGATATTCAAAAACTAATAGTTCTAATAGATTTTAAATGATGTTCTAGACTCAACAGAATCAACAAAACTTCTATACAAGGTCATTTTGGAGAAATGTTGACCCAAGTCAACACGAATGAAAAGGAACTCAAAGGCTCGAAATGAGTCTGACTCACCCGAAACCCAAACCAACCATCTTCCTAGCCCAAACTCAATATTACGGAGCTGATGGAATCATTGGATTTCAAATTCGACACTCCGATCATCAAAAGTCACCCAAAATTACACTTTCAACTCCAAATGGCCTGAAAACTGAGAAAACCACACAAGACCCACACCGGAAGTTCTCAGGCCTAAACTAAAGGTCCAACTAGACCAAACTCATCGCTCCGGAGCTAACCAAACTGTCAGAATTCAATTCTGAGAAAGTTAGCCAAGATTATTGACTAAAGTCAATGATATTCTAAGTTTAAAGCTCTAAAACAAGCAAACGGCTAAAACGACTAAACGAATAACCAGGGCACCAAACTACCGGTTCCAGCAAGCCATAAATGTCTTGGGGCCCAACCGGAAGGTTCTAATAGTTCAATAAATGCAAAAACACAAAGATGACCGGAAGGGTCATCACACCTCTGAGGGATGATAGTCCACCCGATGATTGGTGTACGAGATGTGATCCGAATAAAGAAGAAGGCACATCTGGTATCAAAGAGATGATTGAGCCAACCTTGATGGCTCCCAATACCACATTAACACCTAGACATCACTACCCATATTACCATGACTCTGATGTGCCAGAATGGAGGCGTCAACCTAGGCCCAGCTGGGCCGCTACTTCTCCTTCATACCATGAATTAATGACTGCACAGGATAAGTAAGAGGTTGCAGAGCCATATGGCTTCCTTTATATGTGATGGGATTCCTCAATTCCATCAGTGGAAGGATTTCAGATAGACTCAGAGTATGCCTACATCCCACCTCAAACATCACCGGCACCTCGATCTCCTAGGCCACCTCAGCAGTTTTACTCGTTGAGGCATCGTCATCACCATTAGTATCACCAGGGAGTTTTTTTGCACTCATTCTTATTTGTATAATTTTATTTGTGCATTGAGTACTATGCTTACTTTAAGTCTGGGGGGTCTGTAATTATTAATCAGTCACCTTGTGCTTCATACTTTGCCTGTGCTGGGCCTTTTTATGTTATTTTGATGCTTTAATGGTGCCTTCACCGGGCTTGATGTTTTAAAATTTTGATTATGTTTCTAGGTTGGTCTTACATGACTCCATTGTTTCATTACTCGTGTCTTGCAAATGCGCTAGTGCCTACGTCGAGGCTTATTTTCAAAATGACTCATTAGAGCTTAATTTTATAGTCGCCTTGTAAGATTAGAAAATAAACTCTAAGAGTTTTATTAATACCACGGTTCTTTTCCAAGGATCAAATATTTTCTTTATTTTTCTTTTTCTTTTTCTTTTTCTTTCATTTTTGTGTCAAACTGAGTTGGTGTTTCCCTATGATAGATTCAGAGGTGACTTTCTTTAGGGAAAATGCCAAGTTTTAGTTTTAGATTGAGTTTGTGCTTTGCTTGTCCCGAAATGGACCCGTCAAAAAAATTTCTTGGCAAAGAAGTTTTTGAGAATTTAAGGAAGGAGTGAAAATGATTTTTGAGGAAATCATTCTTTTGTAATGACTTGCACACTCCCTGTTTGGCTCGATTGATTCACAAATGAGTGTGTAATGAACTTGAAATAGCTTTTCAAAAGTCATTTGTCCCTATTGATGTTGAGACTAATGTGGAAATTCTTGTGATGTGATGCCTTGTGTGGTGAGGCTATCCTTTGATTCTTGTGCATGTGTGTCGTCTAAAACTTTTCCCAAATGTGATTCAAGGCAAAATCCTAGATGTGACCAAGCTTGAAAGATGATCTTAGGCCCTTTTTGAATAGCCACTTCACCCAAATGACTTCCCTTGACATTGATCCTATTCCTTGGTACTTTATTAACACCTTGACCCTTTTTGGAAGCTCTATTCTTGCACCTATCCTCCATAGTAGCTCGAGAGTGTAACATAGCTAAAAGCCTAAGTTTGGGGGAGAAATTTAAATGATAACATAGGCAAAAGCCTAAGTTTGGGGGTGTATATACTCAATATGGAGAAGAAAAGGAATGTACTTCAAGTGCAAGGTAGCACCTTATGTTGAATTAAAAATTTCTCTAAAATCCAAATGCAATGAGCAAAATGATTTGAAAAATAATTGGTGCTACCAAGTGAAGGTGATACAAGGAGGTTGAATGATCAAGATTGAAGGGAAAAGCTTGGGTTGTGTGAGGGAGAAATAAGGTGAAGTCAAAGTTCAAAAATGTAAGCAGTGTCTAAAATGATAACAAAGAGCATTAGGGAGGTTTAGTCACTTAAGCGAAATGAAATCCTCACCTTATCCCTAGCAAACATTGTAACCCGCAAGTCCTTAGTGATTCCAAGCTCGATAACTCTACATTAGGGGTGAATTACATGAAGGGCAATCTTATAGTTCGACATGTGTGCACTTCAATTTCCTTGAGAGAGTGAGATTCTTTTCGGTTCTTTTATAATCTCTTGTATTATGAATTACATGATTGTGAGTGTGATTATCTCTTGTGGTGAGTGGCATCACGCACTCGAATTGAAACATGAAGTCTTTATTTCAATTGAGAGGAATGAATGAGACAAGTTGTGTACCAAATCTCGAAGCAAACCTTGAAGGTGCATGCCAATGACTTGAGAAGCCTGCTAATCTTGTTTTTAATGACAAATTCCCTTGATATTGAATGAGGAATGAAGTCCTTTTGATGAATGTTTTGAAATGATCAATTGCCTTGAGAATGTGGTGGTCCAAATTAGGATGAGCATTGTAGTTGAGTATTTTGTTTGAGTCTTTTATTTATTATTTTTCTTAGTTTTTAGAATAGATTAATCTTGTGCGCCTTGATTGAGTTTTAGAGCATAATTCATTCCTTACCTTGTGAGTAGCTTGCTTGAGGACAAGAAATTGTTCAAGTTTGGCTACCAACTTATTGAGCCTTTATTCATGAATTATTATTATGTTTTGATGAGATTTAGAGGTACTTATGGTCAGAAGTCAAAAACAAAGAAATGGACCCAAAAAAGCTTGAAAAGAGTTGAAGTGTGAAGATGAGCAAAAGAGATGAAGAATCATGCTAAGAGGTGCGGCCATTGTGCGATGCGCACAACCCTTGGTGAAGTCTGCACCTTCCTTTGCACGGAGTTCAAAAGCAAAAGAAGATTCTGCTGAGAGGTGCGACCTTCATGCGATGCGTACAATGTCTGGTGTGATCTGCACCTCCCTTTGCATGACACTCAACGATCAAGCCAATTCACTGGTCTACTGGGAAAGAGTTGTGCGATACACATAATGAGACGTGCGATTGCATGTCGTGCCGCAGGTTTCTCGAGGGGCATTTTTTTCCAATTTTATGTGATGATTTGGGAACCTTATAAAACCTAATTTGCGCATAACACTCAATAGTTTTTGACAATTTTTGATAGTTTGGAATAGTTTTTGACAAGTTTTCTCTCTCAAGGAAAGATAGAAGGTTTTAATCCATTCCCTTCATCTTCAACCTTAGATTCACCATATTTGTACTATTGAACTTGGATATTGGAAATTATCTCCATTAATGAAAGGGAATTTGAATTACCCACTTGGTATCATCTCTTATTCCTTTAGCATGAGTGGATATTTTCCTTGTTTAGGAGTATGTGTATGATGGGTACTTGATTAATGGGTATGGTTCTTGCTTAAGTGTGCTTATAATTCCTAAATTGATATGGGTCTAGTGAACTCCCCATGTTTTAACTCTAAAATTGATGGTTGCAAAAATTGATTGAATTTACTTGATTGTGTTCTTGCTTCAGAAAGAGGTTCATAATTTCGGATGAGAATTCACTAGTGGGTACTTGGGATTTCTATTTAGATTGAGGCTAGAAATAGTTCAATCGCCGGAAATACCTATTTAAGAGTCTAAACTAGAAATAGTGTGACTTCTCCAAGCTAAAATTTATTGGTTATTGTTGAAACTATGGTGCTTGAATAAAGACCATCGTAAATATGTTTGTTGGATCGAGATATTGACAAATATAACTAAACCAATGCTACATGTATTGTTTATTAAGAATTCACATAATTGAACAAGTACCCCATCCCACGTTTGAATCCTATCGGATCACATCCCTAGTCATCCTCTCTCTTGATACAAACCCGTGTTTACTTTATTGTTAGTTTGGAATTGCAATTGTGATAGATTTCCAATTCCCTGTTTCCCCCCTTTTTACTTTTCATGTTGTTTGAATGATTATTCTATTGGTGATTGATATACGACAATCTTATAGGCGACTCTACCATTCTCTGTGGGATCGACCCCGAATCCCGTTGGGAATATAAATTTTGTTTTTCTCTGACAATCGCTATCACCTCTATATGGAGAGTGTTACTTGAGCATTATTCAAAATGGCATCGTTGCTAGGGAACTGGTTTTTGAATAGCCTTTTTGATTGACGATTGAAAACACTTTATAAGTTTTTGTTCGCTTTTTACTTTGTTTGTTATTTTTTATTATTGAGCAGGCCGCCCATGAGTGAGGTAGGAAACAATGAAAGTGTAGACGGATTCATGGACGCAACCCCTGAGCCCATAATTCAAGGTGAGTGACCCGGGTTTGATCCTCGCCAATGGCGCCATTTTTGATAATGCTCAAGTAACACTCTCTATATGGAGGTGATAGCGATCGTCAGAGCAAAATAAAATTTATATTCTCGATAGGAGTTAAGATCGATCCCACAGAGAATAGTAGAGTCTCCTATAAGATTGTCGTATATCAATCACAAATAGAGTATTCGTTCAAACAACAAGAAGAGTAAAAAGAGGAAAATCAGGGAATTAGGAATCTGTCACAATTGCAATTCAAACTAAAGACATAAAGTAAATACGGATTTGTATCAAGAGAGAGGACGACTAGGGATATGTTTTCGATGGGACTTAAACATGGGTTAAGGTACTCAATTAATTATGAAAATTCTTATTAAATGATATGGATAGCATTAGTTTTAATCATGAATGTCAATCTTTTGATCTTCCAATCATTTATCTGATGGTCTCTACTCGAGCACCATGGTTTCAACACAAACCAACCAACTTAGGTTTGGGGAAGTCACACTATTTCTAGCTTAGACTTTTAAATGGGTATTTCCAGCGATTGAACTATTTCTAGCCTCAATCTAGATGGAAATCCCAAGTACCCACTAGTGAATTCTCATCCGAAATTATGAACCTCTTTCTCAAGCAAGAACACAATCAAGTAAATTCAATTAATATTTGCAACCATCAATTTTAGAGTTAAAACATGGAGAGTTCACTAGACCCATATCAATTTAGTAATTATAAACACAATTAAGCAAGACTCATACCCATTAATTAAGTACCCATCATACACATACTCCTAGACAAGGAAACTAGCCACTCATCCTAAAGGAATAAGAGATGATACCAAGTGCATAATTCAAATTTCAAATTCCCTTTCATTAATGGAGATAATTTCCAATATCCAAGCTCAACAGTACAAATATGGTGAATCCAAGGTTGAAGATGAATGGAATGGATTAAAACCCTCGATCTTTCCTTGGGAGAGAATACTTGTCAAAAACTATTCCAAACTATCAAAAACTGTCAAAACTTATTGAGTACTATGCCCAAATTAGATTTTAGAAGGATCCCAAATTATCACATAAAAGTGGACAAAAATGCCATTCGGGAGACGTGCGGCATGACATGCGATCGCACATCTCATTGTGCGTGTTGCACAGCTCAGTCCCAGTAGACCAGTGACTTGGCTTGATCTTCGAGTGTCATGCGAAGGGAGGTGCAGACCGCACCAGGCATTGTGCATGTCGCATGGCGGTCGTACTTCTCAGCAGAATCTTCTTTTACTTTTAAACTCTGTGCGAAGGGAGGTGTCGACTGCACTAAGGTTTGTGCGCATCGCATGGCGGCTGCACCTCTCGGCAGATTCTTCATCTATTTTGCTCATCTTCACACTTCAACTCTTTTCAAGCTCTTTTGGGTCTATTTCCTTTTTTCTACTTCTGACCAAGAGTACCTGCACTCATATCAATAAAGGTCATAAGAACCTCTAAATCTCATCAAAACATAGCAATAATTCATGAATAAAGGCTCAATAAGTTGGTAGATAACCAACTTATCAGCTACCTATACTCTTAGTCTTTCTGCTCAACGTATCAGCTACCATATTAGCCTTACCTGGATGGTACAGAATGGTAACGTCATAATCCTTGAGTAACTCCATCCACCTTTGTTTCCTCAAGTTCAAGTCTTTCTGAGTGATAACATGCTACTAACTATAGTGGTCTGTGAACCCTTTGCAATCCACCCCATACAAGTAATGTCTCCACATATTCAGAGCAAACACCATCACAGCCAACTCTTTGTCATGAGTATAACAGTTCTTCTCATGCACTTTGAGTTGTCTTAAAGCATAAATGATGATGTTCCTCTCCTGGATCAATACAACACCTAAACTAGACCATGAGGCATCACAAAATACAATAAAATCCCTACCTTCAATTGGAAAGGCAAGAATAGGAGCAGTAGTCAACAAGGTCTTGAGCTTTTGGAAGCTCTTCTCATATTCATCTGACCAAACAAAAGGTACCTCTTTCTGAGTCAAACGGGTCAGATGGGTAGCAATGGATGCAAAACCTTTAACAAACATGTGGTAGTAACCAACTAATCCTATGAAGCTACGAACCTCGATCACCAAAGTGGGTCTGGCCCAATTCCTTACTGCCTCAATTTTCTTTGGGTCTACCATCACTTCTTCCTTCAAAACCACATGCCCCAAAAAGGACACAAAAGACAACTTGAACTCACATTTGGAGAATTTTGCATACAACTCCTTTTCCTTCAACAAACCCAACACAATCCTAAGATGAATTTCATTCTCCTTGTCACTCTTAGAATACACTAGGGTATTATCAATGAACACAATAATGAATGAGTCTAGATAGGGCTTCAATATCGCATTCATCAAACCTATAAAATTAGACAAGGCATTAGCTAGCCCAAAAGACATCACAAGGAACTCGTAGTGCCCATACCGAGTCTGAAAAGCAGTCTTAGGAATATCGAAAGGTTGAATTTTTGACTGGTGGTACCCGGACCTTAGATTAATCTTAGAAAAGATAGATGCACTCAGCAACTGATCAAACCGATCTTTGATATGAGGGAGGGGATACTGTTTTGGATCATAACTTTATGCAACTAACAATAGTCTATGCACATATGTAGGCTACCATCCTTCTTCTTAACAAATAACATTGGAAGATCACATGCTAAATCGACTACGAGAATCAAAATCCCTTAAAATCACTGTTCAATCCATCAATTCCCACCAACAATTAGTAGAATCCATTCAATCATCTTATATGAGCTAAGTCTAGAAGTAAGTAAGTCATAGCCTACCTCGAAGCTAATCACACACCCTCGTACACACTAGACCGGAGCTTTTCCTTTCTGGGAAGCCTTCGACTGTTGCCGCATTATCATAATGATAATATACTTATTAAAATATGAAAAAATGATACCCACATTGCAAATTAACAATTCGGGTAAAAAATCAGGTAAAAAATCACCCATGGTGCCCGCATGCAAATTCTGAAACTAAACTCGAAAAAATGACCCTTGTGGGAGAAGGATTAAAAGCTCAATTTATTAAACAAAACTAGCTCTAAACACAATCTCAAATCATCCCCCAAACCCCAAGAACAATTTAAGAATCAACAAGGAATTTAATGGAATTAAGGGTAAAAAACTTACAATTTGATGATGGGTATTCAACCACGGACCAGAGATAATCACCCCAAATAGCCTAAAGTGATCTCACACTAAACTTTATGCTTAGAGATTTATGGAAATTGAGGGAAACGGTTTGGAGTGTTTGAAAAATAAAGGAGAAAACAATATATACTGCTAGGGGTTCTTTATCGCGATCATGAAGGACCCTACATAGTTGCGATAACCATGCTGGCTAGACCATTGCGATTGTTATGGTCTAGCCACACAGTCACAAAGAATAAATGGGTGCTAGATCCATAGACCCTTCATCACAATCACGTGAAGGAAGCCTCTAGGTCGTGATCTCCAACCAGGCAGACTATCGCGATCGCATGGCCTTTCTCCCGGTCGCAATGAAGGTCTGAGACCTGCACCTGCAACAGCAACCTGCAAATTTTTTCAAGTTGAAAAGTCACTGGATGAACCCTCAAGATTCATCTGGGACTCCTTGCATGCAAATGAACTATGCTACCGTATTAGAAATGGCATTTCAGACTCAAAGAATCAATAAAATTCTCAATAGAGATCAGTTTAACGAAAAGTGGGTCACACACCCAAAAACCAACTTTTTGCCAAAAGGAACCCAATAGCCCAAAATGAGTCCAGAAGCCTCGCTACCCAAACAAAAGGTCTCTCTAGACCAAAGTCAATATTCCAGAGCTAGCAGCAATGACAAAATTCTCATTCGAGGCCATCTTCTCCGAATGTTTACCAAAGTCAACTCTTTCAACTTTAAGAGTTTCAAAACAAGAAAATGGGCTTAAAACATAAATGAATTGCCCGGGAATCAAACCGTCAATCCCAGTAAGCCATAAATGACCTGTAGCCATGGTTAGAAGGCTCGAAACACAGAAAATGAATGAAAACAAAGGAAATAACTTTGAGGATCATTACAACATCGACTACTAAAAGGACTTTCATCCTCAAAAGTTAGAAAAATGGAAGTACCTAAAGTCTCAAAAGACTAGGATATTAGGCCCGCATATCATGCTCGGTCTCCCAAGTAGCCTCCTAAAAAAGATGATGCCTCCACTACACCTTGACCACAGAAATCTCTCTAGACCTCAACCGTCTAACATCCCAAGCTAAAATGGCTACTGGCTCCTCCTCAAAAGTCAAATAATCATCCAACTGAACTAAATCCCACTGAAGCACGTGAGACTCATCTGGAATATAATGATGGAGCATTGATACATGGAAAAACCAGATGAATGGTAGAAAAGGCTGAAGGCAAGGCTAACTCATATGCAACATCACCCACTTACTGAAGAATCTAAAATAGCCCGATGTACCTGGGGCTAATCCTACCCATCCTTCCGAACTTCGCCATGCCCTTTATGGACGATACATGGAGAAACATACGGTCACCAACCCTAAACTCTAAGGCCCGATGCCTACAATTGGCATAACTTTTTTGTCTACTCTGAGCTGCTCGAAGTCTATCTTGAACTACCTGAACACTATCTAAGGACTCACACAAAAAATTTGTAATTTGTGGCCTGGCCTCGAAAGTATCAAACCATCCAATAAGAGACCTACACTTCCTACCATATAATGCCTCAAATGGAGCCATCTGGATACTCGAATGGTAACTAGTGTTATACGCAAACTCTGTCAAGGCTAGAAACTGGTCTTACTGACCCCCAAAATCTAGAACACAGGCATGGAGCATGTCCTCGAGAACCTGAATAGTCTGCTCAGACTAACCATTAGTCTGTGGGAGCAATGTTGTGCTAAGATTAACCCGAGAACCCAATTATGCATGAAATGCCCTCCAAAAGTGAGAAGTGAATTACGAACCTCTATCTGAAATTATGGACACCAGAACACCATGAAGATGGGCTATCTCTCGCATGTAGATCTGAGCTGACCTTTCAGCACTGAAGGAAGACTGAACAGGTAGAAAGTGATTAGACTTAGTCAACCAATCCATGATGACCCAAATGCTATCATAACCACGAAAAGTTTGTGATAAGACAATTAGAAGTCCATGGTAATTCTTTCCAACTTCTACTTGGGAATGGGGAAACTATGATGCAAACCACCAGGTCTCATGTGCTCAAACTTCACCAGCTGACAGTTCAAGCACCAAGATATGAACTCCACTATGTCCCTCTTCATTCCGCTCCACCAGTAATGTTTTCTTAAGTCCCTATACATCTTAGCTACCTTGGGATGAATGAAATATCTGGAAGAATGAGCCTCTTACAATATCAACTAAATCAAGTCACAAACCCCCAGAACATAGATACGGCCCTCAAATCTCAAGACACCCTCTGAATCTAAGGTGGCCTTGCTGGCCTCACCACTTAACACCTGATCTTGGAGCGCACAAAGTCGACTATCCTCAAACTGTTGCTCTCAAATCTTCTCCCACAACATAGACTGAGCCTCAACTTGAGCAAGAATCCTCCCTGGGTCTGAAATTTCAAGTCAAACCAACCTATTGGCTAAGGACCAAATGTCCAAAGTCAAAGGCCTCTTAGAAACTGATAGGAAGGCTAAACTACCCATACTCTTTGCCTTCTAACTCAAGGCATATGCTACAACATTTTCCTTGCCCGGATAATAAAGAATAGAGAGATCATAGTCCTTCAGCAACTTTAGCCACCTATGGTGCCTCGAATTAAGATCCTTCTAGCTCAAAATGTACTGTAGGCTATAATGGTCAGTGAATATCTCACAATGAACATCATATAGGTAATGCCTCCTAATCTTAAGCGCGAAAACTACCGCCGCCAACTCCAGGTCATGTGTGGGATAGTTACACTCACGTACCTTTAATTGTCTAAAAACATATGTTATCACTCGACCCTGCTTCATCAGAACACGGCCTAAACCAACACCTGAAGTGTTACAATAAATGGTGAAACCCTGGCCCTTAGCTAGAAGAGTCAATATCAGAGTTGTAGTTAATAAGGCCTTGAGCTTCAAAAAGCTTACCTCGCACTTATCAGACCACTGAAATGGGATATCCTTCCTAGTAGGTCTAGTCAAAGGTGCTGCAATGGAATAAAAGGCCTCAATGAACCATTTGTAATAACCAACCAACCAATGAAGTTGCGAACCTTAGTAGGAGAAGTGGGCCTAGACCAATCACAAACTGCCTCAATCTTTGTCAGGTCTACCATGATCCCATCCTTAGACACCATGTGCCCCAAGAATATCGTAGACTCAAGCCAAAACTCACACTTCAAAAACTTGGCATAAAGCCACTGATCTCTTAAAGTCTGGAGCACAATCCTTAAATTCTGCTCGTGCTCCTCTCTACCCCTCGAGTATACAAGAATATCATCAATGAAGACTATCACGAAAGAGTCCAAATAAGGCCAAAATATACAGTTCATCATGTCCATGAACGTGGACAGGGCACTGGTCAACCCAAAAGACATCACCAGAAACTTGTAATGGCCCTAGAAAGTCCTGAAGGCTATCTTAGGAATGTCTGCCGCTCGAATCCTCAACTGATGGTAACCGGATCTCAAGTCAATCTTAGAAAATATGACAGCACCCTGAAGCTGATCAAACAAGTCATCAATATGCAGTATTGGATACTTATTCTTAATAGTTACTTTATTCAACTGCTGGTAATCAATATATATACAAATATGCCATCCTTCTTCTTCACAAAAAGAACAAGAGCACCCCATGGAGAAACACTCGGCCAAATAAAACCCTTACCCAGAAGGTCTCGAAGCTAAACACTAAGATCCCTCAACTCAGCTGAAGCCATATGGTAGGGTGGAATGGAAATGGGCCTGGTTCCCGGCTCAAAATCAATAGCAATGTCTATGTCACGCTCAGGCAAAAGTCCATGTAAGCCGGCAGGAAAGACATCGGTTAACTTTCAGACTATAGGAACAGAATCAAGCAAGGGAACCTCAGCATTCACATCATGAACATAAGCAAGGTAAGCTAAACACCTCTTCGACACCAAACTCCTAGACCGAATATAAGAAATGATCCCTATCAGCATATGACTAACAAAATGCTACCATACAACTAGGGGCATACCAGGTATGTCTAAGGTAACGGTCTTGGAAAAGCAATCCAAGACCGCATGATAAGGAGATACCTAGTTCGTGCCCAAAATAACATCAAAATCTAACATATCAAGCACACCAATATCCATACTAGTGTCACACTCTTGAATAGTCACAACAGAGGATCTAAATACCCAATCCACTACCAAAGAATCACCTACGAGAGTAGGTAAATGCAATGTCACATGCAAATTCTCACTAGACAATCCCAATCAAGAAGCAAAGTATACAGAAATAAATGAATTAGCAGCCTAGATCAAATAAGACAGACGCTACCTGGTGGCATACTGAAATCGTACCTGTTATCACTGAATCTGACGCCTTTGCCTCTGTTCTACAAGAATTAACATACAACTGATTGTGCCCACCTCTAGGTTGAGTACCTATACGACCACCAGTTCTACCTGGCTGAGAACAACCATAAGCATCCCTGCTACTCTGAGATCCTCTTCTACCACTCAGAGCACCACCTCTAGCCGGTGGAGCCATTTCCCTAAGAGGCTGAGAAGTTGCTGAAGGCTTGGCCATCTTGTACCGGAGACAATCTCTAGTATAGTGACAATCTCTCTGCACTCATAAAAACCCTGAGGGGACCTACCCTGCTATGAAGTACTGTCGAACCAGAACAACCACCATGGCCTGAAGACCTAGAATGTGAACCCCTTGAATACTGACCGAAGCTTCAACCATTGTACCCTGATTGGCTACTACTACCAAAAAGCTGAAGTGATGCCTAAATGGGCCTAGTAGGCTGAAAGTACCTTTGTTAGCTGACCTCTACCAAAAAAAAAACCGACCACAAAACTGGGAACCACTGTAGCTGTCCTGATATCGAGGTCTCTTATTACTGCCCCCATGGGCCTCATGATGAATAGACTTAATGGTACGAGCATGATCAACCACCTCTAAGAAGGTATGTCCAAAAGACACCATACTCTCGATAGCTAAGAGAAGATGAAACCTTAACCCTATGACATAGAACCACATTCTCTCATGCTCGGTAGGCAGAATCATAGTGACATGTATGGATAACTTTTTGAACGTCAACTCATACTCTGTCACACTCATAGAACCCTGCTCCAGCTTCAAGAATGCATCTCGAAGTCTCTCAAGCCTACTGTGAGGCATGTACTTCCCCAAAAAAGCCTCGGAGAACTGTGTTCAAGTCATAGAAGGAGACCCAGATGGTCTACTATCTGAATATGCTCTACCCCACTGTCTCGCCGGACCATCAAGCTGGAAAGTAGTATAGTCTTCCTCGTGAGGATCCACTAGACCAAGGTTATATAACCTCTCTTGGAAACTGGTAAGAAACTCATGTGCATCCTTCCCTAGAGCACCAAAAAACCTCAGCGGCATCAATCTAAGAAACTAACCCAGCATCTTATGCTCCTCAGAAGTTATGACTAGTTGGGCTATCGTCGGTGGGTCAACTAACAAAACTAGTGGTACCTTAACATAGGGAGCCACAGTAGTAGGTTTTGCTCCTATACCTTGAATACCATGTACTACTCCTTGAGTCGATGTCTGAGGTAGGCCTCCCAAGGCACCCAAATAACTGAGCTAAAGTGACTTGTAAAGATGGTAAAACTGTAAGTCTGGGTGGAGGCTAGGCTGGCCCATGCCCCACTATCTATTGCGGTGGATCTGGCACTAACTATGGTGCAATCTCAGGCTCATATGATGGCTCTCTGGCCTGACCCTAAGCTGGTGCTACAGCTCATGTCCAACCTTGACCTTGGGTTCAACCTCCACTTCTACCCTAGGTTGGGGCCCTAGCTACCAGCGTGAGGGCCTCCTCCTCATCCGTTGTGTCTCTAGTCCTAACCATCTAAGAAAGAATAAAACAAACATCATTAGAAGTTTGTAGAAGTCAAGAATGCACTATAGAGAATCAAAAAGATGGAATATTTCCTAAAATTTCCCTATATCCTCCCAAAGATATAAATACAGACGTCATCATATCGATCCGCAAGACTCTACTGGTCACTTGCTCTTATACCAATGATATCGGTGAACCTAGAGCTCTGATACTAATTTATCATGATCTAATTTCTTATGTTGTGATGGCACCTCCTACACCCTACCAGTAGGTAAGCCGAAACCCTTTGCCTTGAAAAATAAGTAGTGAGCTAACACGAGACAAAATATAAAAGTGGAACAAGCGAATACATAATAGAGATAATGAAAGCAGAAAACAGAATAAAGTGCAAAGAAGGAGTAAGTCATGCAGAAAACACCCAAAACCTGGTATCAGTTAGTAAAAAATCTACTACAACATAAGAAAAACTAGATAGATACAAATATACATGATAGTCTCTGAATATACAAAAGAAGTCATTAATCCTAAAATAGAGGGAGACAAGTCAGCTCCGGACACCAGAAGCTCACCCTAGATCTTTGAATCATCAACTCCGCACCAAGACAGTGTCAGCAGCGATTCTTGTGCTAGGGTTTGCATCAGAGAAAAAGATGCATAAGTGTAGCATGAGTACCAAAACATGTGGTACCCTACACTACTAAAAAAGGCTAAAAAGAAATGGCCAAAAGGGACGTTGGCCGTTGCTTTTTTGGCTAAAAGCGACGAAAAAGCAACGGCATCACTCCCGTAGGAAAATGGCATGTCGCTTTTTCAAAAGTGACGGACAGCGTCGCTTTAAAGGCGAAGGACAGCGACGCAAATGAAAAATTGATGATTTTTTTTCCTTTTTCCAGCAAAGTGACACAGTCCGTCGCTTTAATCTTGAACTTGAAAAACAAAGCGACGGACAACGTCGCTTTTCCTAGTAATTTTTTTCCTGAAAAGGGACGCTGTCCGCCGCTTTTCCTGGATATTTTTTAAAAAGAATCCAGAAAAGCGATGCTACTGGGAAACCATTCAAGCGACGCTTTTCCAGCTGCAAAAATCTGCATTTCCAATAAGCACCATCTGCCATTTAAAAACCATTCAATACATCCCAAACCAGCATTAATTGCTGCCACAACATTCATAAAACAATTACAATATCAATAACAAATTAAAAACCAAGTAATAATATAACTAAACACATAAAAGGTCCACCAAAAAGACCTATAAAGTATTCACTAACATAAAAAAATGTGTCAAAATGTGTCAAAATGTATAGGAAAATGAGTCAATCCTAATGAGGGTAGTATCCACATACTCCTCCTCATTTTCACTAGTCTCAGTAACGTCGTCACTTGATGACGAGGAGGAAGGAGTACGATCTACACTACGATGGCGACAACCAACAAAGGATAACAGTTGTTCTTGAAGAGACTGGACGGTCTTGGACAAATCATTAGTGCTCTCAGTCTATTTTCTCTCGGATTCTACCAAGGCCCTAGTAAGATCTGCGATCTGCTACGACATATATGCAAGTTAAACACCATCAACTGCCTCAGCCTGGCGTGAGGATCCAATACCATCCAGTCCTGACTGGATTCGTCGCAAATCATTCCTAGAGCCTAGACCATAGACTCTCCCCTTTTGTCTCCCCCATGCCACTTTTTCGATTCATATTTGAGTGGCTTCCTCATTTGTAGGCTCGTTCAGCAAGCCCAGACCTTACTTAGTCTGGCTGTACTCAGACAAAACATATCCAACCTCATCCTGCATATAAAAAAATAAAAATTATAATATATACATAATATATATATATATATATATATATATATATGTTAGTACTTTAATTATATTTAAACTTTAAAACTTACATAGGCGTCTTGAGCCCTCTACTCAACCCCTACATCCGGATCTAACTCATTTTTTTGGTCTCTTATGTGGCTTTTCTTAAAGAGCTTAGCCTGAGTCGGAGGGCGCCCCAATTCCTTCTCCTGCAAACAAAATAAAATTTAACATAATCAAGTAATTAATATTATTTAATCAAGTTTATATAAACATATAAGTTAAAATGTTAATATTATTACTTACTATTTCCCTTGCAACGTCCGCTACACTCTTTGCACCCATAGTGTGCAACGATCCACCTTTGACATTGTTTCTGGATTTCTTACCTTGTTCAGACAATGCTCTGAACTCTTTCGAATCTTAATATTTTTTAAGCTGCTCATGAAAATGAGGTAGAAGCCAAGATCCACACTTTTTACTATCCCAATTTTTTTAAGCCATTGGCGTAGCCTGGCACTGGCCTTCCTCTCGAAAGTAGTGGAAATGATCTTATTGTACTTTCGCTTCCAAGTACACATTGTCTGAAAGAGAGAAATAATTAGTGTTAGGTGATATATATATATATATATATATATATATATATATATATATATATATATATATATATATATGTAAATACCTTAAAATCATCAAACATGGCATGTTGGATCGATTTTGAAATCTCTGACCAGGAGCTCCAAGGTTCTGTAAAAAGCCTCCTAACTGCCTCCTTTAGAGCACGTTGGGGCTCTTTCATGGCATACCACCTGTAAAGAATATAATAAGCATGTCATCAAGTGATAAATAATTAATTAATATGAAAAAATAAACTTATCAATTAATTCGAAAAAAACTTACGATGATTTATCAGGGTGAATCATGACTCTATCAATGGTGTCCTTCTCATCGGGTCTCAGATTCACCTCATCTTCCTCCTCAGAAAGTGTTGATGCAGGTAATGGCAAAAGTCTATAACGCTGAGTCAATGGGGGAGTAGAATTCTGTGTGTCAAACTCAGAGCTGGTATGATCTCTAAGTCGCAAGCCTGATATGTGGGGGGAAAAGAATCACGTGGGGATGGCGTACCAGATGATAATCTGATAGTCCCGCTGCCATTTGGTGGAGGCATAGTGGGTGTAGGCATGAAAGGCATAGTGGGTGTAGTCATGAAAGTCATGTGATGATAAATAGTGGGTCTAGGGCCATGATTATCTGCGGGATTCCCAGTGCCATAGGAGACAGACACTGGTGGAGTAGAGCGAATTTGTGGCGAAGATGAAAGACGACCTGGAATATCGTCATGCTCTGTAGGCCTCCTAGAGCTCTTCCTAGACTTACTAGACTTGCTAGTACTTTTACTAGGACGACCTCGATCACCATCACCTGATGACATCTGTATGCATAACCCAAAACTAATTCAAAATTTCCAAATTCAAGAAACTAATTGAAAACTAACACTAACCTAAAGTTGAAAACTAATAGCAAGCATTAACCTAAACTAAGGTTCACAAAGACTAATAAATTAAACTAATAAACTTAACTTAAAAAAGCTTAACTTGAAAAAACTAAGATTCAAGAACCTAATTCAAAAAGTTAAGTTGAAAACTAATTTAAGATTCTAAGACAAAACCCAAAACTAATTCAAGAAACTATTCCAAATTCAAGTTAATAATCTAATTCAAGAACCTAATTCCAAATTTAAGAACCAACCTAATTTTAGTTCAAAAAATCATTCCTAAAGTTGAAAACTATTCTTAACTCAAAACCAACAATTTAAACTAACAAACTTAACTTTAAAAAACTTAATTTAAAAAAACATAGATTCAAGAACCTAATTTAAAAAGTTAAAGTTAAATACTAATTCAAGATTCTAAAACAAAACTCAAAACTAATTCAAGAACCTATTTCAAATTCAAAGTTGTCAAATTCAAGATAATAATCTAATTCAAAAACCTAATTCCAAATTCAAGAACCAACCTAATTCTAGTTCAAAAAATCATGCCTAAAGTTGAAAATTAATTCTTAACTCAAAACTAACAATTTAAACTAACAAACTTAACTTAAAAAAGCTTAAGTTAAAAAAACTTTGATTCAAGAACCTATTTCAAGTTAATAATCTAATTCAAGAACCTAATTTCAAATTCAAGTTCCAAATCCTAATTCCAAATTCAAGTTCTAAATTCAAGTTCCAAATTCAAGTACCTAATTCAAGTTCAAAAAAGAATCTAAAGTTGAAAACTAATTCTTAACTCAAAACTAACAATTTAAACTAACAAACTTTACTTAAAAAAGCTTAACTTAAAAAAACTAAGATTCAAGAACCTAATTCAAGTTAATAATCTAATTCAAGAACCTATTTCAAATTCAAGTTTCAAATTCTAATTCCAAATTCAAATACATAATTCAAGTTAATAATTTAATTCAAGAACCTAATTCCAAACTCAAGTTTCAAATCCTAATTCCAAATTCGAGTTCCAAATTCAAGTACTTAATTCAAGTTTAAAAAAAAACTAAAATTGAAAACTAATTCTTAACTCAAAACTAACAATTTAAACTAACAAACTTAACATAAAAAAACTAAAATTCAAAAACCTAATTCAAGAAGTTAAGTTGAAAACTAATTCAAGATTCTAAAACAAAATCCAAAACTAATTCAAGAACCTATTTCAAATTCAAAGTTATCAAATTCAAGTTAATAATCTAATTCAAGAACCTAATTCCAAATTCAAGAACCAACGTAATTGTAGTTCAAAAAATCATTCCTAAAGTTGAAAACTATTCTTAACTCAAAACCAACAATTTAAACTAACAAACTTAACTTTAAAAAACTTAATTTAAAAAAACATAGATTCAAGAACCTAATTTAAAAAGTTAAAGTGAAATACTAATTCAAGATTCTAAAACAAAACTCAAAACTAATTCAAGAACCTATTTCAAATTCAAAGTTGTCAAATTCAAGTTAATAATCTAATTCAAGAACCTAATTCCAAATTCAAGAACCAACCTAATTCTAGTTCAAAAAATCATGCCTAAAGTTGAAAATTAATTCTTAACTCAAAATTAACAATTTAAACTAACAAACTTAACTTTAAAAAGCTTAACTTAAAAAAACTTAGATTCAAGAACCTAATTCAAGTTAATAATCTAATTCAAGAGCCTAATTCCAAATTCAAGTTCCAAATCCTAATTCTAAATTCAAGTTCTAAATTCAAATTCCAAATTAAAGTACCTAATTCAAGTACAAAGAAGAACCTAAAGTTGAAAACTAATTTTTAACTCAAAACTAACAAATTTAACTTAAAAAAGCTTAACTTAAAAAAACTAAGATTCAAGAACCTAATTCAAGTTAATAATATAATTCAAGAACCTATTTCAAATTCAAGTTCCAAATCCTAATTCCAAATTCAAGTTTCAAATTCAAATACCTGATTCAAGTTAATAATCTAATTCAAGAACCTAATTCCAAATCAAGTTCTGAATCCTAATTCCAAATTCAAGTACCTAATTCAAGTTCAAAAAAAACCTAAAGTTGAAACTTAATTCTTAACTCAAAACTAACAATGTAAACTAACAAACTTAACTTAAAAAAGCTTAACTTAAAAAAACTAAGATTCAAGAACCTAATTCAAGTTAATAATCTAATTCAAGAACATAATTCCAAATTCAAGTTCCAAATCCTAATTCCAAATTCAAGTTCCAAATTCAAGTACCTAATTCAAGTTAATAATCTAATTCAAGAACCTAATTCCAAATTCAAGTTCCAAATCCTAATTCCAAATTCAAGTTCTAAATTCAAGTTCAAAAAAAACCCTAAGGTTGAAAACTAATTCTTAACTCAAAACTAACAATTTAAACTAACAAACTTAACTTTAAAAAGCTTAACTTAAAAAAATAAAATTCAAGAACATAATTCAAGTTAATAATCTAATTCAAGAACCTATTTCGAATTCAAAGTTCCCAAATTCAAGTTAATAATCTAATTCAAGAACCTAATTCCAAATTCAAGAACCTATATAATTCAAGTTCAAAAAAAAACCTAAACTAAGGTTCACAAGTTAATAACAAGCATTACCTAAACTAAGGTTCACAAACTAATAGCAATCCTAAACTAAGGTTCACAAACTAATAGCTAGCCTAAACTAAGGTTCACAAACTAATTAGCGAGCCTAAACTAAGGTTCACAAACTAATAGCAAGTCTAAACTAATTAAAGTTCATAAATTAAGAATATAATCTAAAAAATGAATTTTTCTCTATCATTTTTTTCATATATCAATTTTCACTATCAATTTCTCAAAATCCTAAGGTCCCCTGCAGGTCATAGCTAGTAGGCAGCCATAAGACCCATAGCATGTGTGTACATCTTTTGCTTTATTTTGTATGATGATATTGCTTCTACAAACTATGAACTTGACTTAGTTCCTGTTGAATTGACTTGAAAGATTATGTGTTGATTGCTTATATGCTAAGTGTTGGATTTCTATCATTGGTTATATGTTTTGCTATTCGCATGTTATATTATTGGGTCGGTCTATAATATCTAGCAGTACATAGTGTGTTGTACTGATACTATCATGTTCTCTTATTTCGTTGAGTGTAGACCATGTTTCTAAGGCTGAGACGCGACCTCAGATAGAGTAGATCGATAGACTGCAGATTCAAGGGTGAGCACTATCTTTCAGTCTGTTATGGATCCTCCACGAATTGTTGTCTTTCTTTCGGGTAACAGAACTTTCTATTCTTACTATTTTTAGTTGATATTAGATTCTTAGACTATGTTGATTTAGTAGTTTTGGACGATGACTTTCAGTTTCTGGGAATATGTTTAGTTGAATATTTTTCGCACATTCTTTCATTGTTTTATAAATATTGATTCATTTATGGTTTAAATGGATTGTTTATCTATTTTCTTGAATTTGGCTAATTCTAGGATTGGTTCTTGGGTTGTTTGGTTCTCCCACCGGAGGGTTAGTGTGGGTGCCCAATCATGGCCCCGTCTGGGTCGTGACATGAAGTCAGTTTTGTCACAAAAAAAAAATTAATTAAATAATTTATAATTATATGTAGATTTTTTATTTAATTTCGTTTAAAGTCTTATTGTATAAATTCTTTAAATAATTATTCCACGAGTATATTACCTCCTATGTATGTAATACAATGTAGTCCATGTACTACTTGGATGAATTATCGGTTAATTAGCTTTTGAATACGTACTATATATATATATATATATATATATATATATATATATATATATATATACACACACACACACATCACTACATGAGATATATATTCAAGATGACGGACCATTAATATATAAAAATTAATTCATTACATTACTCAACAAGTATATATTATACCTCAAATATATTCCATACTACTTGGATAAATTATCAGTTAATTAGATTTTGAATACGTACTATATATGTACATTACTACATGAGACATATATATATTCAAGACGACAGACCATTAATATATATGACTTGGTTTATTACATTACTCAACGATCGTATATTACCTCATATGACGTATAATACAACATATTGATCCATACTACTTGGATGAATTATCAGTTATTAGCTTTTGAATACGTACTATATACATCACTACACAAAACATATATTCAAAATGATGGACCATTAATATATATGACTTGGTTCGTTATATTACTCAACGAGTATATGTACGTAACACGACATATATCATAATACTCGAATGGATTATCGATTAGCTTTTGAATACGTACTATATCAATCACTATACACGAGATATATATTCAAGATGACGGACTATTAATATATATGACTTGGTTCATTACATTACTCAATTACGAGTATATGTACGTAATACAACATATTTCATAATATTCGGATGAATTATCGGTTAATTAGATTTTGAATACATACTCTATACATCACTACATGAGACATATATTCAAGACGATGGGCCATTAATATATATAATTTGGTTAGTTACATTACTCAACGAGTATTTACCTCATATGTACGTAATACAACGTATTCTATATTACCTCCTAATAATATCAATGTATTACATACTATGATGCATTATCAGTTTGCATTTGAAATATACATCGACTACATGAGTACAATATAAGTAACCTTTTGTACAATATATTATTGCTATGTTAGTAAATAATATAAAAATAATTAATGCAAATCGACCTTCAGAGGTCGGTTTTATAATTTTTGCTCTATTTAATATATTTTAAAAAAACCGACATCATGAAGTTGGTTTTATAAAAAATAAATAAAATTTATTATATTTTTACAGACCTAATGAGGTCGGTAATAATTAATAATAATTTTTATTTTTTAATGAAATATAAATCATTCACTTGTGGACGATTTTTATTTTAACAAATACAAAATTATATTTATATTTATTTTATAAATTTTAAAATAAAATATATTATATTTTTTTTAACTCATACCAACTTCATAAAGCTGATTTTATCAATTTTATTTTTTTCATATAATATTTTGACCTTTCTTGATCGGAATATAATTTTTTCGCTAATTTTCTTCAAGAAAATCGACTTCATGAGGTCGATTTTATTCTCAAAATAAAAAAAAATCACCAAAATCAACCTCATGAAGTCGAAAATTACCGATCAACAATTTAAGGTCAATTTTCTATGGTGAGTTTTCCTGTTTTTTTAATAGTGAAACATGTATAATGTATAGTTATTCTGAAAAAGAAAATGACAAAAAGAAAAACAACAATTAAATTATATCAGTTATATTAAAAAAGTGAATGAATATTTGTAATATCAATTATCTTTTTTTACTGTATAGAAAAAAATAAGAGAAATAAGAAAAATGAATAAAATTAGATTATGGAGAAAATTTAAAAAGAAAGGACTTACCTGAAACTAGAAAAGGAAAAAAGAAATTAAAAATGAGAAAAGGGGAAGATAACAGAGAAATAAAATAAATGAAAAAAAAAGTAAAAAATGAGTATGAAATCAGATTATGTTAGAAAAAAAGTTTAGGCATTAAAATTTGAATATTTCTAGGTGAGGGATAATTTTACTACTTGTCTTTCCCTTCTATTCAATCATTGAACAAAAAAAGATCAATTCATTCTTTTTCTAATCGATCAAGGGGAGAATTTCTAATTCTTAATTTTATAAAGTTGAATAAAAATTTGATTGACCATTTGTATAATTGTTATGCTTAGTGTGTGATTCGTTGATTTTCTTAGGGTTAGAATTAAAAAAAAATTAGCCCACATAATATGAACTAAAAGCTATAGAACTTCGCATTATCTAGATCTAAAGAACCAATCCATCACTTTGCATTATCTGAATCTAAAGAATCAGTCAAGATATGATATATAGGTCATATCATTGTAGCAACTGAAATCTTTTGCATAAACAAAAAAAATAATATGATTTTCAGTTGTAAAGCAAAATAGACAAAAAAGATGTGGATAAAAGAAAGGATGAGAGAAAAGAAAAAAGAATACCAATAATATAAAATTCGAATATGTAAAGTCTATGAGTAATCTCATAAAAGGCAATATAATAAAGTATCAATACGCATTTGTACCATAATAAAACAAATTCATAAATAAAAAAGGAGAAAATGGAAAAGAAGTAGCGAAATATAAAAAAAAAATTGTGAATATAAGTTATAGTAGATAGATAAGGATAATTAGTTTGAATTTTGATCTTTAAAAAAGTAAATAAATAGGCAAAGATATATATCCTTCTAGAATCTGTGGCTATTCTTGTAAAAAAAGGAAAATAAAATAAAATTGCATGCTTGTTCTATAATGGGTCGTTTTTGTTTCACCAAAAATCAGCTAGAGTAGGCTACTTTTAAAATAAAAAATAAAAAGTGAAGGCCTAACTCTAGGATAATTTACCTATCATTAAAAGTTTGAAGGTGGATGGACTGCACACGTGAGAAATATCTCCATAAGTCTTATCTACTTTTGTTACAAAAGAATAACACTATTATACTTGGAGAATGAATTTTTTTTTACTAAGATTGTTTCCAACACTTTAAGATAAAATTGTGATATAATCGAAAGAGAATCATACCTCAAAAGCTAGTTATTGAGATGACAAAGTTCAAAGTTATATAACAATGGACCATAACAAATCATTACGCTTTGCATCTGTCTTCCTCGACGGTTATGCAATAGACATTACTGACTACTAGGAACACTACAATATCAATATTGATATCCATAGCACAATGCCCACGATGAATTAGGGCAAATCATGTTTTCATGGACTAATTTTAACACCCCTACATATAACTACTAGATGCTTATATTAAATTCATTTCTTCACTGGAGGAGTTAGATTATAAAAAAGAGTTTAAGAAACATAGGAGGAGCTAAGTAGTTTTATGGGTAACTTACATAAAACACACGTCGTTAGGAGCTAATTACTCTTTTTTTCACTACTTTTCCTTCGGATACATCACAATCCCGCCGGATACATCCCAAACCACTTGGATACATCGATATCTATCCGCATGTATCTGAGGGGTTGCAACATGTATCTGAGGAGTTACAACATGTATCCGATGGTTGGAATGTATCCGATGGGTGGGATGTATCCGAGGTGAGGTAACGTATCCGAAGGGAGTTTTTAGTTAACATGTGGTATATTAAGTAATTAAAATAAAGTAGTGTGAGAGTTAGTAAATATTGTAAGGAGATATGTCTCTTTAGGTAGTTTATTCTAGTTTTATTACTCCTACTTATGACCCAATACAGCCTACGATCCAAATGGGCTGCACTTAGCTTTCTAATACCAAAAAAGAAAGCTTGGTTTGGGCCCAATTGGCATGTAGATCCAGAAAAAGTCGAATCACTTTTTCAAAGACTTGTGAAACTAAAATAGGATAAGAAGTCACCAACTCTCTAGTTTGGAGGAATATATTCAAATAAATAGAATGTTGTTGTTAATTTACTTTTAGAATGAAATTAATCATGAAATTAAAGTCTCATTTATATACTATTTATAATTTTATCTAGTAATTCGTGTATAATTTTCGTAAGTCACGCACGAGAAGGGGAAAGGAGAATTTTTCTTTTTCTGTTTATAAATGGATTTAAGATTTCAATTTGACATGTGCAAGTATCACTGCAACTACTAATCCTTTATGTCAATTTACTTTTAGAATGAAATTAAGTAGCTTGATGCAACGGTTGTCACAATCGTGTAGTCAATTGAACTTCGCTAAGGGTATTAGAGGGTGTTCATTAATATATATATATATATATATATATATACATATACACGGTATGATTTTTTGCTAAAAGATGCTCAACTGATCACCCGTCGACATACGTAGTACGTAGCTACAAAGCCCTTGGTAGTTCATCTTGTATAATTATAGGATGGATGGGAAGTGTACATTAATAATGTCTTGTTATTTCATGAAGACAAACTTCAAGAGGCTGCTCTCTCAGCATAAAATACAAAATACAGTGGCCTGCAGAGATAAACTATCAACTTTAGCACAATAGCACTTTGATTATCCAGAAAACCCTAGAATAATAGGTTTCTCCCAAAGAAAGTATAATGAGTAGCTAAGGATCAACAAATTAAACTGACTTTTTGTAATTGTAAGCTTCTCACCCAACTAGTATTTATAGAAGTTCTATTGAAACTCCTCAATAGTCAATTCTAATAAACTGGTATGTAATAGGCATGACAATGCTAATAGACTTACAATTTTTACTTAAGGCAAACTATGAGGTGGATAAGTGACCAGGAATCATGACAAATGTCTTAAAAAGAAAATCAAATAAAGTTAGCAGATTCTCTGTGTACAACATCCCTCAAATTAATTTTGATAATTTTCATGAGCTTCCTCTTCTATTTGAGGCTTACTTAGAATTTGAAAAAATGAATGCCCTTCCTTTAATTTATATTCAAATGTCATAAACACAAAACACTTCCTATCTTTCTTTAATCACACATATAAATGACAAAATTTCAATCCACATAAAAACATCATTAGGAGGTGTGTAATGCCTCATGTCCTCCTCCTTCATGTATTGCACCATTTTGGGATTTCAATATATATGGTGGTAGAGGTCAACCTAACCCCTCCATAATAACAATAGCAAAGTGTTGGAGTAGGAGACAACAACAAGTTTCAACATTCAGAGGCGGATCTAGAGTAAGTTCTGTGAATTCAACTGAATCTTCTGTTTTCAAAGCAGAACAAATTAAATAAGGCGTGTATGTTGATATATACATGCATATCTTGAACCTAATGACCATATATAAAAATCATGGATCCGCCTCTATCATCATCACAATTTTGAAGTACTAAATTGTTTTTTGAGCTTAACAAAATACTTAGATAAATGTTAATCCTCATCTTTTGTGCAAGATTCTTCCTTTGCGGCTTGCAGGTTTCTAAGAAGCAAAACCTGACATTTACAGTCTATTGTTGACTCAATGTAGTAGTATATTACTTAGAACTTGTCTCTAAGTTCTCACTGTCAGAAGTTCTCTAACTATATATAATATGTCATGTACTTTACACCTAACAAAGTTCATTCTACCTTAAGGTTAAACATTAATTACAAGCTCTCTTTTCAATCATTAAGAATCTGTTAAGTAACTCCAAGGACAATAAAGAACAGTTTTCTTTAAACTATTATAATGTTAGGCTTAGAACACTTAATTAATTTTCTAGGGATTGGCATTGCAGGGGATGTAAGTACATTTTTTACTCATCTGTCTAATTAGGAAGACTAATAACATTATCCATATGCATGCACTCATATAAGAAACCTCCTTCTACTGTAAGTAATTGTAACTGTTAACACATTTTTGCTATGATCTTTTGCATATTGAAATATTGAAGTCTTTTTGGAAGAAACTCCAGTCTTATGATTTAGCACATAAGAACTATGTTGCTTGGACTCTCTAAAATGCAATTGCACCCGTGTCGGATCCTTCAAACAGACACTGCTTGAGGAGGATCCAACATGCACCCGACGACATTTTTAAAGAGTCCGAGCAACATAGCATAAGATAAATCAATTAATATCACCAAAAAATTGTCAAGAAAAGTTAGGGTAGCAAGTCATTTACAATGTTACTTTAGCTAAAAACCTACAACAAATCAAAGTCTTGAGAAGCATCCAAGTGATATATATTCTGAACTGAACTTGTAAGATTCTACAAAAAGGGGAAAGCATATACAGGAACAGTTAGTTTCCTGTATGGACTGATAATAAGGTCTATGATTTACTAGGTCTAATCTGGATAGGACCTCTGAAAAGCCAAAATTAAGGAGTACTAATAAAAGGCAGATCATTTATTAAAATATACTAATAATATTCTACTTATATCCAAGGTTACACATGACCTAAGGAGAAACAATTGTAGGCAGAACCATAGGCTTATATGATGGTTTTGAACATTATCTAGGGTTTCTAGCAGATATGTCATGTCATAAAAGGTTCTTTTTCAGCAATACAAAATTGACAGAGTAATTAATTCTTCACCCTAAATTGAATAGTAGTAGTAGTACTCAAGAATGTTGAAGGTATCTGAAGGCCACTGATTGAAGGTCATCTGCATCATCTTGAAATGTCCATTGCCTATTGTTGTAATCTGCTTGCATGTCAAAAGAAGAATCTGCTGAGCAAGATCCACCCTCTTCAAAACTTGACATATTTTCCTTTGGAACCACCAAATTAATATTCTCATAATTATTCCCCATATTATGGTAATTATTATTATTTGATGTCATCATGTGATTGTTTTCATCATGACTTCCATAATATGGGGTTGATGATCCAATGTTATTGTTACTGGTCCAGCTAGAATAATCAAATTGGGGCACAGTGCTTTGATTTTCAGACTGATGGAACCAACTTTGAACATCTTGAATTTTGTCATAATTAGGGTTTGCATAATTGGAACCATTTTGCAAGTTTTGAGCTGCTGCTTGTTCCTTGAGTGAAGCAAGTTGTGCTTGTAAATTGACAACCTGTGAAATCAACAAAAAAAAAAAAAAAACTCATAAATTTCCCAGCTAGATCAACTAATTAACAAGCATTAAAAGGTTCAATTAGAAATCTTTTAAGCTTTTGATTATCAAAATATAATTAATTACCTGTTGTTGGAGAGCGAATATATGTGAAACACAACCATAAATTGGATCTTGAAGTCTAGCCTGAGCTTCATAAGCGATGGTGACCGCGGCTTCACCACGATCACTCACGGGTATATGAGCAAGGAGTTTAGATACATTGCTAGCCCCAAAAACCTTATGAATAGCTGCAAAATGAGTAGCACCTTGTTCATAGCAGAAATAAGGGGCAAAAACACAACCTTTAATACATTTTCTTCTCAAAAATTTGCAAGCACCACAAGGGGAACCAGTGCCTGTCATCTTAATAATATTGTATTGATCTTAATTTGATGGTGATGATAGTTAATCAAGCTAATAATTTTGTGAGTTTTAAGTTAATTGCAAGCATTATCACCATGTTTATAAACACTAGAGGAGGAGGGAGGTGGATCATAAAATATTGAATACTAAATTAACTTAATTGAAAGTGGTTCCCTTATTGGGCTACAAATTTAATTTTTTTGTAATATAAAATTCTCTTTACCCCCCTTCCATTCTCAAATTAAATTTTATAGTACTCCCATTTAGCATCCTTAAAGGACAAAAGAGGTAGCAGAAACCAAACCCATACATCTCTGCTTGCTGCTTCAATATGATTGATCTTATTATTCAGCTCATTCTATCAATGTCTTCCAATTGAAACAATATTTACATTTATTTCTTGGTAAATACTATCCTGTTGCTAGCTTTAACATTGCAAGCCTTCATTTGTGTCATGGTTAAAACCTTGAAAGTTTATTCGATTTTGAGGGACTTAATTTACATATACTGATAGTGTAAAGAGTTTATACATTATCAGTGTAAATAATTTAACTTGTTATTGCAGATTACTTGCTTTATCAATTTCTAGGTAATTAACTAGTTCCACTTACATGTGTATGTAACTACTTCTATAGTTACTCCATATGTCGTTATTCATGTACTGCGGTTGGAATTTGAGAGTCAAATTTCTTAATTTTGACTATAAATTTTAGATATAGAATTTTTATTTCTTTTCTACATATCTAAATATTACACAAAGATGACCATAAGTCACAATATTAATAATTTTAAATATTTAACGGACAAAGAAAATCGTGATCAAAGAATAACTCACTTGACTCTCGAAATTCAAACAATGTCACGTTAAATGAGACAGAGGGAGTATCTTTTTTTTGGATAATTTAAGAATAAAACTATTCTTTTATGAGTATGATCAGAAGTTAAACTCTAGTACTCCATATCCCAATTTATGTAACACACTTTCCTTTTTAGTATGTTTCGAAAAGAGTGTCATTTCTTATAATTAGAATACTTTAACATTAAAATTTCTCATTTATCCTTAATAAAATGATTTATAGTCACACAAATATCTCAAATTTGTTTTATATCACAAATTTCAAAATAAAAAAAATTAAACTTTGTAAATAATCAAACAATGTCATATAAATTCGAAGAGATAGAGTATTAGAAAAATAATGATTTGTATATATAGTCCAATCAAACGCGTAAATGTGGCTTATTCTGCTATAGGATAAGACAAAGCCAGTTCTGTCAGTAATTCTAGGAAGGTAAACTAGTGAGAACAGAGCTTGGATGATATAACCTACAAACTACAATAATAATCAATTATTAGTCGTTAAAGAAAGGATAAAAAATTATTGGAGACTTGGAGTATGGTACAGTTTGAGTAGTAATTTTTTTCATGAAAATGGTTGGTCCTACAACACAATAGAGCTGTTTCTAAACCTGGATGGATCCATACTTTTTTCTAAATGATATTCTCTTTTTTATTTTGATTTCTGTGAAAACGAGAGATAGTAAACAAATACTTATTAAAGATCAAAGAAAATTAAATGCTCAACAGCTCAAAGACCCCTACAAAGCAAGAAGCAACCGAGTTTTGACTTCGGCGTAACAAAAAAAGAAATTACTAATTTTTTTTAACGACACTCATGGTTGTTTTGCATTTTCAGCTTGTTTTCCCTGTTTTAATTATTTTTGTAGTTTCATGAGATCTTTTTTGACTTTGCAAGGATAAGCAACATGATTCTTGAGGTGATCGGATGAGTTACATGGTTTGTGGAATCCCGAGGCACTCGAACGTGATTTAGATTATTATATGGATTCTTGTGTTTTGGAAAAATTAAGTTTCATTACGGTCAATTTTTGATCAAAATTGCCTCGAATTATTGATTTGATAATTTCAACAAGTTTAAAATGTGTTTTATAGTCAATCTATCTGCATATATGATTTGTGTCTGGGAGGTTTTGAATGATTTCTGAGGGGTGGATAGGGATTTTGGTTGAAGTTGGCAATTGCATTTGTTGTTTCTGGCTCCAGTGATTTCCTTCTTCGCGCTTGCAAAAAAGGACTGTGTTCGCGAAGAAGAAGGGTTGCATTCACAAAGAAGGAGAGTCTTCGTGTTCGTGGGGTTGGGGTTGCATTCCCAGTGGGTTGCTCGCATTTGCGACGGTATGAGTTGGTCAGGCCCACGTTCGTGGTGTGTGTCTGCGTTCACAAATAAGGATTATATCTGGGCAATTTTAAATTCTATTTTTTGAACTTAGACTTCATAAATCGATTTTGAGAAACTGTGGACTCGATTTTAGGCAATTTTAAAAGGATTTTGCTTGATAACATCCTGAATAAAATTCCTACCTTTTATTTATGAATTTTCCACTATTTCATCATTTAATATGTGATTTAATCTATGATTGGGTTTTAGAAATTGGAATTTTTATGCCTACAGTTAAAAAATCATATTGTGATGATTTGAAGTTTGTTCAGAGTTGATTTTGATAAAAAAATTATTTGAGGCCTTTGTATTGTGGGTAAATTGATTTTGAAATAAACTTTTTGTTTTGACCTTGGGGGTTTAGGATTGACTTTTGGATTGACCTTTTGAACTCGTGATAGAAATATAGCAATACGAGTGTCGACAAACTCGTATAATCATGTGGATTATGTATTTGATCATATTGGGATCGTTTGGAGGCATTGTGAAAGGGAAACTCTAGAATCTGACTATTTGTTCTTCTTGACTCTTTATGAAGTGTTAGTGTGTTTGATTGATTAAATTAAGAGGTAATAGGTAATGGAGGTCTCATATAAATGAGATGACGAGCATTTATATATGTGAGTACTAGTTCCATGATTTGCTTATATTGATGATTATATACTTGATTGATGAATTTTGTGATTACGCGAGCATAATTCGTGAGCATGATTCGTGATATATTGACTTGACTTGAGGCTCTTATATTTCTCACTTGGTAATGATGAATTGATTTTGGTTGAACGCCTATATATATTGCTCACTTGATTTTTCTTTTACTTCCTTACGCTCGTTGTTGAATGATTTCGAGTTGACTATAGTTATTTCTGCTGCAAAATTCAATTCGGTGAAGGATATTGAATTGACATTATAAAAGTGAAAGGATAAATTTTGATCGGAGGTCACCAGGGTATTCGTGGTATAAGGTCTATCTGGTACATAGTGTTGCATCCAAGACATTCCAGAGTAGTGTTGTCCGGTATAAGCATAGATGGACCTCGTGAGTTTTGTCATCCTACAGAGAAAGGTGGTCGGTGTATACCAATTATTGTCCATAGCATATGCATTTGCATGTCATTTAATCCTCATTACATTACATATCGATTCTGAGTGATAAAGTGATTGTGAAAGTGACTTATTTTCCTCCCTATATGATTGAGATGATTGAAATATATAGTTGGTGTGCTATTGTTGAGATATATTGTGAAATTTTCTATTATTAGTTGATTTCAGATATTGCTCTTATCTTGATTATTATTTTGATTGGCTGCTAAATTGTCATTCATTGAAAGCGTATTTCTAGTATTTTTGGTAAAATGTTGAGAAAGGCAGTGGTAGGAACAACCTCGCCATCACTTTATAAAAAGGTCGATTGACGATGTTATTGAGTACACGTGTTTTTCCTGCTCACCCTTATTTTTATACACCTTTTGTGTGCAGATTTAGTTCCAAGTTTGAGTGGCGGTTGAGTCATCCTAGAGCTTGTGAGGAGACATACCAAAGTTCAGGATGAGCTGCTTGGGTGTCCGCAACATTGAATTCTGGATCTATTTACATTTATTGTTTTTCTTCTATCTGGATAGCTTTGCAGACTATCAAACATGTATTTTAAATCTTAGATGCCCTTGTACTTGTGTCATCAATTTTTGAGGTTGTTTTCATTTCCGCATACATTTAGAGTTTTATGAATTAAGTTAAAGACTTGTTATTGTATTACTTTAATCCCGCATATTTTCGCTTTTCACCCTTTTAAATGGCTAATAATGAATGAGGTTCGTCTATTGAAAATGATGAATGTCCTCACGCTTTAATGAGATTTTGGGTCATAACAATTTGAAGTAACTAAGGAAATGAAAAAACAGATAGAGCATTATTCATTGCATTTTCATTATGTGAATTATGGCTCGTTTGACATGTTAATGGTTTTAATTTTCTATACGAGTTATTAGAATATGTTTGGAAACAAGAGAAAGTAGCTTTTAAATCACCTAATTAATTAGTGATCAGTGTAGCTACCAATATTTGTATTATGGTTTTGTGTTTTTCCTAAAAGGTTGATTCTTTGACAGATGTGAAAGTCACCTATATCTGGACAAGCTTTCTCCCATCTTGTTTTAATAGTACTAGTTGAAGAAAGATTGAATAGGAAAAGGATGGAAGGAAATAGACTACATAATCTTTGGTTAAAATTGAAGTCAATTGAAATATAGTTTGTGGAAATTGTCATAATCTTTGGTTAAAATTATATAAAAGAAGAATATTTAAAATTGAATTCAATTGAAATAAAGTTTGTGGAAGTTGTGTTTTGGATAATTTGAAGGAGAAAAAACAGTCAATATTTGTGACTAAAAATAAATTATTTTACCTAAAGCGATTTCTGAAATCAATATTTCAATATTTTCAAATAACGATATAGGGTGTGTTGTGACTAAAAAAAATTATTTTACCTAAAACGATTCTGAAATCAATATTTCAATATTTTCAAATATTATTTTACCTAAAATGATTCTGAAATCAATATTTCAATATTTTCAAATAACGACATCGGGTGTGTTCGGTATGACATAAACTGTTTTTCTATTTTCTTAGGTTCGTTTGGTTAAACATTTTGGAAAATATTTTTTTTTAGGAAAACAAGCTCCTTGAAATTAAGAAAAATGATGACCTTAATAAAAGTAGGGAAAACAACTGGTATTTCTTCTCCCACTTTCAAAACCTCCAATTCCACCCCTACCTCCCATCACCACCCCAACCCCCAACCCCATAATGTTTTTTAAAAGAAAATTATTTTTGTACCCCAATTCCCACCACCCCCACTCCCACCCCCCCAAACAATTTATTTTAAAAAAATTATTTTAAAAAATAAAAAATTAAATTTTTTAAACCCCCAACCCCCCCACCCACCCCCACCCCCTACAATTTTTTTTAAAAAGAGTTAAATTTTTTTTTACCCTAATCCGGCCCGTTCACTCCCCACAATTTTTTTTACGCCAACCTGTGCGCCCTCCCACCCCCACCCCACCCCTTACATCTTTTTTTAAAAAAAAAATTAAATTTTTATAAAATAAGTAATTTTTTTACCCCAACCCCAATCCCCCACCTCCACCCCTACAATTTTAATTTTTTTTAAAAAAACAAGTTTTTCTTCTTTTAAAATAACTTTTTTACCCCATCCCTACCACCCACTCCCTGTTCTCCCTCTCACACTTCTCACCCGACTTCTATTCATTTTCATTGTTTTGTGTTAAATTTATATAAATAATTTTAGGATAATATTTTTTATTTGCGTATCGAGCACAAGAAAATAAGTAAAAAAATCACTTATTTTCCTAGAAATTTTTCATGAAAAACATTTTCCTCCATACCAAACATAGCCATAATGTAGTTTAGTCCTCGTAAGTACGATTTGATCATTCACTTCCTCTCCAAATAAGTGTTATTTTAACAAAAGTGTCCAAATTAATTATCTCTTGAGAAATTCAAGACAAGAAATAATAATTATTTTTAATTATACCCTTGCATTAAAAAACTACGTTTTCTTTAAATAGTGCTAAATTTTCATAAGACATTTAATAAATAGGAATAACTTAGTAAACTATATTTTTTATTTATTATTTTTTTTAATAATTTGAAATGAGCTAAAACGATACTTATTTTGTAATGAAGAGAATAACTCAAAACATTATTCAACTACGGAAATAAAAGCTTGGAAGTAAGCATGATGAGTTTCACTTCCTAATTTCTCCTCTTTAGCCGCTTTGCCACCTAAACTTAATTTTCGAGGATAAACAATGTTTACAATGGGAGAAAAGACATCATAGGATGTGTTTTAGCAAGTTATAGGCTTCTATAATCCTGTCTCTAATTGTGATATATGCCATCTATATACGGTGTATTTTCTTCCAACAAATTAAATTATTGCTTACACGTTAATCTATGTATTTCTCACTAGTAGAATAATTAAGAGGCCTGCTATATATATTCTACTCCATCCGTTCATTATTACTTATCCAAAATAGACTTTGAATTAAGAGTGTATAATCATAATGAATTTGGTTTGACAAACTTTATCTGAGTAAGGGTCTATCAAAAATAATTTTTTTATTTCTATGACATAGAAATAAATTCTGTGTACACTTTATCCTTTTTGGACTTTACTTGTGAGATTACAATAGATATATTGTTATTGTTGTTGTTGTTATTGTTATTGTAATTTTAATGAATTTGAAAAATAAGTAATTAATATTAAATGTAAAAAAGATAATCTTTCTCAAGTAAAAATAAAAATTTATTTGGTGTGCCGTGTGCGTCTGTGCTTAACATTTTTGCAAGGATATCTTTGTTTGGCACAATTTTATTTTAAATGGTATAATTAACACGCTTCCCCAGAAATTATTTTGGGAAGACAACTAATTATAAAAGAAAAATATTATCCAAATAGTAGATTTTAGGAAACATCTTTTTTTCTCCACGGAACTTTTTAAAAAATATCTTTAAATTAAGAAAACTTTACCTAAATATTGTCTGAGTTGGTTGTTTTTAGAAAGAAAAAAAAAACAACGTTGCCTAATTACAATTTGTACACTCTTGTAATTCTAAAAAGAAGTTATTCGGTTATTATAATAAAAAATAAAGTGACTAAACAAGGAATTGTACTGATTTTTCCATAAGATTAAGTACTTATCTTGATGTACTAGCTAGATTTTGTAGAGTACATAATTAATCCCTTGAAAAAAATATTTTAAAGAAAATAAGAACTAATTTTTTAATTGTTTTTTTGGCCCTTTTTTCTGGTATAAGGCAGAAGACACTAAAGTTGTAAAAAAGGAGTGCATATGCTAATTGTAATGGAGAAAGAAAGTATAAATAATGACAGTGGAATAGAACCATCCAACGTGGGGAAGCACGTATAAAATTTGAGTTTAAATTATATACCGCTATAATAATTTTTTTAAAAAAGTTACATCGTCATCAGGTTATTTTTATTTATTATTTATTTTTAAGTTATACATTTCATATATTTTAAATGAAAATTATTTATAAATATTATTTAAATGATCTGATAGTATAAAAAAATATTTAATTTATGATGCATATAACTTAAACTGATTATTTTGCTAATAAAGAAAATGACGCTTTTAGTCTCTGAGTTATCGTGTTATTTCAGTTTTGATCCTTGTGATATTCGACTAAGCACTTTTGACCTTCAATTAAACAATGCGTGCTATTTTGATCCGATGACTAACAGATCTAATCAAATTAAACGGAATGAACTGTTAGTAAGGGCACTTTGAATATTTAAGAAATTATGCATTTTGCAATATACAATTGTCGAAAAAAATACTACTTCTGCATATCCTAATCTTGTATATATTTAGGCTCTCACAGAATTCCTCGATAATCCTTGTTCAATTAAAGCGATGAAATTGCATTTTAAAAGTGGATTACGGTTCACCATATTATGAAATTGTGTTCTAAATGTCGATTACGCTTCACCCCGTTGCGTCTGAAGTTATCATTCCGTTTAATTTAATTAGATTTGTTAGTCATCGAATCAAAATACCACACATTATTAAATTAAAAATCAAAAGTATTTAGTCAAATATCACAAAGATCAAAATTAAAATAATGTGATAACTCAGGGACTAAAAAGCGTCATTCTCCCTTCTAATAACGGGTGGCAAAGAGAGGAAGAAGAAAGGTTTTTCTTGCCTTTTTTTCTAATTGAATTTGTTTAAGGCAGGCAGGTCACAGCTTGTCGAGCAATACTGTATTTGTATGATTAACTAATCTTATTGTTTAATCATTAATCACTTTCAATCACTATCTCGTGTCACTCGTAGCCACCAACATGTAGACCTTACCCAAATGTGCATTTTGGCCCCACTTTCTACTACCCCTAATAATGACCCCTCATCTCACCTCTAATCCTCTCACTCCACTTTATTTTTTTAAACGTCACTTTTAATTTGATTTCAGCTAATATTTATATTCTTTAATTTTAGATGTATATAAATATACACTTAAATTTATATAAAGTTAAACTAGTAGATATACACATTCTATATGGCATAATACGCATAGAACGCCATCGTAGGACACGAGTTATCACGTAGGACGTATGTATCTACTTATTCAACTTTATTCAAATTTATGTTTTTAATTGTGCACACTCAAAGTTAAAGGACATAAAGGGTACATATTATGCCTATTTAAAATTTACTTTCACCTAATTATTCAAATTAAAATTAGTCAATGAATATATAATATATGTATAATCTTATATAAGCAATGCATAATTGATTTATACTGATTAGAAAAAGTAAATAGTGAGTAACTATTTAGGTAAAAAAAACTAATTTTTTTATTATTTATGAATGAAGGGATTTTGATCCATCTCACTAGGTGTCTACTTTTATATCTATTTCCTTCTTTCTTCACCTTTAACAACAACTAATTGTTTTAGTAACCAAAGGCCGAAAGGCACACTTAAATTATTACTATAAGAAATATAAGTAACATATGTGGAATTGGAAAAAAATCATAACTTTTATTACCATCATAACGGGATTAAATTATCCAGCACACAACATATATAGATACTTAATCTATTCAGGTCTAGCCATAAACCAGAGTAACCAATTTTATTTGATTTTCGATATTTAACACGAGCATGGACTTTAATTATCTGTGCCAATGCCACTTTTATCTTATATTATTCAAATTTTATAAACATTCCCATAAGTCCATCGATCCATATTCCGCAGTCTTTAGTTCTTTCATTTCTCGAATATGTGACTTGCATCTCGCATTCATAATGTCGAAGTATGTTTTGTTGGGGCCAAATACACTTGGAAGTGCATGTGGTCGCACAAATAATAAAGTGATAACAGCCGCCCGTTGTCCTAAAGTAGTCCCCGCGAAGCTTTCGGGAAGAGGGGTAGTCTTGTGTGTAAGCATAGCATTTCTGGTCGAACCCGCCCAACCCAACTAAGAAGAACCGAACCTGACAGACACATCTTTTTCCTTTTGGGAGGGTACTCCGAGTAGTGGGTACCTCGTAGGACCTCGACCCGCCTACTCGGGTCTTGTATGGATATGCAGGAAGGGGTGCTCCTAGGTGTGTGTAGGGGTTGTGTTTGTTCGCGAGAAAGGATTCCTCGTCAAGTAAGTTTGGGGGGTGTGGACACACTTGCGCGAATTCGGGTAACGGCTACAAGGGAGAAATCGAAAGGAAATTGTACCCGACCAGGGATGGACGTAAACTCGTAAGCTACCGAAGGTAGGGATAATCGTCCAGGTCTTATTGTGAAAGAAAAAAGCCGCCCCGCCATAGGAGACGGGTTTCTTCCTCTGTCGTCGCCGGGGAGCTCTTGGCGAGGAGACCTTAGGATAAGTTGCTAAAACAAACGGGATGGGAGGATCGACCCGTTCAGATAATTCCGAAGAAAGACTGAGCAGGTAGAGAGATTTTTTTTCCTCTTCAAAACACAAGGAAATGCGAGCAGGGTAGAGCTCGGCAGAGGGTTCGAGAATAGGGTAGGTTCCTGTCCTTAATATTCAGATAAGAAAAGAGTTCCAAACCTTTATGCTCCGTACAAGTGCTGCATACAAGTTTCGGCCAGGATGATTGAGAAAGATTCAACCAATTTGAACCGCTCACATCACAATAGTAGTAGCGTAAAGGTCGTAAGTCGGGGGGCGGCCATAACATAAGGCTATTACTTTCACACCTTTCTCTCTCTCTGAGAGAGTGATCCGCTGCGTGAGCAACCCGATTGTGCCTTACATGTGCTCTACAGGCCGCACGTAATCTTTCTTCCCAACGAGCCCTTTTATTTGGAAGACGGCATTGAGTTCGGTTCGAAAGGCATGGTTTTCAGTATGTCTCCAGATAGGGCCCCCACTAGTCCGGCTAGCTAGTGAGCGGTTCTTTCGGGCGGGAAGCAGGCCGGACCCTACGGGAGGGCATCTCCGACAACGCAAGCACCATTGTTCGACACCACCCGAGAAGCAAAAGATTCGTCAGTCCAGGCTGAAAATACATGCATAGATAGTGGTTTAATGCCAAGGCCGACGACGGAAGCTCGGGACGGAGCCGTATGAGGTGGAAGTCTCACGTACGGTTCTCTGAGAAGGGAGTGGCTACCTACTGGAGCTTCGACCAAGCACCACCGGTCAATTCCGCTTTGGGGCCACCCCTGGCTCTACCATGACTAAGGAACAATGGGTGGCGTTTCTTCATAATCTCAATGCGGAAGATGTTACTTGGGTATATCCTCATCCACTGTTGTATACTTGTGGCGATAAACCGTGGGTTCCATTTTTGGGAGTATGGGGAGCTGTCAGCTACGCGCCATTGTTGGTTCAGAGGCAGTTTGAGTCTCAGCTTTTCATCCCTCAGACTTTTGGGTTAGATCAGCTAGAGTTTGACTATGGGGCAGAGAATTCAGTTCGGAAGGTACGTGAGATTATCAGTGCATGGAAACAATTGTAAACTATGAACTTTTCCAGGTGTGCCAACCTAACCTTGTCACCCCAGAATATGTTGTTTGGAGAAGCGAGCGAGTTAACGGCGGCATTGTGTTACCATTTGCTGTGACCGAAGCTTTGAACGTTTTCTTCCGGTTACCTTCAGAAGCTGAGATTGTCAGGCAGGAATTTTATACTAAGCGAAGAGAATGGGAACGGGAAAAGGAAGAGTTTCAGAGACAAGTGTTTGAGCTTCAGTTGGATGTACAAGGGATGGGTGATCACCTTACAGTAGCTGCAAAAAGACAAACAAGGCTGGCTCTTATTGAGGATGAGAAACCTTTCGGGGATCGGGAAGATACAACCAAGTTTGTTCAGTGCGAAGCCGAAGACGGATCAAGAAAGGTCTTTCAGAACCTCTGCTTTAGGCTTTTTCAAGTAAAGTCCGAGACGAAACTCCCAATCCCTACTTCGCAAAATAAGAGCATCTTTGATGCAGTCATCGATTCTCCCGAGGGGTCACAATTGCCGCGAGCAAAGATATTAATGACGAGGAAGGCTTTTTTGTTATGCTACTAATACTTGCTCTGCTATTCTACCCAAGCCTGGCTGAGGAAGAGTTACGGGGCGTAAAACAAAAAAATACGCCGCTCGGGCATACTATGTGTAATGATTCCCCCATTCATGATAAATAAAAAGATAAAAAGAAAAGCCATTCCATTTCGACAAAAGACCCATACCCAAGTTCCATAGCTTTTGGTTCGCTATCCCGATCATGATTTTCCTACCCCCAGAGGGAAAGGTACTTCCCTTTTGGGCCAGTTGTGGGCGAGGAGGGATTCGAACCCCCGACACCGTGGTTCGTAGCCACGTGCTCTAATCCTCTGAGCTACAGGCCCCACCCCATCTCCACTAGATCTGTTCCCGGGAGTACCCTCAAAAAAAGGAATCTCTCTACCATTTTCTTCTCTTCCACTTTGGCCAATATGAGTTCACCTGGTACTAGCAGCTTTATCGGGGAATTTCTCATCTTAGTAGGAGCTTTCCAAAGAAATAGCTTAGTAGCCACATTAGCAGCGCTTGGGATGATTTTAGGCGCGGCCTATTCCCTTTGGCTATATAATCGTGCAGTTTCTGGGAATTTAAAATCCGATTTCCTCCATAAATTCTCCGATCCAAATGGCAGAGAAGTTTCCATATTTATACCTTTTCTTGTTGGAGGGGCGACCGTACGTTAAACTACCAAAGAAACTAGGGTAAACCAATGTGATCATGACATTGTAGGTGCTTGCGATGGGACGGATGAGACTTCCCTCAGTTGGTTTGGGTGGCATAGCCCGTTGCATAAGTCCCCCCCTTTTTTTGTCCATTTCTTTAGTCTTTAGGGAGCCAAAGCTTGACTTTACTAAACTAATAAATAAGGCTCGCGCTAGGCGCTTACCTTTTTTGGCTGTAAGGTTGGGGTGGCTTGCTGGGTGAGACTGATAGAAAGAATGGACGGGGGGCAACCATGCATGGTACTTCTCGACCCTGTCTCTGAGGGACAGTTGAACTAGCGAATCATGAATGCTGCTGGGTTGGACGAGCCAATAACTCGAAGGCGTTCGGTCTATTTTTTGAGCAAGAACCACAGCCTTACCTTATCTTCACCATGATACGGACTCCAAGTTCTTATGGCAGAGCACGAGGAGATTTATCATCAATATGATGATTGGAATGGAAACCAGAAGCACGACTGGGGTCCTTGTGGTCCAAGATAATTAAACCATCAATCACAGAAACGTAAGCATGAGACTTTTTGGTAGTACTGGTGAACCAGATGGCCGCGATGATGAAATCTGGGATGGAGGACTTGTAGTATCTCTCTAGATCTGGCAAAAGCGAAAGACCCCCGGAAATAATTCGAATGGAGGCTGACCGCTGAGCCCACTCTAGCCTCGCGGGGCGGGCCCCTGTGGTTGCGAGCTGGAGCTGCCATAGCTTATGGCTATAGCAATGGGAGGGCCCCAGCAGAGAGAAAAGTCAGGATAACGAGCGCTCCGCCCGCTTGTACCTACAAGGATTTAAATTAAGCTACTAGCTATTTCAAATTGAAATGAATTTACTATTCAAGCGATTTTTCATGATAGAGAATAGTTTGTTTAACTTATTACGATAGATTAATAAATATTCTCTTCTCATTGTTCTAACTTCTTCATTGTTCGCTTGCATTTCACAATTTACTTGTGTATTACAAGATTATGAAATCTACATGAATTCTGTTGAGTTTTTTGGTTAAACTAATCATTCGACTATATCTGAGACGTTATTGGTTGAAAAGGTTAATGTCGCTCGTGATCATCGAACAATTGTGCGTCAATTCAGATTAACCTAATTCTCTATGTCTACCAGAACACAATTAATGAGAATGCATTTATATCAAACAAGCAAGGCAATTAGCTATGTATGTCTAGCCTAATCGCAAATTCTCTCCCCCTATTATGGTTAAGAACCCACTTTGCTCACACCTATGTCTCTAATCTATAATATCCATTGTCGTGCTTAATTATAGATGCATAAATAGTGTATTAAATACATAGTAAAACAATTACAATTATAAAGCATAGCAACGCTCCAATTCCCGAGTTTCCATGATTTTTCACACTCAAGCACTAGGAATGATCGAGTGAAGCTTTACAATAATAGTCGTTTTCCCCCATTATGTATCACTAGGGGTCATTTTCCCCTCTACAAGAATGAAATAAATGCAACATAGTTTTCTCTCATCTCTTTCTTTGCTCCAAACAAATCCGTGGACTTAAATGTGTAGGTTTTACCGAAATCGAACGATATAGTCTCCGTACTTAAATCGTAAAAGCTCCTACCACAACTAAGTGATGCAACCTCCAAACTCAAATCGTAACATTCTAAAAAGAACATTGTGCCTAAAATGAGGTCGAGATATCTTTCTCATAAGTATGGAACAAAATAAATGGCTCTCCTTTACGAAGAATCAGATGATTATCTCCTAGTTTCTAATTTCTTCCTTATAAATCAGATGTTAATCTCCGGTCATAACACGTAATCGGAAGTCGTATATCGATTCATAGAAGAACCTGGTTTCTGTAATGATCGAATCCGTCGTTACGGGTAAACCTTTCGTGTCAAGTTTTGGGTTAGAAAACTTTCGGGTTTGGGAGTTGAAAATTTTGGGCAAGGCTAGTCTCGGTCTATTTCGGAGTGACGTATGGTCTAGGGCAATTCGGGTGAAGATTAGGTAACGTGTCTTATGTTGAGCTAGTTTTTCCATTAGCTAGGACGTTAAGGAGGCCGGGGGACTTTTTGTAATCGAATTCGGATAAGTAAAACTCTCGGTATTAAGATTGATGTGAAGAGGTTGTTCCGGAATGTCAGGATCTAAGGTGTGTTGTAAAAGGGCACTTTTGTGGGATTTTTTGAGATTTTATCCCGTGTCAACTGTTGCGCTACTGCGGCTACCGCTATAGCGAAATAATTTCTGCTATAGCGGAAGTCAACGTCGGCCAACACCGCCATAGCGGCCGGTGCCGCCATGGCAGCGCCGGTATAGCGGACTGAGTCAGGATTTAATGCAGAAACTTCCCCAAAATATTCAGTTTTTCCTCAAGAACGTTTTGGAGAAGGGCAAGGGTGATTTAGGTGAATTCGACTCTGTTTTTCACCATTTTTCATTCCAAATGTAAGGACATTGCTTCCCTAACTGATTGTTATGTTTCCTACATAGTAGAAGTGATAGTTACGGGCTTGGGAAAAGGTTTGGAATGACCTATAAATGGTACAATATGGGAAAGAAGGGGATTCTAGGGCATAGAAGTTCTTGGGTCTTGAATATTATTATTGAATTATGATCAATTCGCCTTAATTCACTTAATGTATCCGTAAAAATGATAGATTTAGGTGAATTAACGGTGGAAAAGTCCGGGAATGGGTGGAATGATTATAGGTTGGCCTGGAGATTGGGATTTGAGTACAATTCAAGTAATTATTAGGACATGTGGACTGACTTTAGTATATCTTATAATCATTTTAGACCAAGAACAAGCAAAGGCTTCGAAAATTGGAAAGGATCCGGTCCAGTAGAGCTTTTGAGTTATTCGAGGTAGGTGATGGTTACTGTTTTCCCAATATGCAATATGTGTTCATGTACTATAGCGTAGTATTGTATGAGTTGCATGTTTAGGAAAGGAATTATGAATGTCTAGCTATCATGTGTCAATTATGTGAAATAGACTGGGTTTGGTTGCTTGTTGGTTTACAAGTGTGATGTGTTTATTATTTTATTGACTTGTTGGATTGTGTGTGACATTTAGTTGGCTCGGATACCATGCCCGATACAAAATATTTATAATAGTTGACTCGGATATCACACCTGGTACGGGTTTGATTTTACTTGCATTAATTGTATTCTGACAATGGTCCCATGAGTGGACCGGGTTGTATTCTTGATACGTATTTATTGCATGACGGTCCTTGGGAGGCCGGGGGGTTGTACTTAACTATGGGGTTAGTCATAGTGTCGATCGGGATTGCGTTTTGAACACTTAAGTGTTATTTTAAGGATCCGTAGTTGGTCCAGGTTATTTGAAGGGGATAATAGTTATTGTCATGGTGTATTATGCAATGGCTATCAGACTTGTTATATGTGATTGGTAAGCTAGAGGAGGAACTTAGAGTCTAGTTTGAAGTGATGGATTTTATTACATGTTTACCTTACTTACTCAGCTTTAGTTTATTGTTCATATCTAGTTTATTGGAGTTGGTCGATGATCCTACTAGTACACGGTGGTTGTGTACTAATTCTGCACTTTTTTTTTGTGAGCACAAGACATCTTTCGGTGGCTGACACGCGATCTCAGTTGTATTTCCGGCGATCTCAGATTTCAAGGGTGAGCTGTTCTTCCGGGCTACCTTGTCTTCATCTTATTTAGTTATCGCTCATTTATTTCAGGCTTAAACTCTTATTTTATTGGGGTTGCATCCCTATTTTAGACTTCTGGTAGATGTTTTGGTACCGTGACTTTCAGGTTCTAGGGGTAGTTTTCCACAGGATTTTGTTTAGTATTGTTTTTGAATACGAATGTTAGTTTATTTTAATGCAACTAGTTTTGAACTGTTAGAATTGCTTAGTGTTGGGTCAATATTAGTTCGCTCATCCGATTTTTTTTGGGTGGGTGCCAATCATGATGGTTTGGGTCGTGACAAAGATGGTATCAGAGCCCTAGGTTTGTTGATCTCGTCGTACCAAAATGGGTCTAATAGAGTCGTGCAGAATGGTACGAAGACGTCTGTACTTTTCTTCGAGAGTCTATAGGACTTGAGGAACTATCTCTTCTTTCTTCCTTCGTGCTATAACTTAATTCCAATTGGTATCTGATGATACAAATTGGTATCTAACTTCTTTCATTCTTTTTTCTGCAGATGGTTAACACAAAAAATAATGGAGTGTGACTGGCAGTTCCAACGATGGGCCCAGCGGCCAGAGGGAGAGGGAGGGGCAGGGGCAGGGGCAGAGGTAGAGGCAGAGGGATGGTAACACTTGTTGGGGATGAGGCTCAGGAAGTAACTGGACCAAGAGAGGCGACCCCTCCCTCACTCCAGGATCATGTTTGAGGAGGAAGTGAAGGTTGTTGTTGAGGAGGGCGCGGAATAGGTGGAGGTGGCAGCGGCTGGAGGTGTAGGCCTTCCCCCTATAATGATCGAAGCATTTCAGTAAGTATGGAGTTTTCTGAGTGGGCTGGTAGGTGTTGGAGCCACCCCCACGGGTACTGTAGATCAGGTTTTGGGCACCCAACCAGCAGTTACAATGGCTTTTAGGATGGATACAGCACCGGATACTGATGACTTCTTTCGTCCAATGCTACGTCCGATTATGACTGGAAATGAGCATGAGATGCTGACTAAGTTTTTGAAACTGAAACCTCCTACGTTTTAGGTTACTAAAAAGGAGGATGCTCATGAGTTCATTCTGGGCTGTTAGAGAGGCTGCATAAGCTGGGCATTGTGCAGTAGCATGGGGTGGAGTTCGTCACCTTTCAGCTTCAGGGTGATGCTAAGCAGTGGAGGAGGTCTCATGTAGAATGTCGGTCATCAGCTTTGCCTCCAGTGACTTGGATGGAGTTTCATGCCCTTTTATTGGAAAAGTATGTGCCATGCACCTTGAGGGATCGTAAAAAGGATGAGTTTCTGGCTTTGGAGCAGGGTAACATGTCAATATCAGTCTATGAGGCCAAATTTCATGCATTGTCCCATTTTGCTACTCAACTTCTGGGTACAGAAGAGAAGAGGATTCGTATGTTTGTGAAGGGCCTGAATACTGAGTTGCAGGTGTTGTCTGTGCATATGACTTCAGCGGGGAAGAGTTTCAATAAGGTAACGGATTATGTGAAAAAGCTAGAGGGGGTTAAACAGGTCAGGCAGGCTAAGATTGTGAAACTACATGGGGTGCCACTCTCAATCATTTCAGACAGGGGTACTCAGTTTACCTCTAAATTTTGGGGTAAGTTACACAAAACGTTGGGCACTCAACTCAATTTCAGCATGACATTTCATCCTCAGACAGACGGTCAATCAGGAGGACAATCCAGGTATTAAAATACATGCTGAGATCATGTGTGATTGACTTTAGGGGTCATTGAAACTAGTTTCTACCATTGTGTGAGTTCTTATACAACAACAACTATCACTCTAGTATCGACATGGCACCATTTGAGGCACTGTATAGGAGGGGATGTAGATCTCCTATAGGGTGGTTTGAGGTATACAATGTAAAACCCATGGGCGTGGACTTGGTATGGGAAGCTCAGGAAAAGGTGAGAGAATTCAAACCAAGTTGCTAGCAGCTCAAAGAAGGCAGAAGGAGTACGCGGATCTCAAGGTAAGAGACATGAATTTTCAAGTTAGTGAGCAAGTGTTATTGAAAGTGTCACCAGTGAAGGAGGTTATGAGATTCGGCAAGAGGGGCAAGCTCAGCCCTCGATTCATCGGTCCATTCGAGGTTCTCAAAATTATAGGGCCAGTGGCTTACAGGCTAGCACTGTCACCCAGTCTATCCGGAGTCCATCCAGTCTTTCATGTATCTATGTTGAAGCAATACCATGGGAATGAGGAATGATGATACATCATTAAGTGGGATTCAATTTTACTAGACAAGGATCTTCAATATGAAGAGAAACCGGTTATGATTCTTGATCGGGATGTCCAAAAGTTGAAGAAAAAGGAGATCAAATCTGTGAAAGTTCAATGGAAGCATCATCCGGTTGAGAAAGTCACTTGGGAAACCAAGAATGACATACGGGACAAGTACCCTCACTTGTTTCAGGATTCAGGTACTACACTTTCCTTCTTTTACTTCATAAATTTTGGGTTTGATTATTCAGAGATGAACGATGGATAAATTGGTATCTGTTATAATGACCGGTCCGTCGTTATGGGTAAAACTTTAATGCCAAATTTTAAGTTAGAAAACTTCCGAGTTTGGGAGTTGAAAATTTTGGGCTAGGCTAGTCTCGGTCGGTTTTGGAGTGAGGTATGATCTAGGGCAATCCGGATAAGGATTGGATAACATGTCTTGTTTTGAGCTAGGTTTTCCATTATCTAGGACATTAAGGAGTCTGAGGACTTTTCGGAATTAAATTGGGTAAGTTAAACTTCCTATATTAAGCTTTACGTGAAGGGGTTATTCCAGATATCAGGATTTAAGGTGTGTTATAAAATGGGCACTTTTGTGGGATTTTCTGAGATTTTGTCCTGTGTCAACCGCTACTATGCTACTGCGGCTACCGATATAGCAGAATAATTTCTGCTATAGGGGAAGTCAACGTCGATCAGCACCACCATAGCGATTAGTTCTGCTATGGCGGTACCGCTATAGCAGTGTGTGAACCACTATAGCGGACTGAGTCAGGAATTAATACAGAAACTTCCCCAAAACGTTCAGTTTTTCCTCAAGAATATTTTGGAGAAGGGAAAAGGCGATTTAGGCGACTTCAACTCTATTTTCACCATTTTTCGTCCCAAAGGTAAGGACATTGCTTCCCTAACTAATTGTTATATTTCCTACGTAGTATAAGTGATAATTACAGGCTTGGGAGAAGGTTTGAATTGACCTAGCAATGGTAGAATCCAGGGAAGAAGAGGATTCTAGGGTATAGAAGTTCTTGGATCTTGAATATTATTGTTGGATTATGATCAATTCGCCTTAATTCACTTAATGTATCCGTAAAAATGATAGATTTAGGTGAATTAATGGTGAAAAAGCCCGAGGATGGGTGAAATGATCATAGGTTGTCCTGGAGATTAGTATTTGAGTATAATTCGGGTAATTATTAGGCCATGTGGAATGACTTTAGTATATCTTGTAATCATTTTAGACCAAGAACAAGCAAAGGCTCCAAAAAATGAGAAGTCTCCGGTGTAGTAGAGTTTTTGAGTTATTCGAGGTAGGTGATGATTACTATTTTCCTAATATACAATATGTGTTTATGTACTATCGCGTAGTATTGTATGAGTTGCATGTTTAGGAAAGGAATTATGAATGTCTAGCTATCATGTGTCGATTATGTAAAATGGACTGGATTTGGTTGCTTGTTGGTTTAAAAGTGTGATGTGTTCATTATTTTATTGACTTGTTGAATTGTGTGTGATATTCGATTGGCTCGAGTACCACGCCTGGTATGAAATATTTATCAGTTGGCTCGGGTACCATGCCTGGTATGGGATATTTATCGGTTTGCTGGAGTATCACGCCTAGTATGAGATATTTATAATAGTTGGCTCGGGTATTACGTTTGGTACGAGTTTGATTTTACTTGCATTGATTGTATTCTGATGATGGTCCCATGAGTGGACCTGATTATATTCTTGATATATATTTATTGCATGACGATCCTTGAGAGGCCGGGGGGTTGTACTTAACTGTGGGGTTGGACATAATGTAGAATAGGATTGCATATTGAATACTTAGGTGTTGTTTTAGGGATCCATAGTTGATCTGAATTATTTGAAGGGGTTAATTGTTATTGTCATGGTGTATTGTGCAATGGTTGTCAGACTTGTTACATGTGATTGGTAAGCTAGAGGAGGGACTTAGAGTCTAGTTTGAATTGTTGGCTTGTATTACATGTTTACCTTGCTTACTCAGCTTTAGTTTATTGTTCATATATGGTTTATTGAAGCTGATCGATGATCCTATCAGTACACGGTGGTTGTGTACTGATTCTGCACTTGCTTTTCTTTTGTAAGTACAGGACATCTTTCGGCGGCTGAGACGCGATCTCAGTTGTAGTTTCAGCGATCTCAGATTTCAAGAGTTAGTTGTTCTTTCAGGCTACCTTATCTTGAAGCTGATCGATGATCCTATCAGTACACGGTGGTTGTGTACTGATTCTGCACTTGCTTTTCTTTTGTGAGTACAGGACATCTTTCGGCGGCTGAGACGCGATCTCAGTTGTAGTTCCGGCGATCGCAGATTTCAAGAGTGAGTTGTTCTTTCGGGATACCTTGTCTTCATCTTATTTAGTTGTAGCTCATTTGTTTCGGGCTTAAACTCTTATTTCATTGGGGTTGCATCCCCGTTCAAGACTTCTGGTAGATGTTTTGGCACGGTAACTTTCAGGTTTTAGGGGTAGTTTTTCGCAGGATCTTGTTTAGTGTTGTTTTTGAATATGAATGTTAGTTTATTTTAATGCAACTGATTTTGAACTGTTAGAATTGCTTAGTATTGGGTCGATATTGATTCGCTCATCCGGAGTTTTTGAGTGGGTGCCACTCATGACGGTTTGGGTCGTGACAACTTTGGTAAAGGGATTAGAGAACAAAATCTTTTTGAAAGGCCAACCAAAACATTCTTCTAATCCTAGAGTATTTTACCTAATCCCTCAAAATATAACATAATTCCAAAAAAGGGTTAAGACGGCTAACCCTTGCAGTGATGTGTTCTCTTTTAAGGGTCACATAATTATCCCCAATTATCGAATGTTAATCCTCGATCATAACATGCAATCAAAAGTCGTATACCCCAATTAAAAAGGGTTGGAAAACAATAAAACCCTTAAATGCCAATCAAGGCTTCCAGGTAATCCAGGAGTTTTTCCACGTGCGCTCATTACGAACAAAGTTTCGAAAGAGAATTGAAACAAAAAAATCTTATGACTAAGTGATCCTCCTTTGTGAATGATCGGATGGTTATATCTAGTTTCTTCCTTATGAATCAAATGTTAATCCTCGATCATACACGCAACTAGAGATCATATACCCAGATTAAACTACAAGCTTGGCTTCGGCAAAAGAATTAAAAATGCTAACACCTCCTTATAAAGCTAGTCAAATGTCATTAGTTAATTCAGGAATATCTTCCTGCCTCGCTAAAAAATGAACGCAGTTTCAAAAGAGGATTGAAATAGAAATTTTTTCACAGAAAATATTAGATATCCAGTTAAAATAAATAATTGCATATGTTTTGTGGGTAAAGAGAAGCCCGACAGTACATACAAAAAATACTTTTGAGGAACAGAAGGGGTGTCAAGAGAAGTAAAGAACTCATAAAGGCTTTGAGAAAGGCCGGTGTGTAAAGTGAAACGATCAATGATCAACGCATGGTTAAATAATCAAATACAAGGACACGCACATCACTTTGCGTATGTCAGCGGTTGGTCATTTTCTTCCTGAATAAGAAATCGGATATTCTTTCACTTTCTTGATACATCTCATTAGTTATCCTAAAAGTTGGTGACTATCTGTATGGGGTGAAATTCGTGCCTATCAAGTGGAGTAACTAGAATCTGATACATGGAAGCACTGACTAGATCATAATCATATATACTATGGTGTTTCTCTCATTGCCCGGGAACATCCTGAAATCGTTATCCCCGATATGTCTTGGACAAGTTTTGCCTCGATACAACTAGAACTACTCTGTGACTGTGTGACCAACGATACCAGTTACATAAAATGTTTTTTCATCGATCACAACTCACTTTCCAGCTGAAATGCACTCACAATGGCTCTCGGCTTGATGATAATCAACCTCGAGCCTAGCATCAGATTCCAGACACGTGAATTGTGATGATACTCAGTACTGTTAAATAGCCTTTTCAGACTATTATAGCCTTTTCATATACTATACTCCCTTGTCCCATATTAGGTGGTCACTTTTCTTTTTACACGCATGTTAAGAAATCATTAATATAATATGTAGTTTTACTAATTCACCCCTTAAGAAACTTCTTTGAAATTTTACAAACAAATGTGAACACTTTTAAAAAGAATTAATTACAAGGGTAATATGGAAAAAAAATAATTAATGCTTTCTTGATTTAGTAAGGTGATCAACTAATATGGAATAACTATTTTTAGTATAGTAACCAACTAATATGGGACAGAGAGAGAGTAGCATATATCTGACTTTTTGTCCCGTTAATAAGCCCTCTCAAAGAAGAGAAAGGCATCTTCATCCTCTCTTATAGCACGAAAATCACTATTGGTGAGTTCTTCTAATAAAAGGCACATCATTCGCTCCTTTCTATTATTCGTTACTTTGCACTACTTACATTCTTACATTCATTCATACTTTGTAGATTCATTCGAAAGAAAAAATCTTGATCATTCATAATTCACTTGCATTTAACCTCATTTTAACTAATTCAAGTGTTGTTCAACATAATGATTTTTTCGGTGAACAAAGGCGCGATTAAAATACGAAGAATTTGCAAAGAGGTGATAGAAATTACAGATGTTCACGCCAAACATTAGTTTTTCAATATTATATTCTTTTAACGACATGCTATTGTTTAATTCCAAATATAGCACTAATTTTTTTCCCCACAAAGTATAACACTACATTACTTCAAGAACCAAAAAAGTGCAAGTCACACCTAAAGCGATCGACTTGACATCAAATTTAAAAGCAAACTTAATTTAATATAAGATTGATGAGTAGGCTAATCTATGGTTGGGTGTTTTTGGGTGGAATTTGTTCTATATACATTGTTAGTGTAAAAGAGCCACAATACTATGGTATATATCTCTATAAAAAGTCATTTAATTTATTATCTTTTACATGTGATTAATCTATATTTGCTATTGAAAGTTACTTATTATTTATCTTTTAAGTGATCTGATAACGTGATATTTTAATACACTATGAGAGTATATAATAGTTAACCGAAGTGGGAGGAAGGTCATTCGTGCATGGCGTGGCCTTTCTGGCTGGCATTATCTCACTGCTTATATCAACGGCTTACTTTAATTTGTTTGTCTCCATTCTTTTTCCCCTTTGTTGTTTCATTATATAGTTGTGTACTTGTTGGCCACTTGTATAATTAAGCATGAAGGGGAAGAGTGATCTTTGCAGACAACAAGACATGTTAACCAATGGCAAGAAAATTAATTATTATTATTATTCATTCTTTTTAAGCAATAATGCAGGATTCATTCAACTAATCACAACCCATATTACACATTTATCTAACTAAGCCCTGTACAGACTTTAAAATAGAGTACGTACATCTCTTCAATATATAATACTCCCTCCGTCCTGTTTGATGTGGAACACTTTCTTTTTTAGTCCGTCCCAAAATGAATGTCACATTTCTTCAAGGATTATTTTGCATCACAAGTTTCAAAAGTCTTTCTTTCTTTCTTAAACACCGTGTCAAGTCAAAAGGTACCATATAAAATGAGACGGGGGAGTATTATAAATATTTAATACACTTACGTTGCCCTTTTGGCATTCCAAAGGCACTTTTTGAATAGACTATTTCAGTGGAAGTACCATTGGATCATATATAACACCTTAATTAGCTTGAAACTAAAAAATTTCATTGGGTCAAATAAACTTGAATAGAGAGAGTACATTGTGTTTCATAGTATATTCCATATGTACTAATTTATGTAACACTTTTTCTTTTTATTCCATTCTAGAAAATAATGACACTTTTTTATATCTAATAACAATTTAATTTTAAATTTCTAATTTATCCTTAATAAAATTATTTATATCTACACAAATATTTATGCGCGATTTTAAACAACAAATTTTAAAAAATTACTACTTTTTTCTTAATACTTCATGCTCAATCAAATACCATTACATAAATCGGGATGGAGGAATTTCCTGAGGTGCAGTCCACTAGAAAAGGAATAGAAAAATTATAGATGGGATGAGAAGGACGCACGAGGAGAAGAATATATTCACAGGATGAGAATGTTAACACAGTTCCAGATTCATCAAACTCCCCGAAAAAATAAAATAAAAAACAGATTCAATCATTTGCTTACTAGGAACAGAGTCTGATGATTTTATTCATTTTGTTCTATACTATATATGACTTTAATTATTCGTTTCCATGTGATCGAGTGATTGATAGTGTCAGTTATCTTATAGGGTGTGTTTGGTAAAAAAGGAAAAAAATATTATGTTTGTCTGAGTTAAATATTTTGAAAAATATTTATCAAATAGACTTATTTTCCTCCAATTTAAGAAAAAAAATAACTTCTCTACCAAAAATAAGAAAAAAAATAATTTCCAAAACTCTCTTTCAACTTCACCACCCTACCACCACCACCTAATCCACCCAGACGTCACAGGCCCCCGACCCCTCGACCTATCACCTTGCCACTCGACCCACCCAGCCCCCAATACCCCGCCCCACCCCACCCCACCTTCTGCTCAAGTCCACACCCTCTCCCCTAACTTACCCACTAACTCATCCCCTCTATCGCACCAGCCTCCGCCTTTCCCACCCCTACCCTCTACTAAGGCCCCACCCTCCTATACCCTCCATCGAGGGATAGAACCCCGCCTGACTTGCGACTCAACCCCGGCCCTACCATAACATAAGACCCTACCTTACCCTGACTCGAGACTCACCCTGACAGGGATTCAACCCGAAATCCGACCATGAACCTGAATTGAGATTGAACCCCAACTCAAGACTCAACTTTGACCACAAATCGAGACCCCACCCCGACCCCAGTTGTGGACTCGACTCCTGGACCTAACCACGAAGCCGACCACATTCCCTAACCTAGGACCCGATGCCAACCTTGACTTGAGACTTGACCCCAACTTGGGCTGCTGACCCTAACCCTAATGTAGGATTCAACGACCTTGACGTAGGACCTAGCCTCGATGAAGGGTTGACCCTTGGCCATACCCGAACCTAACCCCCACCGATCTGACCCGACCTTGAGTCACGGTCGAATACAGAGTCTGGGTGAGGGTGGGTTCCAGCTTGGGCTCAAGTCTCCGATCGGTGGCCAGGTTGGTCCTTGGGTCAAGACTAGGTAAGGTCACAAGTTAGGGTTGTTGGTCGGGCCTCGAGTTAGGATCAGGTTGGGATCGAGTCCACGTTTGGGGTCTAGTCGACGATTCAAGTTCCATGTTCGAGGCGTAGTTGGAGTCAGGTCTTCGGTCAAGGTCAGGGTTGGATCTCAGGTACTTGTCTGGTATCGGTTCGGGGCTAGTGTCAGATCTCGAGTTAGGGTTATTGGTCGGATCCCGGGTAAAGTAAGGCCGAATTCAGGTCCTGGGTTGGGTCCTAAGTCAGGGTCGGGTAGAAGGCCAATTTCCGAGATGGGTCGAGCTCGGGTCGCGGGTCGAGCTCGGGTCACGGGTCGAGTCTCGGATTGGGGTCGGGTTTTGCACTGAGGCGTGATAGGGTTCGAGTCCATGCGTGGTAAAGACTGGGGATTTGGGTCCAGATCCGAGGTCATAGTATTTGCATAGATTATATCTCTAAGTGTTTTTGAAGCAATATTTTCTCCTTACTAACCAAATATCATAAAATAATTTCTTGGAAAACTTTTCGCGTGAAAAGCATTTCCCTTCCTACCAGAAATACCCATAATCTTCTTAGATTAAACACACCCACACCCACACCCAAACACACACATATATATATATATATATATATATTGATTGATTGTTAGAAAATATTTGAAAATTTAAGTGGTTTGCATGTTCAAATTCCGTACAGTCACCAACTCATACATTTGTTATAGAGGACAGGAAGACATTCGAATCAAATATAAATTCATTTTGGTCTTTCATCTTTCAGTGCTTCCATGATCTTCAATAATCTCTTTTTAATTTCCACCCTAATCAGCTCCAGGTGTTTCAATATTTGTTCAAACTCCCTGGAGATTCCTCATATCTAAAGATGCTTCCAATTTCTTTAATTTATCTATTTAATTATTATTCTCTTTCCTACGTTAACATGTCTTTATATATTCATTAAGTACACCAATATAATCATTTATTCTCTTTTCCACACTAACTTGTCTTTTTAATTATGTTCATTAGCTACACCATATAATTCAATAATCTAGTGAAAATCATTAGTGTCAGTGGCTTTGTTGATGGGGAAAATATTAATTGGATGCTATTTGAAATATAACGACGATAAACTTTAGAAGGTAGCTAGGAAGCGCGCCTATGTATTTCTCGTAACTTGGGAGAGATATATGTACTGTATGTGTAGTATGCGTGTGTATATACGTAGTGGCAACGCCAAGTGTATAGGCTCAAACGTGATTCGTCGAACACCTTTTGCCAAAAAATTTATCTGGGTATATAAGACAAATACTCCATTACTTTTTATATCTATATATCACAATTCCTTGGTTCGTTATTACATACATACGTACGTATGTAAATACATATGTATATGTATGCCCTTATGCAGATATACAGTCTACAGATATATACTAAATATAATATATTCCCATTAAATCTAAATTGAGATATATGAAAGTGGCCTCATAATGTCTTTTTACCCTAAAAAATAATCATAACTTGAAGATGCACCCTTATAGGCTTATACAAAGAGATTGCAACTTCTAATTAGGTTTGGTTATTTGTCTCTGTATCTCACACTTAAAATTCTAAGCGAAGGATACATGACATTTTGCCACCTGGTATTTCACCAAATTGTATTGATTATTATGATTAAAATTATATATTAAGGTGCAAAGGTGTATCAATTAGTTAATTAATTATAATTTAGTAATAAAAGTATATGTTAAAATATGTACTACTTATTATCGCTTGACATAAATATCGAATGTGAATCAGTTTTTACCGGCCTAAGAGTTCCTATTAATACTCGAAGGTAAATCATAAAATTTCATAAAATATAAAATCAGGAGATTAAAGATAATGAATGCACATTATTTCACTGATTGTCATCACTAAACTTCCTCTTTGTAACACTGTAACAACAACATAACATAACCAGTATATTCTCACGAAGTGAAGTTTGGAGAGGGTAGAGTGTGCGCAACCGTACCACTATTTCAGAAATGAGGTAGAGAGACTATTTCCGATAGATCCCGTCTCAAGACAAAAATAAACTAGAAAAAGACATAATAAAAGAACCAGAAACAATAGGTAGTAACAAAACAATAGATAGTAACAGAAACAAAACTACCACAAAATAATACTACAATCGATCTATTCAAGGCCACAAACATCACCAAAACTCCAAGAACAAGACACAGCTACAAGCGTAACACTACGACCACTAGCACAGATAATAAAACAAAACACTCTTACCTACTAGCCTAGACATACTCCTTCCGACTAACCTTCTACCCTAATTCGCGTCCTCCACACCTTCCTATCTAAGGTCATGTCCTCGGTAAACTGTAAATTCTTCATGTCATGTTTAATCACCCACCTCCAATACTTCTTCGGTCTACCTCTACCTCGCCTGAATTCTTCCATAGCCAACCTCTCACACCTCCGCACTAGGGCATCCGTGCACCTCCTCATTACATGCCCGAACCATCTCAACCTCGCTTCCCACAACTTGACTTCCACTTAAGTCACTCCCGCCTTGTCTTGGATAACCTCATTTCTAATCATAGCTCTCCTAGTAAACTCACATATCCATTGTAATATCCCCATCTCCGTCACTTTCATCTTTTGGATGTGAGAGTTCTTGATTGGCCAACACTCCGCCCCATACAATATAACTGGTCTAACCGTCACTCTGTAGAACTTGCCTTTAGGTTTAGGAGACACCTTCTTATCAGACAAGACTCTGGATGCAAGCCTCCATTTCATCCGCCCTGCACCAATACAGTGAGTGACATTCTCGTCGATCTCTCAATTTCCTTGGATCATAGACCCAAGATACTTGAAACTATCTCTCTTCTGAATGGCCTGAGTATCAAGCTTCACTACCACACCAGTCTCATGCATCACCTCACTGAACTTGCACTTCAAATATTCTATCTTGGTCCTGCTCAACTTAAACCCTTTAGACTCAACGGTTTGTCTCCAAACCTACAACTTAGCATTAACTCCTCCGCGAATCTCGTCAATCAAAATTACGTCATCCGCAAATAACATACATCAAGGCACCTCACCTTGAATTTATCGCGTCAATACATCCACCACTAAGACACCTCACCTTGAATTTGTAACATTAGAGTTATAAATTATTATTTTTAATACTAAAGTGATCATAAAATTAACTTTTGTAATAGTAAAATCACTAAGTATGTGTTAGCTGTCCAGAAAACACAAATCATGGGAGAGTCAAATTTTCCACGCTGAAGTATATATAATATGTCATCACCACATGCATCATAATTTTGCCAACATGTCACGTGAGAAAAATGTTATCGCAAAAATTCACCTTTAGTTTTCATAATGTATATCTTAAATATAAATAATTTATTTTATACTCTTTCTCTTCTAATTCTTAACTCAAAACTAACAATTTAAACTAACAAACTTAACTTAAAAAAGCTTAATTTAAAAAAACTAAGATTCAAGAACCTAATTTCAAATTCTAATTCCAAATTCAAGTACCGAATTCAAGTTCAAAAAAGAACGTGAAGTTGAAACTAATTCTTAACTCAAAACTAACAATTTAAACTAACAAACTTAACTTAAAAAAACTAAGATTCAAGAACCTAATTCAAAAAGTTAAAGTTGAAAACCGATTCAAGATTCTAAAACAAAACCAAAAACTAATTCAAGAACCTATTTCAAATTCAAAATTTCCAAATTCAAGTTAATAATCTAATTCAAGAACCTAATTCTAAATTCAAGAACCTAGCTAATTCAAGAACCTATATAATTCAAGTTCAAAAAAGAACTTAAACTAAGGTTCACAACCTAATAGCAAGCATTACCTAAACAAAGGTTCACAAACTAATAGCAAGCCTAAACTAAGGTTCACAAGCTAATAGCAAGCATTACCTAAACTAAAGTTCACAAACTAATAGCAAGCCTAAACTAAGGTTCACAAACTAATAGCAAGCCTAAACTAAGGTTCAAAAACTAATAGCAATCCTAAACTAAGGTTCACAAACTAATAGCAAGCCTAAACTAAGGTTCACAAACTAATAGCAAGCCTAAACTAATTAAAGTTCATAAATTAAGAATATAATCTTAAAAATAAATTTTTCACTATCAATTTTTCCATAGACTGTAAAACCAATAAGTAAATACCATTCAAACATAGACTGTAAACCGAACTTAGACATTCCACACAAATTCCCTAAGCAATGTAATGCACACAATTACTTAGATAACGAGTACAATGAATATATACATTCGCAGAAATACGAAAGCCATCACCTACCTTGAATGCTCCAAGCTCTATTCAACCCGAGCTTTCCTTGTGTTTCGGATTTCTCTCACATTCTTGGTCTAAAAATAACACATAATGCATACAATTAACATACAGGCCTGTACATTACCCGGATTATACCAAATCCCTGAACCCCAGGCCACCCATGATCATCCCACCCTTTCCCCGGGATATTTCACCGTTAATTCTCCTAGTCTTATAATTTTTTACGGACAAAATAGGAAATTAAACAGCCTATGATCATTTTAACGTACTTAAATCAACACCCAAGAACATATATGTTTGGAACCCCCTTCTTCCCCGAATTCCATCATCCCTAGGTCATTCCAACCTTCCCCAATTTTCCTCCTAGCAATTCTACCGCATAAGAAACGTAGTACAAAGTGTGGGGAACAAAAACCTTACCGTAGGAATAATTTTTGGCAGAGGAATGAAGAAAATCGCCTGAATTCGCCCAGCCCTTCTCCCAAAACAAACTTGTAAAATTCTGATATTTTGAGAGCTATTTCTGCATTAAAAACCCGTCGACCCACTATAGCGGTCCCCGCTCCGCTATAGAGGTCCCACTATCGCGGTCACCTGTCGCTATAGCGGTCTTAAGTGAGTTGACCGCCGCTATAACGGTAATTTCTACCGCTATAGCGGTGGCCGCTATCACGCGTGATAGAGCTCGTCACGGGCAAAAAGTTCATAAATTTGCCAGTTTTGGCCATTTCACAACACACTTGGTTCCCCCAATGTTCCGAAATAACCCTTTCACGTCAAACGCAATTCCGGGAGTTCTACTTACCCAAATTTGATTCTGAAAATTCCCCCGGACTCCTTTATGTCTTGGCTACGTGGAAACCTAACTCACTCCAAGACACCTAAATCCATTTTTACCCGGATTTTCCTAGACTCTACCTCACTCCAAAACTGGTCGAGGCTAGCCTAGCCAAGAATTTCAAACTCCCAAACACGAAGTTTTCTAACTCTAAAACTTGGCACAATTGGTCTACCCATAACGACGGACCCGATCTCTACAACAGATACAAATTTACCCATTGTTCATCCCCGAATGATCAAACCCAAAATTATGGAAATAAAAGGGAGGAAGTATAGTACCTGAATCCTCAAACAGTTGAGGGTACTTGTCATGCATGTCCTTCTCGGATTCCCAAGTGGCTTTCTCAACCGGACGATGCTTCCACTGAACCTTCACCATGTCAATCACCTTTGTCCTCAACCTCCGAACATCCCGAGCAAGAATCAAAACCAGTTCCTCCTCATAACGAAGATCCTTATCGAAAAGTACCTCATCCTACTTGATGATGTAATTCCCATCCCCATGGTATCGCTTGAGCATGGATACATGAAATACCAGATGGACGCCCTAAAAACTAGGTGGCAGTGCTAACTTGTAAGCCACTGGCCCCACAATTTCAAGCACTTCAAATGGACTGATGAACCGAGGGCTAAGCTTGCCCTTCTTACCAAACTACGTAACCCCTTTCATTGGCGATACCTTTAGCAATACTTGTTCACCAACCTGAAAGTCCATGTCCCGAACGTTGCGATATGCATACTCCTTCTGCCTATTTTGAGCAGCCAACAACTTGGTTCGTATGCCCCTTACCTTTTCCTGCGCTTCCTTCACTAAGTCTACGCCCAGAGGCTTCACATCACCTTCCTCAAACCACCCAACCGGTGATCTGCAGTTTCTCCCATACAGGGCTTCGAACGGTGCCATATCGATACTGGAGTGGTAGCTATTGTTGTACGAGAATTCGCACAACGGTAGAAACTGGTCCCAATGATCACTGAAGTCCATTACACATGCCCTCAGCATGTCCTCCAACACCTGAATCGTCCTCTTCGACTGACCATCAGTCTGAGGATGGAAGGTTGTGCTAAAGGTGAGTTGTGTACCCAACTCTTCATGTAACTTGCCCCAGAACTTAGAAGTAAACTGCGTACCCCTGTCTAAAATGATGGACAGTGGTACCCCATGCAGTCTTCCAATCTCCTTCACGTAGATCTTGGCCAACTGCTGCAAGTTGTAATCTACCCTGACCGGAATGAAGTGAGCAGACTTGGTCAGCCTGTCAACAATGACCCAAATTGAGTCATACTTCCCCATTGTCTTGGGAAGACCCACCACGAAATCCATGGCTATTCTATCCCATTTCCACTCTGGAATCGGCATCCTCTGAAGTAGTCCTGCAGGTCTCTGATGTTCATATTTTACCCGCTGGAATTTTTTACACTTGGACACAAAATCAACTATTTTGCTTTTCATCCCGAGCCACCAGTAACGCTGCCTCAAGTTCCTGTACATTTTGGTTACACCCGGATGGATCGAGTACCGCAAACCATGAGCTTCTGTCATAATTTTTGGAATTATATCATCAACCCGAGGAACACAAATCCTCTCTCTGAAATGTGATACACCACCAGAGTCTAACATGACATCTTTGGACTCCCCGGATATCACTTTACTTTGCAACTTGCCTTTATTTCCTCTATGAAGGTGGCCTTGACCTCAATGCTGGCCAATAACCCGCCTTGGTCTGAGACACCCAAGTGCATGAACTTGGCCTCCAGATCCTGAATTTCCTTAGCTAGCGGTCGTTTGGACACCCCCAAACCAGCCAAGCTACCCATGCTAATAGTTTTCCGGCTCAATGCGTCTGCCACTACATTAGCCTTACTCGGATGGTACTGAATGGTCACATCATAATCTTTCAATAACTCCATCCACCTGCTCTACCTCAGATTCAAATCCTTCTGAGTGAAAACGTGTTGCATACTGCGATGATCTGTGAATACTTCACACTTGACACCATAAAGATAGTGTCTCTAGATTTTCAATGCAAACACCGCCAACTCTAAATCGTGAGTCGGGTAATTCCTCTCATGCACCTTCAACTGCCTGGATATATAGACTATCACATTCCTATCCTGCATCAACACATCACCCAAACTAGAATGTGAAGCATCACAGTAAACAATAAAGTCTTTACCTTCAACCGACAAGGACAATATAGGAGCCATGGTCAAAAGTGTCTTGAGCTTTTGGAAGCTCTCCTCGCACTTGTCGGACCACACAAATGGTACCTCCTTCTGTGTCAGCCTGGTCAGGTGAGTAGCAATAGAAGCAAAGTCCTTCACAAACCTCTGGTAGTACCCCGCAAGTCCAACAAAACTTCTCACCTCTGTCACAGAGCTAGGCCGGACCCAACTCTTAACTGCCTCAATTTTCTAGGGATCCACCATCACCCTCTTTTTTGACACCACATGCCCCAAAAATGCCATAGAAGTCAAACAAAACTCACACTTAGTGAATTTTGCATAAAGCTTTTGGTCCCTCAAGATGTCCAACACAATGCGAAGATGATTAGCATGCTCCTCCCTACTCTTGGAGTAGATCAAAATATCATCAATGAACACGATAACAAAAGAATACAAGTAGGACTTAAACACCCCATTCATCAAACTCATGAATGCTTCCGGCGCATTGGTCAAACCAAACGACATTACTTGAAACTCATAATGTCCATACCGAGTCCGAAAAGCAGTTTTCAGAATATCCTCAGGTCTAATCTTTAGTTGATGGTAACCCGACCTCAAGTCAATTTTTGAAAACACTGATGCACCCTGAAGCTGGTCAAACAAATCATCTATCTGAGATAAAGGATACTTATTCCGGATGGTCACCTTGATCAATTGGTTATAGTCTATGCATATCCGCATACTACCATCCTTCTTTTTCATAAATAAAATGGGAACCCCTCAAGGTGAAGCACTGGGACGTATAAATCCCTTATCTAGGAGTTTCTGCAACTGAGTCTTAAGTTCCCTTAACTCTGCCGGAGCCATTCTATATGGAGGAATAGAGATAGGACGAGTGTTTGGCTCCAAATCGATACACAAATCTATATCCCTGTCCGGAGGCATATCAGGCAAATCCGCTAGAAACACCTCTACAAATTCGGACACCACCAAAACTGACTCAATAGAAAGGGACTCCACACTATCATCCCGGAGATGAGCCAAGAAGGTTAGACACCCCCTTCACACTAGCTTCCTAGCCCGAACAAACGATATAATATTAACTGGCTTAGGCCTGTATACACCTTCCCACTCTAATCTATCCTTACCCAGAATTTCTAGAGTCACAGTTTTGGTGTTACAATTCAACACAGCATGATAAGGAGATAGCCAGGTCATACCCAAGATAATATCAAAATCAGCCATATCCAGAATCACTAAATCTACCCAAGTACGTAGCCACACAAAAACAACAGAACAGTCACGACACACATAAGTCACAATCACCGACTCTCCAATCGGGGTAGATACATGGATAGGGAAATCAAGGATATCGCAATTCAAATTCAAACCCAAAGCAAAACTAACAGACACATAAGAATATGTGGATCCTGGGTCAAATAATACTGAGGCCATTTTATCACAGACAAGAATAGTACATATGATCACCGCATCTGAGGCTTTCGCCTTAGTCCTTCCTGAAAAAGCATAGCAATGTGCTCGATCATTAATCCAGGCAACTTCCCGGGCTGGCTGCGCCACACCCCTGCCTGCGCCGCCATTCCCTCGGTCTCCCCGGCCTCCCTGAAAATTACCTCGCCCACCCTGTGGATGACCCCTATCATTACCGCCTCTGCCTGCCGGAACCACTGCTCTAGTCTGCTGCTAACCCTGATTACCTGTCTACCTATGTGGACACTCCCTCTTAAGTGGCCCAACTCACCACAATATAAGCAACCACGGTCAAGAGTAGGTCTGCTAGCTGATGTATAGGATGTTCCCTGGCCTCTAGGAGCTGAAGACTGAGCTCTCTGACGACCACCTATAGTAGCTGGCAGAGTTGACTGAATAGGACGGGCCAGATAAGCCTGCTGATGCTGGACCCTGGAGTACGAACCACCATAGTTTCCCTTATTTCGGGGCCTTTTGGCTAAAGCCTTAGCCTGCACCACTTTCCTAACTCCCTCAATCTTCTTCACATAGTCTACCACATCATTAAAATCCTTTCCTGAAGAAGTCATATGCACTGTCAGTACCTGCAGATCACTATTCAGACCCTTTATAAACAACTGGACACGTTCCTCCTCAGAACTCAATATCTGCATAGAAAAATAAGACAATGCATGAAACTTAGCCTCATAAGCCGAGACCGACATGCCACCCTGCTCCAAGTTCAGAAACTCATCCTTTTTCTGGTCCCTCAAAGTACGGGGAACGTACTTCTCTAGAAACAAGGCATGGAACTGCTCCCAAGTCAGTGGAGGTAGGATAGATGACCAACACTTAACATGAGACCTCCACCACTGCTTGACATCACCCTGCAGCTGAAAAGTGACAAACTCCACCCCATGCTGACGTACAATACCCAACTTGTGCAACCTCTCATGGTAATCCAGGATGAACTCATAGGCATCCTCCTTGTCTGTACCCTAAAACATTGGAGGTTTCAGCTTAAGGAACTTAGCCAGCATCTCATGCTCATTACTTGTCATCACTGGGCCTAACATTGGCCTGAGAAGATCATTTGTGCTCGCAGCTGCATCTATCCTTGGTGTAGTAGTAACTGATGGCTGAGTATCCCAGGCCTGATTCGCATAAGCTGCGGGTATAGCTCCAGCACAAACCAACCCACTCAAAATATCCCACGTTTGCCTGAAAGCTTCCGATGTCATGTTAGGAAGGCCTGCACCCCCAACCGGTGCCGCCTCCTCCTGAACCCCTCCATCTTCTACCACTACTTCTTCTACATCCGAAGCCAAAGGATCACCCAAACTAGAATGTGAAGCATCACAGTAAACAATAAAGTCTTTACCTTCAACCGACAAGGACAATATAGGAGCCATGGTCAAAAGTGTCTTGAGCTTTTGGAAGCTCTCCTCGCACTTGTCGGACCACACAAATGGTACCTCCTTCTGTGTCAGCCTGGTCAGGTGAGTAGCAATAGAAGCAAAGTCCTTCACAAACCTCTGGTAGTACCCCGCAAGTCCAACAAAACTTCTCACCTCTGTCACAGAGCTAGGCCGGACCCAACTCTTAACTGCCTCAATTTTCTAGGGATCCACCATCACCCTCTTTTTTGACACCACATGCCCCAAAAATGCCATAGAAGTCAAACAAAACTCACACTTAGTGAATTTTGCATAAAGCTTTTGGTCCCTCAAGATGTCCAACACAATGCGAAGATGATTAGCATGCTCCTCCCTACTCTTGGAGTAGATCAAAATATCATCAATGAACACGATAACAAAAGAATACAAGTAGGACTTAAACACCCCATTCATCAAACTCATGAATGCTTCCGGCGCATTGGTCAAACCAAACGACATTACTTGAAACTCATAATGTTCATACCGAGTCCGAAAAGCAGTTTTCAGAATATCCTCAGGTCTAATCTTTAGTTGATGGTAACCCGACCTCAAGTCAATTTTTGAAAACACTGATGCACCCTGAAGCTGGTCAAACAAATCATCTATCTGAGATAAAGGATACTTATTCCGGATGGTCACCTTGATCAATTGGTTATAGTCTATGCATATCCGCATACTACCATCCTTCTTTTTCATAAATAAAATGGGAACCCCTCAAGGTGAAGCACTGGGACGTATAAATCCCTTATCTAGGAGTTTCTGCAACTGAGTCTTAAGTTCCCTTAACTCTGCCGGAGCCATTCTATATGGAGGAATAGAGATAGGACGAGTGTTTGGCTCCAAATCGATACACAAATCTATATCCCTGTCCGGAGGCATACCAGGCAAATCCACTAGAAACACCTCTACAAATTCGGACACCACCAAAACTGACTCAATAGAAAGGGACTCCACACTATCATCCCGGAGATGAGCCAAGAAGGTTAGACACCCCGTTCACACTAGCTTCCTAGCCCGAACAAACGATATAATATTAACTGGCTTAGGCCTGTATACACCTTCCCACTCTAATCTATCCTTACCCAGAATTTCTAGAGTCACAGTTTTGGTGTTACAATTCAACACAGCATGATAAGGAGATAGCCAGGTCATACCCAAGATAATATCAAAATCAGCCATATCCAGAATCACTAAATCTACCCAAGTACGTAGCCACACAAAAACAACAGAACAGTCACGACACACATAAGTCACAATCACCGACTCTCCAATCGGGGTAGATACATGGATAGGGAAATCAAGGATATCGCAATTCAAATTCAAACCCAAAGCAAAACTAACAGACACATAAGAATATGTGGATCCTGGGTCAAATAATACTGAGGCCATTTTATCACAGACAAGAATAGTACATATGATCACCGCATCTGAGGCTTTCGCCTTAGTCCTTCCTGAAAAAGCATAGCAATGTGCTCGATCATTAATCCAGGCAACTTCCCGGGCTGGCTGCGCCACACCCCTGCCTGCGCCGCCATTCCCTCGGTCTCCCCGGCCTCCCTGAAAATTACCTCGCCCACCCTGTGGACGACCCCTATCATTACCGCCTCTGCCTGCCGGAACCACTGCTCTAGTCTGCTGCTAACCCTGATTACCTGTCTACCTATGTGGACACTCCCTCTTAAGTGGCCCAACTCACCACAATATAAGCAACCACGGTCAAGAGTAGGTCTGCTAGCTGATGTATAGGATGTTCCCTGGCCTCTAGGAGCTGAAGACTGAGCTCTCTGACGACCACCTATAGTAGCTGGCAGAGTTGACTGAATAGGACGGGCCGGATAAGCCTGCTGATGCTGGACCCTGGAGTACGAACCACCATAGTTTCCCTTATTTCGGGGCCTTTTGGCTAAAGCCTTAGCCTGCACCACTTTCCTAACTCCCTCAATCTTCTTCACATAGTCTACCACATCATTAAAACCCTTTCCTGAAGAAGTCATATGCACTGTCAGTACCTGCAGATCACTATTCAGACCCTTTATAAACAACTGGACACGTTCCTCCTCAGAACTCAATATCTGCATAGAAAAATAAGACAATGCATGAAACTTAGCCTCATAAGCCGAGACCGACATGCCACCCTGCTCCAAGTTCAGAAACTCATCCTTTTTCCGGTCCCTCAAAGTACGGGGAACGTACTTCTCTAGAAACAAGGCATGGAACTGCTCCCAAGTCAGTGGAGGTAGGATAGATGACCAACACTTAACATGAGACCTCCACCACTGCTTGACATCACCCTGCAGCTGAAAAGTGACAAACTCCACCCCATGCTGACGTACAATACCCAACTTGTGCAACCTCTCATGGTAATCCAGGATGAACTCATAGGCATCCTCCTTTTCTGTACCCTAAAACATTGGAGGTTTCAGCTTAAGGAACTTAGCCAGCATCTCATGCTCATTACTTGTCATCACTGGGCCTAACATTGGCCTGAGAAGATCATTTGTGCTCGCAGCTGCATCTATCCTTGGTGTAGTAGTAACTGATGGCTGAGTATCCCAGGCCTGATTCGCATAAGCTGCGGGTATAGCTCCAGCACAAACCAACCCACTCAAAATATCCCACGTTTGCCTGAAAGCTTCCGATGTCATGTTAGGAAGGCCTGCACCCCCAACCGGTGCCGCCTCCTCCTGAACCCCTCCATCTTCTACCACTACTTCTTCTACATCCGAAGCCAAAGGATCCTGAGGTAGGGGAGGGTTTACCTCACGTGCAGCAGTAGCAGCTCGAGCTCCACCCCTGGCAGGTGCGGTTCCAGCTCATCCCCTGCCCCTTCTCCTACCTCTGCCATGAACTGTCGAGCCCGCTGGCCTTGCTCCGTTATTCCTTGTAGTAACCATCTGTGGATATAAGAGTGAATGAAGTTAGATACCAATTCGTATCACCAGATACCAATTGGAATCGAATTATAGCACGAAGGAAAATAAGAAAGAGATAGTTTTTTCCTAAAGCCCCATAACCTCTCAAAGAAATGTACGGACGTCTCCGCACCATTTCGCAAGACTCTATTAGACCTGTTTTGTACAACGAGATCAACGAACCTACGCTCTGATACCATCTTTGTCACGACCCAACCCATCGTGAGTGGCACTCACCCAACCCCCGAATGAGTGAACCAATAGAGTTTCACCCTTGCCTAGACTAACAACCTAAAACCAGCAAGCATAATGAAAACTAGAAATAGAAATAAGACCACTAATCAAAAAAACTTATCAATAATAATAAACTGCGAAAATTTCTCACCTAGGAACTGAAAGTCATCGTACCAAATATCAATACCAAATTTAGAGTACAGGGATGCAACCCCAAACAAAATAAGAATAGTTTTTAAGTCTGAACAAATGGACTAAAACTCTAGAGATAATCCCAAGGTAGCTCGAATCATTAGATCACCCTTGATGATCGGAATCGCCGGTGCTAAATCTGAGGTCTCGTCTCAGCCGCTAGAAGATTTCCTGTACTCACCAAAAGAAAGACAAGTGCAGTATCAGTACACCACAACTGTGTATTAGTAGGATCATCAGCCAGTATTCAAGAAAATAGTATATAAATAGTACGCAAAATCCAGTAAGAAGTATGGCAAACATGCAACAATATCACAGGCATCGCTAGACTACAGGTCTCGACCTAGCTTGTTACCGCATGAATCCATCTCCTACAGTGCTATTCCACCAACAAGAATAACCATAACTACACCTTACCATCTAGCCCGGACCCACCCTGGAATCCTCTCTAGACAAATACCACCAGTAATAATTTACCCGGCCTAAACCAAGACCAATTCAACAATCATACAACAGTTTCCCGGCCACTCAAGGATCACCAATCAGTAGCACTTTTCAATAACAACCCAATCCACTCACGGAAATAATATCAAGTATCACATTCAGTAAAACAACCCGGTTCTCTCACAGAACCAATATCAACCAATGCAATACAATAATCAATGAAATAGTGCAAGGTGCAATAAAGTAAACCCGTACCAGGCGTGGTACACGTGTCAACCAAATATTATACCCGTACCAGGCGTGATACCTGTGCCAACCATGTGTTATACCTGTACCAGGCGTGGTACCTGAGCCAACCGAATGTCAACAGCAACAGTCAATAGAATGAATGCACACCCCTTGTAAAAACCAACAAGTAAAAATCAACAAGTAAAAACTATTCAAACATAGACTGTAAACCGAACTTCGACATTCCACACAAATCCCCTAAGCAATTTAATGCACACAATTACTTAGACAACGAGTATAATGAATATACACATACGCAGAAATACGAAAGCCATCACCTACCTCGAATGCTCCAAGCTCTATTCAACCCGAGCTTTTCCATGTTCCGGATTCCTCTCACGTTCTTGGTCTAAAAATAACACATAATGCATACATTTAACATACAGGACTGTACATTGCCCGGATTATACCAAATCCCCAAACCCCAGGCCACCCATGATCATCCCACCCTTTCTCCGGGCTTTTCCACCATTCATTCTCCTAGTCTTATCATTTTTTACAGACAAAACAGGAAATTAAATAGCCTATGATCATTTTAACGTACTTAAATCAACACCCAAGAACATACATGTCTGGAACCCCCTTCTTCCCCGAATTCCATCATCCCTACGTCATTCCAACCTTCCCCAATTTCCCTCGTAGCAATTCTACCGCATAGGAAACGTAGTACAAAGTGTGGGGAACGAAAACCTTACCTTAGGAACGATTTATGGCGGAGGAATGAAGAAAATTGCCTGAATTCGCCCAGCCTTTCTCCCAAAACAAACTTGTGAAATTCTGATATTTTGAGAGTTGTTTCTGCGTTAAAAACCCATCGGCCCGCTATAGTGGTCCCGCTATAGCGGTCACCTGCCGCTATAGCGCTATAGCGGTGTTAAGTGAGTTGACCGCCCCTTGACTGCCGCTATAGCGGTAATTTCTACCACTATAGCGGTGGCCACTATCGCTCGTGACAGCGCTCATCACGGGTAGAAAGTTCATAAATTTGTCAGTTTTGGCCATTTCACAACACACTTGGTTCCCCCGATGTCCTGAAACAACCCTTTCACGTCAAACGCGATTCCGAGAGTTTTACTTACCAAAATTCTATTCTAAAAAGTCCTCCGGACTCCTTAATGTCTTGGCTCACTCCAAGACACCTAAATCCATTTTTACCCGTATTTCTCTAGATTCTACCTCGCTCCAAAACCGGTCGAGGCTAGTCTAGTCCAGAATTTCAAACTCCGAAACTCGAAGTTTTCTAACTCTAAAACTTGACACGATTGGTCTACTCGTAATGACGGACCCGATCGTTACACTTTCACATTTAATTTTTGCTAAATTAGTGCCTCTAACTTTGTGGCGGAGGATCTCGGTTTGATCCCCACGGTTTATTTTTCAGGTGGTCTCCAATATTTCCAACAATCCTTCCAATTTATTGAGGTGAGGGACGGTGAAAATAGGACTTTCTCAATATATGCTGTCACAGATACCTTCTAATTAAACTATTTTATCTTCAGTGTTACGAGGCTCATCTCCTCATCCAAAAGTCTTACCTAACCTGTTTAATGGGCAGAGATCGAGTTTCCCTCCCGTTCCCGTTCTCATCCTTTGCCTCGTCCTTGAGGGTGTTCCAGCCCTTGTATGCCATAAATTCAACTAGTTATGAAATATTCGTGGTGGGAGGATATTGCGTTGAGTATCAACAGATGGACCGTCATGTTAATTCCCAGACATGGTAGCAATTTTTTAGTGGACGGACTTTGGTGATTCGGCAATGAGTTAGAACAATAGATCAAAATAACATCACAACTGCCTATCTCAGCCCACAGACAACGTCAAACTGTTTACCAAAAAAATTGACATTTTGGGTAATAGTAGAATTTGCAAAGAGGGGTTAAAGGCAAGTGGATTAAGATTGATTAAGCTCATTTTTCTTCGGCTAAACCACCAAAATGGGGATCGAGCATAAAAATATAAGCTGCTTAATTAATAGAAAACAAAAATACAAAGAGGAGAAGGTGAACGACCTTCTTTCATTGAAATCCTAAAAAATAATACTTTGAGAGACAGTTCTCGATGCCTTCTATTCTTCTGAGAGGGTATCTTTATAGGTCAAAAAATATTTTGCCTCAGTGTGAAATACTACACACTAGCTTTGAAAATTCTACCTAGTAACACGTGCCTAGATTATGACGTTGGGCTCAAGGCTGATTAGATCTAGGTCAGCCAAACTTGAAAATGATTGTTAATCTGCCCGAGGACCATTATGAGGGTGCTACAACTGTATAGTTGTTTGTCTCCGTGGAGGGCTCATGCAGGCTACCCGACTACTAAGCACGCTTGGTTGCGTTGAGGTAATACCAATCAAAGCTATACTGGGAGTTGCGACTCCCTGGATTTTCTTGAGCCTGAGTGAGAATGACTAGTGACTTCTCACTGATTTTGGCTCAGCCATGTTGGGATCAAAATCGAGAGGACGTCATGCGGAAGCTATTAATTGACAACCATCAATGTGATAAATCAGATGACAAAGAAAAGCTATACTAAAACAACCATAATATATTAATAATGTTTGGTTAAGCGACCTACATATAAGAAAATAATATAAAATCTAAATTATTGTAGAGAAATCTCCCCATAAATAAAGCTCTCTAAAAGACTACATTGTGGATGTTATTGTGTTGTGTATGAAAAGTAAAGAAGTCTAAAACTACATTGTGTATGTTATTGTATTATGATATGAAAAGAGGAATCTTCAATTTATAGAAGTCCAAAATTTTCTTCCAAGAAAAAATTAACCAATTATGGAAGATATCTTTTCCTACAACGAAACCTTTTCCACAAAGAAAACATTTTCGGAGTAAAACACAATTATGATATAATTCATATAAAGTAGAAAATTCAGGGCAAACTCTAACAAGCCACAGGTCATAATATAACTTGTCCCTTGCCCAATGCGGTCTTTTTCCATACATAAATTTTAGTAAGAATTATTATTTCCTCCGTTCCAATATATGTGGCACACTTTCTTTCTTAATTTTTCTCAAAAAGAATATCACATTCTATAATTGAAAATAATTTAATTTTAAAATTACTCATTTACCGTTAATAAAATAATTTATAGTTACACAAATGATTAAAAAGTATTTTAAACTATAAATTTTAAAAGTCTTTCTTTTCTTTTTTCCGTAAACTTTATTTCATGTCAAAGAATGTCACATAGATGTATATCTTAGGAGGGAATTGGGGGTGCCGATGACATGGTATAACCTAGTTGGGCCCAAGCGGGCTATAAAGTAGTGTTTTGTGAATTCCCTTAAAAACTTAACTGTAAAGGGGAAATCAACTTTATAGTTTATACAAATTACAATGTTATGATACATTTTTATGTGTTATAGTTGTCACTTTTTATATGATGAGCTTCAGTATTATACACACTCTTCCATTGTTTATATATTGTTTCTCTTCCATTGTTATACATATTGTTTTTGTGCCTTCTTCGGACTCCTCGTTGTTTTGGTCCCAAATAAAAACGACAAAACTTGTCCCACTATATGTTCAATTAAAGTCATTACTTTTCCAATTAAGTTTACATCGTGCAATTCATCGTCCGCATAAGCAGTAAAAATTTGGTTGATTTAATTTCAAGAACCAATTATTGATTAATTATCCAAAAAAAAAATCTTTCTTATTGGGAATTACCTTTGTGATCATAAAACATTAATCTTTTTCTAATATGTTAATGACATTTTAGCCTAAATTCATAGTAGTAATATAGTAGTCGTATGGTTGAAGGATGATATTTTAAAATATGGCCTGAAAACCAAACTTTGCAAATGTCAAAAAATTCCAAAATATGGAGAACCCCACTTTGTTGTTTTCCTCCCTTGTTTTCATGGAAGACGCAGAGTTCAATGCTTTCAAGGACAATTTCTCAACTCAAACAACCATGTCTAATTTAATGTCCACCAAGTTGCTAAACGTTTCAACTTAGCAAAGGATAAAGGGAATGAATTTTCATCAAAACGAGAAAAAAAAAATCCCTCCGTTCAATTTTACTTGTCACTTATTTCTATTTTTGATTTTCATTTTTACTTGTCAATTTTGACAAATCAAGAAAAGACAATTATTTATTTTCATGTTTTACTCTTATAATTAATTACTTATTCCTAAAATTATTTTTCAAGACTTACTACTAACATTAATTAATAGGGGTAATGTGGTAAAATAGCTATGTCAATCATTGTTTTCTTAATGGGTGTGCCAAATCAAAAAGTGACAAGTAAAATTAAGTTTTCAACTTTAGGTTCTTTTTTGAACTTGAATTTGGAATTAGGATTTGGAATTAGAGTTTAGAATTAGGTTCTTGAACCTTAGTTTTTTTAAGTTAAGCTTTTTAAAGTTAAGTTTGTTAGTTTAAATTGTTAGTTTTGAGTTAAGAATTAGTTTTCAACTTTAGGTTCTTTTTTGAACTTGAATTAAGTACTTGAATTTGAAACTTGAATTTGGAATTAGGATTTGAAATTAGGTTATTGAATCTTAGTTTTTTTAAGTTAAATTTGTTAGTTTAAATTGTTAGTTTTGAGTTAAGAATTAGTTTTCAGCTTTAGGTTCTTTTTTGAAATTGAATTAGGTACTTGAATTTGGAACTTGAATTTGGAATTAGGTTCTTGAATTAGATTATTAACTTGAATTAGGTTCTTGAATCTTAGTTTTTTTAAGTTAAGCTTTTTTAAGTTAAGTTTGTTAGTTTAAATTGTTAGTTTTGAGTTAAGAATTGGTTTCCAACATTAGGTTCTTTTTTGAACTTGAATTAGGTACTTGAATTTGGAATTAGGATTTGGAATTAGGTTCTTGAATCTTAATTTTTTTAAGTTAAACTTTTTAAAGTTAGGTTTATTAGTTTAAATTGTTAGTTTTGAGTTAAGAATTAGTTTTCAACTTTAGGTTCTTTTTTGAACTTGAATTAGGTACTTGAATTTGGAATTAGGATTTGGAATTAGAATTTGAAATTAGGTTCTTGAATTAGATTATTAATTGAATTAGGTTCTTGAATCTTAGTTTTTTTAAGTTAAGCTCTTTTAAGTTAAGTTTGTTAGTTTAAATTGTTAGTTTTGAGTTAAGAATTAGTTTTCAACTTTAGGTTCTGTTTTGAACTTGAATTAGGTACTTGAATTTGGAACTTGAATTTGAAATTAGGATTTGGAATTAGAATTTGGAATTAGGTTCTTGAATTAGATTATTAACTTGATTACATTCTTGAATCTTAGTTTTCTTAAGTTAAGCTTTTTTAAGTTAAGTTTGTTAGTTTAAATTGTTAGTTTTGAGTTAAGAATTAGTTTTCAACTTTAGGTTCTTTTTTTAACTTGAATTAGGTACTTGAATTTGGAAATAGGATTTGAAACTTGAATTTGGAATTAGGTTCTTGAATTAGGTACTTGAATTTGGAATTAGGTTCTTGAATTAGATTATAACTTGAAATTGGGAACTTTGAATTTAAAATAGATTTTTGAATTAGTTTTGGGTTTAGTTTTTATACTCTTGAATTAGTTTTCAACTTTAGGTTCTTTTTTGTGAACCTTAATTAGTTTAGGATAGACTTGTGAAACTTAATTAGTTTAGGTTAGTCTTGTGAGTTATGTGAATATTTATATGTAAGTGTTATTGTTAAGAAAATGAGGAACTTTGAATTTGGAATTAGGATTTGGAACTTGAATTTGGAATTAGGTTATTGAATTAGATTATAACATGAATTAGGTTCTTAAATCTTAGTTTTTTTTAAGTTAAGCTTGTTAGTTTAAAATTTTAGTTTTGGGTTAAGAAGTTTTCAACTTTAGGTTATTTTTTGAACTTGAATTATATAGGTTCTTGAATTAGCTAGGTACTTGAATTTAGAATTAGGTCCTTGAATTGGATTATTAACTTGAATTTGGGAACTTTGAATTTGAAATAGGTTCTTGAATTAGTTTTGGATTTTGTTTTAGAATGTTGAATTAGCTTTCAACTTTAACTTCTTGAATTAGGTTCTTGAATCTTAGTTTTTTTAAGTAAAGCTTTTTAAAGTTAAGTTTGTTAGTTTAAATTGGTAGTTTTGGGTTAAGAAGTTTTCAACTTTAGGTTATTTTTTGAACTTGAATTATATAGGTTCTTGAATTAGCTAGGTACTTGAATTTAGAATTAGGTCCTTGAATTAGATTATTAACTTGAATTTGGGAACTTTAAATTTGAAATAGGTTCTTGAATTAGTTTTGGATTTTGTTTTAGAATGTTGAATTAGCTTTCAACTTTAACTTCTTGAATTAGGTTCTTGAATCTTAGTTTTTTTAAGTTAAGGGTTTTTAAGTTAAGTTTGTTAGTTTAAATTGTTAGTTTTGGGTTAAAAAGTTTTCAACTTTACGTTCTTTTTTTAAACTTGAATTATATAGGTTCTTGAATTAGGTACTTGAATTATATAGGTTCTTTTTTAAGTTAAGTGTTAGTTTATTACATTAATGTTAGTTTGTGAACCTTGAATAGTTTGCTAGTTTAGGTTAGTCTTTGTGAACCTTAGTTTAGATTAATGCTTGCTATCATTTCTGTATACTTTTTGATATTTTGACACTTTTTTTTAAGTTATTGAATAATTTATAGGTCCTTTTGGTTGACCTTTTATGTGTTTAGTGATATTATTACTTCGTATTTAGTTTCTTGTTATGATTGAATCTTATTATGAATGTTGTGGCAGCAATTAGTGTTGATTTGGGCTGTTTTGAATTAGTTTTGTAAATGGCAGGTGGTGCATATTGAAAATGCAGATTTTTACAACTGGAAAAAATGTAGAAAAGCGATGGTCAGGGTCTCTTTTGTCCATCGCTTTTCTGGAATTTTTAAAAAAAATACCCAGAAAAAGTGACGGACAACGTCGCTTTTCTGAAAAAGAAGAAAAAAAAATCCATCGCTTTTTAATTTGCGTCGCTGTCCGTCGCTTTTAAAGCGACGCTGTCCATCGCTTTTGGAAAAGCGACGCTGTCCATCGCTTTTGGAAAAGCGACGCTCTCCGTCGCTTTTGGAAAAGCGACAGGCCATTTTCCCACGGGAGTGATGCCATCGCTTTTGGCCAAAAAAGCGACGGACAACGTCCCTTTTGACCGTCTCTTTTTAGCCTTTTTTTAGTAGTGATTATAGAAAACCTCTCGAGCCTTCCTAACCAAGGTAGATGGATATCACTTGGACAGAGGACAACTTCTCCAATGACCTATCCCTAGTCTATCGGGTAAACACATTAGTCCAACAAAAATAGACAACATACTACTCGTATGCAGCAACATCGCTGCACTTGTGTCAACATGACGGCAGGTGCGTCAATTGTTGACAGTTTTAAATGAGCTTTTCCTTTATTTCATTCCATTCCAACCACTCTTTCTCCATTGTTGAGCTCGAGTAAAGAGAAAAGTACACCTTTTTCTACTAAATCCTTGAGCTTTGAGGTAATTCCCTTCTCCTCTTTATTCTAGTGCTTATTCTAGCGTTATTTCTGTATTTTTTTTTCATAAATTTTGATCCTAATTGCATGGTGATCCTTCGAATTAAAGTCTCATATTTTGGACTATTTGAGGTCTGAATTCTCGCCCATTTTCGCCCAGACTTGGGGCATGCATCTCGCATCTTGTTAGAAGAATAATTGTGAAGTTAGCTTTCTATTCTGTCACGCGAGCTTCGAGGGTCATTTTCTGACCGATTTCTGCCCCAAAATTTCATATAGCAATATGAGTGTCATTCTTCTTGTTTTGACACCTAGTTTATGTTATTGATACCGTGGTAGTATTCTAAGGCTTTTCGAAAAGGGAGAGAACATGAGTGACAGTTTGTGCTTGCAGTTTGGTCCCGAAGTAGGTTACAGTTTATTTATCTTAGACTTGGCTTAGTTAGATTCTGTATGTTATGAATTGCATGAACTTTAGGGTAGGTTCTAGGTTAAAGATTAGGCTTAAATCTTATTTTCTTCTTATTTTGGTCATTTTCGAGATTGTAGAGTAGAAATATTATGTTTATCCTTAGCTTAGGGGCTTGTAGAATTGCTCAGGCTAGCCTAGAATCCTTAGAGTAACTTTATGAGGTTTTAGAGGTAGAGTAAATGCCATATCTTATTTTCATATTTTAGTTCCATATTTCCATCATTATTTACATTAAATTGTGTAACTATGGGTCTGAGGCCATAGCTTTGTACTGGATGGAGTTCTAGGTAAGTACCTTAGTTGGGGGCGCTTTGGCCCTACCTTTGATGTTATATTTCTGTCTTTGCTTGAGTACTGTACTGCTTACTTTCATTTATGTATTCATGGACTTGGCATATAAATGAATTTTTCTAAGAAAGAATGGTTGGTTTTTGAGTTAGAAAAGATGGTTTTCATTATTATTACGTATTTCAAAGTTTTAAGAAGGACTTGCACCACCTTACTATTGACTTTGGATTTACGAACTAAACGCCTTTCTTTTTACTAATTTGAGTTTTATGGAGGACATTTTACTTACTGCACGTCTGATGTAAAATTCTGGACACATATTTACTTACCTGCATGTCCGATGTAAGATTTTAAACTTATGTTTATCGCACGTCCGATGTAAGATTCTGGACTCATGTTGCATTGGCCACATTCTGTATCATATCATTTCAATACATTACATTTGTTTATGTACTTAGAGTGACTTTGCCTTATTATCATTATTATCTTCACCGTCAGTTCAAATAGTTCTATTTTCTGTTGATAATTAGATTTAGGTGGATCTCTGTAGCTAGTTTACTTTCTTGTATCTTGTAATATATATTATCTTTTTGAGCTCGATCGGCCTATGATGCCTACTGGGTACCTATTATTTTGGTACTCATACTACACTCTGCATCTTTTTATGATGCAACACCTAGTACGAGCTACCAATGTTGACCTTCCAGTCGTTCATGACCAACTGTTGTTCGAATCGTGGTGAGATCCTGGCATTTGGAGATCCCTTACTACTTTCATCTACTTTTCTATCTATATTTTATATTTTTGGGTTGACAATACTTGTTGTATAGCTATTCCGTACTTTAGATGCTCTTGTATCGATGATACTAGGTCCGGGGTTAGTCTTTTTATATGTCTTCCTGGTCACTTTGGGGTTGTCTTTATATATTTATTACTGTTGGTATGTATCTATACTGTTGGCCCACTCCTCGTATGTTTTCCTTTTGCTTTTCGTTAATTATTTAAAATATTTTATTATACTTCCACATTTTTGGATTGACTTGCCTACCGAGGAGTTATGTAGGCGTCATCACGGCTCAATTTTGGGTCATGACAAGATAAGGCATGAAAGCGCGTTTGGTACTCGGTAATAGTCATAGAACCCTGCTCTAAGGCATCAAACTCATCTTTCAACCTCTCCCTCAAACTGTGAGGTACATACTTCTCAAAAAAAGTCTCAGAAAACTGTGTCCACGTCATGGGAGGTGAACCCACTGGCCTTCAACCAAGATAAGACCTCCACTACTGCTTTACTGTCCTAACCAACTAGAAGTTATTGTAGTCTATGCCATGTGACTCAACAAAATTAAGATTATGCAACCTCTCTTGAAAGCTAACCAGAAACTCATAAGCATCCTCCTCAAGTGCACCATTAAACTTGAGAGGACTCAATATCACGAATCTATCAAACATCTTCTGCTTATCAATTGTTATCACTGGTCTAGGCATAATCGGTGGAGTAATAAGTCTGGCTGATAGAGCATCAACACGGGGAGACATAATAGCAGCAGGTTGTGCCCAGGAGTCTGAAAACCCTGAACCAGTGCCTATTCTGGAGGCTGAATACCCTTTTGAGTTTGAGACTCATTCGGAATGATAGGTAGAGATCCTTCCTATGCAATACCATCCAAATAACTTAAGAGTCAAACCATGCTATCCTGTAGCATGGGAGTAGCAATAAAACCCTAAGAAAACTGAGCTCCCCCACACCCTCAGGCTGATAGGATGCATCATCAAACTCAACCTCTGGCTCAGGAGATGCCGTCTTGATGCATCCCCTAGCTGGAGCTGCACCACAAGCTCTACCTCTACCTTTGCCACAACCGCAACCTCTACCTTGACCCCTAGCTGAGGCCTCAACAGCGGGTGCCAACTCATCACCTCAATAGCACCAGATCATGTCCTCACCATCTGCTGAAAGAGTGAAATACCAAGTTTATAAGTCAAGAAGTGAACAAGTCCCATGATAAGGAATCAAAGAATAAAATTTTCCTATGAATGTCCCATAGTCTTCCAAAGATAGATATGGACGTTATCGTACCGATCCACAAGACTCCTAGATACTTGCTCTTGTATTCATGAGACTGGTGAACCTAGTATTCTAATACCAACTTGTCACGATCCAAAATCCCAAGGGTTGTAATGGCACCCACACCTGATCCATACATGGTAAGTACACCTGACTCAACAACTCAAAATATTCAAAGTAAAGGCAATAAAATAGAATTCATAAAAACCTCTGATAATAATAATAATAGCAATATCTCGAAAATGCCCTTTGTTGACACCCAATTTTTACCCGCCACATTACGAATTAATCTTGAGCCTTTTTGAATTTTAAATAATTTTTGAAATAATTGTTTTGTAAAAAGGGATAAAATATTTTCCAAATAAGTTTTATAATAGTCCTGAGCAATAATTTATATCTTTCATGTTTGATTACGTGGAATTTATGTAAGTTTACTTAAAGAACTATTTTAGAGTTTAATTTCATAAGAAAATCCTTTTAAAAAGATTAAACGTTTGATTTTCCTTCAAATCAATTCAAATGAGAGATTAATTGAATAAGTTGATTTCATAATTTTAAATGAGGCGAGTATGGGTTAAATAGAATAATTATTTCTAATTTTTTAAACTCATTAAAGATCGAAGTTGATTTTAATTAATTCATCTCTATTCCTATTCTAGCCTAAATTCTTTAAATCATTCAAATTCTAGCCAAATTTCATCCTTTTACCCTCAATTTGGCTATTTCCTAATCTTAAATGGCCACATTTTGCAAGTGTGGCCATATCCTAAACACCTTATAACTCCTTGTTTTAGTTGACCATGATTTGGGCCAACAACACCCAATCCACTCAGCCTACACTCGTATTTCCCTTCCAACCCGGCCCAACTCACTCTTAACACTCCCTCACCAGCAAACATATACCCCTCTAGACACACATACCTATATACATATACTTACTATATTTTCTCCCCAAAAACTTCTCACGCGTCCCACTCTCTCCCTTTCCCCAGAAAAAGAATGCACAAAATGAGTTGACGCACTTCGTACAACCCAGCTCACCACTTTTGTACTTTGACTTCTCCAACAAACAATGAAAACCTAACACTCAAAGCTCCAAAATGCAGCTTAACAGCTTTAAACGATGCCCCAATTCACAAACCCCACAAAATTCCCAAACGCCGTCTTCTCACCGTCCAAATCGTGTGCTGGCAGGGGAGAATGTTCTAGAGATTGCCCTAGGTGGCATCTTATCCAAAAAATTTGGGGAAATTTGTACAAATTTGTACAATTCCTTTGCTGTTAATGTTATCCGGAAGAGGAATTTGAAATTTCTCAAGGGAATTTCCCAGAAAACCCCTTTGTTTTCCCCCTCTTTTCCCCCTAAAAACATTCCTATAAATAGCCCCTTCCTCTATTATTTGTGAGGGGCTGGCTTCTTAATTCTGGAGTTTCTTTGGAGAACCACTCTCAAGCTTCAAAGAATTGCTAAGTTTCAGAGTCTAGAAAATACAATAAAAATATCTCTGTTTTTCTGGCGGTGGTGAAGTTTCCAACGAAGTCTCATTGTCCCAGTCGCTGCTCCAAGGAAGGTAAAACCCTTCATTCCTCTCTTTCTTTTCTTTTGTTTCTTCTTAACATAATGTGGATGGTCTGCCTCTTTTTGTTTTAGAAGTGTTCATGGTTGGTTTTTGAGCTGGTCTTATTTGATTCGTATGATATAAGAAATAAGGGTTCAAAAGCTATTTGTTGTCAAGTTGTATGGTCTCTGGATTTCGTATTGATAGTTTGGTGCGGGGATTTTAGGGCTGTGTTAGTCACCGATTTCTATTTGTCTCATAAAAATGTCATTTTTCTTTCTTTTGACTGTTTTCATGACTGTCATGTGACCATACGAACATCAGTTTGAATCTGTTTAAAGGTTTTGGTTGGTTCGGCTATGTTATACTATTTTGGTAGTCTATTATGCTAATTGCTTATGATTCCTAGGACTTGAACAAAACTTGATCAATTTGAGTATGTTTTGATGAATATGTGTTCGTATAAGGATAAAGCATAATCCATTTTGACCCTCATTCTCCTTCTTTTATGTATCATGATTAGCATTCATCTCCCTCCCTTTAAAGTCATGCATATGTGATCAGGCTTGAGTTTCGAAATGGCTTTAAATGTGAACCTGTTTTGAGCATAATGCCTAAAAGCATGTATTACCTCTTTGCTGCTAATATTCAAGTTTTAAGTGCAACTTGTTTCCTATGGCTTTTTTTTATGTTTACGTGTCCCCCCTCCAATTGTTTAAAAAATGATTTGTAGCTATCTGATCCAAATGGTGGTGTACTAAATGTCAAACGTGAATATTTGTTTTGCTTATTCCCATGAATCATATCGGATCATGTAACTTTCCCCCTATATCTGCTTTAACATCAGGTTTCTGTCTAAACATGTGTGATAGTTAGCTTTCTTCTTTGGTAAAGCTCCATAGATTTGTAGTTATTCATGCCAGCCCCGTCTCTGTTTGTTTATTAACCCACTGGTTCAGCATACAGACATGACACCCCTTAGTCATAAAGGCGTTTCTATTTATTTTTGGTTCTTTAAAGAATATGTGCAATCCTGGCATCCGTATTTGTTTGGATCGGCGTTATGGGTAGCCATTAGCTGGGCTTGTGACCTGATGTCTGTGAATTGACGGGTATATTGAGAAGCTGGTCATCTATGATTTAGTTTCGAATAGACAATTGATTCAATGATTTGATGTCCATTTCTTTCAAAGTTTGGTAAAGTCTTAATCTCTGAACAATGCCTAGCAAGTTAGCACAGTATTTGCTTATGTTCTAGCTTGTGAGATAGTGATTTCTTTCTTTGTCTTTCTTTTTTCGAAGTTTGAAATTACAAAGATGTTAATTTTACTGTGTGATAGGCTCTGTTTAATCTCGTTTAAATCCAAGCATTATACTGATCCTTATTTTTTTTCTTTGATGTGCATGAAATGTCCCGAGTTCAACTTGGACTCCGTGTCCCTTCCCTTGCATTTTTGTTGGGCTACGACCCACATCTCATCTCTGTCGAGGCGGACCAGTTAGAAACTACAAGTTGAAAAATGGAAAATAGGCCAAAGCCCATAAAATATCCCTAGCAGCAGTGGCAGAAGCAGTCCAAATGGACTTGATTTGAGAAAACGGGCCTGCAACCGCTAGCCCAAGAAAGCAGGAAACAGGAATTGGACCAAGTCCAAGGAAAAATGGTGGTGGGCCTAAAGAGGGCCCATAAATTAGATTTTAGGACAGGTTTAAATTAAGCCAACAGATTAATTATCTCTTTTCAACTCTTTAATTGCTTAGATGGAATTATTTGTAACTAATTTGGACTGACTCTTTTTAAACTTAGTTGAAATTCTCCTAAAGAGTTGTTATTTTTGATTTTAACACTTTTTTCTCAAATTCATTTATGCATGACTTCTTTACATCCAGCATGTTTCTTTATAAACTCTTTACGAAATTGTTTCCAAGTCTTTCAAATTTCATTTTCTTTTAGACAACTTATATTTCCTATATTTTCATAATAAATAAAAATGCAAGTATTTTCAAGTTAGTAAATAAGTTAGTTTTTTCAAACAAGATTGGTTAACCGCGAGTTAGAGGGTGTTTTGAATGCCTTAAAACCCTTCTCAAAACATTAATATGAACCTCTTACCCAATTGTTTTTTAATTTTTAAAGTCTTTATCTGTTTTAGATTTTAAAGATTTTTCCAAGGTTTTCTTAATTTTCCTTTAATTAACTAAGTGGCGACTCTGCTTTAAAATTGAAAATATTTTGAAAACTTTAATTAGGTTTTCGAAATGATTTTCAAATAAGTCATTTCTCCCGAAAATAGAAATAGCGACTCCGCTGGGGATAATTCAACTAGGTTCTAACCTTATTGCTTGCAACTAACTTATTTGACTAACTATTCAGAATTGTAATAATTAGTAATTTTATCGCTTTCCTTATTTGTTTACTTTTCGCAAGTTATAACTGTTCATGGCATATTCCGCCTTCCTTGGCAAAGCATTAGATTGCATTAGGGGTAAAAAGGCGATTACGCAAGTATTTGCGATCGTTCTTAACAAAACACACAATTTTCAAAATAGATGAGTGAAGTAGTTGACCCGCGGTCGGTTAACGGTCACTTGTTGTTTTAGCCTTGGTTGTCCGCCTGGGTTCTCGGTCAATTTCAAACCTATTCTAGAAACTCAGGATAGAGCGAAACCAAATCCTGAAATAGGAATTAGCCTAGGACGTCTTGGATATTAAGTCCATTAGTAAACCTCCAAAAACATGTCAGTGGGTTTCTGACCCAACGACATAGCATCCAACTACGTGCCATTTGAAAGACGTATGTGTTGTAACCGGACTATTATCCTGGGGTGGAGCCTAACATGTTACTCTTTTTTATAGGATGTCAAAATTTCTCAAGTTCGATATGTTGAAAAAGGCTCCTCTACTCCTTCAAATAGGGTGGACAAATTTGGGTCCCAACCATCAGAAGACAGTCCATCAGTACATGGATATGGAGGCGTAGCCGGAACTGATTGAGGTCCTAACTGGGTATTGGGATAGCGAAAAAATGGTATTACGATTTGGGACAATGGAGATGACTCTAACAATAAAAGAACTTAGAGATTGCATAGAAACTGCGAGAACGGCCAAGGAAAGGAGATTAAGGCCTCAACTAGGCATCGTGATACGAGATAAGCCTACCCCGACTCAGATTTTCAAATACCTCCATCTACAGGAAAATCAATGCCCGTGGATAACTGGTCCAAGTATTTCCTTCCAAGTACTCTACAACCACTTAGGCACTAAGAGGGGATTTTTGCAGTACCATAACGAGTTTTACTCATTTAAATAGTGGGACAAGACCCGAGCCTTGACATTCTCTATGGCTCTTTTGGGTATCATGGTGTTTCCACTAAACAAACACCTCTGCATCAACACTCGAGTAACAATGGTATCCCATACCATGTTCCATGGCCTGTCAGAAGGGGATACCATCAACTATTTTCCTTTAGTCTCGGTCATCTTATCCGATATTTATAGAGCTTTGGGAAAATGCAAGAATGGTCATCGTTACTTCCAAGGATGCAACCTACTTCTACAATATTGGATTCTCAAACATTTGGCCAAGGAATATGGGAGCCAAGAAATTCCTGACCAGATGGGCTCGATAAAATGGCAATATTGACAGAAGTGCTCCATCACAGAGACACTAGAAATAGGACCAAGATAGGGTGGGCCCAAGCTTTTTGTGAGCTTGGAGAAGATAATGTTCAAATGATTTCGACGAATTTCACTCAACAAAAGTAATTGTGAGATGTCGCGATTTAGCTTTCCTCCCTCTCCCAGGAATTTGGGGAATCCGACCCTATGCTCCGCAAAGGGTCCTTAGACAATTTGGAAGAGTCCAAATCAAGCCAGCAACTGTTCATATGGGTTGCTATATCGTTGACTACGATGAAGATGAAAAAATCCCAAAGGCTGGGAAAATCATTCATAATTGGAAAACACTTGAGAAAATGGTTTCGGAAACACTGGCCCCAGATAGGTTTGATCTCGAATACGTAGATGGCTACAAGCAATGATTGAAATCAGACATCGAAGGAGTAGCTATATCAGAACCACAGGTCGATTCTAGACCCAACGCCCGTCTACAGTTACTGAATCTCCAAGAGGAAATGGCTAGAAGAGATTCTTATGAAACAAGAAGAAGACCGGCATACCATAGCAGGTTTGACTTAGGAACTCGAAGACATGATAATAAGAATAGCCCAGCTCAACTCTAAAATTACCAAGAAAGCCTTGGAATCCGGGGCATTGCCTATGCATGAACAAGTGGTAAAACTTCAGAACGACATATGGTTAAGCCAATTCAAACTCAGGAGCATTGCCAGAGTATCCAAGAGAGAAGAACCGAGGACGGGCCTTCTACATCATATTTCTAGTATCTTCGCCCCTGCGTGGGTTTTATTCCAAGAGAGAAGAACCGAGGATGGGCCTTCTACATCATATTTCTAGTATCTTCGCCCCTGCGTGGGTTTTATTTCTATGTATGTCTTTACTTTCCCTAAAATTTCCTCTACATGGGCATAGTTTTAATGTAGTTATCCCCTCCCTTAAAATGTATCCCCTTTCGACCAGCATTTGTATCCCTTTAAAAGGGAAGTTTTCCATATATATAAGCTATTTTTGGGCAATAGAATGGTTTAAATATGATACATACGTCTTTCAAACTCGCTAGGCGTACCCTTGGCATAAAAAGGTTACCCAGTTAGGACGTGATATTTATTACTGCAATATAAACTTTTTTATGTGCTATGTGTGTTGCTTGAATCGAGGAAAATTGGTCCACTCCATGCCTAAATTTTCTAGAACACTGTAAGCAAAATATAAAGCCTACTATACAAAGTGCGACCAAAATTACTCCTTGAGTCCTTCAGTTTCCCAGAAAATCCAAACCTCACCCAACTATACCTAAAAGACTCATTCTTATCCAATAGGAAATTGACTCACTATGGATACTGAGGAAGCAATGCTTAGGAAGATAGAAGAAATTGACAGGAAGATAGTTGAAGCTGAAAAATAGACCAAGGAGGTAGAACAACTCACTGAAGCAGCATTGGCCAAATCCGCAAGGCTAGATGAAGAGATAGCTGTCATAGAAGAGCAGATAGCTAAGGTTGATGAAATAATAGCACGAGCAAGAGCCATGAATGATCAGGAGGATGAAAAGTTCGTACAACAACTCAAAAATCTCATGGAGGAAAATGAAGAGCCCGAGCAAGGGATCGTCGAACAAGCCTTGCCTCCCAGATAAGTCACAAACCACTGGACCAAGATCAATGATGATGTTGTGTGGCCAACTAGGATCAGGCCAGGGAAATAGCACATCACCCTCAAAGATCACTCCCGAGAGTATCTTCAAGGACCTAGGCTCATCCTTCTGTCTGACCTTTATGAGACTTTGAAAGCCATGGGAACCCTCTATCCTGATGAATCCGAGGGATTCGGGTACCACCCTCAGAATCAGCACAAGGAATGTGCTTATCACCGACGGCATAAGGTTTATACCATTGATGAATGAAATGCCCTAAAGGACAGGGTTTATCACATGATTAACAGTGAACAGATAGGCCACCTGTAGGGTCCTCGAACTATCCTCTCGTGTGATCAAGTCAGTCCTGGTATGCCGATCACTAAGGATGTGGCAATTCATAGGCAAGATTTCACAGTCTTTCAAGAGACTTACTATGATATCTATGCGAAGCTCCTCTATGCCAATATCCTAGAACCGATTGAGAGAAAGCCGAGAAAAATGTCCAGAGCATGGCGCCAAGGAGCCGAAGTGTGCCTCTACCATGCAGGAGGAGGGGGTCATGACATCAAAACCTTCCATGACTTTAGGGTTGACCTAGAGCACCTCATTGCTACAGGAAGGATTCAGTTGGAACTACCACCCTACTATCCATGAAACAAAGGACCAGAGATCAAGAAGATCAAGACCCGCCTCTATCCAAAGAAGCTTTAAAAGTAGCAAAGCTATCGTAGTTATTTTCTTTTGTCGTCTTATATTTACTTTCCCGTTGTAATCAAGTGATAGCAGAAGAAATGGAATGAAATGAAATGAAATATATCCCTTTTACCTCTCGAACTACGTAGGGCCTGAATTCTCCTTCGTGAGATACGTAGGCAGCCTTCAAGGCCCGTTCCCTGTCTTTAAGAAAGTTTCATTTCCCCACTTTGATAAAGAAGATTCAGAAACGCAACCGACAAAGTTTCAGAAGATGAAGACTCGACAAGTCAACCTCCCTAATAAAATCCACTTATCCAAAATCAATAGGCAAATTCCTGTCCATTGAACCCTCGAGTCGAATTACCCGTGGATCAATTTGCCTTGATGAAAAGCAACCTTATGTGTTTAATACAGTTCTTATGCATTTATTTCCAGTCAGATATCTTGCATTATTTATCACTAACGGGATCTAACACATCAGCCTTTGAGTTGTTTTGCTTCAACAGGTAATAAAAATTGATCTATGTTGGCAAAACTGGTCGAACATCCTTACTTCACCCACTTAAAGACACAAATAGATTCCTCCTCTAACCCTCACTTCACTAAGGATAAAATGACTGACAGTGAGAAAGAAAATATTTTGGTTGTAAGAGATAATGTTATCGCCGAACAGAATGAAACGATTGCAGAACTTGCAAGAAAGTTAGAGAAAATGCAAGAAGAGGTACAGAAAGCCAAGGATATGGCAAGCCTGGCTATTGCCGCTAACACTCCAGCTCTAGGCAACTCTCAACCCCCTCTCCAGATTCCCTCTCTCAATTCTCCATTGACTGAAAATCAACCAAGAAATATCCCTCCCGCCTCCGCGCCTAGACCTTCCAACGAACCCCTCTGCAACAAACCTCCTCATATCGGATCCTCATACCAAATCCATACTCCTCCTGTCCAGCAGACTAACCAGAGTAACAATCCAAGTGCCTACTTTCCACAAAACCTCCCTCCAAACTATCAAAATACGCCCCCAAATGCCTACAACTCTCAGAATAACCATCCCAACATCACCAACCCATAGAACTATACCCCCACATATCCAAATGCCATGCCACATGTACAACCCTCACATGTCCTAAACATACCGCCAACCACTTTTCACGCTATGGTAGAACCATACCCTGTTCTCCAGGAAAGCCCTGAGATGGATCACTACAAGGAGAAAGAAAAAGAACTGAGAGCTACAAAGAAGAGACACGACCATGATATGGAACAAATAAAAGAGGAGATAGTCAGGATTAGAGAGTTTTGAGATTTGCCTTATGAGAAAGGTTATGACTATGATGATCTCTGTATCCATCCCGAAATGAACCTTCCAGAAGGGTTCAAGGTTCCCAAGCTTCAGACCTTCAATGGTGTTGGGAATCTTGATGCCCATTTAAGAAGCTATTGTGACCAAATGGTCGGTGCCCGGAAAAATAACACTCTATTAATAAGGCTTTTCAGTCGAAGTCTGAACGGAGATGCTTTGGAATGGTTTATCTCTCAGGAACTGAAGAAATGGTCCAGGTGGAGTGTCCTAGCCCTAGAATTCGCTCAAAGGTTTGCATACAACGTGGAAGTCATCTCGGATCGATATTCTCTAGGGCGCATCAGGCAAAAATTGAATGAAAACTTCAGGGACTATGCCTATCGGTGGAGAAAGAAAGCGGCGAGAGTTTGGCCTCCCATGTCCGAAGAGGAAATAAGCGTGGTGTTTATGCTCTCATAGGAGTCAGAATTTTATAACAAAATAATATCAGCAGTCAAAGAACCATTCGCTGACCTAGTTAAGATTGGTGAAATTGTGGAAGAAGGTCTCCGCAGAGGCAAGATTGCTAAGGCTTCAGCCTCCTCAGGATCGGCAGGACCTCCTCAAAAGAAGAGAGAAGAGGTGTCTTTAGTATCTTCCAGTCCTAGCCCAAAGTCTCGAAAACCCTTTGGAACCAACTACAAAAAGTCACTTTTCTATAACACCTCCCCCAGCACCACAAAACCCTCAACCAATTTTCTATACTCAGCCTGTTTACCAAGCTCCACAACTAAATATAAAACCTATTTACTAAGCTCCACAACCAAATATGCAACCCATTTACCAAGCTCCACAACCAAATGTGCAACCCACTTACCAAGCCCCTCCCCAAAATATTCAAATATATCAAAAGGCTCTCAAGAACTAGAACAATCGCCAGGTTCCGCCCCTCGCTGATGCCTATCTCCCTCGTCCAAATCTAGAAAAGAAAGTTCCTCAAACTTTCACCCAGCTGGCTGAGACCAGAACTCAGTTGTATGAGAGATTCAAGGCTACTGGATTTATTCAGCCCATTCTGCACAAACCAGGCAATACCGACTCTCACTTCTACAAAGTCAATCGGTATTGTGCTTACCACTCTGGAGGCACCAAACACAGTACCAAAGATTGCATTAACCTAAGGCATAACATTAAGGATTTGATTGATCAAAAGGTGGTTACATTGAAAACAGTGCCACTAAATGTTAACAACAACCCGCTTCCAAATCACGGAGGAGCCGCTGTGAATATGATCGAGATAGAAGAAGACTGGGTCATGAGCAAGTCCATAGTGATAGCTAGTCCAAAAAAGAAAGAAGAGCTGGAGAAGTCTGTGGATGCTTTGAGTATCATAAAAAAGACGCAATTCATTGTGTTAGCAGCACCTCAGCAAGCCTTCGCTCTGGAACCAGCAGAAAAGAAGTTCATTGTGGAGGCCGCCGCAGCCCATGGTATGACAAGGTCAGGAAGATTTTATATCCCCGACGACCTAGCGAATGATGCTTACAAGAAAGACCAACATAAGTGTCCAATCACTGAAGGTGAAGCGAAAGAATTCTGGAGAAGAATGCAGTCAAAAGAGTACTCCATTGTGAATCATTTGGAGAAGACCCCCGCCCAGATTTCTATTTGGGCATTACTCATGAGTTCCCAGTACCATAGACAGGCGTTCCTAAGAGTTCTGGGGGGTCACCGCATCTGCTTTAGAGATGATGAATTGCCTTTTCAAGGCATGATGCACAACAAAGCTTTACATGTCACTATCTAGATTCAAGAAAAGATAGTGAATAGGGTGTTGATCGATGATGGATCGGGTCTGAACATCTATCCATTATCCACACTGACCCAGTTGGAGTATGATCTGTGGAAGGTTCGTTAGAGCAGAGTCAACGTGAGAGCCTTCGATGGAGGCCAAAGGGACACTATCGAAGAAGTTAATCTGTACATCAAAATGGGACCCGCTGAGTTTTGTACAAAATTCCAAGTCATGGATATCACCACCAGCTATAACTTTCTCCTGGGAAGACCATGGATCCATGGAGCCAGAGCTGTACCATCAACCTTGCACCAGATGGTAAAATTCATTTGGGAAGAACATGAGGTGGTAATCCACGGAGATGGAAGTCACTTGAGCCGTCCTAATGGTTATGTCCCTGTGATTGAAGAAGTCCCGAGAGGAAGCAATTTCTACACAGTAAAGATCATCAATTCCACTGAAGAGGACCTCGCTCCTCAAATTCCTATGCCTCCAATCTATAAAATGCTTGGAACCATGATGCTAAGGAGCAGATATGAACCGAGTTTGGGGTTGAGAAAGAATTCCAATGGTATGACTGAACCCATAAGCATCCCCGAGAAACTGACCAAGCATGGCCTGGGGTACGTAGCCCGAGATAATAAAGTAAGAGAAGAAGGGAAGAAGCAGTTAGGACTGCCTAAGCCACTTCCTTACTTATATTAGTCATTCCTGGTGCGTATCGGTCCTCTAGGTGATGGGTTAAAGGATGGAATAGGAGATCTGTTCAAGGAATGCGATGCTATAATAGATGAAATCCCTGAGGCAGCCATGATTAGGGATGCCAAGCCTGGCGAAAAACTTCAGAACTGGGTCGCAACTCCCCTCGTGACTCTCCGCTCGGTTGGGTAGACAAAGACTCTATTTTATGAAAAATCGGTGATGGTTCGGATGAGGCTCCGTGACCCACCCTTTATGTTTTAATATTTCTCATACTATTTACTGCTTTCCAAAAGGCATAAACCTACATTCATGTGGGTTATAGCCATAGTTTGTAAATATTTCTGAATTTCAATGAAAGCCTTCTTATTTTGAAGACATTTAATGTTCAAAATTTGATTATATTTACTTGTTATTATCTAACCCGTTTTCTTTTGGTTTCAGTAATAGTGAGTTAAAACCTTCCACTATCATGTCATGTCAAGATCCTAACAAACAAACCGAGATAGATGATGATGATTTCAAGAAATATGACGAAGAAACGATGGTTCTTAAAGAATTAGCAGAGGAATTAAAAGACTTTGAGAACTGAGAAAGGCCCAACCTAGAGGAAACTGAGACGGTCAATCTGAGAAATGACCAAGAGGTCAAAGAAACCAAAATCAGTGTCCATCTGATAGAAGCATAGAAAAGAGAACTCATTTAATTACTCCAAGAGTACATCGACATATTCTCTTGGGCCTATAGTGACATGCCGAGACTGAGCACAGACATAGTCTCTCACATGTTGCCTATTAACCCAGGATTTGATTCGATCAAACAGAAAACTTGAAAGTTCAAGCCAGACCTGAGCTTAAGGATCAAAGAAGAAGTTACCAAACAAATACAATCCGGGGTGGTAGAGGTCACAAAGTATCTCACTTGGTTGGCCAATATCGTCCTAGTTCCCAAGAAAGATGGGAAGCTCAGAATTTGTGTCGACTATCGAGACTTGAACAAAGCTAGTCCAAAGGATAACTTTCCATTGACCAATATCCACATCCTTATTGACAACTACACGAAGCATGAAATGCAGTCATTCGTGGATTGTTTTGATGGGTACCACCAGATTTTAATGGACAAAGAAGATGAGGAGAAAATAACTTTCATCACACCTTGGGGTGTTTATCATTATCGAGTAATGCCGTTTGGTCTTAAGAATGTGGGTGCCACTTATATGCGAGCCATGATAACCATATTTCATGACATGATTCATAAAGAGATCGAAGTATATGTGGACGATGTGACTATTAAGTCTCGTGAAAGTTTGGATCACCTGTCCCATTTAAGAAAGTTCTTTGATCGAATAAGAAAGTATAATCTAAAGTGAAACCCCACCAAGTGTGGTTTTGGGGTACCAGCTGGCAAGCTGTTGGGCTTCATAGTCAGTAGAAGGGGCATCGAGCTCGATCTCTCAAAAATCAAGGCAATTCAGGAGTTGCCTCCCCCAAAGACCAAGAAAGAAGTCATGAGTTTCTTAGGAAGGTTGAATTATATTAGTCAGTTCATAGCCCAGTCAATGGTTATTTGTGAACCTATCTTTAAGTTGCTGAAGAAAGATACGCCGACCAGCTGGACCGAGGAATGCCAGCAAGCTTTTGACCACATCAAGAATTATTTATCCAGTCCATCGGTATTAGTTCCTCCGAGAGAGAGAAGTCTGTTACTGCTATATCTGCTGGTTTTAGAAAATGTCTTCGGTTGTGTCCTAGGGCAACATGATTAAAGCGGAAAGAAGGAATGAGAAATTTATTACTTGAGCAAGAAGTTCACTCCATACGAGGCTCGTTATACTTTGCTAGAAAGGACCTGCTGTGCCTTGACCTGAGTTGCCCAAAAATTGAGATATTATTTGTCATCATACACGACATATCTCATTTCTAAAATGGACCCCCTGAGGTACATATTCCAAAAGGCCATGCCTACGGGGAAATTGGCTAAGTGGCAAATATTTCTAAGTGAGTTCGACATTGTATATGTGACTCAGAAAGCGATCAAAGGATAAGCCTTAGCGGATCACTTAGCAAAAAATCCGATTGATGAAGATTATGAGCCACTCCAAACTTACTTCCCGGATAAAGAGATTATGTTCATAGGAATAGATATCGCAGAAGCATACCATGGTTGGAGATTGTTCTTCGATGGAGCAGTCAATTTTAAAGGTTCAAGCATCGGAGCAGTCTTGGTATCAGAAACTGGTCAGCACTACCCAGTGACAACCAAACTCTATTTCCCGTGCACCAACAACATGGCCGAGTAGGAAGCTTGTATTCTTGGTATTCAGTTAACTATTGATATGGATATTCGAGAACTCTTGGTTATCAGTGATTCTCATTTGCTAATTCACCAAGTCCAAGGTGAATGGGCAGTGAAAACCCCCAAGATTGTTTCATATGTGAGGTTGGTACAAAGTTTGTGCAAGAGGTTCTGAAAGATCGAATTCAAGCATACGCCGAGGATTCAGAACAAATTAGCCAATGCTTTAGCAACCATATCCTCCATGATTCAGCATCCAGACCAGAATTACATTGATCCATTAGTGATATGTCTCAAAGATCAACCTGTGCACTGTGCACAAGTCGAAGCGAAACCATATGGAAAACCGTGGTATTGTGATATCAAGAGGTATCTAGAAGTTGGGGTTTATCCAGAAGATATGACCGCTAACTAAAAGAAGACAATTTGCCAAATGGCCAACAACCTTTTTCTAAATAGAGAAATCCTATATAGGAGGACTCCAAATCTTGGATTCTTAAGATGTGTTGACTCGGTTGAAGACACAAGGTTATTAGAAAAAGTATATGCTGGAGTGTGTGGTCCTCACATGAATGGGTTTACCCTAGCCAAGAAGATCTTGCGAGCCGGATACTTTTGGATGACCATGGAGAATGATTGTAGCAAGTTCATACAGAAATGTCACAAGTGCCTGATCCACGAAGATTTGATTCGAGTGCCACCTAGTGAGCTTCACACCATGAGCGCACCCTGGCCTTTTGTAGCCTGGGGTATGGATTTCATTGGTCCTATCGAGCCGCCTGCCTCAAATGGGCACAGATTCATTCTGGTAGCTATTGATTATTTTACAAAGTGGGTGGAAGTTGCTTCTTTCAAGTCCGTAACCAAGAAGGTTGTAGCTGATTTTGTCAAGTAAAACCTAATCTATCGATTTGGGATCCTCGAGTCAATTATTACCGACAATGGAACAAATCTGAATAGCCACCTGATGAGAGAGATATGTGAGCAATTCAAGATCACTCATCGTAATTCGACCGCATACCGGCCACAAATGGATGGAGCTGTGGAAGTTGCCAACAAAAATATCAAAAAGATCTTGAGAAAGATGATTGATGATCACCAATCCTGGCATGAGATATTTCCTTATGCTTTGTTGGGATATTGGACGGCCATCAGGACTTCGACCAGGGCAACTCCTTATGTGTTCGTATATGGTTCGGAAGCAGTGATACCCGCTGAAGTTGAAATACCATCCCTTAAGATTATTTAAGAAGCCGGACTGAGCAATGAGGAGTGGGTTCGCGCTCGTCACTAGCAAATCATGTTGATTGATGAGAAAAGAATGAGTGTCGTATTCCATGGTCAGTTGTACCAGCGATGGATGATTCATGCATTCAACAAGAGAGTAAGAGCTCGCATGTTTGCCATAGGACAGTTAGTCCTTAAGCGTATTTTCCCTCACAAAGAGGAATACAAAGGAAAGTTTACACCTAATTGGCAAGGGCCATATGTTGTTCAAAAAGTGTTATCCGGAGGAGCTTTGATTATGTTTGATATGGACGGTCAAGTGTGGACTAATTCAATCAACTATGATGTTGTGAAGAAATACTATGCCTGAAGATAGTTTTTCCTTCACTTTCTTTCCTTGTAATCGCATTTCCTAATTATAATCGTTTCTATGCTTAGTAAAAGCTTAAAATATCCCCTATCCTCTATGTACGAACTACGTTTGACCTGAATTCTGGAGAATGAGATATGTAGGTGTCCTGTGTCGGCTTCCGTCAACCCCTAAGAAAAATCTATCTTCCCCCTTCTTATCTTGAACTACGTTCGACCTGAATTCTCAAGAATGAGATACGTAGGCGGCCTTTGTCGGCTTTGGTCACCCCTTTATTTATTTCTAACATTCTCCCACTTGGAGTGTGGGAACTATGTTTGATCAGATTTCTGCCTCAACAGGATACGTAGGCGCCACAATGGCTCGGTCATATCACCCAAGAAATGGAAACTGGGGACAAATTTTTGAGAAAGGAATATCGAAAATTCAAGAAGGAAGAGATTGTCCTCCAAGAAAATTAGAATACAGAGTGTGCCAAAGAGCAACTGAAACAAATATCGAGAAAGAATCTCGTAATCCCTATAGAGTTTCAAGTCTCTTGCCAATGGCATAAGTTCCATCGCAAAAATTTTCAATCGGGGCAGAAATTTTGAGGAAGACCTCAAAATTTCCACCAAGCTTCATTCAAGAGTTCAAAATTAAACTCCGAAGAATTCCCCAACACCGAGAGATCAGAGTCTACTTCAAAAAACTCCCCAGTCCGAGGTGGAGTAATCCCCAACTGCGATAGATTTCTTGAAAAATATTTCAAACTCCCAGCTAGGACGACAAAGGATCTCCAGAGTTCGCCAGCAGTATGTCAGAAATGTCAAAGGCCTCAAGTAAAGGACATTTGTTGAGCTAGCACATGACATGACAGGCAGAGACCTTTCTAAACTATCCTTTTTCAAAATCTTTGTTTTCCAAAGAACTTGTTTGACAAGTCTTTACAAAAAGATTAGTTTTACTCCTTTAAAATTTGACTTTGTCTTATGTCTACCGTGACCCGAAGAGTCGAAGAAAACGAGTACCCGAGAGTGGAAAGCACCCAGAAAAGACAAAGCAAGGAGCAGAAGATCAAAGGAGGTCAACACAGATCAGTTTCACCAAAAACTAATAATTTTCTGTGGACGCAGGTTATCCTAAAAAATATGTTAGAAAACAGTGAAAGCCCCTCGTATCCAACGCGTTCAATGAAACACAACAAGATCAGATGCCCCAAATTTGATGATAAAAGCCGAAACGATGGGCAGAATCCAAAGAGGCAAAAGTCCCTAGAACGGGCGAATCTTCTTGTAGTTCACAAGAGCTACTAAGTAAAGAGAGATCGACAACATCCTCAAGTCCCCGAGCAGATCAGGACATTTTGGTCAACCTCAAATTAGAACACCAAATGAGAGATCGACGATGTTCTCTACCAATCCCCAGCAAGTCAAAAATCACCACAAACAGACAATGTTCAAAAATGATATTTATGGATATCCCCATAAACGGGCACGACCATTTCCTGCACATTTGAAATAAAATTGTTTTGATTAGCTTCATAGACGTTGTCTTTAAAGTTTTTCAAGTTTGACTGTGGTCGCTAGTAAAAACGATGTTGTGTCTACTAATTGTTTTGCCTTGAGCACAGGTACATACAAAGGAGTCAACAGGACAACACAAAAATCAAAGGTGATGTTTTCTTGAACTGCTACGCATGCCATTGCATGATCATCTACATCATTATCATATTTGCATGTCAAGAGGACCATGCCAAGAGGGCCATGTCATATTTTCATGTCAAGAAGACCATGCCAAGAGGGCCATGTCATATTTGCATGTCAAGAGGACCATGCCAAGAGGGCCATATCATATTTGCATGTCGAGAGGACCATGCCAAGAGGGTCATATCATATTCGCATGTCAAGAGGACCATCATCATTATTAATACCCCAGATACATTCGCTGCGAGTATTGTGTCCCTCTTGCGGTCGGTTTCAAAGAGGATGACATTCAGAGGCATCCTTAAGTTGCACTGGCTGCACGGGATCGACCCAAGAGCATACCTATATCCAAGATCGCGTAAGACGGAGGAGTCTAACGTTGAGGATATTTTCATTTGCATGGTTATGCCGCAGATATTTATGCATCCTTATTATTATGCCAAGTTTGGCATTCAGCATATTTATATCCGATATCGCGTGAGATAGAGGATGCCTGATGTTGAGGATGTATTTGCTTTCTTATTATACCAAGTCTGGCATATTTATATCCAATATCGCGTGAGATGGAGGAGTCTAACATTGAGGATATTATTATTATTATTATTATGCCAAGTCTGGCATCCAACATATTTATATCTGATATCATGTAAGACGGAGGAGTCTGACGTTGAAGGTGTATTTGCTTCCTTATTATGCCAAGCCTGGCATATTGATATCCGATATCGCGTGAGACGGAGAAGTCTAACGTTGAGGATATTATTATTATCTTGTCAAGTATGGCATCCAACATATTCATATCCGATATCGCGTAAGACGGTGGAGTCTGACATTGAGGATATTTATGCACCTTTATTAGAGACAACGAAGTCTCACTCTGAAGTATGCTCACACATACAAGAGCTTCGATCGCAAGAAGATACGGCTATATTTGATCGTGTGGCAAAGGTTTGATCGTGTGGCAAAGGCCTTGTCACCCTGATAATCAAATACCGTTTGTTTTCGAGGTCAAAAGCATATAGTCCGAGGGATGTCTGTAAGACGCCATCCTAATCGGACGATGAACTGGATTTTCCCAAAATTAGAAGGCCAAAGGTCATCTGTAAGTCACAGCAATATTTGGTAAGAGTTATCTGTAAGACGCAGCGATATATAAAACCAGATAGTGTGCAAGATCGCCCAAAGAATTGACAGTTTAAGGGTAATGCGCAAGTCGCAATAATATCCACAATTGGATAAAGTGCAAGACTACCAAAAATTAACAGCCCAAGGGTTATCTATAAGTCACGACATATCCACATTGATATTGTGTAGGACTACCCAAAGGTTATCAATTCAAGGAAAATCTGTAAGTCGCGGTACATCCAAGATCGGATAAAAGTGTAGCATAACCCAAAAACTGGCAATTTGAAGGACATCTGTAAGCCGCCTCTATCAAAAATCTGATGATGTGCAAGATTACTCGAAGTTGACAAATTAGAGGTATTTGTAAGCCGCCTCTATCCAAAGTCGGATGATGTGCTAGATTACCCAAAGCCTGACAATTCAGGGAATATCTGTTAGTCGCGTCGATACGGATGATGCACAAGATTTACCCTAAAGGCATATGCAAAGACTATTGTCAATAGCCACAAAGGCTATCACGTTCAAGAGAACGCCGCAAACGGTTGCAAGGACCGTCACATCAAACGGCCACAAAGGTCGCCTTATTCAAAGACCGCTGATAACGCTCAAACTACACCTCAAATTAATGAAGCGTAAGCGATCGTTGTCAAGTAAAGAACCCAACAAGGTTGGGGTCGAATCCCACAGAGAATATGGTGAAGATTAAGACTTTAGTGAAGTAGATGACTAGTGATCAATTATTTCCGATAAATAAAAAGGGGGGTTTTGTAATCAAATTGTAAACAAAACAATAATAAACGTAGGAGTTTAAATCAGTATGAGAGGATGAACTAGGGATGTGTTCACCATGGCGTTGTAACAATATCGATTCTAGGCTTAACCAGGTTCTTTCTATATGCGTGTCACGATGTGATTGCGTCTATTGTATCGTCTAAACGTCTCTCGACCAAATAAACAAATTTCCTTTTATCTTCTTTCGATCTCAAAAAGATGTGCTTTTTAGCTCTCAATCCTAACATCAAGTAGACTAATCCAGTTACGGCATTAATCTTTAAGACGAGAGTTGGTAGTCTCGAATCCTTGTCGTTAATCAATTTTTCCCGGTTTTAATCTCTTTACTCAAGCAAATTAAACCTAGGCATGTTCTAATGTTTGCAACCACTAGAAAACGTGACATAAAGTATGATTAACAACGTGACAATACATATATCGAACCCAACGCTACCCGGAATCTATATTGCTACGTTTGCCATGGCTCCCACAACCCTAGTTGCGGGAGTTTTAGTTACTCATGCTCGATAAATAAGAGAAAATAGTTGTACTCATCATAAAAGGAAGAAAAGTCTTACAATATAATGAAAATAATCAATCTTCCAATATCCACGAACAAGAACACCAAGAACTCACGAACGAATCAAGACACGAATTCAAGAGAATGAACCGTGTTGTTGTTCTCAAAAACCAACCAAAAACGTGTTTAAACTAATGGGAGAATAATAATTAACATAAACCTAACATAGGGTATTTATAGGAGTAGTAGAAACCAATTCCAAAACGGGCTAGGAATCCCCAAAACGCGGGTCGCCGACTAAAGCTACTGCCTTAGCGTGACGGTCAGGCTGACGGACCGTCACTGCCTTGACGGACCGTCGCCTGGGCCGTCAGCTTAGGCAGTGGCACTGCCTCCTTTGCTGCCTTGGAGTGACGGTCACTTGTGACGGACCGTCACACTTGTGACGGACCGTCACTCAGGCCGTCACTCTTAGGCAGAATGTCATTTTTCGCGTATTTTCTTCCGTTTCCGTGTTTGTTTCCATTTCCTACAAATACAACATAAAAACATCAAAAACAACAATGGTTGCTTGAAAACGTACGATTGTACTTAGTAAAAAGGAGTCGAAAGTGCCGTAAAATGGCGGCACATCAACACCCTCAACTTAAAACGTTCGCTTGTCCTCAAGCAACATGACATAAAAAAAAACAATAAGACGACTCAACTAAGAACACAAACTCA